>OY757934.1:33909267-33934267 GCA_963585895.1 Sepioteuthis lessoniana | reverse complement strand
AAGATAGAAATAGAAATCCCTGAAATATTCTAGAACAATTTAAATTTACATTAACGACCTATTTTTTCAGGGGAGGAAAATTTGACCCGATATTTGTTCAATCCCAAAGTTTCAGCCAGATATCTTGGCATGAAATTTCAGGACATTAATTGGATCTCTGAATAATAGTTTATTGGCAATTTGTTGATATTTTTCGGGCATCGTTTATTCAAAAATACACTTTATATTTCGAATCGAATACTAACATAAATACTCTGTTAATGGTTTTTCAAACAAATCGAAGTTCATTAGCCTTTTTTCAAATTATTATAGATAAAAAAGTAAATAATTTAAATATATTTACCGTAATCATTTCTAAAGAAAAAATCATAGCGAGCCTTATTTCTTTGAAAATTAATTATTTACTATTCATTTTGGAAGGGAATTTAAATTTGTTCTAAGTAAACAAAGTTTTACTTTTAAACATTACACTAGTGATTATTTTCTTTTTAGAGAAAGAAGCAGAAAACATTTCTCCAAGAGAGGAGAGACAGAATTTAAATATCACAAAATATGAATTTATGAAAAAATCAGTTGAAATATTTTTAACTTACAGTTTTGGGACGAAAAAATATTCTTGTCACATTTACAGTTGGCAGGAGAAACTTGCGAAATAAACTTTGAACAACAGACAAAAACACAAATCTTCTATTTTCAAGAGTTGTGGCGATATGTCGTATTATTTCTCTGGGGTAGGGAATATATATTATTGGTATGGATCAAATGGTTTTAAAACGGATTCAGGGTAGCAACTGGCTGAAAATGGCCATTTTATTTATTACTATTTGTTATTTTCATGCAAATAAAATCAAAGTATCTTAGTTAAGTTATTGTATCTTCTTTTTAAATTATTATTTTAATAAAAAAAAGTAATAATGTATCGTTGATATAAAAAGTAGTCTAAATCGCAACTGATAGTCATTTCTTTTTAAAGAGGCAAAAACTCTATAGTCTCAAATCTTTGTAAAAATGTTCTTAATGAAGACATTTATTCATTCAAAATTTACAACAACCAATAACGATTTCAAGTTTTATTTGTCTTTGAAAAGCAAAAAAAAATAATAACCCGCTTACCCTTTTTAGTTGAATGCGCTGAGATTTGTAATTTTCGGTAACATAAGTAAAATATACTAAAAAATAAACATGTTTGTAGCTGTTTTTACAAACAAATCATTGTATTCCTTTTTTCTTTGAATGATTTACCAAATGTCAGTTATATGTTTTGAAATATTGGTATAAAATAAAACAAAGAATACGTACTTGGCCCATCAAAAATGAAGCACCTAGCTGACAAATCATGCTTCCTTCTAAACAAAAATCTGAGACGTTCAAATTTTGGGGGTTTCATGACTAATTTTTATGTGTAACTCCCCCACCTCTCTCTCTCTCTCTCTCTCTCTCTCTCTCTCTCTCTCTCTCTCTCATATACATTTAACACTGTTATAAAAAAAAAAACTTAGAGTTTAGCTCAAACTTTCTTTTTTTTCTTTTCTTTTTTATTGTTTAATGATTTAAAAAAAAAAAAGATTCAAATGATTTTGGAGCGAGCTGCGCGGAGCGCAAAAACTACGCTCTTTAGCCCCAAATGGAGTTGGTCACACTCCACTCCGACTGAATATAAAATGAGCCCTCTTCTTCTTTGCTCCATCAAGAAATAAGGGGAAGTTTTTTCTTTTTGGAGGGCTCCCTAAAACCCTGTATATTATCAATAAGTCGATTCAGTTACCAGCAATTTCTTAGTATTGGATTACTTGTTCTTGTTAGATGCCGACTCCATCCGTTACTATAGCCGTACATCAGGAAAAAAGTGAAACCTTCTATCTCTTTCTGTTCAACATGACGTGAAGAGAAGACATTGGGAAACACTGTTTACAGTTGCACCTTTTCATGGAAATCAATAGTGATGGGTCTCAGCAGACTGTCAGCATGACCTTCGTTAATGACCGCTGGACTCAGAATTTTTTTTACCCGAAAGTCAGTGTGTTACTACCGCATTAACTGTATTTTCGACTCAGGCTCGTTGTGGCAAAGCCAAGTATAGCCCATTTATAAACATTTTTTATGATGAAAACATGCTTCCCCATACACATTGCACATTTTACTGTAAATACCACATGGTTTATACTTCTGTTGTTGCCTGTCGCCACTCCTACCTTCTTAGAAAGCGGAAGTTTAGCAAAAGAAAATCTTGCACTGTTTTAAACTCGTCTCAAAATAAATAGTGACCAAAATAATCAGATCGTAGATTTGCCTAGCCCAGCATCGGGCGAAGAGGGACAGAGTGTGGGTCATCCAGCCGTTCCTGCCTTCATCCAGCAGTCCAAGACGATTCCATCACCTCCTTTTCCCCGCCGCGAGCAGTGAAGACAGCAGCCCAGCTTATATATATGTATTAAATCTGTAAGAGCAAATTATACTTGTGTTTTAAACTATATTAATCGTAAGCAATAACAAGAGATAATAAGAATCTACACAACAAATAAGATATCGTTTAACTTAGGAAGTGGTGTTTGAAAAACCTTTAATAAATACGCCGAAACTAAGAAGATTTGTTTCAAAATCAGTTGAAAATTAAAACATTCCTAATTCTCAAACAATCGAATAGACTGCCAGGGTTTAACAAAATAATTGAAATCTTAACGCCCGAGAAGTGAGACGCCGGAGACAGTTCAATATTTCATTCTTGTTATTGACAAATGCCAAAGAATGGTCGATAGGACCTTAAAACGGAGGAAAAAAACTATAGAAAATCTTTACATATCTTTATTTTTACTATACTTTCCCGCGAAAGAAAACGAGAAAAAGTGGATAAAAGATTAAGGTATTCCTCCTTGTTCGTAACATTCAATAAGACCTGTTTATTAGGAAAAAGATGCTCTCCACACACACACACACACACACACACATACACACAAATAGACATGTATATACTACACATGTATAGGGTTTGGCAGAATAGCTTCTCGGTTTTGGAACGAAAATGTAAATGGCAACATACATCTTATTCAAAACTTTAGTTTATTCTAAGAAAGAATATTTGAAATTATTTTTACGAACATATATATATATATATATATATATATATATATATATATATATATATATATATATATATACAGATGTGTGTGTGTGTGTGTGTGTGTGTGTGTGTGTGTGTGTGTGTGTTTGGCAGCATTTTTTCGTTAATACATATTTGATTAAATAATATAGACATTTTTTGTCTACAAATTTTTGAATTATCCATTCAAGTTGCCGTATTGATGTTATGATATCTGGCCAAAATTGAATAATAAACCTTCCATAATTAATTGGTTTCCTAAGTTTGGGCCATCATCAAAAATGATATAACCTTTGCATGTACATCACTACTTTGTGAGAATAGAACGTTTATTGTTTATACTGGTGTATTGTTGTAGTGTTCATTTTTTAGTTTGATTCTTTAAATAACTGCAGCAGCTAAAGACATTCGAGTTCATTAACATTGGATTCAAAATTAATTCTATTGAGTTTAAGACGTTTGTTTCTAATGTGGAGCCCTTCGAGAATCTGTAATATACATGTAAAATAGCAAACAAAAATTGGATGATTAGCTACTTTTTACCGGAAGTGCAAGCTGCTGGTGGGAAAGTTCATAAATAGGAACGACGACAATCTGGACAGCTTATACTCCAAGATAATCCAACGAAGATAATCTGCATTTTTTCTATGCCATATTGACAATTTAGTGCTTAAATACAAAAATCTGCATTTTTTTTTTCTATGCCAGACTGACTTTTCAATGGTGAAATGCTGAAATCTGTCTTTTTGTCTTTTTTTTTTTGTTTTTGTTTTTGGTTGGCAGAATGATATTTTAACACATAAACAGAGAAATCTAGATTATTTATTTATTTATTCATTTAATTTTATTCTATGTTTACTTTTTCTTCTTTTTTCTGGTTAAACTGACACTTTATGGCTAAAATATAAAAATCTAGATTTTATTTATTTATTTTTCTTTTTTTCTTTTACTTTTCTTTTTAATTTTTTTTTTTTTTTTGTCTTCTTACCAGACTAATATTTTAACGCTAAAATTCGGAAATCTGAAATTTTTTTTTTTTTTCAGGCTGACATTTTAACGTTAAATGTTTTTCTGTATTTTATTGTTAAAATGTCAGGCTGACATTTTAGACTGACATTTCACTCTGGAAAACAAAAACAAAAAAAAAATTTCTCTAAAATCTTTTTTTTTTTTCTTCCCAGATTGACACTTTAATGGTAAAATATAGAAATCTGGATTTTTCTTTGACATACAGTCAATTTAACGCTAAAATACAGAAATTTACTTCTTTTTATTTATTTTATTTATTTCTTAATTCATATTTATTTATTTTTATTTTGTCTAGATTTTGCTAGCCTTAATAGCATTTTCATTTGCCAGACTGGCATTTTGACGCTAAAATACAACAATCTGGATTTTTTTCGATATAGATGATGTCAGAAAATTATTTTTTTTTGTTTTATTTATTGTTTTTTTAGTGTGTGTGTGTGTGTGTGTGTGTGTGTGTGTGTGTGTGTGTGTGTGTGTGTGTGTGTGTGTCTTGGATGCTAAAATGATTTGCATGAATATCATATACTGTTCCTTTTCTAAAACATTAGAAAAATGTTTGTCGTCATTTAGACGTGTTGGTTCTTAGCATTTTAGAGGGAAAAACATAAATTATCATTTCAAAATCCCAACATATATTGTCATGAAAAATTTTATTATTCACCAATAACTGAACAAAAAAATAAAACTACAAAAATCTCAAGCTGAAATAAAAGCCAAATAAGCGATAAAGTAACAACACAAGTAAAACAATTAAAGTAAAATAATATGCATTTTTCTATAATAGATATAAGTCTGTTCATTTATTGGAAGCGGAAGTTCCCTGCAAAACCCTCCGTAAACAGATTGGAAATTTTGTCATTTATCTGCTTATGAGTTTATTTTTCTTAAGTGTGTAAAACATTTTTTATTCCTTCGCTAATTATCGTGTTTAATTGGTATCATTAATTGGCTTTATTCCGATTTAAAATTCAATGGTTATTATTTTCTGCATCCGTCATTTTTGTCAGTCACTGACAAAAACGCAGAAATTGATGTGGTACAAGTGACAAATAAGCCTATCGACGTCCATCCATTATGTAGTATGGTGATTAGAATAATTATATTGGCCCGACTCATAAATAATTCCCATTTTTGTAAAATATAATTCATTCATGAGTGATTTAACAATGAATTAATTTCAATCAAGACTCTATTCACCATTATTTGAGACATGCAGTCCGTCAATAGTTCAATGTTCGGCTTTGTGAGTGGTCTGTATTCGTAAGGGAGTGGAGGAAAACACCTTATATATGCAGGTAGAGATCGAGGTATAGCAGTTTGGGTTCAGTTGAGATGAGAGAGTGCTTGTATTCAGATCGGCTGAGAGTAGACGATGGGTATGCCCCTCCTTGTCCGCTATGCCCAGAGTTGAGAGTTAGGACCGGGATAAGGGAAACTTGCATGCAGTCCATATTACAATGGCGGCACACAGAGACAGATTTGCAAAGAGTCACACACACACACACACCTTTATTAAGCTAGATATCATCAGAACCTTCTTCATTTTCTTTCTTTTATGTCGTTGTCTCGTGATTTGTGCAACTGTGACCGAAACTTGAAAAACAATTGTACAACGAGTGGTTGATACCATTATGCAGCAAAGTGCATGAGCAGCAGGACGGTTCTTCTTCTTCTGAACACTACAACTACTTCTGTGCAGCATATGTGCATGTTTGTGCTTGTGCATGCGTGCGTTTGTGTGTGTGCGCGCGCGCGATGTCAACCTATATTCTATGAAACCATTGTTCTAGTAATCATAAACTGCAAATATCTAGATTTTTTTCTCTAAGAAATAATGCACCAAATCAGGATAAATTACTTTATAAATCTATTAATTCTTACTTCAATGAGGATTTGAAAACCTGTTGCGACAAGTAACTTTCTATGGGACACCAGAAGATTTAGATGGTATTTATTTGGTTTGGCAGGTTTTGGGTACTGGGTTTTGATGTCTGACTTCTTTGTTTTCTTTCTTCTTTTCCCTATTTAATTCCTTGGCTCCTTCTGTGTCTGTGAAGGCTGCAAAAATTACTGAAGGAAGGAAGAAAAGATACTCAGATAACTTTTGAATATCAACTTTACTTTTGGGTTTCATACAACTACTCTGTTGTGAGGAGACGTCTTCTTGGACAATTAAAGAGCATTCGCGTCTTCCAAATAAGACGTTGAAATGCGCAAGTCTTTTTCGGTGGTTGATAAGTCCAAAGTCGGCATTTTAAGTTGTAGATGATAAGTTCAGTTAGTATTTTTTAATATCCCCTGCAGCTTGAGTAGACATTGTCTAACGCCAAGTGAGAGACTTGAGCAGACACGTGCATTGCCTGCAAGCAGTCGAGAGAAAGAAGGTCCGTCTAGTATCAAAGGTAAAGCTGAAGTGAATTTGAAGGTCTACAAGTGGGAGAGTGAGCTAGCGTGCCGCTAAGAAGACACGTGGTTTTCCCCACCACCACCAGCAGTAGAGATGTAGGTCATTCTAACCCAAGTGGTCACTGCTAAATTAGAAAGAACTTCTTTTTCTCGTGCCAGTAAGTCTGTTTTTCAAGCGTTCGCGGATTTCGCTTCCAGTCAGAGGTTTCTGAGAACTACTACACTTTGGGATTTTTTTCTAACCCCCACAATTCTTCTTCCTTTTCATGGTCTTTTACCTTTTCACTACTTCCAAAATCACGTCGTTTTCTTTTTCCATCTTTTACTTCTTATATTTACACCGGACATTGGCCTAGCGGTTAGACTGTTCGCCAATGGCCCGGGAGACCTGGGTTCAATCCCAGGTCGAGTCATACCAAAGACTCAAAAAATGGTACTTGATGCCTCCTTGCTTAATACTCAGCATTATAAGGTACGCTATCAAGGGTAAAATGGAGCAATCCAGGGAAAAGAGTAGCGCCCTCCCCTACACCTTGGTGTAGTAGCTATCGAGAAGAGAGCCTTCAGGTCACCCTCGACAATGGTCGCCAACTTTACTGACTTCTTATATGCTTTTCTCCTTCTTTATTACTTGATTGTTTCTTTTTCTTCTAAAACTATTTCTTAAATTAGACTGCATCTGATTCTTTATTGATTCGTTTGCGCAAACATTTTAGAACATCACAAATATTTACGATAAATAGATGGGAACAGACTGAAATAGATAGATAGATAGATAGATAGATAGATAGATAGATAGATTTGATTTGGTTTGGTTTTATGGCATATCAACCATTGTAGGTCATTAATGCCAAATCCATTTTTAAACATATAAACAGTTCTATTTCAAACAATTCAGTTTAGCATACGTACACACAGTTTAAATGTCAAAACAGTCCTATTTCAAACAATTCAGTTTAGCATTAGGACACTGCTAAGTTCTATTTGGCCCATAGATAGGACCCTTCTCTGGTGCTACCATTCCAGGCCAGAGTAGACCTGGGAGCGATGGCAATGAAGGGGTACTCCGCATTCCCTAAGCTCCAGCATTACTGTAACTTCACCATCAGATTGTTTAGTATCATATACAGGATATTCGTTGGTGGGTGTCTTACCCCTTTGTAGAGAAGCAGTCGGTGTATTCTACAGTCCTAGCATACTGGGCAAGGATAGATAGATAGATAGATAGATAGATAGATAGATAGATAGATAGATAGTATTACTAATTTTTTTCCAGGTATACAAACCTATATGTTAGAAATACTGTAATACAGGAATTTGAGGTGCCAGTGGTGTAATCGTTATCGTCGTAGAAAATGGACACGACGACACGAGTTCAAATCCTGGACGAGACTGATTGCATTTCACATAGCACTAATACCCATGGGAAAGGTATGAATCTAATAACTCTCCCCCTAGCTATGGGTAAATAGTAGGGCAGACTAGGTTCTTCAGCCTTGGTGAGGCAACTAGTCTAGGAGAAGGAAAACTCTGAATTCAAACCTGTTAAACTCCACTTAAAAACTGACCTCGTGTCATATCCTGCCCGTGCGGAGTGGGTTAGTAAATATGGTAATACAGGAATTTGATTGATGTTGTTTCGCAGTTCATATTCTAAATTATCCTGTTTATTTAAAAGACAGTGTTGTGTCTATCAATGTGGCTAGACGGATGGACAGATATAAACATGAGTTGAAATTCGGGTTCGTGCAAGAACTCAAGTAATGCATGCAAATAACGTATTTTAAAACTCTTGATGTCGATCTATGTTTTTTAATATCATCTGCAGCTTGAATAGACATTGTCTAACGCCAAGTGTGAGACTTGAGCAGACTCTGTTGTGAGGAGACGTCTTCTTGGACAATTAAAGAGCATTCGCGTCTTCCAAATAAGACGTTGAAATGCGCAAGTCTTTTTCGGTGGTTGATAAGTCCAAAGTCGGCATTTTAAGTTGTAGATGATAAGTTCAGTTAGTATTTTTTAATATCACCTGCAGCTTGAGTAGACATTGTCTAACGCCAAGTGAGAGACTTGAGCAGACACGTGCATTGCCTGCAAGCAGTCGAGAGAAAGAAGGTCCGTCTAGTATCAAAGGTAAAGCTGAAGTGAATTTGAAGGTCTACAAGCGGGAGAGTGAGCTAGCGTGCCGCTAAGAAGACACGTGGTTTTCCCCACCACCACCAGCAATAGAGATGTAGGTCTTTCTAACCCAAGAGGTCACTGCTAAATGAGAAAGAACTTCTTTTTCTCGTGCCAGTAAGTCTGTTTTTCAAATAAGTTGGTGACCGTACTCGAGAAGCTACTACACCAAGGTGTAGGGGAGGGTGCTACTTATTCCCCAGGATTGCCCGACTTTACCCATGATCCGTACCTTATAGTCCTGGGGGTTGAGCGAGCAGGTATCAAGTACCATTTTTTTTAATTTTTGGTATGACAAAACTTGGGATTGAACCTCACTCTCCCGGACCCACAAGGCAAAATATCAAATTTGGTATGTGGAGAAAGGTTTTAACGTAAACGATATGTTCTTCATGAGAAAAAAAAAAGAATAATTCTCATCGAGAGGTGGTCTCTAACAACAGAAATGCAACCGAAACCTTTAAACTCGTACATGTCTGCAGCAGATATTTCGTTCGTTCGTTTTCATCTTTAAACACTTAGAAAATATAAGTTAAACTTAAATATATACACTTGCTGTTCTCTTACATATAATCGATTTTATCATTCACATAGATTTTATGTCATTATATTGTGCTGCTATTAATAGAGATTAATTTTTTCTCATTAGGTTTCTCCTTGGTAGGCATATCAAGATCATTAAGTGTTGAAGTTTCTGGTTTTCTTCGATGTCTCTTCAGCACTCTCGACTTCTTCTTCTAAGTCTCCTCAGCACTATATGACTTATCTAACTCTTAAGCCTCTTTTCAACCTCCTCAGCACTCTAAACCTTTTCTAAGTTTCCTCAGCATTCTGAGCCTCTTCTAACTCTTCTTCTGCACTCTGGGCCTCTTTTAAGTTTCGTCGGCACTCTAGGTCTCTTCTAAGTCTCCTCAGCATTCTAAGCTTCTTCTCGGTTTCCTCAGCCATTAATGCCTTTTCTAAACCTCCTCAGCACTCTGTGACTCTTCAGCTTTGTTCTCTTCTCAATCTTTCAATACTCTAAATCCTTTTCGAAGTCTCAGCATTATTGGAATCTTTTAAGTCTCTTCAGCAATCTCAGCCTCTTCAAACTCTTCTCAGCACTCTATGATTCTTCTAACTCTCCTCAGTTATCTAGGCCTCTTATTAGCTTCCTTAGAACTCTATAGCCCTTCCAAGTTTCACGGCCTCTTCAAACTCTCCTCAGCACTCTATGCCTCTTCTAACTCTCCACTGTACTTTATAAATCTTCTCTTTCTCCTTAGCTCTTTCGACCTCTTCTAAGTCTCTCAAACCATCTCGGCCTCTTTTCTTCTGTATTCTAAACCTATTCTAAGCCTCCTCAGCACTGTATGACTTTTCTAACACTCCGTCGCCCTGATGACTTTTCTAAGTATCCTCATCTCTCTCTTGACTTCTTTTAAATGTTGAAGATTCTGGTTTAAGCTTTCTAATTCTTTTACATTTTTGCCAAAACTCTTAATATCATCTCTGTACATATGATAATTCCTAAGTACGACCTTGTAAATCTGTTTCCTAATTTACATTTACTTTGAATATGATTTAGTTGTCTCACTGCAATAAGAAAATGGCGATAATGTGTCTTCCTGAAAGATACTTCTTTGTATTTTAACTTCTACAAAGTTTTGTCCTTCAACTCCAGTTTTGCATAACTTTTATGATGAAGTTGACAACTTGCTCAGAGATTTTGAACATTTTAAAACATTCTAAAACAGATAAACACAAGGAAGAAAAACACAGCCATGATATGGATAGAGTACAGAAATTCATATGACATGATCCCAAAACCATGAAAAATATTACTATTAATGGTTATGGGATCATGTCATATGCATTTATATACAATATCCATATCTGTGTTTTTCTTCTTTGTGTTTATCTCATATAGAATGTGCTGGTCTATATATAATAGGTTGTCCTTACCTCTAGTTACTTTGCGACATCCTTTTTGTTCTTCGGAAAAAGGTTTTTAAGCAAATAACAGATTTCTTCTCTTATTAATGCAGTTTAGAATTTTCCACAGTATCGATCAATCTTCTTTTATTTACTTCACAGTCGCAGAAAAATGGTTAATTTCTAAATTTTATAATCCTAAAAGTTCTGTGAATGAGGGTTTAGACATTTTAGTTGGTAAGATCTTAATTTTCTCATGAATTAAAGAAACCAGTATTTTATTATTTCAAATGGAATGTGATATAATCAGAATGAATATTAATAGGTTGGTTGGTTGGTATAGCATATCAACTCTTGAAGGACATTTAATGCCAAATCCTGTAATATATAATTTGTAAATGAATGGTTTGTCGGTAATATTTTAAATAAGTTTTAGCTCATTTGTTTGTACACAGTTAGGTAAACAGGAAATATTTAGTGAATTATGATTCAATTTACATCATAAAATCGAATCTACGTTCACCGGACGTAACTTTATTGAGATATATTAAATGTCAAACCAACTTCAGAAGAGACAAAGACGGTTAATATTAGCAAGAATTTAATTACAAGAGTAAATTTGATTGTCTTGCCTCGTCGCTTTATTTATTTAGCAATGTCCACTTTGGTCTCTTTACATTTATCCGTTGGATAGATTGATTGAATGATTGATAACGCGCGTACACACACACACACACACACACACACACACACACACAGACACAGACACACACACAGATAAATAGATAGATAGATTGATTGAATGATTGATAGCACACACACACACACACACACACACACACACACACACACACACACACACAGATAGATAATAGATAGATAGATAGATTCAAAGAGAAAATGACAGCAATTCCACAGAAATGAAAGCATCATTTTTTTTAATCCAAAATTTTGATGTTTATCGACAAATAATGATTATTACAAAACCCCGACTAAAATCTGTGAGAATCAAAGATTCATTTATTATACTCTTGACACTGTTCTTCACGAAAAAGGTGATTGATATGAACATTGAATCATATACAAACTTTCCGTAAGAAAACTAAATCAAAATTACCCCCCCACTTTTTTTTTCTTTTTTTTACGTACACATGGGAAGCAGCATGATGTACGTAAAGGTATTTGAATAAACCCATGGTCGACCAAACTCAATACCTAAACAGGTCCTGGACGTGAGTTTGACGACTTTACGCTCAGGATCGTTAGTTCGATCGGGGAACTACTGCTGCTCCTCTATAAAAGTGGCTTCTATAGAAGAGAATAAAACAGCCATCGAAAGATAACCATGACCCACACTCAAACCACATACACAAACCGCATCACTCTTCGCGCGGGTAAAAAAGGGGCGCGTCCTGCTGAGGTTGGAGCCCTGGCCTTAGTGTTCGAAAAATCAGCTACAGAGCTCAAACAATCAAAACTACTAAAATGCAAGCAAACACTACAAATAGCCACGTGTAACGTAAGAACCTTAAATAGAATAGGACAACTACCAGAGCTAATCGCATCGGCCGAAGAACATAAGATTAACATAATATGCATACAAGAACACAGATACACGCACACCCAAGATATAAAATATCACGAAACTGGCAATGGATGGTCGCTCGTCACTGTATCCGCATGGAAAAACTCTGTCAACGCCGCAGTAGGACCTAGAGCATTAAAAACGCTAAATAACATTGAGAAAATACAACCTAGAATGATGGCAGCTACTTTTAACGGCAACCCCAGAGCAACAATCATCTCCTGCTACAGCCCAACCAATGTTAGTGAAGAAACTGAACTAGTCACCTTCTACGATGAGCTATCCTCATTAGTGCGTAGCATCCCGAAACACAACATGTTAGTCATTGGCGGAGACATGAATGCCCAAATCGGGAAAAAGGGAAACAACAAATACAGCCTACACAACACGTCAAATAGGAATGGGCAACATCTAACAGATTTCATGATAGAAAATAGATTAGCATGCCTCAATACAAACTACCAAAAAAGGGAGGGCAAACTATGGACATACACGTACGCAAACAATACTAAAGCTCAGATAGACTACGTCCTTATAAACAAGAAATGGAAAAATAGTGCAATGAATTGCGAGGCATACTCCTCTTTTGAGGGTGTGTCCACCGATCACCGAATAGTCACGGCGAAAATACGGTTAAGCCTACGAAAAAACGCCAAACGAACAGCGACCACCAAACACTATGACTGGGCCCTATTGAACAACAGAGATATAAGAGATAAATACGTATTAGAATTAAGAAACAGATTCGAAACACTACAAGAAAAAACGGAAAAAAGTACACCAAACGACGAATATGAAAATTTCGTCAATGCGCACCTCGAGGCAGCAGCGAAATGCATTCCAACAAAACTCAAAAATAAATATAGAGTCCCATGGGAAACTTTAGCGGTGAGAGAAAAACGTGCACTAGTGAAAACAGCCTCCAAAAACTATCGAAAAAAACCAACAAACACAAATGCCTTAAAACTAAAAACGGCACAATATCAATTAACAGGCATATATATAAAGGAACAGACAGAATACATTCAAAATCAGATAGATAAGATTAGAGATACGGTAGAAGATAGACAATCTAGGATAGCCTGGCAAACAATAAACGAAGTGAGTAGAAGAAAGAACACAGCCAAAGCAAAACTGAAAGCAGCAAACCAACAAGAAAGAATAAAACTGTGGAAACAGCACTTCGAAAACTTACTTGGAAACCCACCGAAAATAACTCACGAACCAATCACCAGAATAATTAGCAAACAATTAGACATTAAACTAGGACCGTTCACACAAGAAGAACTCGACTCGGTTCTCAGAAAAATTAAAAATAGGAAAGCTGCAGGGCTGGACGAAATTCCCCCAGAAGTATGGAAGACCAGACAATTCGACGACATACTGCCCCGACACTGCAACGCAGTATACAATCAAAATCCGATAGATAGATGGATGAAGGGATGCATACTCCCCTTCCCTAAAAAGGGGGACCTCAGATTAGCCAAAAACTACCGAGGCATAACACTTACATCCATAGCAGCCAAAATCAACAATGCCCAACTACGAAACCGCATAGAACCCAAAATCGACAACATACTTAGGAAAAACCAAAATGGCTTCCGAAGAAATAGATCCACGACCTCACAAATATTAACCATCCGTAGAATCCTCGAAGGTGTACGGGCAAAAAACCTACAAGCGACATTAGTATTTGTCGACTTTACCAAGGCCTTCGATTCCATTCACAGAGGAAAGATGGAACAAATCCTACTAGCGTACGGCATACCTAAAGAAACCGTAGCGGCAATAACGATTCTCTATAGAAACACCAAAGTAAAAGTACGATCACCAGATGGAGACACAGAATACTTCGACATTGTAGCAGGAATACTACAAGGAGACACGCTGGCTCCGTACCTCTTTATCATTTGTCTAGACTACGTACTTAGAACATCGATTGACAAAATCAGAGAGAATGGCTTCGAACTGACGAAGAAAAGAAGCAGAAGGTAACCCGCAACAACAATTACCGACGCCGACTACGCCGATGACATAGCGATACTGGCAAATACACCCGACCAAGCCGAAACACTACTGCATAGTTTGGAACGAGCAGCCGCAAGCATAGGCCTCTATGTTAATGCACACAAAACGGAATATATGTGCTATAATCAAACGGGGGACATCTACACTCTAGAAGGAACCTCTCTTAAACTAGTAGACAAATTCACTTACCAAGGAAGCAGCGTCGAATCAACTGTAAAGGACATCGAAACGAGGTTAACGAAAGCATGGACAGCTATCAATAGGCTATCGATTATATGGAAATTAGACCTAACCGATAAAATGAAACGCAGTTTCTTCCAGGCAGCGGTCACATCGATCCTGCTATATGGCTGCACTACATGGACGCTAACAAAACGGCTGGAGAAGAAGCTAGACGGCAATTACACAAGAATGCTACGTGCAATATTGAACAAGTCCTGGCGGCAACACCCCACAAGACACCAACTGTACGGCCACCTGCCTCCTATCACGAAAACTATTCATGTTAGACGAACCAGACATGCAGGACACTGCTGGAGAAGCAGGGACGAACTCATAAGAGATGTACTCCTATGGACCCCCACACATGGCCGTGCAAAAGCAGGACGACCAGCACGAACATACATTCAGCAGCTATATGAGGATACGGGATGTTGTCCTGAAGACCTACCTAGGGCGATGAACGATAGGGAGGAGTGGCGAGAGAGGGTCAGGGACATCCGTGCAACCAGCGCGAGATGATGATGATGATGATGATATATTTAATAATATATATATAATGATATTCTACAATGGTATATATTTAATGATATGCATTATGGTATACTTCAATAATATACATTTAATGATATACTTTAATATACGAGGTGCATACAATAAGTTTCCAGACTTTTTTTGTATGGGCACTTTTATTGATAGTACCCACATGAAACTCTAGTTCCCTTCGAAGTATTCTCCTCCAGCTACAATGCACTTGTTGTACCGTTCCAACAACTTCTGGAACGCCCCATCGAAGTCCTCTTGTGTGAGCGTGTCAATGACCTTCATCACAGCCTCTTTCATCTCCTCAATTGTCTCATAACGACAGCCTGTGAGCTTAGGGAATAACCAAAAGTCACAGTGAGCAAGGTCTGGACTATAGGGAGACTGAGGAACAGTCTTGATGCCCATCTTGGTCAAATAGTCTGTGACAAGGATGGAGTTGTGGACTGGTGTATTGTCTTGGTGGAAATGCCACTGACCCGATTTGAAGAGTGCTGGCCTCTTCCGACGGAATCTCTTCCTGAACTTCCTTAGATTCCTCAACGTAGTAACCCTAACCCTAACCCTTTGGCCAATCAACTCTGGTGTATTGACTTCCTTACTCCTCCCACACCTCTCATCATCCCTCACAGACTCTCTGCCTTCCTTGAATCTCTTATGCCACTCAAAAACTGATGCTCGGTTCATGCAAGATGGTCGAAAAGCAGTCTGAAGCATTCCATACGTTTCTGTAACAGCATTTTTTCCAAGTTTAAAACAGAATTTTATTGCATATCGTTCTTCTAAAGTGTCAGATTGGATTTTTGAAATTCACCAGCTGTGACAATCAGGCTTTAGTTGGGTGTATTCCAATTGCTGCGGTAGCTGTTCATTTGAACGTGAAATCATAAGAATTGGTCAGTCATCTCATAAGATATATAGCAATAACATACTGTATAGCAATAACATACAACAATTTTAAATGCCCATACGAAAAAAGTCTGGAAACTTATCGTATGCTCCTCGTACATTTAATAATATATATAATAATATACATAATAACATACTTTAATAGTGTATATGATATACATATATTTATATGTGTGTTACTTTAATAGGGAAAGGAACAGCGCCCTCCCCATCACCTTGGTTTAGTAGCTATTGAAAAAAGAAACTTCTGGTCGCCCTCGATAACGTTCGCCAACAACTACTTTAATAATTCCAAACGTCGCTGAGAACCCGTTGTCAGAAACTAATTAAAAGCAAGTCTGATTTGAAATGAAATAAAAATAATTTTCGTTACTATTTTGGAAACATCAAATAATTTCTTTTTGAAACATCCTCATCAGGAAAAAAATAATGATACGCTTTGCATAATAATTAACATTAAAAGCTGTAAATTTCATTATTTTAAAAATAATAAGTTGTACTTGCAGGTGCTTTTCCCGAAGATAAAATGGAGAAATGATTATTGCTAATTTTAATTAAAAAGATTAACGAAGAATATAAGAAATTGTAATAAACCTGGTGTTTACCAGGATAATCATTACAATAATTAATTGAATGCATAATATCATTGCTTTAGATAGATAGATAGATAGATAGATACCAAATAACCAATCACTTCGCTTGATTAACAGCAGCTATGCGACATGGCATGTTGTGTACGGCGTATTGCGTGGGTACACATATTCAGGCAATATTCTGAGTTCTTCTTGCTGAGAATGGCTGCTTAAATTTTTTGAGGTCTACAAGATGATACATACTTGAAGGCGCTCGTTGTGTAATGGTTATTGTCTTACGAAATGGACACAGCGATCCGAGTTCAAATCCTAGACGAGGCTATTTGCATTTCACATCGTGCTAATACCTTTAGGAAAGGTATGAATCCAACTCTTCTCATTCCAGCAATTGGTGAATAGTTGGACAGGCTGACCTCTTTAATTCCAGTATGGGGACCAGTCTAAGAGAAGGAAAATTCTGAATTCAAATCCGTCAAAATCAGCTTTAAAATTGACCTTGTGTCACATACTGTTCGTGGTGGATAGGCTGGGTAAATACGTACTTGCTGAATGGTGAGTGTGAGGCCCATGGAATACTTAGAAGTCAACTGAGTGCTCGTGAAACCAGTTCTCGAGTCACCCCCACGATGGGAAGTTGCATTATTTTGCTGGAACAAACATAGTCAATATAAAGGAGTGTTAATGGTTTGCAACGAAATCTCTGTGTGTCACGACTGTTAAGACAGGCTCTATTTTGACCAGTGTCAATAATGTTCACTTGTTCTTCAACAACAACGAAAGCGTTGGAATGCAGAATAGACTCAGACCCCAATCTGAATGCTTTAGATCATAAGCAGAGCGCACACATACTACAGTCTGATCCTAGGCAGATATACTGATCTATGCTTAAGTAATCCTATTTTTTATGGCAGAATCTATACTAGACTATATGAATAAATGCGAAATTCAGGGCATATTTCCGCACTCATAATAAAATCTCGACAATCTACATTATATCAAATCGTTCATGTGCATGATCAACGTGCAATAGGTATTATGCATACTAACAAATGGCGTTTATCCCAGTCATATCAAGTTTGCATGATGATTTTAACTGACAGGTTTTAATGAATAACTGTCCTATGTAATTAATTTGTAATGTTGCTACTTTATTTCCACACACACACACACACACATATATATAGTAGCGAGCATAAAGATCAGAACGATGTTAAGAAAAAGTCTAAATGCGAAATAATTTTTTTTTTATTTTAAAGCTTCATAGAACATTTTATCCTTTGCTCTTTCCTGTAGTAACTTCCAAATATTCTCTCTAGGATTCATGCCTGGGCTTTGAACACTCCCCTCCATAACAATAACATCATTCCAGCAATTGGTGAATAGTTGGACATAATGTTGCTGCTTTATTTTCACACTCACACACACACACACACACACACACACACACATATATATATATATATATATATATATATATATAGTAGCGAGCATAAAGATCAGAACGATGTTAAGAAAAAGTCTAAATGTGAAATAGTTTTTTTATTTTTATTCTAAAGCTTCATAGAACATTTTATCACGGAAAAATAAGGATATAAGGGTAAATTATATAATTCCAAAATATAAAGCTCAATTAAGTTATTTTGATAAAATTATATGAATGATTATAAAACATTCGAAAAAAAATGATCAAAAACATCAGAACGATTAACGAAATCGTACAATTATAATGGATACATCATACCTAAATGAAAATAGCATTTATAATTCATTAGTACTTGATGAGAAGACTTTTATTTTCAATAACAGATTGAGATTTTTTGCTACACTAGCGCATTAATGTCTTGCATTTATCAACGGATATTTCCTCCCATCCTCCTATCAAATTAGTCTATAATTCTTCGACGTTTCTCAGATTCTTTTCCTTTACTCTTTCCTGTAGTAACTTCCAAATATTCTCTCTCGGATTCATGCCTGGGCTTTGAGCAGTCCACTCCATAACAATAACATGATCCACAGAAAGAAATGTCTTAACAGACTTCGCTGTGTGACATAGAGCGTTATCTTGCATATATACAGCTGGTTGATTGATTGCAGTTCTCAAATTAGGTACAATATGTTTCTTAAATATATCTTTGTATACAGTTGCGTTAATTTTACCGTATAGCCAGACATGAAGTCCTGTACCAGCAGCGGAAATTATACCAAACGCTATCACACTTTCTCCTCCAAATTTAACTCTGCTTTTTTTTTTTTTGGCGAATATCGTTCCTTAGGACTGCGTCACAACCGAACAGGTTAAACTTTGACTCATCGCTGAAATGAACACAATCACACTGTTCTTCAGTCCACATGAGGTGTTCAGTGACAAATTTCAATCGGCTCATTTTGTTCTTTTTAGAAATGTAAGGTTTCGTAGAAGCTACTCGACTGTTCAAAGTTATTTCATTAAGCCTTTGGGAAATAGTGTACGTTGAAATTCCAATGCAAAGGTTAGCATTAACTCTTAGAGATAGCAGTTGCTGTCACAAATCGATCTCCTTTATTGATTTGTTACCAATCCATCTGTCTTCCATTGCAGTAGTTTTCCTAGGCATGCCAGGTGGTTCCTTCGCTTCACATGGCCCAGTTTCCTCAATTTTTCATAAAATACTATGAATAACACTTTTAGATTTCCCCTCAGTCTTTGAAATATCCCATATCGAGAGTTTATCTTCCTTATCAGTTTTCTAAGTTCCGATGATGTCACAGATTTTTTCACCATGTTTACAATTCAAGAGCCGGTGTAATTTAGTAAAATTCCATATTTTATATTCTTAACCCCCAATTTTTTTTTAATAATACAAAATAATAATTAAATTTTACGGATTTATCTAATCGTTCTGATGTTTTTGATCATCTATTTTCTTCGAATGCTAAATACGTAATTATTCTCATAACTTTATCAAAATACGTTTATTGAACTTTATATTTTGGAATTATATTATTTACCTTTATATCCTTATTTTTCCTTGATAAAATTTTCTGTGATGCTTTGAAATAAAAAGTTATTTCACATTTAGACTTTTTCTTAACATCATTTTGATCTTTATGCTCACTATTGTATATATATAATTTCTATACTATCGGACCTATTTAGGGAGTCGGTTGATCCCGGGGAGTTACATTGTTTATCAATTCTTTTTGGTGATTTCATTCTTGATGTTAAAAGGTCTCTATCGAATTTAACTGAGGGTAGTTTGAATGAGATATTCTTATTGTTCACTTTGGTGTTGATATCGATTTTTCTAGATTGATCAATAAGTTTTAAGCTTTTGTTTTTGCGGGGGTTTGTTTTTTGTTCGCTTTTTTTTGTGAGGTGTTATATGATTGCAAATTGAAATCCTATCTAGAAAATGAACCGTTCGCTGATTCGAACGTTGGACCAGGAGATTAACCGACACCTTACATATTCATCACTGCAACTTTCTGCTACCTGAAAGATACGGTAAAATTAATTTAGAAATAGAAATACCAAGTTAAGTAAAGTTCACAGATACTTCAAGAAGCGGTATTTTGATTCTAGGTAAACGCACAGATACTACACTGATCCAAAAGAGAGGGCTGACACTTTTATTCTAAACAGAGTGCACAGAAATATCTGATTTTAGGCAGAAGTGTCGTTCCCTGCGTAAATAACGTCCATCATTTTTATGTCAAATTATTCTATTTTAGCATATTTTATATAGCTAGGGTGCGTGTGCATAGTTAAGAGTACATATATTGTGAGTGTGTTCAAGTGTATTTATCTTTATTGGTTTTACTCGTTTGATTTTTTAAATTTTATTTTCTTTTTCTCTTATTTCTGCTTGTCATATTACGTTCTGTGTGCGTTCCAAAATTAATGATACGAAACTAAATTAAACAACCAACTTTTTAGCGAGTTCATTTTCGAGCAATATCCATTCCAGCAAAAAAAATCGATTTTCCTTCTCCAAGCGAACGATATTGTTTGCCTACATCTGATCAAGTAGAAATGGAAAGAAAACAAAATCGATTGATTAGTGATTGATCCTCTGATCACTTCTCAGTCTGAGGGAGGGGGACAATGGGGCTCGGAAGAGTTTGGCCTTATAGCCATCAGTCCTGTAGACTGCAACGTTTTTATTTTTGAAAATCAGAATATGTGTGTGTTGCGTTGTTTTTACAAAAAAAGTTCTTGTGTTAACAACCTGGGAAAAATAATCTCAATTCTATATGGATAAATATGGACAAGTTGTGAAAGAAAAGAAAGATGGAACTTTTGAAATAAACTAAGGAAATATTAACGCCTCTTATGAATAATAGAAAGAACTAATTGCTAGTGAGTGTTAATATCAGGAAACTGTTAGTCTGCTTTTCAAGTCATCTCTGAATATTCTAACCTTTAACTGGACACCTGAAGTCAAATATGATCGACCGACGCAGGTAACAAAATCGATATTAAGTTATCCACTCCTAACCCATCTACATCAAGTAAGAAAACTGGACTTGAATTGCACTTGGTTAATTACAATCTTCGTTGCCAATTAAATATTCACACAGAAAAGTGTCAAAATAAATCTAATTAGCAGAAAAAAAATCATTTACTAATTATCCATTTATATTTGTGCAAAATTTCAAACGATTTTGTTGAGATATTTGGTTGGAATTTGTAAATTCGGCAGTTAATGTTTGCTCGAATACAATTGGCTTAATTTGAATTTGTAACGTTATAGCCTCACCTCTGGCTGCTATTTAAGAGAGCTGCCAAGGAGCTGGGCCTCTTCTCTTCTTTTCTCTTTGTCTTTTGCTGTTTAGCTCTTTAGGCAGTTCGGGTCGAGGCTGGTTGCTTGGACTAAAGGCCTATTAGCTGCTTAGGCTCTAAGCTTCTCTTTTCCCATTTTTGGGTTTGAACTTGTTAGAATTATGAGCCTACTGTAGGCTCTTGGTGGTTTAGTTTGCTTTTCCCTATCTGTAGAAGGTTGAGTCTAAAGTCTGAAGAAAAAATTCACAAATAATCTTCCGTAGACTTCAAATAAAAGTGCATATTCGAAAAGAAGCAGAAAGAATTTCATCTCAGCTCGAACACAAGGCATATACTAAAGAAATAGTGGGTGTTTTTCTACAAGTCAACCCAAGAAAAGGGGCTGAAGATTTCTACAGCTATTTCAACATATGAAGGAAGCATCGCAGAAAGGATTGTAGCAGAAAGAATTTCGTTTTTTTGTTTGGCGCGTAATTTAATTTAACCGTTAGGGTCGACGCATATTTTCACCCAATCAGGATGACTTATCCTATTCATCTCGGACCATCTTTCTGGGCAGCACAAATTGGGGAAAACCGCCAAAACACTCTTCCTCAGAACTCCTTCGCTCAGGACAGACGTCTTACTGTCTGCTCTTCAATAGCAGCAGCAGCAGCATCACACCACCATGAAGGAGGCCGTCAAATTTATGGACCCCTTGCGTCTATTTTCTTAGACCAACGGTTCCCAGTTGAATATGAATTAGATGCGCCACACACAGGAACAACTCTCAATACGCCACACACAGGAACAACTCTCAGTCGCCTCCAGTATTGGCTATGTCGACTGCGATGCAAAATTTCGCTCTGACACCTAGCTACTTCATCTCTGGGCAACATTTTCTGGAGACATTCACGCTTCTCCCCGAAACAACCAGAACCACAAACTCACGGTGATTACAATCGCTTCTGTCCTCAAACAGCAAACTCGACTTTTGCTACACTATGGCAAACATATTTGCCTCACACATTCAACAATGCCTTAACCTAACGATGCACTTTTCGCTCAGGCATTTAGCTGCTAAAATGCTTTCTCAACTCTATAACAACTTCATTTCGTTTCCTTACTTCTTTCCTTCCTACGAGACTAGCAGCATAAACGTAAACCCTTTATTCCATGCTGCCATTAAAACCTTCATATAAAACATTACGGCATCTCCGTACTTCTTTATCCTCCTTTATTTTCCAACAACAATTAGCGAGGGAATAACAACACGCGCAAGAATACATAACAACATTTCCACGCTAAAAAGTAATAACAACAATTCCTATCGCTAAAGGATAAACCCGAAAATTAGGCTTGAACAAAAGAACTTTGAGATAAAATACAAAGGAATGGTATTCTATCATTATTTGCTAAGAGCGTAAAACCGTAAGAGTTTGGCAGTGCTGGTTCTTGTAAGTCTGTCGTACTTTATTCACTCCCTCCCTATATTTATGTACGAATATTGTCGTTATTTAAATGTAAACTCCTTTTTTACCTACGTTGAATGTTTTTCGACATGCATAACGAAAACTATGCAATATGGATGTGTTTATGAATGTCAAATGGATGTATAGTTTATTGCTTTTGAAATAATTTACTTTTGAGGGAAACTTTGTTTTGTTATTAAGAAATATAGACTCGCCTCTCTTTTTAGATAACGTAAGTATTAGCTCTCTCTTTCCCTCGCTTTCTCTTTTTTTATGCTTCATTTTCCTTCCTCTCCCTAACTAAATATAGCTTACAGCAAGATAATTTCTTCGCTAGGAGGAAGTAATTCAACTACAATAAAAACATTCGACTCTACGTAATTTAGGTAAAAATGCATTAAGAAAGCGACGAGCATACAAATGCTTCTGTTAATTTTTGTATGGTGATCGTTCCAATTTTAAAACCAAATTTTTTTTTTTCTGTTTGAGTCGTACTAATTAGATTCATCTATTTAGATATTTGTTGCTATTCTTTGTCGTTGATGTTTTCTTCAGGAGGTAGAATCCAGATTTTGGTCTATAATACTACGTAATTATTTTACATCTCCAACTTTAGCAACGTCCTATAAACTAAGCTAGTAATGTTTAATGAAACATGAGTAATTTTAGTGAGGCAAATAATTCGGGTTTCTTTTGAGTTTAAAAAATAAATTCTGTACGGTTAGTCACGCCTTGCAACAACATCACTTCTTGTTGATTATTGTTAGAGACTCCTCTCAAGGATAACTTCTTTTTTTTCTGAGTAATAATTTTTTTGCGTTAAAGCTTTCCTCTAGGGCTAATAAGTTTGCTTGCTAAATTTGGTTACCGCAGTAATATATCACCTTGACCTGCGATGTTGTTGACAGATACATCGAGCCATAGGTAAAACGATTCCGGAAACAAGCCTTGTGTGAGTGTAAGGCGTGGTTAGTGAAAGGCAAGCGTTGCGTGGGTGTAGGCCGTGACTAATGAAAGGCAAGCGTTGTGTGGCTGTAGGCCGTAATTAATGAAAAGCAAGCGTGTACAACGCTTGTCTCTCATTTTGTCACGTGACAAAATGAGAGACAAGCGTTGCGTGAGGTCGCGTGGGCGTTATAAGACTATATAAAGCCAAGAATTTTGGGCTGAAACAGATCCTGCGGGCAATTTCGACTCCCGATGGCCCCTCCGCGCGAACTCTCTCTCTCTCTCTCTCTCCCTCGCGAACTCTCTCTCTCTCTCTCTCTCTCTCTCTCTCTCTCTCTTGCTCCACACAAGTGTCCTGTCGACGAATAAAGAGATAAGACTTTATTTTTATATATACGTGTTCCTCGTGGTTGTTAAGACCCAACGTTAGTATGCTATTCTGCATCAAGCCATATGGCTGTCTTTAGAGGAGAGATAAACTCTTCCCACTAGGATAGGGACAACTATTGATCATGCACACATACTATTAAAAAATAGACATATGAATATATTTGCATTAATATATATATGAATTCACGAAAACTGATACGAATAAATCGTTAGATAAATAAAGAAAATATAATGCTTAGATTTTTATATACGAAGGGTTTTTATATTCTTATCTTTTATTTTGCAATAAAAAAGATATGTATGTATGTATCAATTCTGTATCAGTTCCTCGCCTTCTTTGCGTTTTTTTTTCTTAAGTGAAACGTTATTTTGAAGTTTCCAAATTCTTACCGAAGAAGGATGTTTGTTTTATTTGCACATTCTCTAATTCCACGTGGATAGACATACAAAATAAAATTCGGAAACTGATAGCAAAATGTAATTTTCCTTGTTTGCCTAACATCAGATTGTCCGGAGAAATAATTGGATTCGAAGTATGACTTGGATCTATACCAAACATTATCGATTAATAAAAAAAACTTTAGAAAAAAAAGACCAAAAACCAAACCAAAAAAAAAAACAAAAAAAAAAAAAAAAAAACAGGTTTAATTGAAGTGAGGATTATATATATATGTGTGTGTGAGCCAATATATATATATATATATATATATATATATGGAGAGAGAGAGAAAAAAAGGGAGTCGTAAAAATCCGTGTATGCTCAACTTCCTTCAACAAAATTGTGTGTAATTCCCTTTCATATATTTTTGATTATCTCTCGATTATTTCGGCCTTATAAAATGTAAATGTTTGTCATTCTGCATGAATAAAACATTTTGGCGGAAAATCGAGACTTGAGAGAAAAAATCCCAACTTGTATGAAAGTCTTTTTTCGTGCTATGAGTGAGG
>OY757934.1:33839267-33904267 GCA_963585895.1 Sepioteuthis lessoniana | reverse complement strand
TCAAAATCCTCATAGACTTACAATTCTTCATGACTATTAACGATTCCTGTTTTCTTTTCGTCATGGTTGGAAATAATTTTGAATTGGCGAACTAAATATCAATTTTTTAGAAGAATGTAATATTTGTAAATGTCTATGCTTCATATATATAATCAGTTTATTCAGAAATTTCAGATAGCCTCAAAATCGGATCGCTGTTTGATTGTTTGATTATCACCTTTTCCGATAATGTACCATAGCCAGATACGGCTATGTGTGAAACGTACATGTAATGTTCATATATATATATATATATATAACAGAGAACATAGGAATCTCGAAACACGAAAACACTTGCAACCTCTTAGTACAGGTACGAAACTTTTTTATTACCTTTGAGTTTAAAGGTTCTTCGACATAAGGAGAGAGATACACATTCTTTCTATTCTGGCTTTTTTATCCGCCCCCATCTCGTGCGGCGCCCGTAGCGCGCAAATTCGTCTGGCTTCTGCGAGCCCCGAAAGTCGACCCTTCTCGTCCGGTGTCTAGTCTCAACTCAACTAACTTTCTTCAAAATTCCCAAAATCCTCCGCGCGTTTCCGGTGCGTGACGCCATTCGCACTTGCTAGCCCCGTTTCCCATCTGGGCTCTTGTGACGTCTCTGAGTGACACGTCCACTCCGCTCGTGCGCGCGTGAACACCTGTGCTCAAGTTTGCACCTAACTAACCCATGTGCTGAGCCGAAAAGTTCTCAGCCTAACTAAACCCAAAGGCATAAAACAAAATCCCTCGGCCATTATATTACAATCAGATTAGGGTTTAGACAAATGAATATTCAACTTCATTTGACATAGGTTAGAATAACAAAAACTTACCTCAAACTTTTGATGTACTATTATACCAGGTAAAAATTATAGAATTAATACACCTAGAGGCTATTCATTTAGTTTTTTTCTTCCGCAGTTTATTTTTATTTCATTGTTTCATGGTATATCAACTTTCTTGTGTTATTGAATGTTAAAGCCATACTTTTAGGAGGACAGTAGTGATACTATTTAACCCATTGCTGGGGGATAAAATGGTTCATACCTTTCTCAAGAGTATTCATCCAAAAGTGAATGTTATAACACGACTAGAGTTCGAACCTGTTTATTACGATGTTGCAATCTAGCACGTTAGCCACTGCACTACGCAGACTACTCCTTATTAAGCAGTAAACAAACTATTAGCAGATAAAGCACAAAACATTTTTTCTTTAATTACTGAACATTCTTACTTCATAAAATATTCCTTAAACAAACGAGATTAAATTATTTGGATTAGTAGGAAAATTTTTTCCCGAACTACACAGAAGAAAATATCGGAGAAACATTATGGAATTCATTTAATAAAAAAAAACTAGAATTAATACTTAAACCTCCTGAAGCTTTTATGACAGCCTTAATTTTTTTCAGACATGGAGTTTACTAAATTAAAGCAATATCTTTTATCAAAGTGGTTCCAACTTTTCCGAATGACAGTTAATCATATTTACCAACCCCTCCGCTCGGGCAGGATATGACACAAGGTCATTTTTAAGCGAAGTTTAACAGGTTTGAATTCAGAGTTTTCCTTCTCCTAGACTAGTTGCCTCACCAAGGCTGAAGAACCTAGTCTTCCCTACTATTTACCCATAGCTGGAGGGAGAATAATTGGATTCATACCTTTCCCAAGGGCATTAGTGCTATGTGAAATGCTATCAGTCTCGTCCAGGATTTGAACTCGTGTCGTCGTGTCCATTTTCTACGACGATAACCATTACACCACGGGCAGTTAATAGATCCTTTTTAAAGGATAGATGTCTCTCATGCATTTTTATTTAAATTTCCACCATAAATATTCAATTGTTTTTCAATCCGGACTGTTCTCATTGATTTTATATGTTTTTCATGAAGGAAAGTTTCAATTCCCTTCGTTCTGTAACCAGATGAATTATCGGCTTGAAAAATGACTTCATCACCATCATCATAATCATCATCTAAACATTTCCTATCGAGGAAATGCGAAAATTATCCAGGGTTAGAATGTACACCATTAGTTGCAACCATCTTTGTTGGTCCTTTAAATAACATGTAACCCAATGAATCACGAATGACTTGGGAAATTCATTTGTTTTCTTCAATTTCTCATTACATGTTTCATTTTAACGGCACCAGACAAACGTTCTAATATTTATCGTCTTGGCCAATCCAGATTCTTGATTCATTACTGAATGCCATTTAATCCAGTAATCTACACACGATTATTGTTTCTTTCTAATCTCATTTTATTCTCTTCCTATGTTATTACTGGTCTCCGTTAAGCTTTTTTCAATGTAAATCCTATTTCATTCAACTGATTTTTTACTGTTCTGTCTCAAACATGAACTCCTCTTTTGACCCATTTATTTTTCATTTGTTTTATTGTCCATTTTGTATTTTCGAAGTATATTGTTTTCTCTCCTGACGCTTTGATGTCTTTTCTGGGTTACCGGTATATTTTCCATTTCTTTTAAATATACACAGAATCTTAGACAGGTGACTGGAAACTATCAATTTATTTTGTCATTGTCGATTGCCTTCTTGAATGATTTTTACGATCTTTTCCATCGTTTTGGCATGACAAAAAATACTCTTAATTCAAATAATCCAATTTAGTTTATTTATGAAATATGTCATTAAGCCAAAATGTTCAGCAATTAATTAAAAATGTTTTCATCTTATCTGTTATATAAGTGAACATCTGTAGTGGATAGAAAAAATTTAAAAAAAAAAAGAAAATTAAGATAAAATTATAAATATAGAAAAATGCAAAAACTCCCAGAAGCCCCTGACAGGAAAAGGGGTGACGCATGCGCAAAAAAAAGGAACCGTCTCGGCAAAAGAAAGAAACCCGTTCTCTTTCAGCGAAGTGACAACACTTAAATCTTTCTTGCTTTTGGAAGGCCCCATTTTTATGCAGCACGCTGGTTAACCTTTCAACTAGTAGCAGCCGTCTCTGTTACCAACAACCCACGACTAAAAATACCAAATAATGGACTCATCAAAAACCACAAGAAAACCACAATATAATCGGCTTAGCAAACTACAACTAAAAACACCGAATAATTGACATTATCAATCCCGAAAGTGACTAGTATTATTTCACACACATGATATAGGAAAAATTACTGTTCCCAAATAGTCCAGGAAGACAATTCCACACTATAAAGTTCTTGCAAAGTTCCTAAATGCAATAAAGTTGAAATAATTTTTTTCCATATAATTCCTTTACCACATTCATAGACCAAGAAGAGAAAGAAAAGAAACCCAAAATGGAGTCAGAAAAGTTGAAATAAAAGATACCTTCATCTTCCTTTCCTCCCTCCTAAGAAAAAAGAACAAAAACTACATAAACCCCATACATCCTCGAAGTGTGCTAATTCTTTGATTTTTGTCAGCGGTAGTATCTAATTATAATGGTTTGGTTTGGTTTGGTTTGTTGGGTTTTATGGCATATCAACCTTTGTAGGTTATTTAACGCAAATCCATTTTTATGTGAATAATCTGTTCTATTTAAAACAATTCACTTTAGCATAAGTACACAGTTTGTCAAAAACATTTCTTTTTCAAACTATTCAAGCAGTTATATGTAACAATTCAGTTAAGTGTAAATACAGTTTTAATGTCGAAAAACAGTTCTATTTCAAATAATTCAGTTAAGCATAAGAACGCAGTTTAAATGTAAGTAAATTTCTATTTCAAACTATTCACTTTACTCAAACATTTCAGTTTAGCATAAGTATGCTGTTAGTTCTATTTAACCCATAGATAGGGGCCCTATCCGGTGCTACCACGCCGGGCCAGAGTGGACCTGGGAGCGATGGCAATGAAGGGTACTCCGCATTCCTCAAAGCTCCAGCACTGCTGGAACCTCACCATCAGTTTGTTTAGTGTCATATCAGGACACTCGTAAGAGGGAACTTACCCCTCTGCAGAGGTGCAGTCAGTGTATTCTACAGCCCCAGCCGACTGGGCAATACACAGAGTTAAATGTCAAACAGTTTTATTTCAGATAATTCAGTTCAGGATTACACAGTTTAGACGTCAAAACAGTTCTATTTTGAGCAATTCAGTTCAGCACTAGTACGCAGTTCCAATGTCAAAACAGTTCTATTTTAAACAATTCAGTTTAGCACAAATACGCAGTTTAAACGCAAAAATCAATACAGTGAAAGAAGCACGGTTTAGTTCTATTTAACCCATAGATATGACCCTTATCAGGTGCTACCACTCCGGGCCTGAGTGGACCTGGGAGCGATGGCAATGAAGGGGTACTCCGCATTCCTCAAAGCTCCAGCATTGCTGGAACCTCACCATCAGATTATTTAGTGTCATATCAGGACACTCGTTGGGGGAGTCTTACCCCTCTGCAGAAAAGCAGTCGGTGTATTCTACAGCCCCAGTCGACTGGGCAAATCTATTTATAATTCATTACAAACAATATTTAACTTCCTACACAACAGTAATATTTTCATATCCTTTCTTTCATAGTTTAAATAACGGTCTTAAGTTGTCAATTTCGTATGTTTTTTCGTTCTTACTTTTTCGTTTCATAACGATCAGCGTTCCTACTTCCAATGCCATGACAACCTCAGAGGTAGTTTTTCAGTTCTCCAACATATTTTCCAAAGAAAAACTCGCTAAATTTCTTGAGGAGATCCAGGTCCTGATTGACAACAATTCCAGAAAACCTTTCAGGTCGATAGCCAAGGACATAGAGTGTCTAGGTAGGGCATGAAAACATTTGCTATTTTTCATACATAAAATGAGAAAGAGCCAAGTTTTATTACAGGACATGAAGGGGGTGTCCTCGTGGTGTAATGGTTAAAGCGATGGACTGCGGAATCGTAGTACGCGAGTTCGTACTCCAGTCGCGCAATTACGTTCACTTTCGGGCAAATACCCTTGGGAAAGGTATGAACCCCCTTATCCTCCCAGCTATGGGTTAAATAGTGCCACTACTGTTCTTCTAGGAGAATGGCTTTGGCATTAAATAACCTAAAAAGAGTTGATATGCCATTAAACAAAAAAAAAAAAAACTAAACAAAGGACAAAAGGAAAGACTGTGCATCAAAGCTTTTGAACAAACTCAATCATCTCCTCCAGCCGAACATGCTTTGGTTTGTCTCAGATGAGAACAATTCCTGCCAGGATCAGATTATGAACTCCCAAGGCAACCGTTGGCTTGCTCTGTCCCCACAAGATGTACCGATAGTGATGAAAACCAAACACCTAGTCCTCATCATGGTCTTTAGGGTAGTCACTGGCGATATTGACGTTATGCCTCCATTCATTTTCCCACATGGCCTCACTTATCACGGAGGCCTACATCAAGTGACTGGAAGAGTTAGTACTTCCCTAGATAGAGAGGGTGGCTGGTGGAAGACCCCACGTCTGTCAACAGGACTCTGCACCATGCCACACTGACAGGAAAACCCAGTGCTAGTTGTCAGAAGATTTCTGCGACCACATTACCCCAACATGTGGCCGCTGAACTCCCCAGATTGTAATCTCCTTGGTTATTATGTATAAGGGACAGTTGAGTGAGAAAAAGGGAAAGGTATGAACCCCGTTATCCTCCCAGCTATGGGTTAAATAGTACCACTACTGTTCTTCTAGGAGAATAGATTTGGCATTAAATAACCTCCAAAGGTTGATATGCCATTAAACAAAGAAATCAAACCAAACCAATTAGATGAGAACAATTCCTGCCAGCATCAGATTATGAACTCCCAGGGCAGCCGTTGACTTGCTCTGTCCCCACAAGATGTTCCGATAGTGATGAAGATCAAACACCTAGTCCTCATCATGGTGTTTAAGGTAGTCACTAGCGATACTGACGTTATGCCTTTATTAATCTTCCCTAATGGCCTTAGACTTAACACGGAGGCCTACAGAGGAGTTAATAGTTCCCTAGATCGAGGGGGAGGCTACGGGAAGACCCTACGTCTGGCAAAAGGACTTAGTACCATGCCACAGATGCAGGAGAACCTAATCTTGGTTGTCAGAAAATTTCTACGCCCATATGACCCCATAATCTGGCCGCCTAACTCCCCAGATTACAATTCCCTTGGTTATTATGTATAAGGGACAGTTGAGTGAGAGATTTCAAAACTCCGTGCAATACCAAAGATGAACTGAAGGCAAGGATAACGAAAGCATTTACCAATTAATACAAGGAGACTATTGAAAATGCTGATAGGAGATTCAAAAGGCCGGGATTTAATCAATAATATTTCAAGATATTTTCATGTAATTTTGGTAAATATATCTGATAAAACGAGATGTCGGTGTTATTTTCATTTTCGCGTAATTTAGATGACAATCCCCCCATTGCACTATATATATATATATGTGTGTGTGTGTGTGTGTATTTAGGCAGCATTTCTTCGTTAATGCAAATTTCATTAAACATAATAGACATTCTATGTCTACATATTTTCTTCTGGATACGTTCGAATTCCCGTATTACTTTTATCGTATTCGGGGAGAAAATTATCACCGACAACACAACAATATTAGAACATCAAAATAATGAACAAAAACTTCAGATTCTCGAAGCACTACATATTAGAAACCTGCAACCAACACTTAATAGAATTAATTTTCAAACCAGTGCTAATGTACTTAAATGTCTTTAGCTATTGGCACTAATATAAAATTACATTTAAAAGCAAACGCCATACTCTTCAACGGCAAAGACGCCCTTACACAGTAGTAATATGCTAAAACAAAAGTTACATCACTTTTGCAATAGATCCTCCCCTGATGATGGCCCAAAGTCGGGCAGAAGGTACTAGGGATACATACAACAATGGACAATACATAAATCAATTCCCCCCGAATACGATAAAAGTAATACGGGAATTCGAACAGACCCAGAAGAAAATATGTAGACATAAAATATCTATTATGTTTAATGAAATTTGCATATATATATATATATAGTGCAATGGAGGGATTGTCATCTAAATTACGCGAAAATGAAAATAACACCGACATCTCGTTTTATCATATTATATATATATATCATCATCATATCGCGCTGATAGCACGGATATCCCTGACCCTCTCTCTCGTCACTCCTCCCTATCGTTCATCGCCCTAGGTAGGTCTTCAGGACAACATCCCATATCCTCACATAGCTGCTGAATGTATGTTCGTGCTGGTTCGTACATATATATATATATATATATAATTATTTTAATTTCTAAATATTCTATTTATTTTTTATAACAGTCTTCAGGGGGATGAACCAAAACTTGTTAATAAAGAAACCAGTCTGGCTGCTATTGGAAACTGGTCAAATTTAAAAGACAGAGGCCCCAAAATATCAATATTTTATTGTTTACCAGAAGAAGCAGCCAAAATATGTCAACAATGAACTGTGTTAAGCTGCAGAACAAAATGTTAAGACCATTGTCATGTTTCGAACATGTTCAAATACTTCCATCTTTCAATACATCAAGCTATACAGAAACCTCATTGAATGCATCCCAAAAATCATGAGTAAAAAAAATATGAGGGCAAAGAAATGAAGAAAAGAAAAACAGCCACGAACGAAATCAACAACCAGTGTTTTCTTATGCGTACACGTCTATAGATTCTTCTAAAAGACAGTATCTTTTTAGTATTGTTAGAAAAAGACATTTGATCCCAAAACTCATTTGAAATCTCAATAACTTTCAGAATCCTTTATTAACATTTTCTTATTGTTTGTTTTATAAGTTGAATAAAATATTTTATTACTGATTAGATATACATGAGAATTTGTATGTTGATTTTTCATTGATTTCTCCGATGTTAGATTGCCCAGTCGGTTGGGGTTGTAGTATCCACCGACTGCATCTCCGCAGACGGGTAAATAGAAATTGAGATGAAACAGAACTGATTATTTGTACAAAAATGAATTTGGCATTAAATAACCTACAAAAGTTGATATACAATAAAACTCAAACAACCAAACAATCAAATCCGACGTTCGAATATCCTATGTTCCAATTTTCAAAATAATCAGAGCTCCTTTGTAAAAAGAAAGAATATTCAGTTGGAAATCTCTACTGAGTAAAAACCTCTCTTAATTTTAATACGGGAAAAAGACAAAGACACAAAAGAAATAAATTGAGAGAAAAAAACTAATAAGAAAAGACGGACAAAACGAAGGAAAGAACAAGAAAAATGAGATTAGGGATTACATCCCTTGCCGGGAGACGTTATGCTATTTAGCGATAGGTGAAGCAAGGGGTCATTACTTCTCCAGTCAGCTAAATTATACTACTTGTGGCCACTAGAGGGCGTTGGCAAAGTAGCATATAAAAGAAGGGTGCACCAAAATCAAATCCCTTTTTGACCTCGGCAATGCCTTGAAATACACCTGTTTCCTGTCTTTGTGCTCCCAGCAACCTAGTGTAGCTTCGCACACAATAGCATTTCTTAAAAATGTAAGTCTTTATTCACTTCTATTCACTCTTACTCGTACATATATAAAAAGATTCTATAACTTATACGAAAGGCTCGATCAACCACATTAGGACATTTCTCTACATAACCTCTTTATAACTTTTTAACTTTTCATTTCATTTTTGGACTTGTATTGCTCAGATATTAAAATGGTCGTGAATTGTTCTTGCATTATTCAGCTCAAGAAAATATTAAATCATAATTCATTTCCTCTGTTACAAGTGTCTAAATCGTCTTTTTTTTTATCCATTTAATGTTAGTGAGAGTTAAGATACTCAAGTACGACAAACATACAAAGGAACCTCCCGCTACAAAATCAGCAAAATAAGCAAAATGTGAAAGAACAAAAAGCAAAAAACAAACATACGAGAGAGAAAGAAAGAAATTAAACTATGAATGAATTCCTTTCTAATTCCCATAAGGCAGTGGCTGTCACCAAAATTACAAAAATGTCGTCTCACATATTCTATTTTAATTTTCACGTTTGCCATTGTCAACAAATCCTACTTCTACTGCTGACAGCGATCCTCATTTCTGGCCTTGTGCCAAACTAAGCATAACTTAGTAAATGCCAGCTTCTACTGCTGAGAGTTGAGAGGTTCATTCGCTCTAACATCTGCTTCTCTACTTGGACATGGAAATTAATTGAAGTGAATGTGAGACCAAACAGCGATTGGCTTTCCCTCTCCAGTTTTACTTCAACCAATGATAAACTGCCAACTGGCACGACATGTGACGATTTCTTCATGGTAGTTTTTCATTGGATGTTGCTGCATTCTTAAAGATCCGGATATGCGTTATCATATCCACTTTTTAGATGTCATCTTTTGTTTCAGGATGAGATGCTGTTTGTTTTAAGGAGGCCTGATCTGAAATTAACTCTTTTTTTAAAAAACTTTGTATGAAACATTAGAAATGGATGTTGGCGAGATGTAAGCGAGACTATCAAAAAATTATGCAAGTTCTTCTATTCTCAAAACTCAGAAGAAAACCAAAGAAAACTTAAACATTTGATTTGCTTTATTTACTTGATAAAAACACATACATATCGATAGATAAGCAAATGAATCTAATATCACAAATATTTGATTTAATAATTATACATACTGATTAGAAATGTATATAATTAACTGAGAAGAATTTATTGGTCAGTCCTCTTTACACGGCCAAATGGTTTAAGCCAGAATTGGTTTGGTTTCTTTGTTTAATGGCATATCAACCTTTTTAGGTTATTTAATGCCAAAGATATTCTCCTAGAAAAACAGTAATGGTACTATTTAACCCATAGCTGGTAGGATAAGGGGGTTCATACATTTCCCAAGGGTAATTGCCCGAAAGTGAACGTAATAGCGCGACTGGAGTACGAACTCGCGTACTACGATTCCGCAGTCCATCGCTTTAACCATTACACCACGAGGACACCCCCTTAAGCCAGAATTACCAAATCTAGTATGCAAAGTTATTGGAACAGGGAGGTAAGTTTTTAAAATCTTTATTATTTATCCCGAAAGGAGCTTTCATCAAAAGGGCTTTATAACAATAATCAGAGGAAATAATAATAATTACGTCTTACATTAACTTGGATTTCCTCTGATTATTATACTATAATATTTTAATTTTCTTACTGCAAAAGAAAAAATAACCAATTGTCTTACTAAAACAATGATTCGTTCAATCAAACATTAGTAATTAAGTTTAAAGGTAGTTCTTCAATTTAGATATGCAAAATAATCACTTAATATTGCTTATTATCTGTGTTCCCCCGCTCCCTCCCTCTCTCTCTCTCTCTCTCTCTCTCTCTCTCTCTCTCTCTTTTCCACACACACACACACATCCGATGAAGATGTGGTTTCTTGTGGCGTTTTGGAAAAATACCAACAGGACAAAATCCAAAATTTTAAATATCACGATCTTAATTTTTTTTTTAATATTTCACAACAAGAGTTTGAAATCCTTCACAGAACAATATCATCGACTTTATAAGATATTTAAAAAAATCTAATTCGTATACTTCTATCACAGAAATTTATCTTTTATTAGAAATCAGAAAAACGCACTTTTTATAGAAAATCTAATTCATGTTAAAAAACAAAGAAAAAATGTAAAATTGTCATTTTTATTTATAAAACAAATCCCAGATTTCCCTAAAATAAAAAAATTAGATTTCAATAACTAGAACAATAATTTGAACTGTTTTGTCTGCGGTCGATTATTTTATCACCAATGTAATGATTTAGTACAAACAAAACTTACCCCTTTTATACTGTAGCAGAAAGAACTTCGTATTTTTGTTTGGCGAGTAAATTAATTTGACCGTTATAGTCGACGCATATTTTCACCCAATGAGGATGACTTATCCTATTCATCCCGAACCATTTTCCCGGACAACATAAAAATGGTGAAAGCCCACCAAACTGCCTCTTTCTCAGAACCTTTCAAGCAGGACGGACGTACTTTCTGTCCACTCCCTTCATAGTTGCAGAATCACAACACCATGAGGAAAGCCGTCTAATTTATGGACCTTTTGAGTTCCCAGTTGAATATGAATTAGATGCACGTAATCCGCCACTTACAGGAACACCTTTATGTCGCCTCTAACTTTTGCTATGTCTACAGCGACGCGTAAATTTCGCTTAGACATCCAGCTACCTCATTCCTGAGCAACCTTGTCTGGAGACCTTACTGCCTCTCTCCTACAGCAACCAGTTCCACACATTTATGGGTGACTACATCATTCCTGTCCTTAAACAGCAAACACGACTTTTGTAACGTCTACAGTGATACATATTGTGCTCAGACATTCAGCATTGCCTTGAATGTAGCGACGCACATTCCGCTCAGGCATTTAGCTGCTATAATTCCTTCTCAACTCAATAACAATTTCCTTCCTTCCTTCCTACGAGACTTGCAGCATAAAGGTACTATTTACCAACCCCTCCGCTCGGGCAGGATATGACACAAGGTCAATTTTTAAGCGGAGTTTAACAGGTTTGAATTCAGAGTTTTCCTTCTTCTAGACTAGTTTCCTAACCAACTTGCTGCATAAAGGTACCCTTTATTCTGGCTGCCATTAAATCTTCATGAAAATCTCACGGCATCTTCGTTATTCTCCTTTATTTTCCAACAATATAGCGAGGAAGTAACGTAACAATTCTTTCTCGCTAAAATACTAAAGTATGGTGATCGAAATCCATGGAATTTATCGTAGCTCACCGGCTACTGAAATCTAAAATTCCAGTTGAAATAACGCAAAGTTATCTATGTCGTCAGCCAACGGAATTTTTCACTGCTACCGGAAATGAACCCTTCTATCATCATCAGGTTCGAAAGCGCGCGGAATTTTCCACTACAAACTCAAGCTATATTCTAGATAAATTAATTCTGTAAACTATCTCGAAAGTGGTTTCTAACTGTTGGGCAGATGGAATGTATTTGTAAGCTTCTCTTACCGGTAAAATGATTTTTTCATTATTACACATAATAAAAGAGAATCTTGTCTAGGTTCAAACACGTGCGAGCCCAGCGTTTTAAAAGCAGTCGTACTTACCAGGTACAAGTTGGCCATTCCCCCAGGCAATACCTGTTTCGGCAGGGCTAAGTTTATTATTGCTTGGTGCTCGAGGCGCCCCAGGAGGATAATGCCGTGAGGATTATCCGCTGCGCATGAGTCTTGATAGGTGGGCGGTTTCCAAATGAAGCATCATACCAGGAGGAAAGTATGGATTACTTGGTACAGAGCTTTTTAGCTTGATGACTGATCTCTCTAACGACAAAGGTAACTTGGCATAGAACCTTTTTGGTCTGATGACTGGAAAACTGAACGTTTGGTCCGAGGGGTCCGTCCCTCTTGGCAATACTTGCTTTTCAGATCTAAGTTGAAGTGGTAACCAGTATTTGGCAACGGCTTAATGCAAGGAAGTATATTTAGTCGCGTCTCTACTCACCAAGTTCCAATACTGACACTAGTATATCCACTGATACATTAACACTGAATAAACGAAAGGAAACAAATATATAGGAATTTAATATATATCTATATAACGATGTAAAATTATTATAATATATAAACGTGTCCAAAACAGATGAAATGTGCTCTTTGTTTTATGAATGAGCAATAAATAAAAACTTATACCGAAATGGTGAAAAGTCTTACTTATTTTCGATCGTTTCATCATGTGACTTACATTTCATTAAATGAAATAACCAAATTTCCTCAAGGAACATATTTACAAAAAGATGTGCCTTATCCCTTTGAAGAGGAAAACCAAAAAGTAGAAGAGAAAGGTTCTGAATTTTCATGTTACCAATGGATACGTGATGTCCAAAGACACGCCCACAAATCTAAGGAAAGGCGATTATTGTCTCCCGATTTTGTCATTTTCAAACGTAACAATTTGAAAATGAGAAGCAATACCAGGGTAAGTAATCAGTTTAATTTCTTCCTATAATTGCTAATTTCTATCAGTCGATCATTGAGCCAAGGGCGTAGATGGAAATTTGGGGGCCCGAGGAGAGGGAATTTGGTATCTTGAAGTATTTGGTGAAATTTGTTCTTGTGTATCACCAGAAATGCAGTGGGTGAATCTCGATTTAAAAGATTATGTGTCTCCTTTAACTAGAGGGAAAATTTTCAGTAACGGCCTCCCTCCACGCAAAAAGCTTTTGTTTAACATCCACCGCGTTTGCGTTCTTATTTCTACTCTCTTTTTTTCCGTTTTCAAGTTTTTTGCTGTTGTTTTTTAATCTAAGATTGTTGCCATTTCGAAAGGAAATGCCTTTTTACGGATTAGCGTTTTGTAATATCAATCGTTTTATTAGTTGTGGACAACCGATGTAAATTGAAGCCATGCATTAAAAGAAAATGTGAAGTTTGTGATATGTGTTCTTTTCTCTTATTGTAACAAACAAAATTGTCTGCCTTTTTTGAAAATCGATTATGTTTTACAATTAGTCAATGTCTAATGTATTCGCGCCAAATTTTTTCAGGTTCACAAATAAATGTTTTAATTTTTATCATCAGTGTATATTTATAAAATCTTACACTTAAAAGCTTGCAGCTTATCAAAGAATTTCCTTGCATTTCAGTCGCTACTTCAGAAGATATTTCAACTGATAACAACGAAAAAGCAAAGTCATTACTCTGGAGGCAAAAATTCTGCTCAACGGTAAGTAAAGTTGGCGACTGTAGTCGGGGGATGACCCGAAGGCCCTCTTTTAAATAACTACTACACTGTGGTGTAGGGAATGGAGCTGCTACTTTCCTTGGATTGCTCTTCTTTACCCTTGATACATACCTTATAATGCTCAGTGTTAAGCAAGGAGGTATCAGGTACCATTTCTTGTATCTTTGGTTTGACTTGACCTGGGTTTGAACCCCGGTTTCTCGGACCCAAATCCAAATAAATCTTCACATGACCGTTAGCTGTCTTAATAATAGCGCCCTAATTATATAACTAGTCACCTTCTACGATGAGTTATCCTCATTAGTGCGTAGCATCCCGAAACACAACATGTTAGTCATCGGCGGAGACATGAATGCCCAAATCGGGAAAAACGGAAACAACAAATACAGCCTCCACAATACGTCAAATAGGAATGGTCAACATCTAACAGATTTCATGATAGAAAATAGATTAGCATGCCTCAATACAAACTACCAAAAAAGGGAAGGCAAACTATGGACATACACGTACGCAAACAATACTAAAGCTTAGATAGACTACGTCCTTATAAACAAGAAATGGAAAAATAGTGCAATGAATTGCGAGGCATACTCCTCTTTTGAGGGTGTGTCCACCGATCACCGAATAGTCACGGCAAAAATACGGTTAAGCCTACGAAAGAACGCCAAACGAACAGCGACCACCAAACACTATGACTGGGCCCTATTGAAAAACAAAGATATAAGAGATAAATACGTATTAGAATTAAGAAACAGATTCGAAACACTACAAGAAAAGACGGAAAAAAGTGCACCAAACGACGAATATGAAAATTTCGTCAATGCACACCTTGAGGCAGCAGCAAAATACATTCCAACAAAACTTAAAACTAAATATAGAGTCCCATTGGAAACTTTAGCGGTGAGAGAAAAACGTGCACCAGTGAAAACAGCCTCCAAAAATTATCGAAAAACCCAACAAACACAAATGCCTTAAAACTAAAAACGGCACAATATCAATTAGCAGGCATATATATAAAGGAACAGACAGAATATATTCAAAATCAGATAGATAAGATTAGAGACTCGGTGGAAGATAGACAATCTAGAATAGCCTGGCAAACAATAAACGAAGTGAGCAGAAGAAAGAACACAGCCAAAGCAAAACTGAAAGCCGCAAACCAACAAGAAAGAATAAAACTGTGGAAACAGCACTTCGAAAACTTACTTGGAAACCCACCAAAAATAACACATGAACCAATCACCAGAATAATTAGCAAACAATTAGACATTAAACTAGGACCGTTCACACAAGAAGAACTCGACTCGGTTCTCAGAAAAACTAAAAATAGGAAAGCTGCAGGGCTGGACGAAATTCCCCCGGAAGTATGGAAGACCAGACAATTCGACGACATACTGCTCCGACACTGCAACGCAGTATACAATCAAAATCCGATAGATAGATGGATGAAGGGATGCATACTCCCCTTCCCTAAAAAGGGGGACCTCGGATTAGTCAAGAACTAGCGAGGTATAACACTTACATCCATAGCAGCCAAAATCTACAATGCCCAACTACGAAACCGCATAGAACCCAAAATAGACAACATACTTAAAAAAAACAAAATGGCTTCCGAAGAAATAGATCCACGACCTCACAAATATTAACCATCCGTAGAATCCTTGAAGGTGTACGGGCAAAGAACCTACAAGCGACATTAATATTTGTCGACTTTACTAAGGCTTTCGATTCCATTCACAGAGCAAAGATGGAACAAATCCTACTAGCGTACGGCATACCTAAAGAAACCGTAGCGGCAATAACGATTCTCTATAGAAACACTAAAGTAAAAGTACGATCACCGGATGGAGACACAGAATACTTTGACATTGTAGCAGGAGTACTACAAGGGGACACGCTGGCTCCGTACCTCTTTATCATTTGTCTAGACTACGTACTTAGAACATCGATTGACAAAATCAAAGAGAATGTCTTCGAACTGACGAAGAAAAGAAGCTGAAGGTACCCCGCAACAACAATTACCGACGCCGACTACGCCGATGACATAGCGATACTGACAAATACACCTGACCAAGCCGAAACACTTCTGCATAGTTTGGAACGAGCAGCAGCAAGCATAGGCCTCTATGTTAATGCACACAAAACGGAATATATGTGCTATAACCAAACAGGAGACATCTCCATTCTAGAAGGAACCCCTCTTAAACTAGTAGACAAATTCACTTACCTAGGAAGCAGCGTCGAATCAACCGAAAAGGACATCGAAACGAGGTTAACGAAAGCATGGACAGCTATCAATATGCTATCGATTATATGGAAATCAGACCTAACCGATAAAAGGAAACGCAGTTTCTTCCAGGCAGCGGTCACATCGATACTGCTATATGGCTGCACTACATGGACGCTAACAAAACGGCTGGAGAAGAAGCTAGATGGCAATTACACAAGAATGCTGCGTGCAATCCTGAACAAATCCTGGCAGCAACACCCCACAAGACACTAACTGTACGGCCACCTGCCCCCTATCACGAAAACTATTCAGGTTAGACGAACCAGACATGCGGGACACTGCTGGAGAAGCAGAGATGAACTCATAAGAGATGTACTCTTATGGATCCCTACACATGGCCGCGCAAAAGCAGCACGAACATACATTCAGCAGCTATGTGAGGATACGGGATGTTGTCCTGAAGACCTACCTAGGGCGATGAATGATAGGGAGGAGTGGCGAGAGAGGGTCAGGGATATCCGTGCTACCAGCGCGATATGATGATGATGATGATACTCAAAAGGGGATCATTAGTATGAATCAAAATTAGTCAAAGTTCACGGTATAAATTTCCATATCTTTTCTCTTCAGTGCTATGTTGACGTAAGAAGGGTCCTAATTTTAGCGACGTAAAATGAACTACGGCCGACTACCACTTAAAAATACGAACAATTTACGACTGCTATTTGTCAAAACTTACGAATATTCATAAATATGTCATTAGTAAATATGTATGTAGGCATAAGAATTTGAGTTTATGTCTCAAATCGACCAAACTCAGGCCGGCAATTACCAACATTCTTAAACGTCTCATATCTCCCTTCTCAAAAATACTATATATGAAATCTCTGATATACTTTTTTGAGACAACGGTAAAAGAACACATTTTTTCCCATTAACTTCTGACGACTCCTTTAAAGAAGTAACCACATGACTCGTGTTTAATCACTGTACCCTATTCAGTTTTTATTATCAACTTTTTGTTTCTTCCTTTGTGGTAATTAATTCAATTACTTATCCTCAAATATCATCATAATCATGTCATGCCGCCAGCACGGATATCCCTGACCCTCTCTCGCCACTTCTCCCTATCGTTCATCGCCTCTGGCAGGTCTTCAGGGCTACATCCCGTATTCTCACAGAGCTGCTGTATGTATGTTCGAGCTGGTCGTTTTGCTTTTGCACAGCCATATGTAGGGGTCCATAGGAGTACTTCACTTATGAGCTCGTCCCTGTTTCTCCAGCAGTGTCCTGCATGTCTGGTTCGTCTAACTTGGATAGTTTTCGTGATGGGAGGTAGGTGGCCGTATAGTTAGTGCTTTGTGAGGTGTTGCCTCCAGAACTTGTTCAATATTGCTCGCAGTATTCTTGTGTAGTTGCCGTCTAGCTTCTTCTCCAGCCGTTTTGTTAGCGTCCAAGTAGTGCATCCATATGGCAGTATCGACACTGCGTTTCATTTTATCGGTCCGGTCTGACTTCCATATGATTAATAGCTTATCGATATCTGTCCATGCCTTCGTTAGCTGCGTATCGATGTCTTTTTTGGTTGATGAGACACGGCTTCCGAGGTAGGTGAACTTGTCTACCAGTTTCAGAGAGCTTCCGTCTAGTGTGGAAATGTCGCCTGTTTGATTAAAGCACATGTATTCAGTTTTGTGTGCATTGACATTGAGCCAATGCCTGTGGCGGCTTGTTCGAGTGTATTTGCCAGAATCGCTATGTCATCGGCGTAGTCAGCGTCGGTAATAGTTTTTGCGGGGTACCTTAATATATCGAAATCTATGATTAATATTCAGTTCTCTGTAAATTGTCAAACCTATCCTTTACAGTCGTGAAAGAAATTAATATTTATTTCAAATGAACGGAATATTTTTAATTCTCAGGATTTCTCTTTCAAGTAGAGGGACATTGCACAGGAATTGTTAAACGTTTTAATTTAAACGAATGAAAAACGAGAGGACAAGTAAAAACTAAACTTTTTACTGCATCTTTACACACATTGAGTCACATAATAAACAATCTCAAAATATTTACTTTATGGCAAATAATACGGATAAGCACAACAAAGTTTAAACCGATACTGATCTATACATTTTCCTTCCTCTCCTGAGCTGAATTCGTTTCTTCAACGTAATCTTTCATAATCCAAGATACCATGTTTGATTTCCCTAAAGCCAAACATGTTCTTCATATAATCTGTTAAACATTTTCGATATCTTATAGTAAATGACCATTTAAGAAGTTTCCTTTTGGTTTGATTTGGTTATTTGTTTTAAGGGCATATCAACACTAATGGGTTATTTAATGCCAAATCCTATTTACACACACAAACTATATATATATAGGGAAAGGTATGAATCCAATTATTCTCCCTCCAGTTATGGGTAAATAGTAGGGTAGACTAGGTTCTTCAGCCTTGGTGAAGCAACTAGTCTAGGAGAAGGAAAACTGAATTCAAACCTGTTAAACTCCGCTTAAAAATTGATCTTGTGTCATATCCTACCCGAACGGAGGGGTTGGTAAATATATATATATATATATATATATATATATATATATATATATATAGGGTAAGCGTTTTATCAATAAATCAGCGTTTGTGTTTAAAAATGTCACGTGACTGTTTCAGACGCTGCTGTTGAACTAATAATCAAGGATCTAAACAGAGCTATCATGCGATGTCACTATAAGACTCACATAATGGAGGAGCTCCCATACAAACTCTTTGGTGTCAACTACTTTTCCAAACTGGGTACTAAAAATGGATACTGGTCGATCAAACTCGATTCGGAATCACAGCTACTGACCACTTTCAACTCTCTTTTTGGAAGGTATTGCTTCTAGAGAATACCCTTTGGACTGGTTATGTCCCAGGATTTATTTCAGTAGAAAATGGATATGTTTCTGGGGGAATGTCTTGGTACATTAGGACTAATTGACGACGTCATAATATATGGTAACTTGATTATTACTTTATGCGGGGGTTAAATGCTTTATTTAGCTAGGAAGTAATAAATACGACTAAGCAAATATTTGAGGAACAACGAGTTCCGGGGATGCTGATCATCGATAGTTCAGCTGTATTTAAGCAGTTTACAAAAGAATGGGAATTTGATCATCGCACATTATCTCGAAAATAGTCACAGTCCAATTAACTTGAAACACGTTGTTTACACTCGATGAAATCTGCCATGAAAGAAGCTAAATCGAGCAGCCGTCAAATTGATATGGCATTGTTGTGCCTACGGGAACTCCGATAGACCAAACAATCCCATTCCCAGGGGAACTGCTATTTAAGTGAAAATCGGTTTTCAACATCCCAGTAAAATGTACTAACCACAATACACAAAAAGGAGAAATATCAGTCTGTTTCTATAAGAGACAAGCTGAACAGAAAACATACTATGACCAGTATACAAAAGATTTTCCCGATATCCCAATAAGACAATGCATTTGGATGCACAACAAGGATGCAAATATTTGGATCTTAAGTCATAAGGTATCCACCAGAGATCGTTACATCCAGAGTGGAAACCAACCCATCACCAAATAACCAAGCAAAAATACTAAACCCTGTAACCAAACAAGTCCCACATGAAACATGTGCATTGACACTACAAAGAAAAAAATTAAATCTGGTCGGATAATAAAGCCACCCGCAAGTTTTGGTGAATAAAATACAACAAAACATTCTTTTTGATTATCTATATTTGTTGTAATAAAAGAAAAAAGAAAAATCTCTGTGTGAACACTACAGACTTTTTTTTTCTTTCTTGAGTTTTATAAATAAAATTTAAAAAAATCTTTTTGTGTAAAAAAAAAGTGGGCTGTAATAATATGACCCAAGTTATCTCCCTTAGTCCCGAAGACACTCAAATACACAAATAAAAGTTGACTTTCGAGCATAAGATTTATCACTTATCTCCCCTTAATATTTCTACAGATCATAATTCACTACATGGTATATTCAATCACACTGCATTCTAAGATTTAAAATAACCGAAAGAAAACATTTATTTGACACATTTTTTTTTCAACACAATCTGAATATTCCCTGTCAATGCACTTAAGCCAACATTTCTTGATTATTCTGATAGATCGAACATTATAAAGTGAATTTTTCAGATTAAATTCAGCAAATAACTGTGTCAGTCAACGGACTTGTTGATCCAATCTTCTATAAAGTGATATAATTGACTTCATAAAGTGTGTATTGTCGTATTATTTATGTTGAATGATCTGTGAAAAGCCAAACAGGTCACCAGGTGCTGAAATGTAAATGACAACCACCACCCCACACACCTCTAGGTCTCACTTTCTCAAAGAGAATTAATTAAAAAGTCAGTAGTCAAATAAATGTTTTATTACAATGGTCTTTCTTAGCTGATGTATCAAATTTAAACAGATAAAACAGGACACACAAAAATATACATGAAAAGGCAGTTTGTTTGGATTTCTTATGAATACATGAAAAACATAATTTAATCAATTTTTTAAGCAAAATAGATAAATAAAATTAAAACTTTGTTATTTTCATCCGTATTTTTTTTATTTTTTTCCACCCCATCAACATCCATATATTTTAAAAGTTTTGAATAAAAATTCAATTTATCTTTTTGCCTGTTCTTTTGACGTTTTAATCACTAAGATTAAAAATTTGATGATATGAAATTTTTTAACATTTTTAAATTCTCATGACATTGATATTTTAAACAGCATTTTGACTTGATTACATTTTCCCCTAAAAATTAAAAAAAAACAAAGCAGAAAGATTATATATATATATATATAGGTTGAGGTTTTTTTTAATTTGATGTCAGCCTATAAATTAGATTGAAATCAAATATAAGAGGAAATATAGGAACAGCTCTTAGCTAAAAAAAATATTTCATAAATTAATAAGATTTACATCATAAATCAAAGGTCAACCAATATTCAACTACATATTGTAACAAATAATAACATGACTAAAGTACCTTAGTCCAATTAATTCAAAGACTAACAGAGTGATTTAAAGGGAACATATAGTAAATATGCTTTGGTAATCTTACTAATATTAAACTAACAACACCCTGATTCCAAAACAAATTGGACTAAAATTAAGATGTTTCTTTTTTTTTTAAGATTAAAGCATTTGGCAAGGAATTTTAAGCTGCTGCTCAACTAATAATCTAAATAAATAACTAACCAACAATCATTTCAATCATATAAAACTTGGCTAGCAACTTCTATTACCAACAAACAAAATAAATTTGATTTATTTGATCCACAATTTCAAAAAACAAAATACATCATTTTTAATCCACCTGAAAAGTCTGCTTTACTCGCCTCAAAATTTCTTGAGATACAGAAAAAAAAGGGAAAAATCTTAACAGCTTTTAAGGCATTTTCAGATTTTTAACAATAGATCATCCCAAAGCTTTTCAAACACTTTAGTGTTCCACCAATAATCCCTGAATAAATTGATTAACTAAATTTTTTTTGCTGAATTATTTCTTTTTATATGTGTAATTTCGTATTATATATTTGGCTTGATTTTCAAAACTTAAGTAAAGTTTTAAAAAAAACTTTATTTTCAAAAATTTTATCACCAATGCAAAAAAGTTTGGAAAACTTTAGTTTAACCATTACAAAACTGATCTTCTCTGCAACAAACAATTATAGAAACAAAAGAATGGCAGACAACTGTTTTTGTTTTTAATGACAAATGAAAAGGACAATATGAATGTGAGTCTTGGGTCATCACCATATAAAGCTTCTTTTTAGACACTTGTATTACAAATTCAGATCTCAAAATACAGTAAACTCTACAGGAATATTTAGAAGAAATTGTCTTTAAAACAATATTTTGAAATCAATGACCACCACTAACAATTTACTTAAAGATAAGTTTGCATCATATTACCAAAAGATCATTCAGCTTATATGAAAATCAAGTTGTATATTTTATACATCTGTTTTCACATATGGCAAGATTTAAATATTTCTACACCTTATAAATCTGATTGTATTTAAAAAGTTGAAATGATGATATGGTTAAAATCAAAGACAGTTATTTAACCAATATTTACACAATATGATATAAAATTTATGAAAGTTTTATATTCAGTACAAAAATGAAAAATGCACTTTTTTAAATTGATTTCTTTTGGTTATTAAAAATATATTTTTGTTTTTAATCAAAACATATATAGCCATTGTTGCTGTAATAGATTTTATACTTGTAAAATACAGGTCAAGGAAGCAAATTCAATAGAATTTTTTTCTTTTATTTCAATATGTACGATCAGATAATCTACATGGGTTTTATCATTATTAGTACGATTCCAGATACAATCTCATGATGAGTTCCATTAAGGATAAAGGCTTGTAAAAAACTTGACAAAATCTGGAAATCAAGGGGTCACTGAACTGCTTAGGATGAGTCACAGTTTAAATACTCTGCTACAGAGATAAATGAAATACAGGTAAGAACGTTTTGGACAAAGTAACCAATAACTTGTGGCTACAAAGGGGTATCCTTTTGTCACTCACCAAGAAAAGAGGCACTGAATACATCCATGTATTTCAGAAAAGTTTTTGCACAAAATTCACTTTTAATTTTATCCATTATTCCAACATAAAAGGTTTGTTTTGGGGAGAGCAGGGGGAGAGGTTTCATAATCAAGTATAAAAAAAAGCAAAGAGAGGGCCGACTTAAATTTACAATATTAGTAAAAACAAAAGTTGGTACCCAAGGTTTTCAACTGAGAATACATTAGAGTTCTACATAAAAGACAAATTTATTGGTGTTATAAAAAATTGATCACAAAAAAACAAAGTCATTTTGGTCACAGAAGTGATAAATACTTTAAATAATATTGTTTTGCACTTGAAGTAATTTTATGAATTATTCAAAATAGATGCATATTTAAACAAATCTTACGACAAAACTTTCTGACCATCAAATTTATTATAATGAACTTTTAATACAGTTTTATTTGGTTCATATTTTAGTAATCATTTTTTAATAATGTACATTTCAAATTTCAGAAAGTCATATAGGACACTAAGATACTGTAAATTCAGAGAAATAAAATGAAGGAATAATAAATTTAGAGTACATTTTCAAGAATAATTTAATACTGAATTTTTTAAGGCACAATTAACCACATTAAGAGTTCATCATAATTTATTTGTGATATTTTTTCACCTTAATTATCATAATCAGTTTTACCTTTGAAAAGTCAAATAGGATTTAAGCAGTAATGAAAAGAATTAGCAATAAAATAATTTTCAACAAATGATTTTGTGAATTAGAAATATCTGACATGACACTTATTTTTAAGTGGCATTTCAATAAGGCAAAAGTCAGTTAGATCCTATAATTGATCAACTGATAATCTCTAGGTAGAGATAAGGAACCATAAATGGTCTAGGCAAATACCTTATTAATCTATTAATACATGATAATAACAAAGGTAGAGAGGCAAATCGAGTTATAAATCAAGTGACAAAGAAAAGCATCACAAACCCAAAGTGATTTTGTATCAGTGTTCAAGCAGTCAAGTTCATTCCTAATCCACTTAAAAAAAATTTTTTTGCTACTGTTCAAATATCTCTTGATATTTGCTTCAACAACAAAAATCTTTAACATTTAACTGGTATTCAAGTTTTATAAGTTCACACATCTGCTCATAGCTGTTATTTTTTTTAAAAGCATCCTTTATGTTGGTTATCTCATGCTGGTACATTTTACTGTGTTATAAGTAGTGAACAATCTTTTTTTTGTATTGCATGATTGACCGTAATTATAGCTTAGACAACATCCATTATGTCTCAGTTTGTGTTATATAAATGTCTTTAACAAACAACCTTCAGAACAGATTATTAGTACATCTCTGTAGACTAATACCATCATTTGTTTCTTTTCCTGGAAGGAACTGTATTGTGAATCATATGCAATTCACATGGTCCAATAACACTTTCACATTTCCCTGTTGAAACCAGAATATGAAGATGTGGATGGCTTCAATGATGCAATAAGGAAAATCATTTCCTCAAAGTACTTCAAGCACATGCTTACCATTACAGAGGACAAGAATGACTCACATGTCATACCTTCTGCTTATTGAGAGATTTCAAAACCTAATTAGAAGTATATTATTTGTACACAGAACTGTTGGCATTTCTATTAGGATGTCTATCAGAATGTTGGTGTATTTCCAGATGATGGGTTAACAGTTTTTAACCAAACCCCTTTCACATTTCCCTAGTGAAGCCAGCTCTTTTGACCATATTTTATCATTTGTAGAGACTTTGACAAACAGGCTCATTGAAGCTCACCATCTTGGAACATTGAATGAGAGAGTCATTAATCAAAGTTCTTTAGCTAAGATGCAGACTTACCTGTCAATGGCATGATTACATTTTCCAGGAATCTGCTAAATGTTGAAAAAAAAAACAAAAAAACAACCAAGATAAAGAAATTAGTCCAAGTAAAATCACATGTAATGGCTGTGAGGTTTGATATTTTTAACTGTTTCTTTCTTTTTTTCTATGAGCGATTCACATTCACAGCAATTAGCAGCCATGAATTCTTACTATTTAACACAAAAGTCAATGTATGTATGTATTTACCAACCCCTCAGCACGAGCAGGATGTGACACAAGGTCAATTTTGAAACAGAGTTTAACAGGTCTGAATTCAGAGTTTTCCTTCTCCTAGACTAGTTGCCTCACCAAGACTGAAGAAGGCCCTACTATTTACCCATAGGTGGAGGGAGAATAATTGGATTCATACCTTTCCCAAGGGTATCAGTGCTATGTGAAATGCAATCAGTCTCGTCCAGGATTTGAACTCGTGTCGCTGTGTCCATGACGATAACCATTACACCACAAGGTCAATTTTGAAACAGAGTTTAACAGGTCTGAATTCAGAGTTTTCCTTCTCTTAGACTGGTTGCCTAACCAAAGGTAAAGAACACAGTTTGCCCAACTATTTACCCATAGCTGGGGGAAGAAGAGGAGGAGTCATACTTTTCCCATACCTTTGTGAAATGCAATCAACCTGGTCAATGTGTACCCAAATTCTATCATAGGTTTTTCATTCTCAGTCTTCAAAAGATGACAAAAAAAAACTGATCAATTCTCCAAACTCAGTGGAAAAATAATGTACATGATTGTTAAATTCATTTGAACTTTCAAAAAGTTCAGTTCTTTAAAAAAAAGTACAAAAACAAAGTAAGTAAAAATCTGACAATCAAGAAGATGATTACATTTGTCATTATAAATTACCAATCCATTCACAGTTTCCCCATCTTTCAGATATCTTAATATCTTGAAGTCAAAATTGAATAATTATTTCCAAAAAAATTTTTATTGGACATATATTACACTTCTAGCCGTAGGGAAAACAAAATTGTACAAAATGTTTCATATCACTATAAGTATTCCTTAATGAAAAATAACATCTAAAAATAACAGATTCTAAACTATATTTCAAATCTTTCCAATCACTACACAGAAGCATCTTTAAATCTCTTTGACTCAATGTACACTTTAATATGTATTTACCCAACCCCTCCACCATAGACAGACCAAAATGGCAAGGCTCGGTTCACAGAGCTGCTGCCAACTTTGAAGAGGCTCAATGCCCAAAACTCACTGCAGCCAGAGAGAGACACCGCAAAGCAGCCTTGGCAGTGATCACAACAACTGACTTCTACTGTTCAAGACTCTGTGCCTCTGGGCTGGGGCTGCGGAGCCACCTCCGTGTTCATAAATGAGTTGTAGAACACAAACGTCATCATCGGATCAGATGGACAACCACCACCCAACCCCTCCACCATAGACAGGGTGTGACAAGATCGGTTTTTAAGCAGAGCATGACAGGTTTTCCATCTAGACTGGTTGTTGCACCAAGACTAAAAAGCCAAATCTGCCCCTACTATTTACCCACATCTGGGGAGTGGGGAGAACGGAAGGATTCATACCTTTCTCAAGGACATTAGTATGAAGTAAAATGCAAACAGCCTTATTCAAGGTACAACAATAACTATTAACCCATATGCATCTCCTAATGTATAGTCAATGAAAAAAAATATTCTATTGATTACTTTCTTATAAACTCCATATTTCATTAATATTTGATACCTTCCCAAAATATTCTATTGACCACTTTCTTATAATCTCCATATTTTATCCATATTTAACCCCGCCTGCTAAATATTCTGTTATCTACCTTCTTATAAACTCTATATTTTCTCCATATTTAATACTCCCCAAAATATTCAATGGACTACTTTCTTGTAATCTTTATATCTTATTCATATTTAATACCTAAATAACATTCACTGAAACTGGTGAACAAATGCCATAAGCCCAACTTATAAATTTTCATAGATTAATTTCAAATGTTTTTTAGCACAAACTTTTCATATCATCATTCAATGGCAAGTTTGAAATCTACACTGTTTTGGGGGGGGGGGTGTAGTGGAAAGAGCCTTAGCACAATACCTGCCTTACTAATAAGGCTACAAAAATGACTGGCTACAGAAGCTCAAATCTACTTATATATCTTATTCTTTATTCCAGATTTATTTTCCTCTTTTAATGTTTGCAAATGCTAGTAGTATCAGTAGCAATATTATCTTGAATCTTTATTATAAAATGATGCCTTGTCAGTACATTTCTTCATTTCAACTTCCATTGCGATTTATCAAAACTTTTCAGACCATTATCCTTTTTTTTTTTTGCATCTCTACAATTAATAAAAAGTCATAGAAAGATAGCCAAACAAGTTGTATTAAAAAGCAACTGAAATTGAAGTAAAATTTAAGATTTATTTTTGTGAACCAATGAATTTTCATTAAACAATGAGTTTTTTTATTATTTTGATCAAAATATGACTAAGTTCATTTCTTTCAGAAATGAATTTTGTTTTTAGGAAAGAGTCTCTATTTACAATGTAAATATAATGCTTAAATTTATTTTGGTAGTTCATAATGTACATAATCTCAAAATACAGGAGTCTAAAAAGAAAAAAAACTGTGACAAGAAATTCAGTCTTCTAATCCCAGGTTATTTATTATCTTGAATGATTTCCCAAAGGTTATAAATATTTGAGTCTCAAAAAAAGATACATAAAAATTAGCAATATGGGGCATCGTATTTTATTGTTTTTGTCACTGTGTCAAGAAAAAAATGGGAAACATCTTTGGGGTTTCCATACATTAGAATTATGTATATATTTCCATAAAGATAGATGCAAAATCAGCATTGAATTTACATTGTACATCAAATATTCACTGCAATAAATACAGTGTCCAGTTTATCATTATACATTGTAAATTAAACCATAACTTTAGAGCAACCTGCTTCCAATTTAAAACTTCATTTTTTCAAAAATGAAAAAAATTTCTGAAAGAAATGAATGTCATATTCAAACAAAGCAGACCAAACTTATGAGAAAAATGCAGTTTACAATGAAAATACATTTGTTCATTAAACTGAAACTTAATGAAAATGAATATTAGTTTGTTTTTTTTTTAAATTGAAAAAAAAAAAAAAAAGAAATCCTACACAGTAATAAATATTGATGACATTTTCTGTCTGCCAGTTTGTTTCCCCACTCCCTAACTTCTGTCATATATATATATATATATATATATATATAAAATTAGCAAGTGAATTCAGCATTGATTTAGACATCTGTGACTTGGTAAGTAGCCAAGTGATATATTAACTACAACACAAGTATTCTGCTGCTACTTGAACAGCATTGGTAAAATTAACTTTGAAATAAGTTTGGCAAAGTGTTCAGATACTACACTAGTCTTCCTGGGCAGGATGCAACACTTTCATTCCAGAGAGAGTACCCAAATACGACACTGACCTTAATTAGAGGTACTGATCCATCTATAAAGAATGCCATTTTTGTCAGATAGTATGCTAGTTAACAATACTTGACAATGTTTCATCTGATAAAATCTATTCCAAAGTACATCAACAATATTTTGGAAGCCATATTGCTGCAAGTCATTATTGTACAGAAATTAAATTTCCAAACTTTAAAGAAAAAAATTGAATTGTCTTACTCAAGTAAGACAATTTGATTTTATAATTATTGATATTTAATTAACTTGGATTAGAGGTAGCCTTTTAACTTGGAGATGAAAAATAATTATATAGTATTATCATTTATTTAAGACAAACAATCTGAGCAATAACAATGCTGAAACATTGAAAATATGTTATTTGAAGATGTAAGGATATCTACAAAGGATTTTCAGGATTATATGTATCCAGCACTAATAACTTAATTGATATAATACTAACCAACTCATCTTCAATACTTAGAAATCATTTTGCACTCATAAACCAACTGTGATCCAAGTGCTTCAAATAATTAGAGTTCATTTTTAAAATGAGAGCATTTGCCAATGGTCTGGGAGACTGGGGTTCAATCCCAGGTCGAGTCATACCAAAGACTCAAAAAATGGTACTTAATGCCACCTTGCTTAACACTCAGAATTATAAGGTGAGGATCAAGAGTAAAGTGGAGCCATCCAGGGAATGGAGAGGCACCCTCCCCTACACCTTGGTGTAGTAGCTAATGAAAAGGGTGCCTTCAGTCACCACTGATTACAGTCATCAACTTTACTTTTACTTTAAAGTGTCACTTAAACTAAAAACAGTAGTACAAATGATAGCAAGTAATTTAAACAATGTTCTTTCAATCTAACATTTATGTTGTATCTGTCTAAATTTCTGACACAAAAATACTATTTATATTATCGATATGATCTGAACTATAGACCTTATTTTGACTGTTATAATTACAACATTTTGACAGATAGTAGTACCCTGACTGTCTTCAGGTATCTTTTGTAGTAGTCAAAGGATTTCTAAGATGGTTAAGATCATCTGGTTTTAGTCATGAATTCAATCAGTGGAAAGAGGTTAATTAACAGAAGGCAACAACATTAAAACGAGAACAGTCTAACTGCCCTGTGGGGATTGGATAAAGAGTTCAGTTTGACTTTTCCTAAAGGTTACCAATTATGACAAGACTGGAATAAGGCCAGAAGATATGGCAACCAAAACATTGTGGGGTGTCCTCGTGGTGTAATTGTTAAAGCGATGGACTGCGGAATCGTAGTAAGCGAGTTCGTACTCCAGTCGCGCTATTACGTTAACTTTTGGACAAATACCCTTGGGAAAGGTATGAACCTCCTTATCCTCCCAGCTATGGGTTAAATAGTATCACTGCTGTTATTCTAGGAGAATAATGTTGGCATTAAATAACCTACAAAGGTTGATATGCCATTAAACAAAGAAACCAAACCAAACCAAAACATTGTGAATATAACAATCAAAATGAAGACAAAACATGTAAATAATAAAATCTATGCAAATGAACAAATAAATCTTGAATCAAACTATTCCACCTAATCAGTCAGCATTTGAAAAAGAATGTTCATGTAAAAAATAAAATATAATTTTTTTAAATGATCACAAATAACTTTTTTAATTATTTTGTTTCTATATAAAAACAAAAAGGAAACCCAGCCCTATGGTATGGCCCTGTAAAAAACATAATTTGTCAAATATTACTGGAAATAAATACTTCCACATCATCAGAAAGAATAAATATGAATAATGAGTTTTCATAATTAAACATGATATTTCTGTTAAAAAGGCTGATATAAATTCACATTTTCATTAAGGCATTCGGCTTATATCTTTATATCTTTTTAAACTTTAAAATACAAGAATTTTTTGTATCCAATATACAAGTTTATATCAAAATGTTAAAATTTATAAATATAAAATGATTATTTTTGCATGATAGACAAGACAATTGTAATTCCATTTAATAACATAATGCAACATTCTACAAAATATTCTTTTGAAAAATGTTTCTCATTTCTAATCTAATAAAATTTGAATTTAGTCTATATTTGTGCCAGATTTTCAGTCGTTAGTTGCTGGGTGTATAAATATATGATTCATATATAGTTTATACGCAAAGTATATGATGAGACTGCATTTTCCTACTGCCCCAGAGACATAGGGTTGACCTCTGATGCCTAAGGTGTGTCCCAAAGGGAAATGAGCAATTTTCATCCCAACCCACAAGTACATATGTGGGTCCTCACTTTAAACCTGACCCTGTGTTTCATTCTGCCCTGAGGGAGAGGCAGATAGACACCTATTTACTACAGGTTTATTTCAAGATGTATTTCTCAATCATTTCAAAAATTAAACTTTGAATCATTAGCATGGTTTGAACATTTTACAAAATTTCTCTTGAGAAATGAAATTTATTAGTTTCCTGACTAGGAAATTTTTGTGTTGTGGTAAAGGCAGCCAATTACCCACACAAAAATAAAGTAGGAGATATCTAATAATAACAAATAAGAGGAAAGTCAAATACTGGGTAATAGTATATTTATTTGATAAGGAATTCATATACATACTCCCCTCACTCTGTCTGACAGCTGATTAATAAGATAGACACAACCATTCTTTTATGGTCCATAAGGGAGGTAGGTAATCCTGCACAACAGAAATAATCTCAAAATTTAAACCTGATTACCAATAAAAATCTTGAAGTTAAAAATAACTCAATCCAAACTGAGCAATCATAGATTTATAAATGCCATCTTATTGCATATTTTATCTACCAGCCCTAATGGCCAGTGTTTTATAGGAACCAAAATCTAAAATACTAATATTCAAAATAGGTTTGGACCTCCTCTCCCACCACCAATGAAGACTGAGGTAGAAATAATATGTGCCTCGATTTCACTTGCTATAAACTAAATAGTTTAGGTCAGGTTATAAATTATTCTCTGTATTGTTCATAGATATTTTAAGAACAAATATGCACATATAAAACTGTTGAATACAATAGAATACATGAATGAGATAATTCACAATATTTTGATTAAAAACATTAGTAGACATTTACTTGATTGAATGGCATTATTTGTCTAATCCTGACAAAGAATCAATGAATACTTACACATGTAAATGTATTTCTCTTTCCCCACTCAATCGGAAAATTTTTGCAGTTTCTTCTAAGAAAATAATTAAAAATATATCTTTAAAAAAATGTAAATTTTCACTTTTCTTTAAGAGTTGAGTAAAAATATCCATTTTTATAAAGTATGTAATTCTTTTCATTAACAAAGTGATCAAATTGTTTATGAATTGGTGTTGAGAGCCATGTAAAAAGGAGTCTTGTTTAAATTTTTTATTTACTTAGACAAAAATTCATATTAATATTTCACAGCTTTCAAAACATTAACAGGTTTTGTTTGAGAATATAGTTTAATGAACATGCAGAAATATTTGTTTGTGTGGATGAAGTTTAATGAAAAAAAAACTTGTTAAACATTTAACGATCTAAGGTGGTAGATCTGGTGGTAATGAATTTATTGGTAAAACAAGTGTTTGAATGTCACAAACAATTTTGAAATAGTTGAAGATATCAATAAGTCTAACACCAAAACAAACACTGGTTCTTGCACAAAACAAAACTGTTATTGTTTTTGAAGTAGTAAATAATCTGAACATTTTTACATTCCAGCAAAGATTAAAGTTCCTTTTTTCTTGCACTTTTAATTGATTCATGTACTTTAAATTCAACCAGTTCATAAACTTTTACATCACATTTTATATATTTAAAATTTGATTTTTTTTTTTAAAGTTGTCAGAGTATTTTTATAAACTGCTTACCTTTTCCATAATTAAGCAAAAAAAAATTTTGTTTGTACATCCAGAAATAAGGATTTTACTGGCAGATCAGAATGACAAAAGAATAAATATATAAAATCATTAAAAATCTAGTTATTTTTATTTAAAATGAGAAACTTTTTTTAAAATCACCTGGAAAAAAAAAATATCTACACAACCATAATTAAAGGTTTTGTTTGTTCAAAGAAACATTTGCATGATGCAAAAATGTCCTTTTTATACACTTTTGGAAAAGAAAAAAAATAAAGTTTAAAAAAAAAAAAATTTTGTACAAGTGAACTTTTATATTTTTTATTTTATAATAATAAAAAAATATTTCATGAAACAATGTAACACTCTTTTCCTATCAATGTCTGCAAAAACACTGGCCATTTATTGTTTTAGAGGATCTTAAAAAAAATTCTTTAACAAAAGACTGACCAGATATCATCTAATCAGAAGAGTTTTAAAAGCTCATCAGTATTAGAAGAAATATTTTCCAGTTATGCTTTGTGAGAAAAAATTAAATAATTTGTAACAAACAACAATATATGTGTGTGTGTTCTTGAATAACTGGTGAAACAGAGTGTAGACTTAATACTGATTTTTTTTTTTTTGCAAACCAATCCTCCTCCTCCTCCTCTCTTTTCAAATTTGACTAATTTTTAGCTTTTTTTTCTTTCTTTTCTGTGCCCTTGTCTGATAAAAAATATTGATTTGTATAAAATGAGATTGCAAATAACTTTTTTTTAATATTAATTTCTCAAAGATGATTTTTTTTTTTGATTAAAAAATAAAAACATGCATGAAGTTAAAATTGCTTTAAAATTTCATCCAAATACAGTTTTCATTTAAAGAGGATTTCTACCATAAAAATAGATTTTCTCTGTGAAATGACTGTAAATTTGATGGATTTTTTCAATATTTTCAATTGTGTACACAGGTTTTTAATTTGTTTCATATTCATTCCCAACAAATGTTAACAAATATTTAAATATATATTTACAAGGGCAACTAAAAAGATGGCCAAATGAAAATCATGCATACACACTCATACTTACACATACATACATGCACGCACACACGGATGAAAAATGAAATATTGAAAAAGTAAAAAATGGTTTTGTAGAATACAAATAAAAGAAAAAATACAATTGCATGAGAATAAAATGATGGTGACTTCAATGATTGTGAAAAATGAGGCAGAGTGAAGAGAAGAAAATTGAGAAGACCTGGCACCCCAAGTACCCATTGCTCCTCCTTATTGAGATAAGTCCACAATTGCATGTCAACAAATGCCAAACCTTTAGGGGTTTTTTCTCTCAAGTTTCAGATGACATAATTCGGTTCAATCAATCTGGGCTTTTATTGTCAACATTATTTCTTTAATCTTTTATTAAAGTCTTCTCTCTTTGGTCTGCTTTTACTTGCATAAATTCCATTTCTTATTAATTCTTTCAACTTTGTAAACTTTAAAAGTTTTCATATCAAACGCTCAGTTGGTGGTATTTTCATTACATTGCCAAGTTCTACTCGAGATCCAGACATTTCTTGACGACTGGGACTGTACGTTCCACTGGTAGCTCGCTTTTTACGAGCAGAAAGCACAAAGAAAACAATTCCTGGAAAAAAAAAAAAAAAAAAAAAAAAAAAAATTTAATCACAAATTTTTATAAGTCAAATATAACAGTTGTAAGTGTTTCAATTTTAACTTAATTTGCTGTATAATATTCACTTTCAAAAATATCAATGCACTTTGACGAAAAATAATGATATAGCACACATATTCACAACCTGTGTATGTAAATTTGAGTCTGCATAAGAGATGACAATGCTACACGATACTGCAGTAATGTACCTTGGTAAGATATTCAGTTTTTTTTTTTAAAAAGATAAATGAGATGACTGCAGGAAAATCTCATGACTTGTTTGCCAGAACTGATGTAGAATTGATAGAACAGATCTGCCAGTTGCCAGATTTGAAATTGGGGTTATTTTGTTTCTGGCCTTTGCCCAAAGAGCCAGATACTACAAAAAGGCAACAAGTAGACCAGAAGTTAGAATTACTTTTTTCTATTCTTAATATACTGGTCAAACTTTTTACTATGGCAAGTAACATACAAGCATATCTGTGGGTTATGTTTATTAATAAGAAAATTATATTTGACCAAAGGGCTTTTACTGGCTTAAGGAATTACCTTTCTACAGCCTGTGATGTAATTTAATATTATTATTAATAGGAATATAATTTTATTGCATATCAGTATCTGTATAATGTTCATATACTACCAGACAAGATTTCTCATTTAAATATATTCTAAAATATTCAAAAATTCAGATAGTGAATATAATTTAGGATACTTGTCAAAACAATTAACCAACTACTTTCACAAGTTATTAACTATTGCTTAACTGTTTAATTTGTAGTCCACTGCCTTGCGCCAAACTTGGTTTGGTTCAAAATATCTTTAAAGGGCAAGTTTCTATTTACAAATTTTCCTCTAAGTAAATTTTCATTATCTTTAAATACACATTCAAGGCAAGTTCAAATATAGTAAAAAAAATTATTCTATTTTTATTATTCACTGAATTTTTTTCTAACACTCTGTCATGCTGAAAAGACACCAACAAATTTCCATAGCTTGCCAAAAGCAAACATATTCATAATTCTTAGAAAAATTTTCAATACTTTTACACTTATTACCAAAAACATTATGAAGAGCAATATGTGACAAGGATGACAACTACTGTTTGTGAAAACTGCACACGCCAGGAACAAGGGTATATAAAGTAAGAATGTTTCATTGGTTGGTTGTTTTATAGCACATCAACCCTTGTAGGTTATTTAATGTCAAATCCTGTCTACCTATCAATCAAGAAAAATTGAAAAATCTTTTTCTCCATACTGTCAGATTCCTTTCTATTATTTATTTCCTATCTATCTATATATATATATATATATATATATATATTGCCCAGTGAGCTGGGGCTATAGAATACACTGACTGCACCTCTGCAGAGGGGTAAGACCTCCCCCCAACAAGTGTCATGGATATGACACTAAACAATCTGATGGTGAGGTTGATGGGGCTTTGGGAATGTGGAGCACCCCTTCATTGTCATTGCTCCTAGGTCCACTCTGGCCTGGAGTGGTAGCACCTGATAGGGCCCTATCTATGGGTTAAATAGAACTAACAGCATGCTTATGCTAAACTGAATTGTTTGACTAAACTGAATAGCTTGAAATAGAAATGCTTTTCATAATTAAACAGTACTTACATTTAAACTGCGTACTTATCCTAAACTGAATTTTTTTAAATAGAACTATTTTCTTAAAAATGGATTTGGCATTAAATAACCTACAAAGGTTGATATGCCATAAAACTCAAACAACCAACCAACCAACCATATATATATATATATATATATATATATATATATATATATATATATATATATACACACACACACATATATGATTTGTAAACAAATTGCTTGCAGGTATCAAGTTTTAAACAAACCACTGCTCATTTGTTTGCACGCAGTTAAATGGTTTCAGGTATTGCTAATATTAACAGTTCTATTAGCACACAGTTAAATGCTCTCAAGTATTATAAATGATTAAACAGTTCTATTTGACCAATAGGTTCTATTACTCCAGGTCAGAGTGGACCTGGAAACAATGGCAATGAAGGGGTACTCCACATTCCCCCAAGCTCTAGGATCGGAGCCTCACTGTCATATGGTTTGGTGTTGTATGCAGGACACTCATTGAAAGAGTCTTACCCCTCTACAAAGATGCAGTCAGTGTATTCTACAACCCAAGCTGACTGAGCTGAAGGATGTTTGAATACCACAGTTATAGGCAAAAATAAATATGAATTATATTGGCCAAATTATTATATCCAAAAGACTAGAATTTCAGGACATTTCTGAAATAGCATAGATTGTAGCAAAGGAAGAAGAGATCACATTCAGTATCTGCAACCATCAACAAGTACTAGCTTTGGCAGTACATAAGTCACTGAGCAGCCAAAAATTAACAATTCAATAAAACAATGGCATTCCCAAAAAGTAAAGATCTACCGAGGCATAAATTACCAATAACTTCTTGAATTATGGTGAAGGATGGAATATATCACAAAGTAATCCTTGTAATGTATAAGGCTGCATAAACACAGGAAACATCTTCAATGGCCATGGTAACTTAAACTTGTATCCAAACTGGATAATTTTCTATGATTAAAATTTTATATATACAGTGTATTACAAAAGTGAGTACATCCCTCATATTTCTACAGATATTTAAGTATATCTCTTCATGGGACAACACTGACAAAATGACACTTTGACACAATGAAAAGTAGTCTGTATGCAGCTTATATAACAGAGTTAATTTATTTTCCCCTCAAAATATAACCATTAAAAGCTAAACTCCTGCCAACAAAAGTGAGTACACTCCTTCGGGAAAGTTGTCAATATTAACATATACCATGTCAACTGTCAATATTTTGTGGGGCCACTATCATTATCCAGAACTGCCTTTACCCTCCTGGGCATGGAGTTTACCAGAGCTTCACAGGTAGCCACTGGAATGCTCTTCCACTCCTCCATGACGACGTCACAGAGCTGCCAGACTTTGCACACCTCCACCTTCCACTTGAGGATCCCCCAAAGATGTTCTATTGGGTTCAAGTCAGGAGACATGCTTGGCCAGTCCATCACCTTTACTCTCAGCCTCTTCAGTAAAGCAATAGTTGTCTTGGAGGTGTGTTTGGGGTCATTGTCATGCTGGAACACTGCCCTGCTACCCAGTTTCTGGAGGGAGGGGATCATGCTCTGCTGCAGTATTTCACAGTAAATGTTGGAGTTCATATTTCCCTCAATGAAATATAACTCTCCAACACCTGCAGCACTCATGCAGCCTTAGACCATAACATTCCCACCACCATGCTTGACTGTAGGCATGACACACTTATCTTTGTACTCCTCTCCTGGTCGCCACCATACATGCTTGAAGCCATCAGAACCAAACAAATTAATCTTCATCTCATCAAACCATAGGACATGGTTCCAGTAATCCATGTGCTCTGTTGACATGTCTTCAGCAAACTGTTTGGAGGCTTTCTTGTATATCGTCTTCAGAAGAGGCTTCCTCCTGGGGTGACAACCATGTACACCAATTTGATGTAGAGTGTGGCGTATGGTCTGAGCACTAACAGGCTGACCCCCCACCTCTTCAATCTCTGCAGCAATGCTGACTGCACTTCTATGCCGATCTTTCAAAGAAAGTATTTGGATGTAATGCTCAGCACGTGCACTCAGCTTCTTTGGACAACCTACCCGAGTCTTCTTCTGAGTGGAACCCGCAATTTTAAAACACTAGATGATCTTAGCCACTGTGCTGCAGCTCAGTTTCAGGGTGTTGGCAATCTTCTTGTAGCCTAGGTTATCTTCATGTAGCGCAACAATATGTCTTTTAAGATCTTCAGAGAGTTCTTTGCCATGTGGTGCCATGTTGGAACTTTCAGTGACCAGTATGAGAAAGTGTGAGAGCTGCACTACAAATTTGAACACACCTGCTCCCTATGCACATGGGCCTAGTAACACTAATGAGTCACATGACATTTTGGAGGGAAAATGACAAGCAGTACTCAATTTGGACATTTAGGGGTGTAGTTTCATAGGGGTATACTCACTTTTGTTGGCAGGAGTTTAGCTTTCAATGGTTATATTTTGAGTTATTTTGAGGGGAAAATAAATTAACTCTGTTATATAAGCTGCATACAGACAACTTTTCATTGTGCCAAAGTGTCATTTTGTCAGTGTTGTCCCATGAAGAAATATACTTAAATATCTGCAGAAATATGAGGAGTGTACTCACTTTTGTGATACACTGTGTATGTATATATATATATATATACATATATATATAGTTTGGCTTTGTTTAATGGCATATAAACCTTCATAGGTTATTTAATGCTACAACTATCCTTGTAGAAGAACAGTATGGGTACTATTTAAACCAAAACTGTGCGAATAAATGTGTTAATTATATATATATATGATAGGAATATGTGGAAGGTTGGATAAATCAAACACTTAACACAGGTTTAGAAGGAACAATATTTCCTTCTTTTAAGTGTTTGAATTATCCAACCTTCCACATATTTCCATCATACTGTCAGATTCACCACAATCTATCATCTCAACACACATACATATATATATGTGTGTATGTGTGTGTGTGCATGCAGATAGATAGATGTGTGTCATATACAGTTATTATCATAAGGAAATGGACTTGATAAGTTTGGCTCAGATCATGTACAAGACTGCTTACATTTCACTTTGTGTTAATGCACTTGGGGAAGGCATGCACCCATCGCTTCTCCTCCCAGCTATGGGTAAAATAGTAAAGTAAAATTAAATCTTTTGCTTTGATTCGGTAATTGGTTTAGGAGAAGAAAAACTGAATTCAAAATCTGAAAAGTATTCTTCAGAAGAATTTGTGGCACATTATTTCACCATTCTTTGTTTTAAAAAACAAGGTCAATATAAGTTAAAATGATCAAAAATCTAAAATTTTACTTGTAATTCAAGGGACACAACTTCTCAGTATGAAAACTTATCAAGAAGACAGACAATGAGTAGTTTTAGTACCACTTATAATTTTTAAAATCTTTCTCCTACAATCTAAATCTCTATAAATTAATATCATTTTGAGGTACATTGAAGCCTACATAGTGATTATGTAGTGCATAATAATTATAGACATAAAAATCTGACAAAAACAATCCTTCAGTCAAATAAAAAAAAATTGTTTCTTGATAGTTTATATGCAATGGAAATTAATATGTGGCGATTTAGGAATTACCAAAGAACTCCCAACCGGATATTGACTCGTCGGCTGCCTGATACGAAATGTATAAATGTGTCGCCACGCATAAGGCTCCACGCATCCATCCGGTTAAAATCCAAAAAAAGAAAAATAATAAAATGTAAAGTAGCCAATGAGAAGCGGTCGCGCCAAAATTAGAAGGATTTTCGAGTAGCGAATTTGGAGCCGGTGAAGAGACATAAATACTCAGGTTTTCTGTGAACCGACCTCTTTTCGGGTAGTGACGTCGAACCGACAACACCGTTTTTACTATCTGGTGTTTTGGACACCACGCTATGTTTTGGGATGTAGCGTTGGTTTGTCCATTCACCAAGTAAATAAAAGGAAAGTATGAAAGAAATATTTTCGTCTTTTATCTGTTCTTATCTTTTCCTTTTTGTATATTTCTCATGGACCTTCTTTGGGCAAGGCATTGCACCGGCCAAGTCTATGTGGGGTAAAACTAAATAACCAAAATATGGAGTCAGACATCTTACGGCAACACAGTCTTACCCTTAGCCACTGACCTTCATAAAAATTTTAAACCCCACAAATACAAAAGGCCTAATTCTAATTGTTGATATCACTTTATATTAGTGACTTACAAGTGAAAGGGAATTTTCCCCATAAAATTAGCAATCCAATTAACAAAAATTGAATATCATAAACTATCAATTCATTTTATATTGTTTTAATATATTTAGTTTTTAGTTTAGTTAGATCCTATAGACTCCTTGAGACTAAAGCCACAGCCATACTACATCAGTGATGGTGGAGTGGTTTCAGTAGAAAGTAAGAGGTTTTTATGAGGTGGAGTTGCAAGTTCAATTCCCCTTGGTTTTGAATTCAGTTTTTTCTTTTCCTTCTCGATTGATTGCCTGCCAAGGTGAGAACTATTTTTTCCATAGCTGGGATTAAATATTTACAAATACTTTAAATTACTTTTTCAATATCCCTTTCTCAAAAATGGAAAATTGTCATAAAAATAAAACAATAAAAAGAAAAGAAAATCAAATGTGAACAAAAAATTGATTTTGTAAATATTGTTAAATATTAATCAAAGCACTTATATGCTTAAAACAAGTCATTTTGACAAACACCAAACCATTTTCCCTTTTGTATTGAAAAGAAAAAAAGAAAAAATGCAAATAACACAATTATCAATCTATATTTTCAGTTCAAATTTAAACTTTGGAAATGAGTATTATGAGAATAATTAACATGATTTTTTTTAATTTCTTAAAAATTATGTGAATTCTATACAAAAATTGCATTTTTTTTATTTAAATTTAATGATTCAGAATTAACTTTTCATTAATCAATTGATTTTTAAATGATTTCATTTCTATGTAAAATAAGAGTGGTTCAAAAAATATTCAAAATATAACTGTGGCCTTCAATAATCCAACAATAAAAAATATTCTCATTTAATGATCAAATTGTTAATAATTTTAGGGGTGGGGCAATTTATAACTATTCCTACTTATAGTTTTTCATGAAAAAAAAAAAAACAGTTATTTGAAAATTTTAAAAAATTCAATGACCTAGTCTAAAATCTATAAATCTGTGATGTTGATTTATTTTTTACTTAATACAAAAGAAAATGAATAAACAATTTTTCTATTAATAACACATCATGATAATACTAACAATATACTTTAAAGTAACCAAAATGATTTATTAAAAAAGTGCAAAATAGAAGAACCAGAGTTGTAAAAATACTTGGACCTATGATTATACATAAGTGTCCTCATGTTAATTGTTATTAAGGTCACAACATTTTGGCCAAAATGCTGTGACTATAATAAGTAAGATGAGGTCCAAATACACTTCTGTGTAAGGATAATTTCTCATATTAGAAATTTAGACATAAAATAAACTAAAGATTTCATATAATGATCTGATTACAAGTATCATATATGAGGTGGATTTTAGTGAAATTAATTGTTCAATCATTCAAGAAGCCACAAAAGTGAAGGGAGTACATCAAACTAGAGTTAGTTATATAATGAACACAGAAGTTATACAATTATCAGGATAGACAGAAATTCATTCAATGAAAGACTGTTAATAACAATAAAATAATTGGAACTTTTCATTTATTTGTTAATTTTAAGCAGTTAAATGTAAACAGTCTCTGAATTTTTTTTTTTTAAATTGAAATAAAAAGAGCAAATATTGTAACTTTTAGAACATAGACATATTTAAGTAATTAGTAATTAAAAAAGAGCTGTTATATAAGGAGGACACATTAACTAGTAAATATGATTATTAAATATTAAACAAGATATGCAAGTAATTTATTATGATTGTTATTCCTCTGAACTCTAAGTCCCTGAGCTCTCAGATACCTGGAACTCAAGTTCACAAAATTCACACACAAAGAGAAAAACAATATGATTTTTTCCAAATAAAGATTCAAACTTTACTCAGATATTTTTGGGGATTCTTGTGGCATAATGGCTAAAGTGTTGGACTGCCGCCTCAAAGTAATTAATCTATAGACACATTTGTTTAAAGGTATTCGATTAAAAGAAAGGCCATAAATTATTGCTATATAAGCCTTTCATTATTACTATTTGATGTGATCTTCTTAAGCCTGAAAACAGTAAAATAGTTCTCAGCTTAAAATATCAGGGCTTACAGGTTCAAAGATTCAAACACCAAATTCTCAAAATTTAAAAAAAGATTAATAAGAAGCAAAACTGATAAACTTTCAGAATATTGTCAAAACTAAGCAATTATTTTGAAATATGTGAATGATTTTTTTAAAAAATGTTAATTGATACTTTGAGACATATTGAATTTAAAACTGCAAGAAAATTAAGCAACATTGCCAAGCACTCTTTTTCCATTTCTTTTTTTTTTTCCTGATTTGAAAACATGACAAGGCAGAGAGAAAATTCATGCCCATAACATTTTTAATAACATTAATTTGTGTTTCAATATTGTGTATAAAATTATCAAACAACATTTTTTTAAAAGAAATCTTAAGTACTGCAAATCGTGAAAGGAAAAATCTGAGTGTGATGTGAAAAATGGGATGTAGAAAGTGTTGAAAAATATTAAACATACCACCTGTAAGACACAGCCGGATCAAATGAAAAATAGAAAGAAAAAAAATGAAAGTGATTTAAAAAGATAAAAACTATAACATTTTGAAAAAAAAAGATTAAAAAATATGGACTTGTCCAACTATTTATTTAATAAATTCATATTCAACATAGTTACTGTTGCATTTCAGTAAGGGTTTTTTTATAAACTTGATAAAAGTAAATAACAAAGTTATTACAAGTTTACTATTTTATGTAATTATCTTCCAGGATATTTTCTTCATGATTATTAATTCAGTCTTCCAAGAAATTATTTAACATTCATATATTTTATTTTCATAAATTCTATATCACTCTCTTCCTTTTAAATTTTCGAAAATAATTATGAAAATTAATTTCCTCTGGACTATTTTTAAAAAAATCATAATAAAGTCTCCATTTTCATTGCAATATAAATAAGAATATTTAACTTGACAATATTTAAGTAAATAATTCAATAAAATCTAACTAGAAAAATTCAGAGTGACTTACCAATGATAATTCCCAAAATTAATAATGCAAGAGGAATTCCAATATAAAGATAAAGATTGTTCATATCCATTCCAGCAGCCACCTGAAAAGAGAGAACATATTCTAATTGTTAAAAAAGATTATTTAAGGCAATTGTGACGTTTTAGAAGTGGGTGATAAAGAAAAATATATAAAGCTTATCAGGCATTCCTTGAATTGTCTTAGAAAAAAAAAAGACCAGAAGTAACAAGGTAACCTTAACTAATGCTTATAAGTACACAAACCTTCTTTTTTCTTATACACTTAACACCTAGTTTACTGATTAAAGGAAAATGGTGATATAAACATGTTTTTTGGTTTGATTTTTAACAAAAAAAAAAGTGTAAGAATTCTCAAAATTATTTTGCTTTTATCAAACAAAACAAATTGAGTAAATTAGGTTATTTCTATGAACAATACATTCAGAAATTAAATTTTTGATTTGTTAGATTTCTGAAATATACTAATAAAAATATCTCAACAGTTGATTATTCCCCTGTGATGTAAAAGGTCAAGGTCATTACGAGTTTGAGCATAGAAAATGGCTTCATAAAAGTAATTATAAAAGCTATCAACAAATCAATTGCTTACTTATAAATATTACAAAAACAGATAGAAAATTTAAAAAACAAAACAGTCCTTTTTTACAATCTGATTTTTAAAGCTGAATTGGTTAATTACTTGTATTAAGCAAGAAATGGTAAGAGGGACAAAATATAAGAGATTAACTCTACTCAGAAGTGATGATAATATAAAAAGGACAACAACAGATGTAATTGGTACTTGTTTTGCTGACTCCATTTTATATAATATATGCAAATACAAACATAACCAACTTTATATATTAGTATTTTAAAACAAAAACATTAAAATCTGGTTACAGTGTTAAAGAAATTAAGTACAAGAAAGATTTTTAAATTTCAAAGAAAATGAGTTTTTCTTTTAAATTAAGTAAGGTTGGTACAAAGCTACAAGAATGTAAATTAAACTCATTGGTTAGTTATGTGCAAGACAAGTTTATTAAACATTACATCATAATAAGAAATCCGATCTTAGAAGAGAGGATGGAGACTAAGAATTATTATAAAATAAATTCTCAGAAATCTATAGGCAAAATAGTGGGATAAATTTTTCTGGAATGTCTGATAATGGCTATTAATATTCTTGTGATATAAATATTGAAAGAACAATCATTATTAACATTGAAAAATAATTTCTTATGCAAAGATATCATTAACAGAGAGACTTTCTGTTCATCCCAGAATAGACACACATTCTTTCCCAGCATGCAATGAGAGATTGGTTTAGCTTGGTTTTTAGTATTTTAATGGCATATCAATTTTTGTGGGGCATTTAATGCAAAAGCCATCTTTGTAGAATAGCAGTGACATTATTTAACTCATAGCTTAGTTTGAAAGTGAATGTAATGGCGAGATTGGAGTTTGAACTCACTTACTTCAAGGACACCACCTACTTTAAAAGTTTTCAAATGTACTCTCAGTGACATTTGCAGTTCTTTTGCTCTATACTCAAAGATATTAGGTCGTTAAAAAGGTTAACATCTCTTGCAGTTGTTTTAATGCAAAGACTCGACAGATGTGTCAACCATTATATAACATATTTACTATGGTACCAAATGACCAGCACCCCCATCTCCTTTCACCCAGGAGCAGATTTACTATGGTACTAAATGACCAGCACCCCCATCTCCATTCACCCAGGAGCAGATTTACTATGATACCAAATGACCAGCACCCCAATCTTCATTTACCAAGAGCAGATTTACTACTGTGTCAAAAGACCCACACCCCTTCTCCATTCACCCAGTGTTATAAAAAGAGCAGATTTAAAGAATAAAACATTGGATGAAAACCTATGATTTTACTAGTAAGATTAAACATTATTGTTATTTCCAAGATTTCTGCTGGAAAGGTAAATATTAAGCTTGGCCTAAGCAGACCATTTGCTTTATCTTGAAAAGTTGTTTTCAGAAAATTTAGACTGAAACAGGAGAATTAAATTGGAAAGTACACTACTTTGAAAAGAAAAACACATTAAAATTTCAGGCCAGTCACAGAGGTGACATTGTCTGAGTTCCTAATCTAAGATAACATTGTTAAAGCAAATATTCATTATAGAAAATATACATGTATATAAAATCTATTATAGAAAAAGATCATTTTGATTCAAAGATATCATTATATCAATAACCAAAGTTATAGGACTTATGAAAGATCACACCTACATCATCTAGCTAAATGATTGATATAATCAGTTCTCTATATATTCAAGAGAGTTTAAAGGAATGTTCAAATTAATCCCAAGAAAGTTCTTGACAAGGTCTTTAAATGATAGATAATTAAGCAGTCTTTTTGAATTCTAACATTGTCCAAATGAAATGTTCATCTTTGATGTGCTGCTGAATTGATAGACCATCAAACACACTGATTTTGATTTTTTCAATTGACAGGCCAAGAAATGCCAAAATTATGTACTTGAAATAATCACCTTCAGTCGGCAATGCTTTAATGAATTAACTCAGTTTCATATACAGAGATGGGAATATAGTTTTCTTTATGTCAACAAGAGTCTTATGTTGGGATCACGAGGTTTGAGATCAGATCTTGGAGGACAATTCCTCTTGAGTTAATGCTTCTCTCAAACTCTGCTGTTGTATATGACAAAGAGTAGACATACTTGGTGTATCTATATCACTGACCAAGATGGAAGCATATTCTTTTAAGATCAACACAGATGATCCAATTTTGTTTGTGATATTGCAATAACTCAATGACTCTCTTTATGTCTCCATAGTTTTCATGAAGACAAACTGAATGCCCAGTTTGGACTACACTATATAAATTATCATTGTGTAAGAGAACACAGGCTGTACTTTGAGCTATTAATGAACAGTCACAATTCAATTGAGTTGTAGTGTTGTATATTGACCTTCGACCCGGCCAAGCATGCCATTCCAAAGTGATGCACCGGAAGGAAGTGACACATTCTGATGGCAGTTATGAGAAGAAATCGCATAGGCGGGCTTGGCTGAAAAAAATGGGACATGGGAAAAATTCCATGGTACACTCATAGACTGATGCACCGGAAGAGAGTGACCTGTGAACTGCATGACAGTTATTTCCGCTTGATGACGATCAAACATGCCATTCCAAAAATTGAGTGGGCGATTGAACTATTACATAACTTGGTGAAGACGGAGTCAGTGAGTTGGAGATCAGACGAGTTAGAGACAAGATGTGGTAGAGAAAGCAACCACCCCGATTGAGTTGGAGATCAGATGAGTTGGTGATAAGATGCGGTAGAGAGAACAGCACTCAGCAGAAAGCTGGGCCCTCGGGCCTCCAGTTGAGCAGCCTTGGAGAACAAGAAAGACACAACGCTGATGGCCATAAGAGTGGGGGTGAATATGTTGCAGTTCCGTTTGGTCTTCAGCTCCCTCTCACACGCAAACCTTACAATAAAGTGAGAGGTATATTTTTCTAAAAATAGTCTTCACTCATCCTTATTGTGTGTCATTGATTCTGCATGCACATGCATATGGTTATAGTTGTAGCATATGACTATACAACAGTAGGTCAGAATTAATCAATTCCTCCAGTAAACCCCATTTGTTATGACATTAAACAAACCTACTGTCATACTAAAAGTACTGCAGAAATCCACTTTCACTAAGATTGAAAGTAAGATACTTCCCCAGCTTTTGCTGGGCCGTCTGTCATTCATGCCAGATGGGGTATCGATCAATGGCAGATTCGAGGCCGAAAGGCCACCAGCTATGGCTGGGCCACCTTCAGGTGGGCGAGCTGCTTTTATGACTCCTATGCACCCCTTGTAGAGCACTAAACCTCGGTCTAGTTTAGCTATATTCTGGCATACGTGCCTAGATCTAGATTTAGGTCCGTGATACTGCTTGAGTCATTAGACCCACATTGCACTTAGTAGGTCAATGACCAGCAGGGTTCAAGTCTCAGCTCATTCCCGACCTTCCCCTCTCCTTTATCCCCACTTTAATTGGCCTTCGGGCTTTTGACCTTGTGTCAAGTCCTGTCTGGTGGGAGGCAGCGACAAATATCTTACTTTCACTGCTTTTTCAAGCAGATTTTTCTCATTCAGTCTTCAGTTTCAGTTTCTTTGTTTAATAGCATATCAACCCCTGCAGGGTTATTCAATGCCAAAGCTATCCTTATAGAAGAACAGTATTGCTACTATTTAACCCATTACTGGAAGGATAAGGGGTTCATACCTTTCCCAAGGGTATTTGCCCGAAAGTGAACATAATAGCATGACTGGAGTTCAAACTCATTTACTACGATTCCTTGGTCCAGCGCTTTAACCATTACACCACAAGGACACTTCCACCTCAATTCAGTCTTGATGCTAAGAGTTCTGAAGCCTTCTTTGATAGTCTTAAATCTTGTGCTGAATCATTCAAACTCATGCTGATTGAATGTCCAAGAAGCTGAATCATCTTCAATTTCAAAATTTGCATCTTGCTGTCACTGATTTCTTCTATATAACTGCTTGAATAGTTTGAAATAGAAATGTTTTGACAATTAAACTGTGTACTCATGCTAAACTGAATTGTTTTAAATAGAGCTGATTATTTACATAAAAATGGATATGGCATTAAATAACCTACAAAGGTTGATATGCCATAAAACCCAACCAACCTGTTATTAAACCAACTCATTTCTTCATCATGATGCAGATCTTCAAGATAAGATAGTTGAATGAAAACTGACCTTGAGATTTCAGCTGAATGAGGCACTGGATCAAGAAATGATGGTAGATGAGGATACTCAATTTTACATTCCCTTTTCTTGTTATATCCCAAAATTTTCACTAAACCAAAAGCAACAGACTGTACAATGATCTTTTACCTCTTACAAAATCAAAGGTATGACAAATTCCAATTTATCACATGTTCCCTTAGTCTACATCTCTAAATTCTTGAAACAGGAAGTTGACTCTTAACACTGAAGATTAGCTGAAGCATCTGATTAATCAATAACCATGACATTTTTATGAAGGAGATTTGAAACTGCTTATAGGCTGTTATGCTTTCCAAAAATCAACCAGATCTGAAGAATTCTCATCCGTATCAATAGAATAATAAAAACAATCAGCTAAACAGCACTATTTCTTAATGAAAAACAATATAATTATGCTTATTTAGAGAATAAACTGTAGGGAAAAATCTTGAAGTGATAGAAGAAAATTGGCAATAGTTTTGAAATCAGCCAATTTTAATCTAAGCAAAAAAAAAATCAATCTCAACAGAAATTATATTCAAAATTGTTCCCCAGTATAATATTATATGATATAATTTTTCTATTTCTACAACACCTATCAAATTTGATGTAAACCAACATTTCTGCTATCTGTTTATAACTGACAAATATTTTTGACATAAAAATCTTACCTTTAGAGTACAAATCGGTCCCTGCCAGCCATCAGGACAGCTACAATTTCTTAAAGCATTATTCCCAACGATATTATAAGTGCAATTACCACCATTCATGCAAGGGTTTTTCTCTGGAGAGCAAGGGTTCAGAATATGGCAGTTTTTGCCCAAGAATCTCAGAGTGTCACAATCACATTGATAACTCCCAAAGGAATTAAAACATTTGCCATTATTTATACAAGGATTTGCATTGCATTCATCTATATCTTCACTGCAGTTCTGTCCCTTGAATCCTGAAATATAAAATGCAAACATGAAGTTCCTATAATAGAAATCAGAAACAATATATTTCATCTTCTGAAACATTAAGAAAAACATAATGCTTTTAGTTCTTAGATCATTTTAATTCTACAACTTTTAAGAGTGTATTTTGAAAATATAATCATTGGTACTTTATAGACCCTTAAAAGAGGATCAATTATGTTTTTAGAAACATAATACATAGTTCATGATAAAAACAGAAGAGAAAATGCTCATCCTAATAACATAACATTTTTTATTTTCTTCCTTAGTAAAAGTTGCTAGTATTCTAAAACTTAATCTATTATTCAAAAATTAATTCTATTATTCTAAAAATTATTCAATTGTTCAAAAAATAATTCTATTATTCTAAAAATTATGAATGATGAAAAATTAGAATATAAACTACTTTCCTATTCTTCACAAGAAATCTCTTTTGGATCTTCCAAATTTATTCATTTATAATCACACTCTAAAGCCTATATCTTGTGTTAATTTCCTTTTTCTATACTTTTTATAATAATTACACTAATATTCTTTATTTTACAACCAATGTTTGAGTTTTGTTTAATGGCATATCAACTTCTGTGGGTCATTTAATGTCAGAAAGAGTTAGATTGGATTTGTCTTTTATGTGCATTTTACTGTTTAGAGTATGTGTTTTTATTAAATATTTTATTATATTTGGTCAGATTTTAGAGAAAAAAGGTTGATTTGATCAGATTTTGATGAAAATGTTGGGTTTTTTAGAAAATTTAAGATGTCCTCTGATATGGTATTTTGAAAAGGTCCTTCAAGTTGCTTGTCAGGTAGTATTTTGGGCAAGTGTGTCTGAAATTGTCACAGTTTAAGAGAGTGTGTTGGCCAGTGAGTGGCACTTCATACATTGAGCATATTAGGGTGTCTTGCCTTTTTAGGAGGTGTGAGAGGATGATATACAAAGCCTGGAAAGTATCACTTCTTTCTTGTTTCTTCTGTAACCTTCCAGCCACTCACTGATGGTATCTTGTATATACTGGATTTTTTTGTGTATTTGATTGCCCCATGATTTTTGCCATTTGTCATGTATGAATTTGTTAATGGTTGATTTCAGATCAGTGTATGGGACCTTTGTAGTGGATATGTCTGTCGGGAGTGCTTTTTTTGCAGTTTTGTCTGCCCTTTTATTTCTATGTATACCAATGTGAAAATGGTGCTATTATTTTTGGAAAGAGTGTTCATTTTATTTAGGAGTTTTGTAATAAGAGAAGTGAATATATCTTTGTTCTGTAGTGTTTGGAAGATTGATTTAGAGTCTGAGTAGATAATAAATTGAGATGATTTGTGATTAGCTATAATGGCTAGGTCCATAGCTCTGACTTCTGCACTGTAAAAATTTTTTCATATCTGAATAATTTTTTTTCTAAATTGTTTTAAAAGTAAGACATTAAAAACATCTTAATTTTTTCTAAAATATCAACTATCATACAGACTTCTTTTATTCTCAGGAATTTGTAAATGCACAAATTTACCAAACTCAACTTTAGAATCATAACAAAAATTTCATTTCATAATTATTCAGATGTGAAATATACCAAGAGAAAATCCAAAAGAGACAATTCCACTTACGTTGCAATTCAATGGAAATTATCATGTTCAACTCACCTGATGTACAGTCACATTTATACGTCCGTGCAGTATAATTCTGGGTACACACAGCTTTATTTTCACAAGGATTTTCAGTACAGAGGCCCTTATATTGACAGAGTGGTCCTATAAAGAAAAGAGATCATTTATCTTTACTTTTTATCAAATATCAGCTAAATATCTGTTACTATTTCTGAGTAAGGTATTTATAAAAATTCTAAAGACAATGTCAGTCAGTAATTATAATCACACTAATACCAAGTACTTTTAATATGAATTGTATTTTTTCTCTCCCTATCATAAAGATAATGTACTGTTACTCATAGTTATGACAGAAATATTTATTATGAAAGTAAAAAAGGAAGGAAAGAAAGTTTAGATATCTCGCCTAAATGTTAATATTAATAGTAAAACTTGCTAGTCTCACAAGCCATTGCTAGTGAGTTTGAACTTATATTCATTCCTAGTAATAGATTTACTACTCGAAGAATTAGCATTAACAGCAGTGGGGATACACTTTATAATACTCTTAGCAGAATACTAAAATGAATTCAAGATAATGTTTATTAAGTCTTAATCATGAGAGAATATTTTTTTCTTTTTTTCTTACTGTCTTAATTCTTAGAACAATTAGCCACTTGGTCATCATGTATCCTGTATCTGGGGTCATAAAACAAATAAAAATTGATCACAAAATAGATTTAAACTTTATTCCTAGGTTCCAAAAATTTGGTTTAGAGCTAATCACCAAAGCTGTAAATAGTCATTACATTAAACCTTTTATCATATTTATTGTCTGCTATGATCTTCCTGAATCTGAAATATTGGACTTACAGTGTATAGTAAAATAATGCTCAACCCAAAATATTAGGCTTATAAGTTCAAAGAATTAATATATCAATATTTATCTTCACAATATGGCTGAAATCATGAGAGTTGTAGATACTGACAGCAGACAAAGGAAAACAAATATAATTAGATAAGTAGTACAAAAAATAATTTGTACAAGGGGAATGGAAAATAAAAAACAACATTAATTAGAGTAAAACAACAGTGTTAGAAAAACATATCAGAAAAAGAAACAAAAGAATAAGAAGAAGTATGACAAATGCAGATAATGTTACAACATTTATGTCAGACTAGTGCTTTCCAAAACATGCATATATATATATATACACAGACATTATTCATACTCTAAACATAAATATAAGGATTATTTTAGTAATGATAATTCAATCACAAGTCTATCACTGTAACCATCTTTTAGTAACACTTGAGATATATATTATTTACTTTGTGATACAAAATGTATGCTCACAATAGCTTAAATACATGAAAATTCATGCTATAGTTTATCTAACACAGGACTACAGGGGTGACACAAATAAGAAAAGTCAAAGGTGCATTCATCTACAGTGAGGACATCACCACACCTTCACAAATAAGTGCACAGGGTGACAACACATTTTGATAATAGAAGATTTCTTTTTAAATATGATCATCTCTGTGATATGACAGGCAAAAGATTCTGATATTAAAATAATTAATAAAGAAATTTTTGTCTTAATTATATTAGCTCTTAACATTAAATCTCCTAAAAGAAATACATTATTTTACACATTCTAAAATACTCCAAGCATTTTGGATAAAGTTCCTTTCCAGTATTTAACTTTCTGCATTTTTTCTTTTTTTCTTCTAATGTGTGTGTATGTGTGGAGAGTTTGAAAAATATGATAAAACATACTAATAATATTAATTGCTGATATTAGACAAAGAGGCCATTTCGCTGTAATTACTTGGGAAGTTAATCATTAAAATAGGCAATCCAAGTACTTGCTTGTTACCTCTTTTCTGGCAAATTCTATTGACAGTCAATGACAGATAATAGAACAGAGTTTTTAAAATTTCCATAAGATTTTTTAAAAAGATCAAATAACATTTACATAGTCTTGGAGTTGCTTATCACTTTTTTTGTTGTTATGGTAACACAACATATGTTCCCTTCATACAGAGCATGCCACATGTTAGAATGGATTTTTTTATAACACAACTCACCCCGCTATTTATAATGGAATATTTTGGTAATATAGAAGAGTGCTTCACACAAAAAATATATGGCTGCACATTACATTTTATATTTGCACAGTGAAAATAATCACCATGGTTTCAATGGTTCTTTTAATATCTAAAAATGCTTAAAAAGAAATTAAATGAATTCTATAAAATTCTAACAGTAGCTTAAAATGCTTTTGAAAAAGTTTAAATATTTTTACAAGTTTTAAAAATCTAATTTGAAAATTAAAATAGACTTGAAATGTCTATAAAAAGATTCAAATAACAAAATCTCTGACAGAGATTAAGGATATTTTTCTAAGAAATAACAAGTGGTAAAAATAAACTGTTTCCTTAAATCAAGTGATGACAGCAGTGACTATAGGCCAAACTTTATCAAAATAGATTTAAAGACATTTCAACCTAAAGTTCTTTAGAACAGTTGAGAAAAAATAATTTGGCATTTTATTAAAAAAAACTGCTTGGACAAATAAAATGTCTAATTTTTAAAAATCAATATACAAAAAAAAAAAAAAGGGATGAAAATGAAGATAAATTAAAAATAACAATTTTAATTTGATTCTTTTCATTTCTTTAGATTTTATTTAAGACCAGTCATAGCAGAGATGATCATTTGGGTGTGGGTACTAAATCTGGTCAGTGAAGGGTTAATACCTTCATAATATTTGGGGCAAAGACAGAACCATTCCTTTTCTGTTTCAAAACATGTACTATTGAAAGCACAGTGAATGTTTTCACAGTTAGGGATGTCACAGTTCTTGCCTTCATACCCAGTATCTGCACCACAATCACAAAAGTAACTGCCCGGAAGATTGTCACAGGATGCATTGTGTTTACAGGGATTACCTTCTGGATTGTGACATTCATTTATATCATCTGCACATAAATAGCCTAGTAGAAAGAATAGTTGAAAAGGAAAAAACAAAGACATGAACAGTAATGATAGCAACAAAACATAAAGGTACTAACAAGAGAAAAAAAAAAGAAAACGAAAAATACATTAAACGATGTTAACCCTTTTGATGTGGAGAGCAACTCAAATATACTTAATGTATGAGGACAAGATGCAACTTGAGTATTAATTTTTTTTTTATTTTAGATTTTGTGTGATATATTTCCTGAAAGTGCATTTGTTCAATTATACTCAGGCTATTAAATTTGTAGCTAAATGTGCTGTACAAAAAGAAAAAAACATAGCCAGAAAAATATTTATAGCTAAAATAGAATTTTGTTTCATTTTTGTTTTTAGTGAGGTAGATACCAATTAAAAATTTAAGATTTTATAAGACATTTTTTTAAAAACAAGACTAACATAAGAACATAAATCTAACTAGACAAAACTTTATGACAGTAAAAATAGCTTCTTTTTTTTAAAATTTTGACAGTTCATGTAGAATTTGTGAAGAAAATTCAAACTTCAGCAAGCAGAGTTTATATCCACTTTGAATTAATGCTCTTGGTGAATGGTATGAATCCATTTCTCAGAGCAATGAATTAATGACAAATAGCAGCCCTTTAGCTGTTTATAGCCAATCAATCTCAAGCATTCAATTATAGATCATTCTTTGTAACCATAGAACCCATAATTCTCTTAAAGAGAGGAATGCACTTGGTAATGCAGCTCAATTGACAAATAGATGACAGTAAATATCAATCCAAGCTAAATTCTTTAAAATTTTATCTTCAATTTTAACAGAACTTTCAGATGAAATACTGACATACTTTAAATTCCAAAATATTCACATATATGAGCAATTTTATCCAAGGTTTCCATTAAAAATATGTGTCAGCTTTAAAAATCTTCTGCACAGATTATAAAATACTAAAATTCAACTTTCTGCGAACATACAATTTCAATGTGATAAAAAGCATTACTTCTTTTAACTTTTGCGAGGTTTCACTGCAAGATATTTTAACCAAAATAATAAGATAAAAGCTAGAATGCAAATTTCACAGTTTACAAACAAATTTTTGTAAAGTCTGTTCATATCAAAATTATAGACACAATATATTAAAGATTTCTCAATATGAAATACATAAAAAGTTAGTAGCCACTTTTTATCAATTACTGTTAAACAGACATGTAGTACCAAAATGTTTTAGAATTGATTGGATATATTACTAAAGATAATAACATTCAACATTCTGATTATAAATGAGAGTCTATAGTACATTGATACTTCAATATTCACCATTTAATTTTGAAATACTTTTGATTAAATTATATCAATCATTTCATAAATTTTTATGGCACATTAGCTCTTATATATTGTTCTAATAGTCAAATTTGAATCATATACAAGGTTTCATTTGTTATCTTATTCAAATTTGGTCATCAACCAGTCATATAAATCCTAAACTTTCTTGATTAGTAAATGTTTGTCTGAATTTTTGAGATGAAGCTTGAAGATTTTTATCATTAAGGGTTTTTGGACTATTTTCTTCATCTTTATTATTTCCAATAAAGATGAAGACAATAGTTCGAAAACCCTTAATGATAAAAAATAGTAAATGTTCATATAAATGAACAGAGACAAAGTTGATAACTGACTAAATATGATAATCTTTTTATATGAATGTGCAAAAAAGATGTTTTTTTAATTAATTTCACAAAGATAAAAGAAAAATTGCACAAAATGAGTGAACAACATATTTACCCCCATAACCTGTGCCTGTGCAGTTACAGTTAAAAGATCCAGGTAAATTTGTACAAACTCCATTATGAAGGCACCATTCTGTCCGATTTTCACATTCATTAATGTCTTCTTTGCAAGTTTTGCCTTTCCAACCTGGAAAAAAACGTGATAATTTAACTGAAGAATAAGACACAGTTAATTATTAATTTCACCAATTATATACACACCCACCCAAAATGTATAGACATATTTATGCATATATCATATACACATAAAATTGGTTTCAACTACCTTTATTTATTTTGCACTTCTAATAAGGGTTCATCAAAATTAATTCAATTTTTGCAATATATATATATATATATATATATATATATATATATACACACACACACACACATTATTACAAACAATTTTAGTATTCCACACATTATCCTACTTACAATACTTCTGCCTTCATCAAGATTTTTCTTTTTTAATGCATGAAATAAAGATCTCCATAATATTACTAAAATTCCTATTGACACCTTCCACATGAATTTCTTTACAGAAAGATTCTTTTACAACATTTGTTATGTTGTTTTTGTAGATAATAAGCGGAACTGACCATTACAGTTTCTAGAATCTTCAGTAGCTCCTTTGTGTCATTTTTTTTTTATTTTAGGTCATCTATACTTCACATTTTAGTTTTTATTTTTCAACTATTCTTTCTATTACACTTAATTGTGTAGATACGGCAGAACTAGACTATATTATCAGAGAAGAGAGACTTCTCAGGAAGATGGTTGGTTTATGATAATTTCCATAATAAGCTTTTTTTTCATTTAGATTGGAACAACACACACTTTCTACTAAAATTCCCTCTGCCCAATTATTGGAGATTTTTTTGTCAAAATATTTTAACAAAATAAATTGTATTATTCATACATTTTCATGTCTAAAATCTTATTCTTAAGATGACCATAAAAATTATTCTTAATCAAGAAGGTATGATATAAATTCACTACAAATATTTTCATCATTAAAAAAATTTCATGAGGGAGGTAACTTTCAATAGTTAAACTACGAAAAAGTTCTGAAGAGTTAGTTCCCCAGATTTACTATTGCGTTTTTTGTCAAGTAGAAATAAAATTCCGAAAAATATATACACATCAATATTTGATTAACGAACAAGACAGTTGCTTTTGGTTGTTTTTACAGCATGTCAAACCTTACTGCATTATTTAATGCCGAGATCAGTCTCTTCTTCTTTAAACAATTATGTGGTTTTAAGTAACTATTCTTATTTAATAAAAAAATCATTTGCAAACAAATACTGTTTCAAATAACTATTCTTAATACAAGCAATTATATGGTTGGTATGTTTTATAGCATGTCAACCCTTATTGGGAAATTTTGTCAGTTTAACAATAATGACCTTCAATTGCATATGGTATGAAAATGTGTCTTCACAATCATTTTAAACAGATAAGCATTTTATACTTAGTCACAATATCAGTATTTTTAAGAGCAAATCTATTAAAGCAGTTTAAAATCCTTTTAAACATTATCTCAAACTGATGCCCATTGAGAAACTTCAAATTTAAGAATGCTGACATCATCCATGAGTAAAAAAAACTCATTCAATATCCACTTGACCTTTGAACTCCACTGACAAGTAACAGTAAAAGTAAGTAATCTTTTTGGAAATCCAGATAATTTCTGTAATAGCAAATTTATTTCTGGAAGATTTAATTTCAGACTTTAAAATTTTCTATAGGCAGATATGTAGCAGAAAGAAACTTGAATTTTTGTTTGGCACGCAATTTAATTTGACCATTAGAGTCGCCAAACATTTTCACCCAATCAGGATGACTTGTCCTATTCAGCCCGAACCTTATTTCCTAGCAGCACCAAAAATTGAAGAAAGCCCACGAATCTCTCTCGCTCAGAAATCCTCAAAGGGAATGGACGTCTATTCATCTGTTCCTGAATAGCAGTAGCCGCATCAACCATTATGAGGAGAGCCATCTAGTTTATGGACCCCTTGGGTCTATTCTTCTAGACCAAGGGATCCTAGTTAAAACAAATTAGATGATACACTCTAACAACTTCCTACCTTCTTTCCTTACTACTAGTCTCGCAGCATACCAGCGTAAAACCCTTTACTTCATGCTGCCATTAAAACCTTCCTTTAAAACCTAACAATGTCTTCGTTCTTCTCCACCACCTTTATTTTCCATCAACATTTAGCGAGGGAATAACAACCAACAAAATACCAATGCAACCAACGAAATACTAACACAACCAACGTAAAACCAACTTACCAACCTGTGAGAACACGCAACTACATAAAAAAAAAACAAATTAAATATACCACTAAAAAATGGAAATTAAATATCAAAAACACAATATCACCTCCTACAGATATCAATCATGCTTTAATTAAAGTCAATTTCGGATGACAAAAACTAACACTTCAAACATCCTAAAACTTTAGGTATCCAAATTATCTTTTGTTTTTTAGGAATAATTTTAAACTATTTTCTTACTATAAAAATAATATTAAAACTTCAAAGAACATACTTAAATTATTGTAATGTTTTAATTTTTTTATTTTTAAAGTTTGTGATTTTTGCTGCAATTTGTAATATTTTTGGTACCTACCAAGTTGAAATGAACAACATATGAAGTTATTAGTACATATTTTAACTATTTTCATCTGTTATAAATTTAAAGTTAAACTAAAAAATAGCTACAAAAGATTTTTCATTGTTATGAGTATCTATTATCTTAAATCTTATTGTAAATGTTGCTGTTGTTTAAAAAGTAATTTTGCTATCATTTCTTTCTATCCAGGAAAAAATTTCTGGTGAATATTCCAAGAAGCTAAGTTTTTTTTTTTGCTTTAAACCAAAACTGATTCATGAAGTTTTAATCTAATTTTCAATTCTGTAGTTCTAGAATAATTTCATTTTTTTTCATATAAAATAATCATTTTAATAATCATTTTAATATATATATATTTAAGTATATCCTTCTTTTCTGTATTGCTTAAAAGTCTGCACAAGTACTTTATTCTAAAGGTTTTTACATACAGACATTAAAATAAAACAAGCAGACCCAGAGTTTAATAAATTATTTTTACTGTTCTGAGTTGGTTTTTTTTTTTTTTTTGCATGTTCCTTTTTTTTATCATTTTTTTAAAAGTTAAAGAATATTTCAGAAGAAAAAATATCTTGTTGTATTACACAAAATATATTTTCTTTATAAGCGCTGAATTTTATCTAAATATGAATTTGTTAAATTGCTTCAAGTTGAAATTAAAAAAGAAAAAAAATCAATCACAAAATTTAACTGATCTTTAAAATAATAATTTCAAATTTGCATTACACCTAGTACAGTTAATAAAGAATTTTCAAAAAATATTAATCACTTCCCTAATCTCTTTTTTAGTTTGATAAGGACACTATATTTTAAAACTCAGTGTAATGCATTTTTTAAAAACAGATTCAAGGTTTTTACTATATTAACACATTGAAAGAGCAATAAATCAAAATCAGAATTATCTATTTACATAATATTACAAAAATTCATAATACACATGAATTTGTGTGTAACTGCAGCAAGATTTTTATTAAAACAATACATTTGAAATGCACTAACTTAGAGAATAAAGCAAATTTACAATCCAATTTGAAACTGAATGATAATTTTGTGGTGTGGATATTTGCTTTAAACCAAAACTGATTCATGAAGTTTTAATCTAATTTTCAATTCTGTAGTTCTAGAATAATTTCATTTTTTTTCATATAAAATAATCATTTTAATAATCATTTTAATATATATATATATAAGTATATCCTTCTTTTCTGTATTGCTTAAAAGTCTGCACAAGTACTTTATTCTAAAGGTTTTCCTTCAAAGTAAACATAAGACTGAATGAACAAAAAACTGTTAAACACAAAACCTCATTTTAAAGCATTTGGTTAAAATCAAAATTAACCTCAATTGTTTATAAGAATAATACACCCACAACTGTAGAGTGTTCTTAATGATTTCAATATGTACTTGTTTCTTTTTCAGCAAATAAATTCTGTGATAAAAAATAAACATTAGCTTACCATTTTCACAAGTACAAGAAAAATCTCCAACTAAATCTTTGCATGTTGCTCCATTTAGACAAGGGGATGAAGAACAGTGATCAATTCTTTTCTCACAATAAATACCTTCATGATCTTAAAGGAAAGAAAACACGATTTAAAAACATTTAGAATGTGGAAAATATAAAATACTTAAACATAGCCAGCAAGATTCTTTAGAAAGCAAAAAGTTTATTTAGTAATTGTGTCAGTCAACTGGTAAAAAGAAGTTAAAAATCACAGATAAAATGTTAAAGAGCAGAAAAAATAGACTTACCAAATAATTAACTTTGTAATTTTCCTTTTATTACTACTTAAAATACAACAAAATTCATTTTGTATGAATTAGACATTATGAATACAGCTTTATAATATTAAATTCTACACAAGAATCGTATACAGGAAATTGTTTCTTAGGAACAAAGTCATTACTTCTCTGTTAGCTGACAGATGGAACTGTGTTTAACTCCAAGATATTTCAAATGCCTGATTATTTTTCAGTCATTGGTCACAAGTACAGACCAAATAAATGAGTGTATTTATTTCAGTGTGAAGTAGAGTTACTAAAACAGTATTGATATAATAGAAAGATTTTTGGTTTTTATAATGTCCATTAAACATTCATCAAAACTAGTTTCTATAGATGCCTTTTTAGTAAAAGTTAATAATAGAAGCTTGTAAATATCTGTCTTTTAGTTTTGATGTTGTTTTGCTTTTTGAAATGGTAATATTTTCCTCATTTGCAGGTTACTAAACTAAACAAGATATCACATGTCATTGTCTTTTTGCAGCTTTTTATATGCTGTTTAAAAAATGCATATTTCTTGGCACAATAATTCATAAAAAGTTGGCATGAGGTTAATTGCAAAAAATAATTCACTTTTTAGCACTTTTTTCATAAGTCCATTGATGCTCCAGTTTTCTGAAGGAATTAACTTGTAAGTTAATTTTCTTTTATTCAAATTTTGATCCCATTTTTTTAGTATGAACAGCAAATGGGACCTCACTCACAGGTCAAAGTAAGCAGAACATTTTAGACAAAAGTGATTATAACCATGTTGACATGAATAACATGGAGTGAGGCAATCATTTGATATTGTTTGTAATGTAACAATCTGTCATGTTATTGATATAAAAATGTCTCATATATTGGTCTATTGAGTAGAGTGTTTGCCAATGGTCTGGGAGACCAGGGTTCAATCCCAGGTTGAGTCATACCAAAGACTCAAAAAAAAAAAAAAAAAAAAAAAAAATGGTACTTGTTACCTTCTTGCTTAACATTCAGCATTATAAGGTAGAAATCAAGGGCAAAGTGGAGCAATCCAGGAAAAGAAGTAGCACCCTCCCTGACACGTCGGTGTAGGAGCTAATGAAAAGGGAGCCTTTGGGTCACCATCAACTATGGTAACCAACTTTACTTTTACTTCATAACTAAAAGCTTACCAATATTTTATTATTAAACAAAGTCATTTTGATCATATTTTAACCTAATAGGTGTGAACATTTTCTTCAATTAAATTAGGTAATCTGTGTTTTTATAGAATATTAAGTATTTAAAAGTGCTCTTTTGAGGGACTGAAATGTCAACAGACAATTTTTTTTTTTTAAATATAATTCCGAAAATTTTTTTTGTTTTTCTTTTGTAAGAAAAAATAATTCTAAATTTCTGTCTTTAAAAAAAAAAAAAATCTAAATTACTTTCATCTATGATAACCTAAATTGGTATCTTAATTGGTTAGTTTATGTGTTTTATTTACATTACTTCAGCAATGCACTGGATGAAATCCACTTCCCACTTTCAAATTTTGTCTACCTACAAGGGTCCCTACATTAAAATCAGATTCTGTTCTAAGGTCAATAAGTACATGAATTAAGAACCAAAAATAACATCCAGGTTTCTTACCATTGTCACAGTTGCACTGAAATCCTGTTCTTGCTTTGTTTGCAGAACAATTTCCATTATTCTGGCAAGTGACATTTTCACAAAAGTTTATCTCAAATTCACACTCTTTACCCTCAAAGCCAGCATCACAAGTGCAATTGACAACTTCATAATTCTAAAACAAACAAAAATATTATACATAAATACCAATCAAATGCAACATAACTGATTTTGTTTTCTAAGTTTTATCAGTTAAATTAAAACAAATTTATATAATATATATTACTACTTGATATGAGTATGACAGAGGTTTAACAAATTCAAAGAACAGATGTCAAGGTTTTATTTCTTTCTTCTCATTGAAAAAAAAATAACCATTTTCTTTTATCCAGAACAGAGCTTTTTGATTGGCCTAGGATGGAAGAAAATTTGCATATTCTCATGATATTGCACACATGCCAATCCTGGCCTTTTTCATCTAATATACACCCCACTGGTTTCAAGGCCATGACACTAACCCTAACTTTAACCCTACCTTTTGGGTCAGGTACTGCTCCAAACTGGGAGCATTAAATAATCTTCAGCTGCCTGGTGCATATCTGGTGCCTCTGGGCTATAATCGTTGCCAACTGTGTTATCATTGTCATCACTTTTGCTAGTGGTTTCTTCATCACCATTATCGCTTATATTGCCAGTGCAGCCATTCAATGATATGTAGACGTCTTCATCTAAAAGCACAGATTCATGTTCATCCATTGACTCTTCTGCATAAGGCAATGAATGCAGGTCTCTGATGTGGCACAGCACACCATCAACCAGAACTGCTTGGAGGGAGTCAATCCCAGTGACTTTTCTCATTCTGAGCTTGATGGTACATCTGATTAGTGGCATTTTCATGAGCATTAAATCCCCTTCCTTATACATCTCACACTCTCATTTTGGAGGAGGTGTTTAATTGAGGCTTTAAATTCCAACCTGGTACAAACAGAGTGTATTGGTAAGGGCAGTCACACTGTGCTTACTGTCTGTGGGCATAATATCATATCAGTACAATGCCTCTGGGATGGAGCACTGCTTCCGGACAGAAATCCTTTTCACAATTCCTTAAGATAACTCGAAAATGCCATCTCTGAAAGGGATCTGAAACATAAATGAACACCCCATGTCTCCATAAAAGATTTAAAGTTCTCATTACTAAATACTATATCATTATCCATCAGAATTTTGTTCGGAGGTCCACTCTCAAAGAACACTGCCTCATACTGTTGTATCACACTGAGTTCTGTCAGACACTAGATGGCAAATCATATCAATCAAAGCCAAGTAGTGAATACCACTGTAGTGAGTTATATTTATTGCCAATCTGTGCCACATACTGACCAATTTAAGTCTTCTTTACTGGTGCTGGATCAACTGCTCGACTGTCAGCAGTTTTTAATGGCCAATTTAACAGATTCTTTGGATGTGGAGGGGTTGAGTTTTCAAAAAAGTGCATAGTTTACATCATACCAGGATGCCCACTCTATCTTGAGTAGCTTACTGGAATTGATCCCACCAGTAGGTGCAGCAGAGACCGATAGATAGGTTGAGTCTTAACCTTTAGTGATTTGAGCCGCATTCATGCAACTGTGCAAACCCCACCTGCTTTACTATAGTTTGACCTGACAAGGGAAACATCAACACACAAGCAGTATTCCTTCATTGGCTTTAAGAACTTGTGAAGCTTTCTCCATATTAACATCTTGTTTGTGGCCTTTGACAGACTCTCACTGTGCTGGTTAGGGTATTTCTAAGTCAATGGTGCATGCACAAATCAGTTTTTAAATAGAGCACCTTTGCCTCCCATTATATGGCAATGTTTATCTGTTTTTATTGTGGCATCTAGTTCCACAAGGTTTATGTGCTGCATATATGAATGCAGATGCAGCCAACAGGCACCTTAACAACAGGCCAACTCAACTCAAGTAGGACCCTAGTCACTAAGGAACCTACATTGACCCACATATCAAAGTCCTTGCTGCTCAACACCTTAATTTTGGTCACTGCTTCAGGCATACCTGGAAATGCATTTCCACACTTCCAGAAGATGTCATTCCCCAGCTAGACATCTAATCCAAGTACTTTGATTCCATCTGCCAAGCACTCAGAATCTTGGCTGATTAATCTAAAGCATGATAGATTTTCCACAATTCTTTCAGTAAACACTTTATTCACATTCAGAAACATGTCAACAACATATCCTGAAGTCGCTTTCATAATGCTACCTCCCTGGGATAGCACTGTTTTAACAAAGGACTTTATTATATGTGAGAGTGACATTTAGCCCAAAGCCCAGTCGCGTAATGAGACTAATCCTCTTGGAGGCACAAGCTCTTTCTCATCATAAGGGACTAGCTATCCATTTGTAATCCATCAGGTGTAGCTCTTCCTAACATTTTTTCCTGATCTTTGTTATCACATGTTACACAGCTATGCAATTCTGCAAGCAGTTGGGTATCTCATCCTTTTCCTATTTCCACAATACAGTCCATGTGTTCTGTTGTGAATTGAAATCAGCACAGAAGTCTGGTTCTTCAACAGAGAGTTCCAAGCATACAGAAACTGGCTCATAGAAGCATACCTTCCCTAACCCAGAAATAGAAATTTTGCCAAAAGCCTTTATTGCATCTATCCTGATTAGGAGTTCAAATCCAAAGGGGTCTTCCAGCACTACCAAAGCTTTCCATTATTCATATGGAAACTAATAGACCCAATTCTGTATTTCTGCATTCTGCTGCCAATAGTTACCAAGTCAATGGTTTATTTCTTCCACATTCAGTACAAGTGCCTGCACACTATGTTGCATGATTGTCCAGAATGTACTAGTATGACCCACCTTCTTCCAGATTCAGTACACATTCCTCATACAATGGTGTATGAATGTCCATAGTCTTCTGGCATGACCCACCTTCTTCCACATTCAGCACGCCTCTCTGAACACTATGTTGTGTAAACATACAGAATCTACTAGCATGACCCACTTTCTTCTACATTCAGTACACATTCCTGCACACTATGTTCTTTGAACATCCAGAGTCTATTAGCATGACCCGCCTTCTTCTACACACATTGATTTCTATCATTGGCAAACTGAATTTACATTTTGTTTGGGGAGGAACTGGATAATATTGGGTTACATGACTCAGCTCATCAAATTGTGAGCAACATGTGCCATTTCTTTGAAATTCAGAGTCTAGAGCTGTCTGTCAGTCTTTTCTGCTAAATGAGACAATCCTTAGCCAGATAGTTGAGTTGGTTGCTTTCATAGCAGCTCATCCCAGTGTTCATCAATTGACCCCCTTGGCCATATGTTGATCCCATGGCTGCTATAATTGGTATGGGCCCTGCCAGGTTGTCATTCAGAATACCTCTTGTTCAGGCACATGATCAGGTATCCCATTGACAAGGGTGACTTTTAAATCTTGCCTTATCAGACCATCAAACAGTAGGTCAGCCAGAAAGACATCAATGGACTCTCCCAGGTACAAGTGGCACATCACAAATTATGTATACACTGCATAGGAGTTAATGGCAAAAGCTGTAAACAGTGCATCCCTTATTGAACCCAAATCACTTTTTCTTCTCTTTGCCCAACTATTGATATATAGCAAACACACCATATATAAAGCACATGGGGATTACACATGCAATTTTATTCACTTAAAGACAACATACCAGCTCAGCCTTTTCAACCCACACCATAATGGATTGGTTGGGGTCTGCACAACTGAACCCCAACATCAGCTTTAAGTCAAATCTATCTAACATGATATTCCAAAATAGCTAGCATGATAGCAGTTAACAGTTCAATGAACAGACGTTCAAGTTTTGAAAGAACACAGTTGATAGAGAAGTGAAACAAACTGGATAATATAAAACTAAAGATTGAAATAAAAATAATTCATGCTTACGTCTCCTAAGTGGTTTGTGTAATTATGTTTTGTGCAGGTTCCATTCTTGCAAGTCAGAGTGTCGCAAGTTTGATTGATCTAAAGAAAAAAAAAAAACCATCAAATACAGACATTAAAATAAAACAAGCAGACCCAGAGTTTAATAAATTATTTTTACTGTTCTGAGTTGGGTTTTTTTTTTTTTTTTGCATGTTCCTTTTTTTTTATCATTTTTTTAAAAGTTAAAGAATATTTCAGAAGAAAAAATATCTTGTTGTATTACACAAAATATATTTTCTTTATAAGCGCTGAATTTTATCTAAATATGAATTTGTTAAATTGCTTCAAGTTGAAATTAAAAAAGAAAAAAAATCAATCACAAAATTTAACTGATCTTTAAAATAATAATTTCAAATTTGCATTACACCTAGTATAGTTAAAGAATTTTCAAAAAATATTAATCACTTCCCTAATCTCTTTTTTAGTTTGATAAGGACACTATATTTTAAAACTCAGTGTAATGCATTTTTTAAAAACAGATTCAAGGTTTTTACTATATTAACACATTGAAAGAGCAATAAATCAAAATCAGAATTATCTATTTACATAATATTACAAAAATTCATAATACACATGAATTTGTGTGTAACTGCAGCAAGATTTTTATTAAAACAATACATTTGAAATGCACTAACTTAGAGAATAAAGCAAATTTACAATCCAATTTGAAACTGAATGATAATTTTGTGGTGTGGATATTTGCACTGAAAATTTTTTAATAATCCAAATTCTTGGTATATTAGAGAACTAAGAAATGCTAATTAGAATCCTTCACTCCTGAAATAGAAGTATC
>OY757934.1:33679768-33834768 GCA_963585895.1 Sepioteuthis lessoniana | reverse complement strand
TTTGCATTTTTTACTCCAAAAAATGAAGTTAAACATGTTAGCGCTATTAATAGTTACAAGTAAATTTTCAACACTGTTACTGGGGTCTTAGAATGGAGAGACATTGGCACCATATATGTTTATAATCTGCTTAGACTATGTTGAATGTCAATAGATCTAATAAAAGAAAATGGTTTTATACTAAAAAAAAAAAAAAAAAAAAAAAACAAGCCTGTAGAAACAATGATAGATGCAGACTATACATATGAACTAGGGCTTCTTGCAAATACACCTGCCCAAGCTGAATCCCTACTGCATAGCCTGGAGCAAGCAGCAGGAGGTATTGGCCTCTACATGAACACCAATCAAATAGCATTCATAAGTTTTAAACAAAGAGACATCTTGACTTTAAGTGGCAAGGCTCTAAAGTTAGACTAATTCACACACCTCAGCAGCAATATCTTATCTACTGAATATAATGTTAACATATGCCTAGCAAAGGTGTAGACCACTATTGACAGGTTATCAATCATACGAAAATCTGATCTCTCCAATAGAATAAAACAGAATTTCTTCTAAGCTGTGGCTGAGTCAATACTACTGTATGGATGCACAACATGGATACTAACAAAATGCATAGTAAAAATGCTAGATGAGGACTACACAAGAATTCTGTGAGCCGTTTTGAACAAATCCTGAGAGGAGTACCCTGCAAAACAGCAGCTGTATGGCCACTTACCTCCCATCACACAAGCCATCCACATAAGACTAAGTAGGGCACTGCTGGAGAAGTAAGGAAAAACTCATCCGTTACATTCTCCAATGGACACGCCTGTGTTGGCCGACCAGCAAAGACTTACATCTGCTCTTTGCAGACACTGGATGCAGTCTGGAAGACCTACCAGGAGTAATGGATGATAGGGACAGATGGCAAGAAAGAATCATGGAACTCTGAGCTGTTAGCACAACTTGATGATGACAATTCATAAAACTTTCTGTTATGTGACTTTACCTTTTATAATAACAATTATTATTTCTAATTGTTTGGTGGAAATTTTTGTTTGGCAACAAAAATTGTAAAATTAATCAGTTTCAATCCAAATATTCATCTCTCACCCTATGTAGATTGGTATTTCAGCTAGTCAACTATATTTCTTTTTGCAACAAATTATTCAATAATATAAAAGTTAAAACAAAGATTGACTACCTTTCATGTTTATACAAAGGAAAATTAATTATCCTAACTAATCTTATTAAAAATATATAAGATCCAATTTATTGTTCAGATTAATACTCCTCATTAGGAAAATGACTCATTTCAGAATCTCAAAAGATATTGTACAATAAACAATATCATGTCAGTTCTTCTATTTTACAATGATTTTAATCTGATTAGGTTTACAAAAATATAACAATTTACACAATTAACATTGTTTTAACAAATTAATGACTGATTCATAATTTCTATTTAGTTGAATATAATAAATTTACAGAGGCAAGCTGTGGATGGTCAAAAGATTTACAGTGGGCTGGGGAGCTGGAAATGGTGGAATAAATTTACAGTAGGAAGGGGAGCCATGGATGATTTAATAAATTTACAGTAGAAAGTGGTGGGGTTGGAGGATTGTGTTAAAAATTTACATTTAGAAAGGGAGCCGTGGATGTTTTAATAAAGTTACAGTAGGAAAGGGGGATTAAGGATGGTTTAATAAACTTAAAAATCAAGGTGGTTGTGAATGGTTTAATAAACTTACAGTGGGCAGGGGTGCAGTGGATGGTATAATAAATTTACAGTTTGCAGTGGGGGCACTGTGGATGGTATAATAAATTTACTGTAGGAAGTGGGGTCTGCAGATGTTTTAATAAATTTACAGTAGGAAGGGAGGTATTGGATGGTGTAATGAATTTACAGTAGGAAGGGGAAGCTAACGATTTAATAAACTTACAGTGAGAGCTGTGGATAGTATAATAAATTTGCAGTAAGCAGTGAGTGCTGTAAATGGTGGAATAAATTTACAGTATGCAGAGGGAACTATAGATGGTATAATAAATTTACAGTAGGAAGTGAGAAGCTATGGATGGAATAAACTTACAATGGGTAGGAAGGCTGTAGATAGTTTGATAAATTTACAGTAGAAAGAGGGACTGTGGATGGTTTAATAAATTTACAGTTAGAAGTGGGGGCTGTGAATGGTTTGATAAATTTTCAGTAGGAAGTAGGGCAGTGGATGGTGTAAAAAGTTTCAGTAGGAAGGGAGAGCTATAGATGGTTTAATAAATTTTCAGTAGGAAGTGGGGACTATGGATGGTGAGAAGGGGAAGGCTGTGGATGGTGGAATAAATTTAGAATAGAAAGGGGGCACTGTGGAGGGTATGATAAATTTACTGTAGGAAAGAAGGCAGTGGATGGTGTAATAAATTTTCAGAATTAAGGTGGGGCTGTGCATGATTTACTAAATTTACAGTAGGAAATGGGTGGGGGCTATGGATTGTCAAACAAATTTACAGTAAGCAGGGGGACTTGATAGTATTAACATTAGAGAAAAATGGAAATAGCCAAATTCAAATTCTAGCCAAAACTGTTTGCAATCATTTAGTACCAATTCCCCTTGGGAAAAGCGTGAATGCCTCTTTTCTTAAAGCTATGGACGAAATTGTGGGGTAAACTTAGTTCTGTAACCTTGGTAAACAACCAATCTATAAGAACTACTCTAAATTTGAAAAAAGGAGTTCTAATCCATAAACTGTAACCTGCTGCCTTATAAGTCAGGGATGACAGAAAGAGACAACCCTAAAAACAATGCTATACTGCATCAAACTAAAGGCAGACTTTAACTCATGAATGAAACCTGGCAAGATGCTACAACTTATCTAATAAGTGGTTTTCTCTAACTTTCCTTGACAATGCAGTTCACACACAACCTTGCCAGCACTTTAATCAGTTCTTTCATGTAAACCCCACCCCCACTCATTTCTTTAAAAAATGACATCTTCAATGAAATAACTTGACATGATACAATAAATTTGCAGGAATATTTAAATACAAAACAGTAGGGGGTTTTTGTTTCACTTAATTTATTTGGTAGTCACACATCAGTGACTAACATAATCAAGTTAGTACAAATGATTTTCAATTTTTTATTTCAACATTTTAAGAATGTTATATATCTTCTGCATCCATCTGGCATTCACACCAGGTAGATGATCACCAGGTCCCAGGAAGCACTCCTCCCAGACACTACCTGCTTAGTAAGACTACATTTATCACTTTGCACTTGGGGTACCTCTAGCCATGCATGTGTCTTAATTCATGTGTAGGCCTCACATTAAAATGACCTTGAGTCAAATATGGCCTGGTAAGAACTTGGATAAATCCTTCATATAACATTGATCATTCTCATGCAATTCCCAGGTTGAAGTTAGACAATTGAAGACATTTGATCAACAGGTTTGTCTGACTATGGAACATTATAAAATTTAGCTTGGCACTAGACATTTTAAGATAAATTACAATACTTTCCCCATAAATTGTACAAATATTTTTCCATGCGTACTTGAGGGACAGTTTATATTTCTTGAAATAAGAATATGCTAAAAATTTTGCCTATTTTGGCTATTGTTAAATTTAAAACCAATCGAAAATACAATAATTTACAATTGAAAAAAAAAACAACAACACACTAATGAAGTTTGTTAACACTAAATACTTTGATGCTTTTCAACAACAAAAACAGAAATGGCTGATTCAATAATGAAAAATAAAGTCAATTAAAAATGAAACAATATTTGAAAACATAAAAATATGTCAAACTTAAAAATTGGCAATTTACTTTACTTTTTTTAAATTAAAATAGACAAATGAAATAAAAGTTAATTTCCATTGTTTTTAACCTATAGCCATTTATAATACACATGAGAGCAATAAGCAAAATAAAACTGCCATTTTTTACTCAATATTTATGGATCATTTCCTACCTCATCATATTTAATAATAAACCAAATCATCCAATTTTACTCCATTATTAGATTAGATAATAATTGTACATTTAGTATTAAATCAACATGATTTTATGTATAGTTGCTTCTGACGTTTTAAAAGAAATATCTTCGCAGGTGATTAGGTTCGCAACTAATATAGCTACTTAATTCTTTTCTTTAATAAGATTCATAAATTTTTTTCTTTTCCAACACTAAGAAAAGCAAGGTGATAAAAATAGAAAAAAAAAATAATGAGCTAAAATGCACACTTTACAAAGCAATCTACTTCAGCCTTCATTTTGTTTTTATCTTCTCTAATCTTGTTCAACCAGCCCAATTGAAGGATGCATTTCACAGAGAGTTAAGCAAATGTTTAAGTGTAAAAAGAAATTGAGCTTAAAACCTACACTAACACCTCTATTTCTTTTTAAATACACTGATAGAGAAATATAGGTATCTCCAAAAATGATTTTTTTTTCTTTTTGTGAAATTGGAGGGGAAGAAAATATTTATTATCCAGGTCCTACAATTTTTTTCTAAAAATCCAAAAGATAAACTGCACAAAAATGAGTGCATATTTTAATGCATTTTTTTTTTTAATTTAATCATTTGAACTAATATTCTTTTTGCACACACAAACAAAAAGGCTAAAGACATTCACAAACTTTGCTCCGGGATACAGACAACTTTGTTTAAAGTTATCCTCTCATTGCATACAAAGAAAGACAGGTTATGTTAAGCCTTTTATTATTAGACACTAATGTGATATCACAAAGCTCAAAATATCATGCTTAATATTAAATACAGATTTTACAGATTCAAAATGCAAATACCTTAATTTTATATAACTTATATACACATCTTGATGACAATTCATAGCTAATTTCAGGACTTGAAAATGAAGCCACTATTGTGTATCAACATTGAAATTTATAATTGCTTTTTGCCCAGAGACAAATTTACAAAAATGATTTTACCAACTAAAGAATTAGTAGAATAAATTAATTTCAATCTTAGGCTCCATGAATATGCTAATACAAAAAGCATCAAGCTTAAAAAGAATTATATCCACAAGAAACAAATTCTGACCAAAATATTTAAATCACTAACTTACTGAAATCACTTTGTAAGTCCAAAAAACAGTTTTAAAGGTTGACTAGTTTCTAATTTTCAATTTAAAAGAAACTTTTTATTTTAATTAGGTGGGAAGATAATTAAGAAAATGCAGCTGTTAAATTTATAAAAGAATTCATCAAAAAAAATTTCCACCATAATGTATCAGTGCAAAATACTTTATTCATGAAAATGAAAGTCATGATGGCCAAATATTCTCAATCACCCAAAATGATTTATATAGACACCCAGGAGCAAAATCCTTCAGCTAGACTTAAATAATTTGAGGAACACCATTGAGTGAGATAGAAAGAGAGAAGAGAAGCATAAGCTAAGAATTAAAAATATGTTCTTATTTCTACTTGAAAGATTTTGCCTGTTGATTTAAATGAAAATATTCGTTTATTTAATCAATTGTTATTTTTTTCCTTTTTTAGTTTACATTTGAAATAATATATAAAAAATATGTAACCCTATACTTGTAAAAGGTTAAATACATTTTCATGATTTTTTTTTGTCTTCAATGAATTTCATTTTTTAACAATTAGTGGTCAGTTAGAGAACAATTTTTAGTTAAAAATTTTTGAAAAAGCATTTTAGTTTTAATTCAAATTTTTATTCACACTCTAAATTTTTAATGATAAACAAATCTAAGAATTCATGTATCACAATATTCTTCTTTTTTTTTTTGAGAAAATTTTTTTTGTTTACATTAAAAATACTATTTTTAAAAAGTTGGCCTAAACTCAAAGTTTGAAACATTATCATAATTTTATTTTTCTAAAGATTTTTTTAAATCCTTTGTCAGTCTGTTGAGTTAGTGATAAAAATATGTTTGTTAAATTTATTTTCTTTTTTGTTGCCCTATGAAATATAACAATAAAAAGACACTAAGAATTTTTTTTTAATTAACTTAATTCTAGGTGGAAAATTTTGCATATTAATTCAAATAAAAAGTATTTGTTTATTCTATCAATAGTTTATTTCTTTTTAAAAAAATATATATATATTGAATTTCACTGATTAAAAATGTATATATTTTGTTCTAATATGAAAAGTAGTTGTTTAAAAGAATCAGTTTTTGAGTTACTGTTAAAGAATTCTTTTGTTTCATTTTTGTCATTCTTTTCTTTTTTCTTTACCCTCTAAAAATATAACATTATAGGTAGGTACAATTAAAAGAAACTAAGAAAAAAATTTGTCCTTACAATAAAAAAATACAAGATTTAAAAATGCAAGTCTTTTTCACATAATAATTTCTTTTATTTTTTTTTTGTTTATATCTAAAATAATATTTTTAAAAAAGTTCATCTTGGTTTTGAAACATATTCATGATTTTTTTTTAGTTTAAAAAAAAAGAAAAAAAAAATTTTTTTACAGTTAGGACTAAATTACAAAACAATGATCTTCAAAAAAAGCACCGAATTCAATTTTCACATATGGAATCAGTGTGATATTTAAGTAGGGCAGATCTTAAGATGAACAGACAAGCTGCACATGCGTTTTGTACTTCCTTATGAAGAGTTTCACAAATCAACTGATTTTTAATTATTGAATTATATCAGTAAAAATCAAAAACTGAATTTTATACTTTTCCATATTACAAAACATCAGTGTATGCACAATTTTAATGCTTAATTATGTCTCTTTTCGGTGTTATAAGTCAACACTTACATACCAAAACAGATGTGACTTCTTTATATACATAGATAATTAGTATAGAAAGTTCACATATGTTCCATATAATTTTTTTTTTAAAAATCAATAAACTCAAATAAAAAGACGGACAAAATTTTATATATTTTGGCAAAAATATTTATCTTGTGAACTAGTTGGCATATAGAAGCACATTATAGGAACAATACAGTGGAGAGATAAAAGTGCTATCAACAATATGTCTACAAAATCTAACATCAAGGTTTATTGTTAGTATGGTCATATCAATAGTGATTGAAAACTCTTGTGTTTGCTATCTGACACTATGTTGAGGTTCATTTAATAAATCAGTTATTTCAGAGTCAAGTTTAAGGTAAACATCGATAAAGCATTAGGTAATAATGGATTGAGAATATAATCCATATATTTCAGGCGTTCTCTTAGAGTTCTGATCTCCAAAACAATCAGTCAACCTGGTGGTAAGATTTTAAGAATTTGAGCAAAACAATATATTTCATGTGGCTTGCTTCCTGAAATCACTAAATTTATAATTGTGCCTTCTAACAAAAAGTGGGTGAATTTGTTGTTAACTAATTTATGAAGTTTGTGTAGTTTTGGAATAGGGTAGAAAATACCTGGTTTTAATTGCTTGGAAACTAAAGTTCTGACATTGTGACACTGACTTAATTTCTTGATTAGAGCACTTAACTCCAACTTAAAGAATTCAGTTGGAATATGGAGAAGTTCTCAATAAAATTTCACATGCTTGAGTTTTGATTCTATTTCAACTATATGATTCTCTTTATTGATACTAATAATTTCACCCTTATCCACTGGTTTTATTACAATGCTGTTCTTGTTTTGAAGGGATTTATCTCCTCAAGTTCAGATTGTTTTTACTGGTAATGTAGGTTGTTCTTAATAAATCTGTTTAGATGTTTCCTCATACACACATACATATGATTCTATCCATTGCAAGGTGTCCAATGTGTTGCATTCTGGTGGTTTTTAAGTTGAAAAATAAATTTTTTGGAAAAAAAACACAAAGCTAAAAGATACATAGATTATATTTTCATTTCATTATTAGCCCAAATTCCTAGTTTTCTAAAAGATACAAGATATTTTTTATAAACAACCATTGCATATCATTTATATCACTTCTGCACATGATAATTCAAAGTTGAGTATCTAACAGTTTGTACTAATGAAGGAAACAGCAATGTCCATGAACATATATTATATTCCTTTACATCAACTGGTACACAATATAAAAAAATTGTGCCAAAATATACAGTCAATGACAAAATTATTCATACACCCATCAATTTTGAATATTTAAATCCTCTTCTCAGAATCTAATACCAATATGAAGCCAGATTTTTTTATGTGCATGAACAAAAGAAAAAAAAGGATTATAAAACTCCATTTTCAAAACAATAGGTTAAATACAACAAATCTGATAGGCAAATTATGCAAAATAGGAAAACACAAAATTATTCATACAGTAGAAAATATCATTTTGAATTGATTGATTTACATAAGTATAAGTATAAGTAATTTACATAATTATTTTATTGCTAAAGTCTTCTTGACTATTTATTCAGTAGAATATATGTGACAGTTCAGCAAAGTATATTACATGGTGCATAGAGTGTCACTATTGTTATTCTTATGTTAATGACATGATGGGAAAAACTAAAGAGCTTAGTGCTGACTTAAGACAGAGAATTATTAATTTCTACAAGTCAGAAAATAGTTACAATACTATTTCAAACCGGTTAACTATCCCTACATCTATGGTACAGTTAGTTATAAAGAAGTTTAAACAGTTTGGCATGACAGAGAATTTACCTGGGCATGGAAGAAAAGTCAAATTGTCACCAACAACTGCACAAAAACTGTGTCACAAGTTTGATATAAACCCAAGAGTTGTTTTGAAAGACATCGTCAAAAGTTTAGATAGGATGGGTATCAGGGTAATTACTTGCACAATATGTGGTTAAATAAAAATGGGTTGTATAGAAACCAACCACAATGAGCCCCTCTTCTCAAACCTTGTCACATTGTTGTTGAGTTTGATTTTGTCAAAACGTTCTTGGACAAAGCAAATTGTTTTTGGAAACAAGTACAATGAAGTGATGAAAGAAAAATTGAGGTTTTCAACATAATGATGTACATAAGATTTGATACAAGGAAGGTAAGCTTTTCCTCCCAAAGAACATAGTGCCTACATTAAAACATGGCAGTAGCTCAATGATATTTTGGGGTTGTTTTTTTAGCGGAAGGAGAACTGGACAATTAATTGCAATAAGAGGAATAATGAAATCTGAAGATCATATCAAAATTCTGGATGAAAATCTACAACTATCAACAAAAGTCTTGATCAATATTGGTGATTTACTTTTCAGCAAGATAATGAACCAAAATATACATCTAAATTATTGACTTTGTGGCTTCAGAAAAAGAAGGTTCCAGTTCTGCCTTGGCTTTCAGTGAGTTCTGACTTGAATCCTTTTGAAAATCTATGGCAAGAATTGAAAGTTCAAATAAATCATCAGTCTGCAAAAAACCTTCAGGAATTTGAACGAGTAACCATTGAATGAATGGAAGAAATTCAAGGAAAAATCTTAATCAAATCTCATCAAAAACTTTAGAAAATAATTGCAGCAAGTTATAAAGATGAGAGGCCATGATACTGACTATTATTATTGTGAAAATTGTTCAATTTTTTTAATTTTTCAAACTGTACAAATAATTTTATCATTTCCACTTGTTTTTTTTTTCCTCATGTTTAGTAAATTTAACCTATCCTTCTCAAAATTGAGTTTTATATTCTTATTTTTCTACTTAAAAACATAAAAAGTCTGACATCATACAGGTAATAAATTCTGAGAAATGGGTCAAAATATTCAATATTTATGAGTGTATGAATAATTTCATAATTGACTGTATATAAAATAATAAATGTCAAACATCGGCTAATTATTTTTTCTTTTTTTCTAATATTTCTCACACACACACACACACACACACACACACACACACAGAGAGAAGAAAAATGTGCCAGATCTATTAAAATCATTCACAAATCTAAGTATCAAACTTTAAGTCTATATATTAGAAACCTTAATAGCATCATATGAAAAGCTTTTTTAACTTTACCCACAGGAGAATTACTTAGACTTGGCAGTTAGTTGGTTGAAGTAAAAGCAGAGTTTTGACTGCCTTTATTGCCTGTTGGTTGGTTGGGTTTTATGGCATGCCAACCTATCGGGTTATTTTATGCCAAAAACGTTTTTATTTTTTATTATTTGGTATAATTTTTATGCGTATAGTTATTTGAATGCTATAAACAAATGCCCGTGGTGTAATCATTATTGCCGTAGGAAATGAACACGGCGACATGAGTTCAAATCCTGGACGAGACTGATTGCATTTCACATAGCACTAATACCCTTGGGAAAGGTATGAATCCATTTATTCTCCCTCCAGCTATGGGTAAATAGTAGGGCAGACTAGATTCTTCAGCCTTGATGAGGCAACTAGTCTAGGAGAAGGAAAACTCTAAATTCAAACCTGTTAAACTCCGCTTAAAAACTGACCTTGGGTCATATCCTGCCCAAGCGGAGGGGTTGGGTAAATAGGGTAAATAGAATAAACAAATACCAACAACATCAAAAATAAAACGATAAGCAGGCTTGAATTGTCTGCTGAAGTCAGCATTTGATTTTTTATACAATTAATTTGTAGGTCTATGAGCCTACAGCCTTGATAGAAGGCCAATTCTTTTCAGGAATTCTATTGTGTTTTTAGGGTTTATTTTCTCAAATAATTCCTTCATACTATTAACTTTATAAAATTTTTTCCGGACGCAAGATAGATTTGTATATTCTATTAAAATATGCCTAATTGTGTAATGGTTTCTGCATGGACATTTAGGAGGAGATTCTTCTTTTAGAATAAAGTTGTGCGTTAATCTAGTGTGGCCTATACGCAGTCGAAAAAGAATGGTTTCTTCTCTTCTAGTATTACTAGCTTCACGTTTTTTATTGCCTGTGATTAAATGCAACATCCACAGTATTTGAAGACGACAATATGATATAAATCATATATACTGAGACTGAAAGGTGAAATAGAATTATATCTTCCAAGAGAAAAATAATAATCATTTATTGAATTAGATATTGAATTTAGTACATTAACTTAATCTAGAAAGATTATTTCATGTACACATCTAGAGGCTCTGTGTGTGTGTGTATGTGCAATCATTATCAATATTATTCACTTGTACTTTTTATATCAGATGCTACTATGGCAGATACATGTATCTGATAATTTTAAAGCATTATTTTAAACTGGGCCTCAATACTACTAAAACTGCTGGTAGAATTCAAAGAGCAGAAAAAAATGAAACAATATTTGACTGTGCTGCTCAAAATTAGTTTTAGTATTTTAAGGTCACAATAACTAAAATGTCAGAACTAGATAACCATCAGTTGTCAATTATGATGCTTTAAAATGAAAAGTAGAACATTTGAAAACTTAAAACAGTTGGATCATTAAAAGATACTGTATATAGAGTATTACATAAGTTTAAAAGACATGGAGAACCTACTGAGAGGTTTCCCCAAGAACTCCCAAGTCATATTTATTCATTGTAGAAAGAGAGAGAATTTTAATATTGATCATTAGCTAAATTTTTCATTACTGTCAGACATAATAGCTTAATGTAAAATATTCAATGAAGATAAAACAGTCAATAACATAGATACATGTATAACACAATTAAAGATATTCGATACACACACACACATATATATATATATATATATATACACACACAAAACAACCCCAGATTAAAATATATAAGACCCAAATTTGAAGCCTACTGAACATGTTTCTGTGAAAGAGACAGCAAACAAACTGAAATCAGAATAAAGAAGACAAAAACCTCCAAAAATTTGCTTTTATAGAATGTCTCCTTGACTGTTTGGGACCAAAGAAATCTTAAGCCACTTTCAAGCATGTTTAAACAAACCCAGGCTTTTGGCCTACATTTTCCATGGAAAAAGATACTCTCTCCAAATAATGAAGAAACAGGAAAATGTATAAGACTATAATTAACTATGAAGAGTTAGTGAATAAAAAAAAAAAGAAGACTAAGGTTGATACCATGTCACTAGTTGACAAATCAATAAAAATAGATGCAAATTCAGAAGTCAAATCATAGCAAAAAATCTTTAAAAATTTTCCCAAACTGATCAACAGTAACATTGGTACCCACAACATAAATTAAACTGACAGTTATGATAAGTGCAAGTAACTTGTGTCTGCACTTTTAAAAAACTACTAGTTTCCATCATATCAAAAAAAAAAAAAAAAAAAGATTTAATCCAAATAAGCAAAAAAATAAAAGTAAATAAGAACAAATTTCTTTGAGGAAAAAATATTAATGTGATTTGTCAAGATTTATCCCCACACACTTTATTATCTCATGGGTTTATACACGACAAGGTAAAAAAAAAAAAACAATACTTAAGATGCCACTTATAAATAGCAAGTCAATATAAAGATGTCAACTTTTTGCAAAGTCATTAATGAAAAGGATTTTTACATGATCAAGAGTCAACAATAAAAATACAAATTATTTTGTACTTTTAGTGTTGACTCTTATCCATGTAAAATGAACCAGGGAGGAAATTGTAAAATTTAGCCGTTGTGATTTGTAGGAAGTTGTTTTTTGTTGGGTTTTTTTTCTAGCATAATTTTCAAAATAAATATTATTAGGTCTCATACAAATCTGTACAATTCAAATTTTTCATTAACCCAATACTCACTAGAGTTACCTAAAGGAAAAACTTATCTTTGATAATTAGCATCAGGACCATCCAAAAATAATATATAGACAATTTAAGATTGATACAAATATTCATTATGCATAAAAACTTGCTCTATGTAGAGGATAATTGTAGGATATAAGATATGAATATAGTAATTTCTATAATTGTTCCATGAATAGGACAATGACACCTATTGGATTAAACTAGTGTGACACAAAAAAATTCTTGAGTGCATCCGTATAATTTAAGAACAAAACAAATTAATTCAGATATTTATATATTAAATATTATACATTGGCATAATGGTTAGAGGAGACCTGGATTCAAATCCCAGGTCGAGTCATACCAAAGACTCAAAAAATGGTACTTAATGCCTCCTTGCTCAGCATTATAAGGTAAGGATCAAGGGTAAAGTGGAGCAATCCAGGGAAAAGAGTAGTGCCCTCCTTGGTGTAGTAGCTATCGAAAAGGGAGGCTTCAAGTCACCCTCAACTATAGTTGCCAACTTATATATTAAATAAATCAAGTCAGACATGACCAATAAAATAAAACAGTTTCTTCTAAGCAGCGGTCATGTCGATACTGCTGTATGGATGCACTACATGGACATTAACTAAACGTATGGAGAAAAAGCTTGACAGCAACTACACAAGAATGCTGTGAGTAACACTGAACAAGTCTTGGAGGCAGCACTCCACAAAGCAGCAGCTTTACAGCCACTAGCCACCCATCACAAAAACTATCAAAGTTAGACGAACCAGACATACGGGACACTGCTGGAGAAGTAAGGACAAACTCATAAGTGATGTACTACTGTGGACCCCTTCACATGATCGAGCAAAGGCAGAACAACCAACTAGAACCTACATACAGCAGCTCTGTGCCGATACAGGATGTAGCCCGGAAGACCTGCCAGAAGCAATGGACAATAGAGAAAGGTGGCGAGAAAGGTTCAGGGATATCCTTGCTGATTGCACAACATGATGATGACAATTGTCAATAAAGATTTTACTATTTATCAACTCATAACTAACAAATACATTCTTCAACAACCCTTTTACGTTGACTAACATGCCACTGATCAGAAAATAGAGCCATAAAATCTCATATTAATCAACATAGAAAACAAGGCACTTTTATTCCTGCAAATATTAATCACAAACATAAAATATAAAGTAAAAAATTGGAAAAAAAAAAATACTTGAAGCCATAATTATAAAATCAAAAATGCAACTTATGAAACTGTATACTAAATAAACTTAACCACTAATAAATATGCAAGCGCAAAGTACTGTATTTGACGGTGTATAAGACGCACCCTAATTTCAGATGTGCAAATCAAAAAGAAAACAAATACTAATATTAAAAGTGATTAAATTAATATAATGAATATTATCAATGATAACACTTTTAATCTTCATGATAGCCTTTTAAATACTGACAATAGATATTTGAAAGTTACTCTAAAGTCTAAGTTAATAGGAGTTGTTAGGTAGCTAATTTCATTTGACTTTCGCAAAATTTTATATCTACCTATGGCATATCAGGATGCCTTATATGCTATCAAATACAGTACATATCATCATAAACATGCGATAATAGTTTGCAAAACTATGAAGACATAAATATTTTTACTGTAAACAAACAAAACAAAAATGGCATAGAAGAAAGAAAAAATAAATCAAAGTTTCATTAAATTCAAAAGCAATAACATTTCAACTTTACACTCGAAGATAGCCAAAATTTTGGACAATTTCTATACAAATTTGAACCAAACATTCATAATGCAAAGACAAGAAAAAAAATTAAAACAAAACTTGCCATAGGTCTTTTATAAAAATTTTACAGGAAAAATTGCTATCAAAATAAAAAGTTTATCATATAAACACACCAAATGAAAATAATATTATTTTCTTTATTTTTGAACAATTTCAAAAAATAGATAATATTTGTTTTAAAAAAATATTCATTTCTATATCCTTCTTAACTTAACTCTTATTACAATACATTCTTTAAGGCTCTGATTCTGGAATTCAGTTTATTGATCAACAGCAAAAAACTGTAAATAAATTAAATGAAAAGTCCCATCAAGACTCTTCACAATCTCCTTTCTCAATAAAATGTGCATCATCACAATTATTCTTGGGAAAGAGAGTGAAGTGGTTTCCTTAATACCTTTTCCACAATTTTGAATTGAGAATTTTCCTTCACCTAGACTGGTTGCCCATCACCATAGATAGAGAGCTCAATCTGCCCTGCTGTTTTACACATGGCATGAAAGAAGAAAAGTAAATTCATACCTTTCCATTACTGTAAAGTAAACCATTAATAGAATATAGCAAAAGAAATACAAAAAAAGTATGTGTATGCGAGAATAAAATGATATATACATAGTAAAAAAAAAAGTAAAATAAAAGATATCCATTAATGCAAGTCAAAAGAAAATCAGTCTACTGATTTATCACCCTATCAATATTTCATCTCCCTGACCTAAATAAAGAAGTTAAAATAGACGAATGCTTACTCAGATCCAATTTTCTTCAATATATAATAGTTCCTGTAGTCTGAGATAGAACTGAATGACAAGCCTTTGGTGTTTGCTAGTGACCTCAAATAAAAAAAATAATAAACTCTATATAGTTAACATCTTCAGTCACCATGTGAAGATTTGATAGAAGGACCAAACTTTAATGAACAAGAAGGGGCAAAGATAGCACTATTTCACTAGCACACATGCACACCTCTATATATGCAAGATATCACAGCTATTTTGAATTAGTATCTTTACAATCTTCCAAAGCATTAGTTGCTGAGAAATTTGGATAAACCACACATTCAGACTTTCCTCCTTAAAAATAGAGAGAGAGAACAGAACCAGGCAGAGGAATTCTGGACAGGATAACAACAACCAGCCAAAAGGAAAGGATGTTCTTGCATTCCCACAACAAAAGAATTGATTTTACATTTTATTATTCATAATAAATATCAAATTGTTTGTCATATTTTGCTCCTGTTGTCTTATCTTTGACTGGATTCCATAATCATCAAAAATAATACTTGCAAGGAAAATCTGTCTGATACACATGGAGTCATCATGCACCAAACTATGATAAAATACCAGTTATGAAAATATATTTCAACTGTCTTAGAATGTATTGAAATTTGCATTAAAAAAATCAAGTTTAAAAGTGATTAAAGCAAGAGAAAATTTGTTAATAAAAATACTGTAAGTATATTGTATACTATAAGTATAAAAAATAGATCCATAAGATAATTTGTGATAGTAAAATCATTGTGTTTTTAAAGAGCAGAAGTAATGTTTCACACTCAGTTGGAAGACAAGTAGAAACAAACATATTAACATATAATTTAGATTATAAAGACATTTTTTAAAACAGAGAAATTTAGAATATTTATAAAAGGTTTTTGTTTTATGTACATCCATAGTTAGTCAAAATTGATTGTTGTTATTGAAAAAAATTAATTCACATAAATAAAATCAATTTCCAAATTTTAAATATATTTTGTAATTTTTTACTTAGTTTGCAAGTGACATGCTGAACTTTGTAAGTATTATACATACAACTTGGTTTATTAAAAAAGAGTTTATATACTTCATATGATAATGTTTTGACTCAATCAAGAAGTAAACAAAGAACTTTTTCCTTAGATAAGAAACTATCATTTTAAACTTTTCTTTAGATATCATTTACCAAGCTTGGTTAGGCACAAGGCCAGAAATATGGAATACTCAATGACAATCAACAGTTTGTGAGCCTATCTTGTTAACTATTAAGTTTGTGAAGCACCCATGTTTTTCATTCTAGGTAACTTTTTAAACCATTGTTTATTCAATCCACAAAGATCATAGGGTGCAACAAAATATAAGTAAAGTTGTAAAGTTGGCAACCTTACTCGAGGGTGACCCAAAGGTTCCCTTTTCGATAGCTAATACACCAAGGTGTAGGGGAGGGCAATACTCCTTTCCCTGGATTGCTCCACTTTACCCTAGATCCCTACCTTATAATGCTGAGTGTTAAGCAAGGCAGCATCAAGTACCATTTTTTGAGTCTTTGGTATGACTCATTGGCGAACACTCTAACCATCATGCCAATGTCTGGTCAACAAAACAACAAAATAATATGACTATAATAACATTTAAGATGAAGGCACTAATCTGAATACATTAAAGTATAAAGCAAAAGTTCCTTTAAGATCTAGAAAAAAAAGAAAAGAAAATGGTTACATTAAAAAAAAGTCTACTTTTATTATAAATATCTTTAAATTAAAACCAGCTAAACCAAGTAAACATACCAATATCTCAAAATACTACTGATAATGTACATCTTTTTACGAAGCTACCTAAGCTACGAAATGTTATCTTATATTTTAGGTTGAAGGTTTTGTAGCCATGACATTGAAAAGTAAAGGATTTATAGATGGATATTCAAGAGTCACTGATAAGTTGACCTACATGTTAGGTTCATTAAGATTTAAAAGTGAAAACTGCTACTAGTACACCCCACACACATATTTATATTGCTGAATAGTTGGACAGTAGATTCTCTTTCAAACAGTCAAACTTCTTGAGTCGTTTCATTATATTAGCTGTGATTAGCCAACTACAAATATCTTTACCAAAAATATTCAAAAAAGTTTTGAATCTTGATTTTGTTGTGAGATTGTCAACTATTATTATTAAATATTATTATTTTTGATTAGTTATATTTCCTATCTTAATTTTTATTTGCTTTGCATTATAACTTACGAGTAATGGTTGAAAATGCTTCATCCCTGAATAAAATACTACTAATAATACTTATTCCTTATTTACCAACCCTTCCGTCAGGCAGGATATGACACAAGGTCAATTTTTAAGTGGAGTTTAACAGGTTTGAATTCAGAGTTTTCCTTCTCCTAGACTAGTTGCCTCATCAAGGCTGAAGAACCCAGTCTGCCCTACTATTTACCCATAGCTGGAGGGAGAATAATTGGATTCATACCTTTCCCAAGGATATTAGTGCTATGTGAAATGCAATCAGCCTCGTCCAGGATTTGAACTCGTGTCCCTGTGTCCATTTCCTACAACGATAACCATTACACCACGGGCACCTCCACAAAAGCTTGAAAGATTACAGAAATTTGTTGTTGGCAACGTTTGTCGAAGGTGACCTGAAGGCTCCCTTTTCGATAGCTACTACACCAAGGTGTAGGGGAGGGTGCTACTCCATTTCCTGGTAAATTTACCCATCCTTAATAAAATGTCAATACATTCTGCAAACATAGAATATGTATGCATAACTGGAAATATGTTCACATAGTGGTGTAAAATAACACAAACATTAAGAAAATCAACCCAACACCTAGAATATTGATTATTTACAAGCATAGTGGATAAAGTGTTTGCCAATGGTCCGAGAGATGGGGTTCAAATCTCAGGTCACGTCATACCAAACACTTTAAAAATGGTACTTGATACCTCCTTGCTTAACACTCAGCAACATAAGGTACGTATCAAGGGTAAAGTGGAGCAATCCTGGGAAAGGAGTAGCACCCTCCCCTACACCTCGGTATAGTAGCTATGGAAAAGGGAGCCTTCTGGTCGCCAACTTTACTCACTTACTTACAAGCATAGGATAGATAAATAGAGAAAAATTTTACAGTTATTTTCAAATATCATGATTTAGAGCTTATGTCTAAACGTTGAAATTTATTAACTTTTCTTCAAGATGAGAGAAATGCTAATATGCAAAAGAACAAAAGAAAAACAAAATCACAAAAAATTATTCTAAAACTAAGTGCTTTTTTTGTATGTTTGTTTTGTAAATTCCAGCTTAACCCTTTCAGTACTAAGTTATTTTGTTTTAATTTTGGATAGGCAAATTTATGCTTTGAGTATGACATTTTAAGAGTTAAAATGAAACTTAAATTTGACTGGGATACCAGAAGGAGTGTAAGAGTTAAGCAGAAAAATAAAAAGCTGTCGATAAGTTTAAATAAAATTTAAAATGAATTCATGTTTAACATAATGGAAATCCTAAAGACAACAGTAAAGATTTTAGCATATTTCAAATTTTTTTGAACAAGATTGATTGGCAATCATTCAATCATTTCAAGTTTTTTAAGCAAACTTACAAAATATATACATAAACATATTCAATTTGACAAAATAGTTCATTGGATTGAGAGAGACCTCAATCTGCTTCTAAGCATCAAGTATAAATGAGAATATGTCATATTATGATACATAAAATTCTGTGATGTATGATTTTCTATGTACATTTTCAGTTTTTAATTACATATCTCAAATGCTTATTCTTTCATTGCATATTGACTACATATTTTTTCCCTTCTCAGGTAGATTTTCAGATCATAATTATACCGAATTTTTTCACCAAATTACCAAGAATCTCCAAATATAGCAGAAACTGCAAATGTGATGTGGCAGTCAAATTTGAACTGAAGAAATCTAATTCTAAAGCCAGGACTGATCTAGAAGATATCACTTTATTTTCAAATTAAAATACATTTTCACCCATAAATAAGTACACCCCTATTGATTTTTCATAAAATGTAAAAATTTTTAAAAACCAACTTTTTATGAAAACATTTTTTACTGGCCCATTGGCTTAGTGGTAGAGTGTTCACCAATGACTTAGGAAACGGGTTCAATCTCAGGTCGAGTCATATCAAAGACTAAAAAAGTGGTACTTGATACCTCCACTCAGCATTATAAGGTACATTTCAAGGATAAAGTGGAGCAATCCAGGGAAAAGAGTAGTGCCCTTTCATACACCTCAGTGTAGTAGCTATTGAAAAGGGAGCTTTCGAGTAGCCCTCAACTACGGTCGCCAACTTTACTTATTTAAAGGATCAATGAACAAAAAGTGTTATTGGGGTATTTATTTCCAGGGTTACAGAGTACATCTATGAACATATCTAGTGGAATACATTGACATAACAGCAGGGATTGATCATTTTAAACTATTCTAACCATAAAATCATTTGAGGTTAAAAAAATAATTTTTTTTTAAATGAAACTTTTTCTACTTGGTGTTTTGGACTTTAAGATCTACCTGATTATCTAATTGACCCTCCAAGCCCCACCCCGAGATGGGATAATAGAAACCTTTAAAACTAAAAGGCATCAGTTCTTTTGCTAACAATAGCTCATCTCCATTAACTAATTCTGTAATAAACCCAAGAATAGTATAAGTTTAAGTAAGATTTAAAGAGGATATACTTTGACATAAGCCTCTTCAAACACCCAGTAAGTAATGTGTTTGAGAGTAAAGGCTCATAAGATTAATCTAATACTAAATCTCCACCTCTGAAAATAGCTGCTTAGAAAAGTATTTGTGGAAATGGAGACAACAATATAGTTCCTCCAAGAAGAAGTTTTTATTTCACACAAATATTACAAAGATTCTTCACATATGTAAAGATGAATACTTGAACAAAAAAGAAAACAAAACAACCTGAAGGAGAACAGGGTTTTGCAATAGGCAAAGATAAAAAAAACCTTCTAAAATATCATTGACAAAGAAAAACAAAGATAGTAACATATTCTTAAGTAAGTATTCTTCATAGATGACTTTAGTGGGAGAAGTTAAAAGATACAGACAGTTCAAACTAATTAATTGCAGAAGCCAAAGAAAAGCTTATGTACAAGTCATGAGTTTTATCTATTATCAAATGGAAGGTTTTACACAGACAATAGCAAAAGCTAGCTTAGGAAAAGTCCATGAGAAAAGAAATTCTTTGAAAACAATAAGAATATCAGCAGCAAAACCTCATAAAAAAGGAATGGTCATCTTAAGTGTATAATGAGTTAAACATTTTTTCTTTGGGACTAGATTTTTAGCATTTTTCATTCAATAATGGAAGTTGTATTATTTTATAAGTTGAGAGACAGAGAAATTTTCATCTACATGATATATTTTCTCAAAATTTGTATTTAACACTCAATATTTGCCTCTTCAGAGATTATTCATATAGAAATCCAACTGAGCAACTTTTTTCTTCCCAATACCTTTTTTCTGTCAAACTTAACAATGGTAGGAAGCTACAAGTGAGGAAATATTAATTACCAGCTGAAGTACCACATAAGAGGTCAAAGGTCAAGACTAACAAATGCACAAAGTCTTTTCTATTTATTTCATTTTTCTAAACTATGTCAATTTTAAAATCTTTGTTGTCTATTAAAAACTTACACCAATGGTTTGGTTTTATGGCATATCAACCATTGTAGGTTATTCAATGCCAAATCCTCTTTATACATATATATTAAATATATAATAATTTGGTTTTATGGCATATCAACCATTGTAGGTTATTTAAGTTTATTCTTTCGCACACAGTTAAATGATTCCAAGTATTGCTAAGTATCACTAACAATTCAATTAAACATCAGTCATTTGTTTACACACAGTTAAATGGTAAAACTTCTATTTCAAACAATGTAATCTTGCATAAGTAATTTGTTTAAATGTCAAACAGTCCTATTTTACCCATAGATAGGACACTATCAAGTACTACCACTCCAGGCCAGAGAAGATTGTGGGAGCGATGACAATGAAGGCATACTCTGAATCCTCCAAAGCTCCAGCATTACTGGAGCCTCACCATCACACTGTTTAGTGTCATACCAGGATACTCATAGGGGAAGGTCTTACCCCTCTGCAGAGATGAAATTGGAGTAATCTACAGCATCAGCTGACTGAGCCCTACACCAAACTATGTTTGTTACCATAAAAGATAAATCCACAGAATTAAAAAAAAAAGATTTAGTAATTATATATTTCATGTTATAAAGCTAAAATTGTTTGATGAAAATTTTCTGAGTTTGTGTAGAGAAATATTTTTTTTACTTTAAATGAATGACACTTGAGATTTATTGATTTAACATTTTTATCTTTTGTGTAGATTTTTATTCCTAATTCAATATGTTTAATTTACATCTTCAACATGAAGAACCTAAATAATAATGTTCAATTAAATACAATAATCATTTTAGTAAGAGAATTTGTTAAATTTTTCTTTTCAAGTTTGAAAATATAAATCTGTACAACTAATTACATGCAGCAGCAACATGGTATTAACGTGATTATTTTTAAGACTTCTTTTTGATGTGTGCCCTTCCCCTTTCCAATGAGTAATTTTTTTTTAATTTATTTCAAAAACTTTCCCCAATGTCCAATAAGCATTCATAGCAAATTTGGTAGCTCTACATCAAATTTTTCAGGACAGATAAACAAATTCTTCACAATTGTTAATATAGACAGATAAATGCACTGTGGAAATACTAAGTATGATTATTATATTACAACAAGTGTTCCAAATAGTTATTTGCAAGACTAGTACAGTTTTGGGAGAAAGTTACATTTCTAACCTACTTTAAATAGATTGTAGAAATATGTAACCACTGTAGTACAATCCAAATTCTCTTTGAAAAGAAGAAAATTGCTGCCATAACACACTTTCTGATGAGAAAGCTGATGGTAGCTTGCTTGAGATGTTTTAATAACCCACAGTTATATTCATTTACTATATCAACAATTTCATGAGTCATCTAACACAATGAATTATTCCTTTTGAAGAATTTTTTTTCAATTGGAAATATAAAAAAAATTACAGAAATTTCTATAAAAAATAATCACCAAAAACCGTAAGGACAGAGGCAATAAAGAAATAAGAAAAATGAGGTTACTACAGACCGCTACGACAATAGCCAAAAAAACTTTGTCATTCTTTCTCTATTTTCTCCTCAGATTTCTTGAAGGAATTTTTTTTGTTCAGTGTACTAAACACTATGAACAAAATTGTTTTATTGCACTGACAACTTTTTTTTTATTTAAAAATTTTTAAAAATGCATCATCCACAAGTCAATATTTGTCACTTCTTTAAGCCAATACAATAGACAAAATTATATAGAAAAAATTGTTTTTTTTTAACAAAAATCTAAAAACATTAAAATAAATGAATAGCATTGAATTTTTCATTATATTACTTTGTCAATCTGTCCATAACTTCTGCTAAGATGAAACTGTAGAATCTGTTTCTTTGAAAATCCAAATACTATCTTGCTATTATTTTGGGTGTGATTTTTTGGATTGTTGTCCTCATCTTTATTGTTGTTAGTTGAAACAATGTTTCAGCCACTGTATCCTCCAGTCTTCCTCAGGTGACCCTTGTTTATATGGACATAGAAATGATTCAACCTAGGAAATCTCTTTTAAAGTCTGACTGTTGATCAAACAAGGCATTCAAGAAATATGAAGATGTTATTCAAGTAGTGACGTCATTGTTTTTCACACCTATCAATGAGAAGTTTCACAAGAAGCGTCATGAGATGAATTCGAAATGTAAAATCCAATGGCATCAGTTATTGATATTATTTTAAGTAATTTACTTTAAAAACAATTCGATTTGGCCTTTTCAATTATTGGTTCTCAGATTGTGTTCATTTCTATACTTGGTCAACTCAAGAGGTCAACATGGTCCAACATATGTGCCGCTTCTTTGAGACATCTTTTCCAATGTCCTTCCCTATCAATCATTTTAACTTTATTCCACAAGGGTAGATGGTTTCCCTTATATATATATATATATATATATATATATATATATTGTGATGCTGCATAAATAATCATCCCAGGACGAGAGTTCATTTTATGCGCATGCGACATCGAGGGCAGTCTGGCACTTGACCCTCCACAAAATAAGTCCTAGTCAAGACTCCTATTTCGGGCATATGGTAAACTGGAAAATAATGTGGGGGTTAATTTGGGGCTAGACTAATCTCTGACGCTGGTAAGGGGGTTTCAAACTCACTTTCACATACGCCACCAAGTCCTTCGTTTTCCTACCCCTCAGATAACGGAAAACATGGACTTCAAGGTTAGAAAATATTAACTGGAGTCAAATTTCCAGAATTCCCTTGTAATGTCTTAGGGTGAATAAGACATTTAGCGAGAATTAATGAAACCGATACGAAGCTGAAACAGATATGTTCAAAAGAAGGCGACTCGATAGATAAATAACACAATCAAAAGATTTCAACACAAGGGTGCATTTAAAATATAACAAAGTTTTAATAGGCGACGACCAAACAAATAATAACAAGATTTAAGAAACAGTTCCTTTTTCTTTTCACTTTTCTTTTCAAAATACCAGCTATATTAAGCCAGCAGGCAGTATCAAACATAAATGTCTCTCAACAGTCCTTTTCTTTTATCTCCTTTTTTCTTTCTTTCTTTTTTCTTTTACTTGAAAAAATGCTTAAGTCACCGGGCTGAAGCATGTAACAAAGTTCATTCACTAATCTACTGTTGATGAAACAGAATCCTTTCAGTTTCTCTCTTTCTTTTTTGAATACATATAATTCCAATATTTAGGAAGGGTAGAAGGAAAAACAGTTTAAGTTGTACTTATCTTTGACAAGGCTTAATTTTCAGGTTCCTTTCCTTTACGGGTGAGTGACATCCACAGAGTCTGGCTGAATGTTAGCACGTCTTTCTAATGCAGACTTCTGTCCCGAGATTCTGTTCTACTCTTTTTACGGGAGATTCCCTGGAGTTGGCTAAATTGGCGTCTATCTCTCGCCAATGTCTGTCCAGAACTAAAGATTCTTTTTGCAGGTGAGCGACCTCCCGGAGTTTGGCTGTAAACCGGTGTCTTTATCCGCTGACTTCTGTCCTCAAACTGAAGATTCTTTTCCAAATTTCTCTAACGAAAAAATGTCATTTTGGCGCTAAAGGGTCTATGGCCAATCATTTGACTTTTTCCTTCTCCCACTATTTCCTCCGGGCATGCTACTAGAGTGACCTGGTTTCCTTTCTTTGTTCAACAGGCTGCAGGTCATGGAGTGCGAGGAGCTTTGACCTTCATTCTCCTACCGTTTTAGCGGTCAGTCTTAGTGACTGTTGATTAAAACACAGAAGAGTAGGGAAATTGACCTCCCTTTCCATCTCTCGGTAGCATACCACGTCACAATATATATGTGGTCAGCCATACCTGACTTTTCTATTTCCCCTTGTACTACTGCTTTTTGATGTTCCTGTAGTCTTACTTTCAGAGGACAGCATTATACTTATAAGTAAAGTAAAGTTAGCGACCATAGTCGAGGGTGACCCGAAGGCTCCCTTTTCGATAGCTACTACACCAAGGTGTAGGGGAGGGTGCTACTCCATTCCCAGGATTGCTCCACTTTACCCTTGAACCGTACCTTATAATGCTGAGTGTTAAGCAAGGTGGTATCAAGTACCATTTTTAAAGTCTTTGGTATGACTCGACCTGGGATTGAACCCAGGTCTCCCGGGCCATTGGCGAACACTCTAACCGCTGGGCCAATAAAAATTCTTCCATTGTATTGATAACCATAAGTACTGCATAGTAGTTTGTACTTTTTTTTCAATAATACAATTGACAAACTTATGTTGAAAAATCCTTTCTAACAAAAATGTAGAAATAAAATAAGCAGCATGAATTTCTCTTTTGTTTCTCATCTAAAAGACGAGTGTAATCTGTTCAACATGCTGCCTCCTGAAACTTCTGCATAAGATCAGAGCAATAGTATCTGTGCTAATGGAATTTCAAAATAAATCTTTAATAGAATTTATATACAAATATCCTTAGTTGCAAAATAAGCATAAAAAATAATAATAAATGAATGTGGAGATATTTTCTTTAAAATATAGTCATTTCGATAAAAGCACTTTCTCTAAAAAGATTTTGGGTGTATATATATTTATAGATAAAGTGCATAAAAAGTATTAAAGTATCATTAGGGACAGGACATTGGCAGGGTGGTTAGAGGGTTCACCAATGGTCTGGGAGACCTGGGTTCAATCCCAAGTCGCATCATACCAAAGAGTCAAAAAATGGTACTTGATAACTCCTTGCTTAACACTCAGCAATATAAGGTACGGATCAAGGGTAAAGTGGAGCAATCCAGGGAAAGGAGTAGCACCCTCCCCTACACCTTGGTGTAGTAGCTATTGAAAAGGGAGCCTTTGGGTCACCCTTGACTATGGTCGCCAACTTTACTTTTTACTTAGAAGCCCACAGATAGCTAATACTTTCAGAATAAGTAGCTATTTGCAACACATTGCGATTTGAAATAATTAACCAAATTTAAATGCCTTCAAGGATTAATATATTCTCTCTTTTAAAATGTAAATTTTTACTTTTAAGTAGAACTTGGGACAAAGAACACTGTAAGAAAGACTTTGGTATCATATATAAAATACTGCTAACTGTATCCCCTTTAGGAGGTAAGGCCCCAAAAAAAGACGAGGGCTCATGGGTATGACACTAAACAAAATCTGGTGGTGAGGCTCCAGTTCTGGAGCTTTGGAGAATGTACAGAACCCCTTCATTGCCATTATTCCCAGGTCCACTCTGTCCCAGGAATGACCAGACAGAATTCCCATCTATGGATTAAAGATGTTTTAGAATTATTCGTATTCGATAGGACCGTGTGATAAAAAAAAAACTTAAGAAACGTCTACACAAAAAATGTACATATGAACGTACAATGTACACGATTCACAAACTTTCAGTCATAAAATAACTCTTGACAGGGTGATATGCCGTTAAAAATCAATCATATATGCAACAGGCTGAAATATTTTTAGTCCTTTCTAGAGTGAGACGTAAAATACTATATGACTTCAAAAGCTAATTTTTGTTTGTTTTGTCTATTTCTTTGTTAATTTTAGGAAATGGATGTTAAAAACTTAATGCTAAAATTATCATTTTTACCAAAATCCTTCAATAAAAAAAGAGGAGCGGCAGTTTCTTTGTTTTCGAATATGTCTTGGGTTCTGTTGTTTCATTTTAAGTTAATTCTAAGTAGTAATTTAGAAACTATTTCTTTAATGAGCAAATATTTTATTTCAATAAAACTAGTCTTTTTAAGAAAAGAAAAAGTCATAGCAATTATTACAAATAATTGTGCGTATGTGTTTATTCACTTCCCATGACATAACATCAGTTAAATTTCTTAGACTGATACAGTTGACAAGTCAACAAAAGTTGTTAGTACAGGTTTATGCAGATAAAAACTGAATTTAAATTTCTTTATTTATCAAATTAGAATATAACACTGTCAAGTTATTTAGTTTTTTAAAACATTATATGCGATTAAGAAAAAAATTAACAAAATTGCATTTTCTTTCTTTTTTTTTTTTTCTTTTTTGCAAGGAAAAAAAAAATCAACATTTCATTATTTGTTTTATCGTTTACTTAACAAAAATTTCTTTTTTACCTGAAATATTTAACTTTTCTTTTATCAAATATATTTTGCGGAAAAAATGTCACAGAACTTTTTTTTTAATTTACTTTCACTGGCATTGCACTTAGCTGACCTTCCATCTTCAGTACCAACAAAAAAAATCGTATTTTAGAAATGTCGTCATTTACACATTTGTAAAATAAATATTAGAGACAAATTATTATATGTAAACATCAATGTACAGCCATGCCCTCATGTTCATGAAGAAAGTTCCTTGATTCAGATACACGTAGAAAGTTTAAAATGTGACCGTGAATAAAGTATAACAGCGGCAATTCGCACCTTTGCAACAAGTCCATCCAATACAAAACTTTTTCTGCTACTTTTTTAAATAACTTAATTCACTTTTCTTTCAATTAAATTTATTTTTAATGTTTTGGTGTTATAATTAACCAAACTTGAATAAGTAATCAATACTTACCTTGAATTCACAGTTGTCTCCTGTAAACTTTTCCGTACATGTACAATTATATCCGTTAACCATATCGGTGCAGGTTCCATTATTTTGGCAATTTGGTAATATCTGGCACTCATCGATGTTTGTTTCACACCTGCAGGAGGTGAATAAAGTAGATATGAAGAAAAAGCTGATGACAACGAAAACAATATCAACAAGATGACCATGGCGACCAGGACCCACAGTGATCACAGGCCGAAGCAAAACTGCACCCAGCGACATTAATTTTCAAAACAGATTATTCAATAAGATTTTTGGCAATGTAACGTTTCAGGCGGTGGATACACAACAGTAGTATAAACCAGAAACATGATGAAAAAAAAAAAAAAAGAATTAAATTGTTTTTTGTTTTGTTTTAAGAGAACTCACAGCCCTCCATACGAAATCGTGTCCTGCGCTCTAGATTGTTAGGAAATGGGCACAGGTTGCTAAATGAATAAAGTGACAAACCTAGTCTGTTTGATAAAAGGAAAGGAGTGTGGTGAGGTGAGAAGGTCTGGGCAGGTGTTTAGCCAAGGACAGGTAAGCAATCGAGCAAGTGCTTGGTAGCTAGGAGAGAAAGAGAGATATTACCTGAATGAAGGCAATGCATAATAAAAGAAATAAATCCTAGAGAAAACTATAGTGGGCGAGGTGGGTGGCGGAGGAAAAATATTAAAAGAAAAACAGGAAAGTAATAAGTAAAAAAAGATAAAAAAGAAAAAGGAGGAAATAAAATTAATTATATACAAAGATTTAGTAAATTTTGAGTCTTGGAAACTAAATTTTTTAATGAGTAAATGTACTAAAATGATTTCACCATATCTATCTAGTTGCCTTGAGTTACACTGTGAGAATAACACACTGTAACATTGGGAGCAACTTGCTTACCTTTGCGCTAACATGTAAAATATACATGCCTGTAAACACGACAGCATAGACACTGACAAGCAAGTTTTATGCGTGAGCAACGATAAACATTGTATTTTATCAGTTTTCCATAAAATGATAAAATAAGCAGTCAGGAAAAGATATTTGTGTTAGGCTTAACAACAAATCTTCTAAGTTAGATGAAAAAAATCTAACGAGGAAATAGACGTATTAGAGAGAAATGAACAAGTAGAAATGTTAGAGGAGAAAAAAAAAATCGAAAACATTTCAAGCAAATGAGTGATCACATAAGAAATATATGATTACAAATAGGTTATAAAATAAAAGTTGCTATAATTTTAATATACATGCTTTAATAATTAATTTTTTAAATATTATATTAAATAGCTTTTACAAATAGCTAGATAAAAATGTAATATCCATAAAAAAAAAAAATTTAAGTCAAGAACATTTTTACTTTCAAATTTTTTCAATTAGAAAAAAATGTTTGATAGAAAAAATTTTTAGTGCAAATCGTCAAAACTTGTTAAATTCACACACACAGAAAAAAATATATAATTAATAGCTGAATATAAATATTTGCTGTTGCTTTGAAAAAGTCAAATGTGACTGGCAATTTTATCGAAATTCTGAAAGAACTTTAAGGAAGAGAGAGAGAGAGTGTGTGTGTGTGTGTGTGAGATGCCTGCTGTCAATTTGAAAAAGTAAAATTGACAGTTAAAACAATTTTATGGACATACGAAAATTTTGTTTAAGTAAAAAGTCACTTAATATAAAAAAAGATAAAATGAAATAAAAACAGACAACATAATACGTTGAATAATGAAATATAATTTATTCATAGACATTAAACGTTTCGGTGTTTATCAGGGCGTGTAAGTTATTGAATGAAACGAAAAAGATGAGAAAGGTTTATAACATTTCCGTTAGTAGTATTGTTTCAAATTTGTGTGATGTAATTAGTGTTTTATCCCTATCACATCAATCTATATATGTTCAAAGAATATATGTTTTTAAAAATTATCACATCAATCTACCTATATGTTAATATTATTTAGTTCATATCTACTGATTATAAACATTCCATGATATATCTGTCTTTATTCGTGTTAACCTTGTTCTTTGTATACCTGTCTGTATAAACTGACAATCTGTTTATCTATCTTTCAAAATATATATAAACCATGAAGTCAAATTATTTTAGATAAGAAATTTGGTAACTTTTCAGCACCAGTCTGATCTTTTTCGTTTCATCAAATAACTTACACGCCCTGATGAAGGTCTAAAAAAACCGAAACATTTAACATTGGCAAATATTTCTATAATGATAAAATTAGTTCTTAAAACTGAGGGGCAACAATTCAAAAACTAGGAATTATTATTATTACTATTACGCCTTGTGAGTTTTTCCGACCAGCGTTAACTGATGGTTAACCGAGGTGCCTGTGGTGTAATGGTTATCGTCATGGACACAGCAACACGAGTTCAAATCCTGGACGAGACTGATTGCATTTCACATAGCACTGATACCCTTGGGAAAGGTACGAATCCAATTATTCTCCCTCCAGCTATGGGTAAATAGTAGGGCCTTCTTCAGTCTTGGTGAGGCAACTAGTCTAGGAGAAGGAAAACTCTGAATTCAAACCTGTTAAACTCTGCTTAAAAATTGACCTTGTGTCATATCCTGCCCAAGCAGAGGGGTTGGTAAATATGGTTAACTGATGGTTTTTCACTGGAACCTGAGTAAAAGCAAGTCTCCTCAAATCTCCAGGACTCTTCTCAGTATTCTGGCCAATCTCAGTAATGCTATAGTTTGGATGGTCTCTGCTCGTCCTTCAATTTCCAACTTTTCCAGCCCCCTTATAAAGCCTTTGTGGACTGTTCCGAGTACACTAATTACAATTGGTATCACTGTCACTTTCATCTTCCCTAGTTATTTAGTTCTCTGGCAAGGTCCAGTAACTTGTCTTTCTTATCATTTTCTTTGATTTTTACTGTGGTTGCCCGAGATGGCAAAGTTCACTATTCAGTAATGTTTTGTTAATTATCACTAGGTCTGGTCTTCTGACTGGGATTAGGTGATCTATTTGTATCTCAAAATCCCAAAGAATTTTGTGCATCTCATTCTCCAGGACAGATTCTGGTTTGTGATATATACCATTTGGTAGAATGGTCAAATTTCAATTTCTTGCATAGTTTCCAGTGGATCACCTTTCCTACCCAGTCGGGTCTAGTCTTATATTTTTTTTGTGCTAGTTTGTTGAATTCGCTTATTATGTGATTAATTATTTCAACTATCACCACATAACCCACACTTGCTATTCTGTTGCGTCCTCTTTATTTTTGCTTTTACATAGCTTAATAATTGGTCCTTATGGCATTGTTTCATGCTACAATTAATAGAGATTAAGTTTCTCTCTTTAGATTTGTTTTCTTAGCTATATCATTGTATCATTGTTTTCTTAGCTATATCATTGTATCATTGTGTGCAATACTGTGAGTTTCTTGCTTGAAACATTCACGCAGTTGTTTATCTTCCTATTTGTTTCCTCTTTCTTTTTTCATTTTTCTACCTGTACTTAGATTGCCAATGCTGTTACTGGCAACTGTAATTAGTCTTTCTTTGCTCTTTTTAATGTAGTCTTTGAATCCTTGTGTTAATGCATCAAAACAATCCTCAATGCTGGTGAGTCTTTTTCTTCCTTTTCTTGACACATACAGTCTACATCATCTCTCAAATGTAAAGCCTAGTGCATAGTTATCAAATTCCTAATCCTTTTGTCCGAGTTCCTTCCTTGTCCATCATAGTAATGGTCCTGATTATCTTACAAGAGGGACTGCCCAGGTGTTTACCCCTTTGATGAGATTTCTGCAACAGAGCTTGATTTTGAGAAGCTTTCTCATTCTTCAGAGGTACTTTTTTTTTCCTTCATTTTCTCTTGTTTGAGGGTGTCCACTTCCAATATTCCCAAGTACTTGTAATTTTCCTTCTCGCCAAGCATTCTGATGCTTTCCTGATTAGGTAATTCTATTCCTTCTGCTGTTTGTCTTTTCCCACTCTTCATTATGAACATGGCATATTTTCACTGCCAAATTCCATTCCTATATCCTAGCTGTATATTCTTATTGTCTGTATCAGGGTCTACAGCTCTTTTACATTTTTTGCAAATACCTTTATATCATCCATGTATGTAAAGTAATTAATCTTTTCTTATGATTTAGTAAATTTGTAGCCCTAAACCATGCATTTCCTTAGTACGTAAGTGGAATCATTGCTATAATGAATAGCAGTGGTGAAAGCAAGTCTCCCTAGAAGATATCCCTTTGGATCTTTATCTCTGCCACAGTTTGTCTTCTCGCTGTCAATTCCACCCTCCAGTTTTTCATAGCATTCATGAAGAAGTTTATGATTTTGTTGGATATTTTGTACATTTTCAGGCACTTCTTACATTTTTATATTATGATTATACTTATACTTTTTGCAGGTTTTTCACACCCACAGTATCTGGTTCCCTTTACTGAAGTCTAAGAGACATAAATCCCCTCAGCTCTTTAGGGTTAAATATTCTAGCCAATCACAGCCGTACTTCCTCAAGACACTTTCAGTTCTTCCTTGGATCTCCAGTTCCTTGCTACTTCTCAAAGTTCTTAGGGATTGTTCCAAAAGGTCCAATCAACTATAGTTAGTATTTCTATCACCTTTGTACTCCATAACTTTTTAAATCTTTTAGTGAGGTCCAGATATACGAGGATCATTAAATAAGTTTCCAGACTTTTTTCGTATGGGCACTTTTATTGATAGTACACACATGAAACTCTAGTACCCTTCAAAGTAATCTCCTCCGGCTGCAATGCATTTGTTGTACCATTCCAACAACTTCTGGAAGGCCCCATGGAAGTCCTCTTGTGTGAGCGTGTCAATGACCTTCATCATAGCCTCTTTCATCTCCTCAATTGTCTTATAACGACAGCCTCTGCGCTTAGGGAATAACCAAAAGTCACAGGGAGCAAGGTCTGGACTATAGGGAGACTGAGGAACTGTCTTGATGCCCATCTTGGTCAAATAGTCTGTGATAAGGATGGAGTTGTGGACTGGTGCATTGTCCTGATTGAAATGCCACAGACCCAATTTGAAGAGTGCTGGCCTCTTCCGACGGAATCTCTTCCTGAACTCCCTTAAAACCTCAACAGAGTAACCCTAACTCTAACCCTTTGGCCAATCAACTCTGGTGTATTGACTTCCTTACTCCTCCCACACCTCTCATCATTCCTCACAGACTCTGTGTCATCCTTGAATCTCTTATGCCACTCAAAAACTGATGCTCAATTCATGCAAGATGCTCCAAAAGCAGTCTGAGGCATTCCATACATTTCTGTGGCATTTTTTCCAAGTTTAAAACAGAATTTTATTGCATATCATTCTTCTAAAGTGTCCTCACATCCAGATTGCATTTTTGAAATTCACCAGCTGTGACAATCAGGCTTTAGTAGGGTGTATTCCAATTGCTGCTGTAGCTGTTCATTTGAAGCTGAAATCATAAAAATTGGTCAGTCATCTCATAAGATGTAAAGCAATAACATACTGAATTTTCAAGAGTCTATGACAATTTTATATGCCTGTACAGAAAAGTCTGAAAACTTATTGAATTCACCACGTATATCTAATTCTTTAGTGAGGTCCAGATATCTAGTTTTTCACTTTCTTTTTATTCAGCTCTACTGGGATGGGGATGTTCACTTATTGATAAGTAATTTTCCTATCGTTAGCTAATACAACATCTAATCTCTTATTGTTAGCTAATACTACATCTACTCTCCTTACCGGTATTTGGGGATCAATTTTTTTTTTTTTTACAATCCCAGAGAATTTTGTGTTTCATATTTCAGAACAGATTCTGGTTTGTGCTTATACTATTTGCCTGTATAGTCAAAGTTGACTAGCTTGCACAATTCCTAATGGATCACCTTCCCCACCAAGTCATACCTGCCACTTTGCTAAATTTACACATGTGATTTACAATCTCATTTTTTTCTCTCCACACAGCCTACATTTGTTATTTTCCCAAGTCTTCTCTATTCTTGTAGATAGTTTATTTTTATAGCATTATTCAAAGCTGCTATCAATAGATTCAGTTTCTCTCTTTAGGATTGCCCTACACGGTTGTGTCCAGATCATCTTGTACATAATTTTCTTGGTTGGCTTCTAAAGTATCTATGTAGTTGTATTTCTTCTCATTTCTTTTCTTGATTTAATAATTACTGTTTGTCTTTGTACTATTTTTGTTGTTGCTGTAATCAATCTTTCTTAGCTCTTTTTTGTATATACTTTGAGTTCCTGAATTGCTGCATCCATACATTAAATATTTTAAAGGTATTTTGAAATATTAAGATATTATATTTTTAAAGATATTTTGAGTTCTAGAATTGTTGCATCCACACATTCCTTAATGTTAGCAAGTCCTCTTTCTCCTTTATTTATAACATACAGTCTGTCCACATCATCCCTCAGGTCTAAGGCCTTGTGCATGGTCATAAGTTTTCTCATTCTGTGGTCCTTGTTTCTGTCTTGGCTGAAGATTCAGTTTGCATAAAAGTTTCCAGTTATTTTTTTTTCTTTTTGCAGGTGTGTGCGTAGGGGGGGGATGACGTCATCAATAAATCAGATTGTTCAAATTTACATGTTATCCAGCAACTTAATTCTATTTCACACTTCTAATTTTACTGTTTTCCAGTCTTGATTCCTTAATGACTTTAAAACTCACTTCAGTCATGATTTTATTTATTTACACTAGTTTTAAATTTGTTACACTTGTTGATATAGAATAGCTTTCAGCAATTTGTGTTTTTTTCTGTCAGTTTCTGTGGAGGTTCTTTTTGAGATTTTTCTTCCCAACTCATCTTTCCACACATTCCAAGAATTTCAAACTCCCACAACCATCCTTCCAAAAGAAAGGATAGTTTAGAATCATTTTTGCTTGATCCACAAGTATTTAGCTTGTAGTATGAAAGTTTGTTTCCAACCAAAACTTCATTATTCCTTTCTTGTAACCTCTTTGGTGTAGAGGGCATTACCTTTAAAATAGCACTACTAATTTGTCATGTTTCATACACTTCTTTTTTTGTTTTTTTTGTGTGATGTACTGTTACGTTGGTAACCAAGGAAGATTATCAAGAAAGGGTCCTTGCTTGTGTGCCTGAAATTAGAATGGCTTACATTTGAAGGGTGACAATCAGATCCCCAGGTTGACCATCAAGAGAGCACCTGCTGATCATGACACTCAAATTAGTCATTTTAGTCCCAGGTTGATGTCAGTAAAGCATTTTCATTATCATATATTATTATATTGTGGCTATATCAGACACAGGATTGTATGAAGAGAGTACCTTTGCTGTACTACTAAAAAAAATTTTAAATCTTTAAAATGAAATTTAGAAAAAAAAAATACATGCATATTCACATGATTTTATAAAGTTTTTAACTTTTACTAAAGCCCAGCTCAATCATTTTATGAAGGTTCACACTTGAGCAGTTACCCTACATCTTGAGAATTCCATTTTACCTGTGTTCTATTTACTTCTCATAAATATTAAATAAATCACATATTCCTTAGATACTTTGATAAGTTTTAGGTTTGTGTCAACTGGATAGGGTCAGATTTATTTTGAATTTTATATCAATTGCTTATATTTCTTATTATTATAATAAAAAGAAAGAAAAAAAAAGAAAATTAAAATGTAGGAGATGGTAGAAAGGGAAAGAAAGAAGAGAGAAAAAAAAAACAAAGAAAAAAATAGGAAGAATGTTTTTATAAAATTAAAATCAACTGATGACATTATACAATGGAGAAAACCTTGCCAACAGAATTATTTTAGTCCCATATGTAACCCACTTAACTTTTTACAGAAAACATGAATCACAAAAAAATAAAATAAAATAAATTATCTTTTAGTTGTCAGCACAAATGTAATGCACAGGGGTACTGAGAAAGGTAAGAAAATGAATACATTTTAATTCTGCTCATTGACAGATTCTTTTCTTATAAAAAGAAATATTGTCATTATTCTTAGAATGGTAGGGATGAAAGAAAATTCAAAAGAAGCATTTACATCAAAATAACTTTCAAGTTTTTTGTGTTTTTTTTAATTTTTCACTATTATTTTATTAGTCTACATTATTGGATCTTTTTATCACAAAATTTTGTCAAATATTCACTCTAATGTCTGGTTAATAAAACAAAGATGACAGAGTATTACAGATAAGGGAGTGGTAGAATGATTAATGATTTGTAGAATCCTATCAATTCATTAAGTCTTCCATGGCTACAGTGAATTAAAGTCATGATCATTAAATATGGATTCTCAAAATATTCTATTTTTTAATGTTGTGCTGTTTGTTCTGGCAGTCAGTCATTACTAATAAAAGTTAGTAAAAAGCAGTTCCCCCATTTCAATTTCAGATTTATTTGGAATTAGGATTTTTTTAAATCTTATAATTGCTATTAAGGATTAAATTCTTTTTAAAATGTCCCTGTAACTTCTAAACCTATTCACTGAGATAATAAAGTAAAATCAATTGACATTATTGTCTTCTTATTCTTTAATCTACCTAATTTGAGTTGGATTTAAAAACAAAAGAATTTATTTTATCAACAAGTATACTTTGCACATTTATTCTCAATGAAATTTTCAAATCAATAGGGTGCATTAAATTATGTTAACATATGCTGATAATAAAAACTATACAAATAAATTTTCAGTGATCTTTTGGTTTAGGTCACTGAAAGTTGTAAATCACTTTGACTTGAGGAAACTATTGGCAACAATAATTATGGATGGATGTAAAGCATAAGTTATAGCTCTAACCATTGTAGGTTACTGGTTCAGTATCAAAACCAAATAATAGAATATGCATTAAACATCAAATGGGCTTTTGAAAACATATCTGCAAGTGTTTATTTGTTGTTAATTTTTCATGGTTTAAATTTTTTTATTAGATATTATCTCCTGTAATAATAATAAATAAATTATAGTAAATAATATTATATTATATAAATATGTAGTTCAATTGCCTTAAATCTTTGCTTTTCATCAATCTGCAATTTCTATTTTTTTGCAAGTGTTTCCTTTAATGAAAAGGATCTGCAACTTCCAGTAACTAAAATCAAAAGATCAAATTTTCAAAATCAGACCCTCTAAAATACAGAGTTATGGAATTATAACAAGAAGGCAGATGACATTACCATTTTTGGCATAAATGGTAGTTGACGTAGTATCGTTCTGTTGCCTCTGGTTATTTTTATAGAAAAGAAACAAATAATGAACACGTAGATACTGATGGCTTTCAATCTAGTAGTTTAATGACTGCTTGAGAGGAAGTTTTCCTTATGCTGCAAGTTGAAGAGAATGCGCAATCATTTGTAAATGGCTATGCGGGAGTTTAGTGCTTAGCCAGAAGCTTCGGGTCCAAATGGTTTAGGAGGAAGAAATAATTGACCAGGATATGGTCTCCCAAGGTATGCAGAGGAATAAATGTTGAAGTGTGCTCTCTCAAGATGGATAGTCCCTGTCTGCTATTGGAATTGTCCAGAGTTGGAGAGAGAAATGTTTTCTCTCATATCGGCTGGTCTTACCTTCTGCCAGCTAAGAGGAACGAGAAAGGAAAAGAGAGGTTGCACGTGTTTAGCGCTGCCTTTTATGGTGCCCAGTGAAGTGTGCCCAAGCAGAATGGCATAGTTCATTCGAATTGGATGAAATGTATCATTTCAAAATTCCAATGGTAAAACAACTCCTGCACTAAATAATGGTTTGCAATTCTTTCTGCTACAGAGTAATAAGTTTGAGATTTCTGTACAGAAATACTGTAGATCATTGCAAAGATGAAGATGATTTCTGAAGGATCTTTAGTGAATTGTTTGAAATAGAACTGTTTATATATATATATATATAATGATTTGACATTAAATAACCAACAATGGTTGATATGCCATAAAACCAAACCAAATCACTGCTTCATAAGCACAAACAAAATCAAGCATCTTGATATAAATCTTCCATAGAACTGGATTAGCAGCACAATAGCTTCCAACATGTCACTCATTAGTTGACAGTTGGCTGCAAAGATATAACATCTCCTGACTTTTTCTTATGGTGATATATCAAAGGAAAAGGCATTTGTCCTACCCTTCCAGTTAAGTTCGATGATCTGAAACAGGTATCAACAGTTATTATTAGTGTTGAAGATATGTTAACATGTTTGGCAAGAATTTGACTACTGCCTAGATATATACCATGTGATTGAGAGTGCACACATCTGTAAGATGTATTAAACTTCAAACTTTACAAAATTGCTCATTATGAAAATCAATATAATTAGTTTTGGTCTAAAAGTTTTGAAAAGTTTATTTCTTTTTGGATTCCTCTTTATAATTAACAAAGAGAAAGCAGTTGGCTGTGAAAATATTTCAGGTTTTTTCAAACTCTTCTATAAACACACAGGCATTGTCAAATTTTTAGGTACAGAAAAACAAAACAAAACAAGCAAGCCAAGTTACTCTGAACCTTGGAATTTAAAATGGCAGAAATATTCAACTTGTGGACTATTCTCTAACCTTACCCATCTTCTACTACTAGATATTTTTCTAGTTTTCATCAAAATAAAAAAAATCAGCTTTGATAGTATCCATTAGTCTGTCATCCAACACATTTATCATGTATAAGTAATTGTTTTTTTTTAATCAAGAAAGAATTAAAAAAAAAAAAAAATTTTAATCCAAATCACCATCATTGCCCTAATACAGCAAGTTCATGACAGAGATAACATAACAATATGAATGTCATACAATTTACATTTATCAGAAGTTATTGCTCTTATATACACAAATATCTTTGCAGAAGTTTTTTTAAAATAACTAATTTAGATAAAAAAGATAACAAAAAGAAAAGTGTTAATATTGCTAATAAAAAAAAATATCACTTTGCTATGCATAAAACCATAAATAGTATTTTGATATTACTATACAAAAATGTATCACTGTTGACACACCTCTGACAAAAAGAAAAAGCTAATGCTGTCAAGTTTTTTAAAAATTATTTCTGTCATATATAAAATAAATAATCAGCAAAAGAAAAAGCCAAAAAAAAACCTTCAATTTATAATTGGATATAAGTGAGAATAAGTGAATAAACTACAAAAAGGTCAAAACAAAAAATAGACATTATTGATTTTATATGTCTTAGCTGTAAACCAGTCTGCAACACTTATACAGGATTGGCAAAGTCGATAATCCTATATTTTAAAAAACTTAATCTACTGGCTGATCCAACAGATTTGATTCATAAAAGCTGAAATAGGAAGGGAGAAAAAGAAAGAAAGGTTAGAAAAGACCTATATTACTATGATAATGTCCTGAGATGATTTTGTGTAATCACTTGATGATAAAACAAAAATTAATGTACATCTCATTAAATAAAACACAAACAAGGAGAGAAATTAAGAGCAAGAGATGTCTTATATACCACATTGTTGAGATTATTTACAGTTAATTAACCAAATAAGAAAATTCTTTAAACTAAAAACAGCCTTTTTAGCCACTTTTGAGATAATATATATATATATATATATATATATACACACACACACAAAAAAAAAAAAATAAGATAAAAATCAAATACCTATTTATATATCACCCTTTTTCTCTCTCCCACATTGAATAAGTTAAAACAAACAAATCTTCATTCGCATCTCATTATCTGATATAGGATAGTTCGGGTCGTTTAAGCCTTCGTTGAACATACATGGAATACTTCAAATAAAGGGCATTAGGATCTACATCACTATATTCATCATTGTGGCTAAGATACATAGATGATATGTTCATTCTCTGGCCTCATCAGAAAGATATTCCAACATTACTGAATCATGTCAACTCAGTCAGACCATCTATACTGTTCCCAATGGAGAAAAAACAAGACAACAGATTATCCTTCCTAGATGTATTAGTACCTTGCACAGAACAAGGATCCAAGTCATTGAAAGCCAACCTTTACCAGACAGTACCTTAACTTTAACTCTCACCATGTATATAATGTAAAAAAAAAAAATGTTTAGTTCATTGTCTACAACATCAAGCAAAAGCTAAAAGTTATGATACTAATGCATCTCAAGAAAAAAATGAAGAGTTTAAGAAACAACCTCCTTTACAACAACTACCCAGAGAGCATAACATCAGAGAATTAATTTTTATTTATTGTGGACTTTTTGTCCTCATCTTGGTAGTTTCTTGTGTTGTTTCTTCTTTCACTACGTTTCGGCCAAATTCGGGCCCCAAAGGCGCAGCGGATAGAGGCGTTGAGTCTCTACGGTTCCAAGTGAGCATTGTCAGAAGATAGCGGTTTCAAATCCTACCCAAACCGGCCAGAGGTTTACTTGGTCAAAAACGTGGTGTGATAGACAACAACTATGGAAGGCAGTAATTACTGGGGATACGGTTACAAAACTCAGTATTCCTATCCGGGGTTGCAGTAAATCACTTGAAGAAGGCCAGACATGAAATTTGTCCGAAACGTAGTGAAAGAAGAAACAACACAAAAAACTACCAAGATGAGGACAAAAAGTCCGCAATAAATAAAAATTAATTCTCAGATTAAGAAGCCTCAGCTCAAAATGATTCCAATTAAAGACAATTAGCATAACATCAGATCCAAAAAATTTAGATCACACAAAAGAGGACAATACCCCAAAACTCACCACAGTCTGTATGCCCTATATCAAAGGCCTAACTGAAAAGATTCAAAAGATATGTAGTCCATATGATATAAAGACAATATTCAGGAGTGGCATGACTCTACAAAGATATCTCTTTTAAGTCAAGCTACCAACAGAATACAACATAACCAAGAATTGCGTGTACTCCATCCCATGCAGTTGTGGTAAAGTATGCAAGGATGAGACATGCTGCTCACTAAAAGTAAGGCTAAAAGAACATCGAAAGGCAGTATGTCGAAGTGAGCTTAAAAAGTTGGGTATGGCTGACCATATATGGAAAGAAAATGGAAATTACCTGCCCTTGTAGGATGAATAATAGATAGGCAAGAACATTGGAGAATAAGACGTCCTATAGAAGCAGCACATAAGTGAGATCTCAGTGACCTGTTGAGCAGACCAAGTATAAAGACAAATACGATTTGGAAACCATTAATCAAAAAGGCTCAATAAAAAAGAAAAAAAAATTTGCGATATAAGCTAAGCTAAAAAAAAAAAATATTACACTTAATAGTAAATAGTATCTCATAGGTTGATGGAAACATCAGCTTAATAAATCCCAAAAATTTAATCTGTCCAATTAAACACAAGGCACAGTGAATAAGGTGTTTGGTTGGAAAGTGTTTCCAAATGAAATCATCTGGAGATTGCAGGTTCAATCCACACTACTGGTAAATAACAAGGAATTACTTACTATAACTTAACCATGACCAGGTACAAGTGTTAACAGAATTAGAAAAATCTACCCCTGTAGATTAATGAAGGGTTCAGTTCAAGGATCTGTGTAGGCTCCCATATTCGATATGAAATACCTGAAGAAGGCCAAAGGACACATCAGCCAAAACATTATGAGTACAAGAATGAAGACAATAGTCCAAACATTTTAAGTGATAAAAATTATCAAGCTTCATCTCAGAAATTTAGAAAAATAAATAAAGAATCCTTTGATAATATCGTGCAGATTATCAGCAGGTCCCTGCAATTAAAGCTGCATTATATCAAGTGATCAAAGGAAAACTTGTGTCAACAGGATTCTTTTCAAAGAAATAGTCTCAGGCCCAAACCAGATATTCTACATTTGACAGGGAGCTGCTAGCAGTTTATTTGGAAGCAATTCAATTTCATCACCTTACCAAAAGATTGTCATGTAGCATTATTCACTGACCAAAAACCATTATGTGGAGCCTTCCACAGTCTAACACCTGCAAAATCAGTCAATGACCTCTGAGCATTCATTGTTGATATCACACACACAAAAGGTGACCAAAATGTTGTAGTGGACTGCATGTCCAGACCAGCATTAGTATTACTTCAAATTGCCAGAAATCATTGAAACTCAGTCAAAAGATGAAAAAATTAAATCATATCCTAACTTCCCAGAATTTCCACAGTCCAATAACAATGGTGCAATATTATATTTCTGTTAGCCCTTAAATCTGATTTAATCAGCAGTCTTTGTGAGTAAGAGTTCACAACAACACCAATGTTTAAATGAGCAATTCACTCTTGTGTGAATCTTAGATGCCAGTGGTTCTACCATAACTCAACTCGGATTGATTAAAGGCCCAGTAGGAACAATGCCATCTATGATGGTCTGGCAGCCTCTCTCTAAACATCCAGTTACAAAAGGGGCATAACTCTTACATTGGAAACAGTATTGATCAAGTTCAAGAAACAACAATCTCCTCTACTCTTTCTTTTTTAACTTCAAGTTTTTCTGAGCTCTGCAGAATTTAAATCAGTTTAAATTAAGGTGCAATAGTTTTATATATATGTATACAGTTCAGTAGCTGGTATTCTGAATGTACCCATTCTGTCTTTTGGATTTCTTCATTCTCAAACATTTCTCTTAAAGTGTATATATTACAACCAAACAAAAGCAAGAGAATAGAGAATATATTAAAACCTTTTACTATTCATAATAAATTGTGAATGGTTTGAGGTATCTTTTGCTTATGTTGTCTTACGTTTGATTGTGAATTTTACAATCATCAAAAGTAATACAGAAAAATAAAATTTGCCTTACACACCCAGACTCTTAATATGCCACAATACTCCTAAAGAATAAATTGATAATAAATAATCTATTCAACCTTTGAAGAAGTTTTTCTAATCATTTCCATTCATTAATTCCATCAGGTCCATACAAATTAGATAGTATCAGTCTAAACTTTTGAGATGACAAAATGAGGACAATTGTCCAAAACATGTAAATAATATAAATAACTCTTTATTTCAGAAATTTAGACAGATAAAAATCTAGATAATAAATATTTGAGTGCAATTGATTAAGCAACATTCTCCTATAGACTCCAACACATTGGCAGACAAGCAAAGACTTACAAACATCACCTGATACAATCTAGAGGACCTGTTGAGAGCAATAGACAATAGGGACAACACATCTTAAGGATGATAACTGATTACCTATAAAGCCATTATATAAATAACTTTATATATATATATATATATATATATATAATTACTGCTACTTCAAATTCCAGTATGGCTATTGCATGACATCATTTAATGACAATCCTATGATATCAAACAATACCTATGCCTAACGCTTTTTATAGAGAAGAAAGATAATGCAGAGTCAATCCTACTCACTAAGTTTCAAAATGTATCTAAAATGAAGAGTAAGCCTACATCCATGGATCTTATTGATGCCCAAGGTGTCTTTTTCATTGAAAGATGCTTTAATAAAGCCATGAGTCAATCACTATTAACTTTAATAAAAGTATGAATGTAACTTTAATAAAATGTTTAATGTAACTTTAATATAAATAACTTTAATAAAAGCTAAGAGTCCATCACTCCCAATTTTATATCAGAGTGTCTTTCTCTAAGAAAGATTATTCATCAAAATCTTGGTATCAATCAATGGTATCAATGTACAAGATGGACATAAGACTATCATATACAGTCAGACTTGATTATCTACAGAAAATAGGTTCCAAGACCTTACTAGTGAAATCCACTGATGATGATAACCTACGTAGGTAAGTCTAAAAATTTTCACCAGTGAATTAACACCAGTTTTAAAAACTATACTTTCTTTTCGTTTAATCAGAATCATTTCCATCATTACTCTTGTATTTTGGTGACATCATTTATAAAGTTTAAATTTAAGACAAACACTTATCCTTTGATACTGCAAGTGTTATTTCAGTCTGAATACATGATAACAGGGGAGACAACTCTAAGAAATACATTTGATTTATGATACAAACTAATTGTAGTAAAAATAAAACATTAAAACATTTCAGAAGTAAAGGAATGAAATTGCTTTTTTTCCATCAATTTTCTCAGGATATGATGAAGCCATCTAAATTGATTAATGTTTTGTTTAAATCTTAAAAATAATATTATCAAAAACTTTTTGGTTTATATTTTACTATTCCTTTGAAATATGTTCTGCAAAATAGTTTTCATTTTAAAAAAATTTGAAAAGGAAATTTTCACTGATTGGGCTAACTGCAGATAATTCTGAGGCCCCATAGCATATGTGGATTTGTTTGTGTGTATATATATATATATATATATATATATATACACACACACATACAACTTTGGTTTTAATACAAGTAATTAGTGTTGTGCCCTAAAACTGATACCACTTATGTTTAACTACGAAAATTTGAAATCCAAAAGAGGATTTATACACTTACAGAGAAGCCATTGATAGTTTAATAAATTCTTGGTCTTATAATTCTGTTGGACTGGTCTGCACTAAATAATGCAATAAAAAGGAAGAATGCTAAATAAAAGAAAAGTTCTAAATAAATTCTAAAAACTAAAAAGACTTTATGACAAATGCATTGGCCAAAACATTATTCCTAAAAACAAACTTCATCTCAGCACCTAAAAATGATTAGTCCAATGGTATTTATTTCTTGTGCTGGCATTTTAGAGTTAAAGGATTCTCATGAAGTTTTATTAAATTCTAGAATCTTTTTGATTGAAAATGACCAAACATAAAATGTTTGTATTAAATGCACAAAACTGTTAATGAAATTATTGATTGACGTGCTAAAACAAATGAGCTTATCCTATTTACCAACCCCTCCGCTCGGGCAGGATATGACACAAGGTCAATTTTTTAAGCGGAGTTTAACAGGTTTGAATTCAGAGTTTTCCTTCTCCTAGACTAGTTGCCTAACCAAGGCTGAAGAACCTAGTCTGTCCTACTATTTACCCATAGCTGGAGGGAGAATAATTGGATTCATACCTGTCCCAAGGGTATTAGTGCTATGTGAAATGCAATCAGTCTCGTCCAGGATTTGAACTCGTGTCGCCGTGTTCATTTCCTACGACGATAACAATTACACCACAGGCACCTCCTCTTATGTTGAGCTTATGTTGAGTATTTTTATGTTTAAGCTATTGTATACTCCCAGGCTTCTTCAAGTGTCTGTCATAGTGAGTAAACTTCTGAGAATTTCAAACCAAACCCATTTTTCAATTCATAAGTGCAAAATGTTCTCATTCACTGTCCCTACTTGGAGGATATTTTGTATAAATTAATTAATCCTAATTAGGTATTGCTTGTGTCTTCCATAACTTTTTCATTTACAGTCAGACTCAGGAAATGGCTTTAAGAACAAGATTAAAGCTAAATGTGACAGGGTGAGATGGGTAAATTGTTGTCATTTCAAATTATAAATTTTACATATGCTTTGTTTGTTTCCAGTTTTGTCTACTGTGCAGTAATTAGGGTCAGTTGAGTACTGTCAGTGAAGAAAACATCACTATGATTTGGAAACAGCATAGTGTACTGCTTAACATTGATGCTAGAAGCTACAATACAAAGATTTCACAATGTTTCAACCTCAATCTGAGGACAGTACATAGGATTTGAAAAGTATTGAATGAGTCCAATGATAATTACAAAAGTACAGCAACTTAGAAGAATCACTCTGATCATTCTGATAAGAAAAGAACTGAATTTATTGATAACATCTAGGCCATGATTGACAATGATCCCAGTAAGTCAATCAAGTCCATAGCCAAGGATATGGGCACATCCAAGTTCCTTATCAGGTAAGTAGTGCATGAAGACATAAGCTATTTCTCATACAAAATGAGAACAGGCCATCTTTTATCACAGGCCATGAAAAACAAAAAGAAAAATCACATAGCAAAGCTTTTGAACAAACTCAAAGATCCTCTCCAACTGAACATGCTTTGGTTTATCTCAGATGAGAAAAATTTCGACTAGAATCAGAGGGTAAACTCATAGAACTGTCAGATTGCTCTGTTCTCACAAAATGTACTCATAGTGATGAAAACAAAATACCCAGTCTACATTAGGATGTTGGTGATATTTTCCCACCATTCATCTTCCAACTTAGTCTCAACACAGAGGCCTACATCAAGTACCTGGAGGAGGTAGAGCTTTCCTGGATCGAGAGGGTGAGTGCTAGTAAACCCTATACCTGGCAACAGGACTGTGCCATGCCACATAAGTAGAACTCAATCTTGGCTATTAGAAAATTTCACTGATTACATCACCTCTAACATCTGGCTGCCTAACTATCCATAGTTCAATTCCCTTGATTATTGTGTGAAAGGCACAGTTGAGCAAGAGACCAACAAAACTCTATGCAACACCAAAAATGAACTGAAGGCAAGGATAATGGCAGCATTTACCAAGGGAACTGTCAGAAAGGATAGCAGGAAATTCCAAATGCTGTTGTTGAAGCTAATGCGCTTTCTTTAAATAAATTTAATCAGTAGTATTTCAAGATATTTCTGTATAAGTTGTTAGTTGGCGATCACAGTTGAGGGTGACCCGAAGGCTCCCTTTTTGATAGCTACCACACCAAATTGTGGGGGAGGGTGCAACTCCTTTCCAAGGATTGATCCACTTTACCCTTGATCAGTACCTTATAATGCTGAGTGTTAAGCAAGGAGGCATCAAGTATCATTTTTTGAGTCTTTGATATGACTCGACCTGAGATTGAACCCCGGTCTCCCATACCATTGGCAAACACTCTAACCATTAGGCCAATGTAAATATATCTGATAAGGCGAGATGTCAGTCTTATCTTCATTTTGGCATAGCTTACACAGCAATTTGTTATTGTTATTTGTTATTAAAATATCTCCAATGTGAATACATTTTTCTTACATTTGGCTTGTGTTTTCATAAAAATCTTAAAACATTCTAGAATCTTATAAAATAGGACAAAATAGATGTTATAGAACATTCAAGAATATTATAAAAAAATTACCTATCACATCATGTATGTAGAGGACACCAATAGATGGCCTCAGCAGGAGGGTGTGCAAATCCTGTTGGACTACATGAACTCAATAAGTCCTTTAATAAAGTTTCCATTGGAAAAAAAGGGGGGGTGATAAACTTTATGCAAGTAACTCATAGATGATGAGTCCAAGAAATCCATATATTATAAGCTAACATTTACTAAATAATACCTGAACTTTTATTTCCATCAACCATACAGCACAAACAAAAAGATCCTTATTTAACAAAATCAAATACAACTCATAAGTGCTGATCCAGAATAAAAGATTTGGTTGGAAATTTCCAGAAGGTTACCAATTACAACACTAGAAGAGAACTGGAGGATATAACACCTAAAAAGTTGGAACTATAAAACAATCAAGAGGACACTAGTCTAAGCACATTGTTATGAGAATCCCCCTTTTTTTCCTTCCTTTTGTTATTAAAATATCTCCAATGTGAATACATTTTTCTTACATTTGGCTTGTGTTTTCATATAAATCTTAGAACATTCTAGAATCTTATAAAATAGATGTTATAGAACATTCAAGAATATTATTAAAAAAATGACAAAATGTTTTGGGTTTTTTTGTTAAATTTAGAATCATCAACAATCACGTACAAAGCTTATAAGCTTGAAAACAATAAAAACAGCAAAAACTAGTGCGGTATCTCAAGTACTTTCTTATAATTTTATCCAGACTTAAAAGAAAAAAAAAGGCTCTAAATTATCAGTTATCAAAATATTAGAGCATTGCGGGGAAAAATGCCAAAGAAAAACATTCATTTAAATCACAAAAAAAAAAAATGTCTGAAAAACTGATAATCTTTTGCTTTAAATCAATAGAAGTTGCAGATCAGCAATTTTGGAAAACAATCACAGAAAAATAATTAGGATGAATGGAATGCATAAATTCAAGAAATATGGACATTTTAACATCTACTTACAATAATTTATTTTTCATCAAAATTTTGCAAATATTTTTTATGAATTTAATTATTTTAGATTAGATATTATTATTTGCTCTAACACTGATAAATAATAAATGTGAAATATGAATAATGATATAAATGAATAATAACCAGTCATGTAAGTAAACTAAAATGTTAGATATTTTATTAAATAGATAATTGTTTTTAATGTCGGACTAATAGCATTAAATGTTGTTCCTCTTATTTCTTGAATTTATGCTTTTAAGCCATCCATAATTACTTTTCAGCAATAGTTTCTACCAAGTGAAAGTGATATACAACTCCCTAAACTGAAAGATTGCAACAAAGTTAATAACATATCATTTACAACTGGACAATTTTTAAGAATCAGAAGTTTCTCAGTTTAAAAAAAAAAAAGAAATGAGAAATAGCTAAGGAGGAAACTTACCTTGAACCATTAAATCCAGGTGCACATAAACATGTATAAATATTAACACCATCAACACAGGTAGCTCCATGTTGGCAGCTATTCTGATTACAATCATCAATATTTTTTTCACAGAAGTCACCATTATATCCAAGGGCACACTGGCAGATGTATTTATTCCACTTATCAATACATGTGGCACCATTTTTACATTGATGGTACCAAGAAGCACAGACATTATCACCTTTACAACCAAGAACAACATCATGTTTTTTTACTATGCCATATGCCAAAGAACTTGTGCTATTCCGGTTATTAAGATCAAATGGAAGGAAGTTTGTGTCAATACGAAGCCCTCGCATGCAACCATCAAAGCTATTACCAATTGAAATAATAGTTCTATTGTCCTGAATACCATTGGGAAATATAGAAATAGCAGAATTCACCACAGTGGTCATTTGCTTAATGTTGGTAATCTTGACTGTGAAATTTGTGTCTGAATTTTTTTCAATGAAAAATGAATACCAATAACCATCATTGACAGGAAGACTAGAGTTAAAAATGAGTAGTTGGTTTGAACCAACCAATAACATTCCATCTTGAAGTTGAAGGACAAAGTGCAAACCAATATGTGAGTTGTCTGCTTTAATAAGGAAACCGTCAGTTTCTCGTGTACGAAATTCCAGACTTAATTTCTTTGGGTCAGTAAGTTTTGAATCTGCTCGAAATTCTATACTGGATGTCATATTAAATGTTGCTTCTCGGATACCTGAAATACAAATTAAAATTTTTTTTTAAATCATTACTACATCATTAAAGGATTTATTGAGAGTAATGCCAACAAGGGAGAAAATTATTTCCCTTTATGTAATTTGTTTAAATGTATATATTGTTGATATGGATTAATTTGGTTATCAATGAAGACATTAGTTTATTGAAAGCTTGTAAAACCATAACAAATTAAGTAATTCTGTAATGATTATGTTTATTTGAATGACCAAGCTGTTTAATTTGGCCAACGAACAAAATAAAATGAATTTCTATCAGAACATTACTAAGTCATCATTTATTGTTTCAGCTAGGAAATATATTTGCTGTTGTGCATCTGTAAGCAACCATTTAGAGTATAGGTATAATCAGGAGCAAATTGGGATCCCAAAAGAGCCAAGATAAATAAATTCAGGTCATTAAGCTATATTTCTAGTGAGTACAATGACCCCCAAACAACTAGAGTATAATTCCTTTTTGTAAAGGAACCATACCCCAGGTGTATATTGTACAATTAATATGGTTAGTCAATACATTTTACAGTAAGTAGAATACTTTAACAGATAATTAAAATAACTTGAATATTGGTTGGTTCATTGGGTTTTATGGCATATCAACCGTTGTAGGTTATTTAATGCCAAATCTATTTTTATGCAAATAGTTCTATTTCAAACAATTCAGTTTAGCATGAGTACACAGATTAATTGTCAAAAATATTTCTATTTCTAACTATTCTGTTTATTCAAACAGAGCTAATTCAGTTTAGTATAAATACAGATTCTGTTTATACACAGTTAAATGTCAAAACAGTTCTATATTAAACAATTCAATTTAGTATAAGTACAGTTTCAATGTCAAAAACAGTTCCATTTCAAACAATTCAGCTTAGCATAAGCATGCAGAACAGTTTAATCATCAAAAACATTTCTATTTCAAGCTATTCAGTTTAATCAAACAGTTCTAATTCAAACAATTCAGTTTAGTATAAGTATGCAGTTAGTTCTATTTAACCCATAGATAGGGCCCTATCAGGTGCTACCATTCCAGGCCAGAGTGGACCTGGGAGCAATGGCAATAAAGGGGTGCTTAACATTCCCCAAAGCTCCAGCATCACTGGAACCTCACCATCAGATTGTTTAGTGTCATATCAGGACACTCATTGGGTGTGGGGTCTTAGCTCTCTGCAGAGGTGCAGTCAGTGTATTCTACAGCCCCAGCTGGCTGGGCAAGATTTGAATATTAATAATGTTCCTCTATAAAAGTGCACTTTCTTTTACAACTAGTAAATCAAAGAACAAAATAAAGGTTATATTCAGTTTGATATAGAGACACTTACAACTAATGTAGAGTGCCGACTAGATAATACATTGACTCATCAGTCAACCAAAATTTTGCCTTTTGTCTTAGTGGCCCAATCTACCCAGAGGTAAGAAAAAAATTGTGGAAAATCTTTTTTTAAATCCTCCAACAAAAGTCAGTGAAAAAAATGAATGTTAAATTCAGAATTTCTTTGCTCATTATGACATAGTGAAACCTAATATACACCAAAAAATTAATTTTGGTAGTGCAACATCTTAAAATTTATGAAGAAAATATCAACATAATGAAAATAATCACAATGAGGATGAAGAGGTAATTATTACAGTAAAACATCAGAAGATGATAGCAACAAATACAAATGAATATCAATAATATTATTTTATACAAAAACAGCTGTAAGTCTGAACTTCATAAATGCCAGACTGAGCTAGGCTTCATCATCATCAAGATGTGCCTGATAGCACAGATTCCCTAGACTCTTTCTCACCATCCATTCTTATGAGCCATTGCTCTTAGTAAGTCCTCTAGATGGCATTCAGTGTCCACAAAGAGCTGATGAATCCAAGTCTTTGCTGGACAGCTAACACTGGTATGTCTATGAGTAGGAGTCTACAAATACAAAGCTACACTTACTGATGACAATAAACCAGAAATTCAAAATCAACTAAGTTCTTAATTTCTTTAGTTTTAATTCTGTCAAATTAAATGAATACTTTCCACAAATAAATAAAGGTTTGGTTTCTTTGCTTAATGGCATATCAACCTTTGTAGGTTATTTAATGCCAAAGCCATTCTCCTAGAAGAACAGTAGCGGTACTATTTAACCCATAGCTGGGAGGATGAAGGGAGTTCATACCTTTCCCAAGGGTATTTGCCCAAAAGTGAACGTAATAGCGCGACCAGAGTACGAACTCGCGTACTACGATTCCGCAGTCCATCGCTTTAACCATTACACCACGAGGACACCCCCACAAATAAATAAAGCTATTAACAATACAAGTACTTACATTCATAGCCATCTGGTGCATTTTTACATTCTACACCACCTTCACATATTATTGACAAACAATAGTCAATGCTGGAACAATCTTTACCAGTGAAACCTCTTGTACAATTACATCTGTAATAAGGAATATAAATTAGAAATTAATAAATGTATTAAACGCATATCATCACCATTTATAAACACTCTTTGTATATATATTTTTAGTAAATCTCAAGTTTTAAGACAATATTGACTTTTGCTGGCAAAAATTAAAGTGACAGTGAGAGAAACATCTATAGTAGATATCTCTTTAAATAGATACAAATTTTTGAATGATATTCAAATTTGATATAAAAATCAAAAGAGAAGATAAAAGCATTATAAATTATTACATTAACTCTTAGTATACTTCTTCAGCAAAATAAAACACATCTTTTATGAATTGTTTAAACAATGTCTAAATCATTTAATAAGGTTTTAAGAAAATTACAACATAATTGATATCAATGTAATTGTTTCACTAATGTTTGGGTTTTTTTTTTATATCCAAGACTCAGAGAGACGAAAAGAAGTAGCCTCAGATAAGAAATATTTTTCACAAATATTGTGTTTTTCTTTTTTCAAAGTCTTCAAAAAATATTTTTTAATAAGTCATATGAATTAAATTTACAATTCTACTAAAATTAAATTTTTTGGTTTCTTTGTTTAATGCCATATCAACCTTTGTGGGTTATTTAATGTCAAAGCCATCCTTGTAGAAAAACAGCAGTGATACTATCTAACCTATTGCTGGGAGGATAAGGGTGTTCATATCTTTCATTAGGGTTTTTGAAGGGTGAAGAGAGAAGGGGAAGCAAAAAAAATAAAAAAACAACAGAGCAACACCAAAGAGAGGCAATCCGTCACTGGAACTCAGTTACTTGCTGAACCCTCCTCCGGGCGACACCATATCCAACCATCTTTCGAATTGTTCACCAACGACATCATCTTCACTATTAATCTCTATACCTTAGAGTTAATCTTTATAACTCAAGAGTACTCTGCCAACCCTCACTATGCCAATCTTTTATAGTTGGCAAAGCATGCTGGTCACATGTGGTCAATATGCATAAATATTGCAGTGCCAGCGCGTACTAGTTTTCTCCTTGCATTAATGCTCCGCATGAAATATAATGGCCGAGGGATTTCGTTTTATGCCTTTGGGTTTAATTAGGCTGAGAACCTTTCGGCTCAGTGCATGGGTTACTTAGGTACAACATTAACGCAGGTGTTCGTGCGCACGGAGTGGACGTGTCACTCAGAGATGTCACAATAGCCCAGATGGAAAATGGGGCTAGCGAGTGCAAATGACGTAACGCACCGGAAGTGCAGAGAGGGTTTTGGGAGATTTGAAAAAGTCAGTTAGTAGAGTTGAGTTGAGAACTGGACACCGAACGAGAAGGATCGACTTTCGGGGCTCACTGAGGCCAGACGAATTTGCGCGCCACGGGCGCCGCACAAGATCGGAGTGCAGATGGAAAAGCCAGAATAGAAAGAATGTGTATCTCTCTCCTTATGTCGAAGGACCTTTAAACTCAAAGGTAATAAAAAGTTTTGTACCTGAACTAAGAAGTCATAAGTGTTTTTCGTATTTCAAGATTCCTATGTTCTATGTATATATGTTATGAACATTCTATGTACATTTCACATATTCATGTATGGGTATGGTACACGCACACCAGACAAAGACAAGCTCTTTTATGGAAAAAATAAGATAAGTCATGATCTGATTCAAATTCCTGACCATCACATCTGCAATAGTATTACTTCAACTCCCTAAATTTGAAGCTGCAGTCCAGCACTTCAGCCATAAGATTTTTTCTGAATACCTTAAAATTTGAATTATTCTGTATGTCTTTGCAAAAAGGAATTTCTTTCAAATTCCAAAGTTATTTTACTTTACAATGAGAAACCAAAAGCATAAATCGACAACCTTAAACATTTTTTAGTAAAAAAGTCTTCACTAATTCTTCTAAAAGATTAAAGTTAGATTATAAATAATAGTGAAAAAATCATTGTAAAGTGGCAATTATTGCCCAAGAAATTTTCTAATATATCCTTAACAAAGATTTATCTAATAAATAAGCTAATCATTAGCTATATATTATTAAAATTTTCATTATGCTTGTATATATGTAATTATAACCCAATAAAAACAGTACATTATATTGCTAAGTTTTTATTTGAACAAATACACTTAAAATTCTCTGAACTACATTTTTTTCTTAATCCTCCACTTCCTTGATAGAATTTTGTGGTTATCTTCATTCTAATTAGAATCCTTCACTCTTTCCAAGATAAAAGCAACAATATCATCAATCAAATTCAATGGTTTCATAGGAGGTCTAATGAGAAACTAAAAGTTTGAATTAATTAGCCAAAATATTTCTATACTTACTTAAAATCATTGTAGTAGACATTTTCACAAGTGCTATTGGCCTTACATAACATTTGGTTCTTGCAAACATCATCTGTTTTCTGTCCTGAAATAACATTACTGTAATTGAGTGGCTTCAAAATTTTTTCATTTGCCCTAATTTTATTGTTGGTGTTATTGTTAAGCATTAGGAAGACATTATTCAAGTTCATGTCTTGAATAACTCCTTTGAAGGCAAGAATCGAACTACTATTAGTATTATTAATAGTTGTAGATCTGCGTACACGTACTCTTCCAGTGAAATCTATTGGAACCTGCCCAACATAAAGTTTGGATGCATTGAAATTGCAAGTTTCCTGCAATGGCAGTTCTTCTTTTAGTTTATCAACATAAAGGTTGAATTGTCTTGTTGTGATGACCACTTTGAGAAAATGCCGTTCCCCATTGGCATATTCTTGTCGGGTTTTGTAATAAGTAGAGTTGCACCAATTTAGGTTTGCCACTACCTTGCCATCTTGTAAGAGGAGACTGAAGAAAGATGGTAACACATTGTTATTCTTCACAGAATCTGGGTCGACAAAATAAACAATCACACTGTTTCGACGCCGAGTGGTAAAGAAAAATGAAAAGTCCAGGTTTGTCTGTAAACTGTCTTGCAGAGAAGTGAGATTGTATTCAACAAAGCTATTTGAATCTTCTGGAGAGAATGTTGCTGCAGTCACTTCTGTGGAAAGAAGAAGAAAAAAAAGAAAAAGATAAAGTTTTTTGGGTTTTTTTGCTACAATGGATGACGTAGATTATTTGCTTTTAAAAGATGGTTGAGATGAGTACATAATCTAATAGAAAATAAAATTGCAACACTAAATATTTGTTTCAGTTAACTCAAGATTCAACATATAGATAATATTGCTAGATTATAGAAAATGATCAGATATACAGATCAATATGAGTAGCATCATGGGATAGATGGTTAGTTTTAATTTGCTCTCTCTTGTTGCTGACAAGTATTCCAAATGTTTTGATTGTTTGGGTTTTACGGCATATCAAACTTTGTAGGTTATTTAAAGCCAAATCCATTTTATACAAATAAACATTTCTATTTCAAACAATTCAGTTTAGCATAAATACAGTTTAGTATGAGTATAGTTTTTTGTTTACACATGGTTAAATGTCAAAACAGTTCTATTTCAAACAATTCAGTTAAGCATAAGTACAGTTTCAATATCAAAAACAGTTCTAATTCAAACAATTCAGTTTAGTATAAGTACGTAGTTTAGTTCTATTTCATAGATAGGACCCTATCAGGTGCTACCACTCTAGGCCAGAGTAGACCTGGGAGCGATGGCAATGAAGGGGTACTCCACATTTCCCAGAGCTCCAACATTACTAAAACCTCACCATCAAATTGTTTAGTGTCATATCTAAGACACTCATTGGGGGAGGGGGTGTCTTACCCCTCTGCAGAGATGTAGTCGGTGTATTCTACAGCCCCAGCTGACTGGGCAACCAAATATTTTGAATGAACATGATATATTTCTTTCTAATTTTACATTGGTAATGGACACAAACCTCTTTTAATAATTTATGGAATTTATTTTTTGCATTCAAGGAAGTTCTTAGGTTGTGCATTCAATTAATCAATTTACAGTTCTTGTCTCATTCAATGAATGTATTTAAGTCAGTTTTTATGCTCCAACTGGTTGTCCCTCTGTCTTGTTCCCTACCTCCACTTTTTCTTTCTTTCAGAATTCTCCATCTTTTTATTCTGTACCCAGGAAAGATTGAGGACTTCAAAAAGTTGTCAAACTCTGCAGCTGTTTGCACTAAGAAACTAGACACATTTGTCATCCATTACATGCTTTCAAAATAAAGAAGTTTATCAAGTGTACTCAAACTCTCATGCACATAGCAAATCAAAATCAGTATCATCCTTTAAGACACTGCAATCTCATTTTCCATCAGTACATATAGAAACTGACATATGAATGTTTAAAATGAATAAATGAGCTTCAGTGATTAACTGCTTTCTGATAAGATAGAGCTTTTTTCTTTTTAAAGTTGTGTTTTCAATCCAACACTTCTCAAATATTCAGTTTAAAATCCTTGTTACCCAGTAATGCCAAAAATTAAATTAGAACTACATATAATAAGAACATTAAATTCTAAATATATATATGTTAAGTTAGCCAATCTAAAGGCTCCCTTTTTAAAAGCAACTACACCGAAGTTTAAGGGAGGGTGCTACACCTTTCCCTGGACTGCTCCACTTACCCTTGATCTGTACCTTATAATGCTGAGTGTTAAGCAAGGAGGCATCAAGTAGCATTTTTTGAGTCTTTGGTATGACTAGAACTGGGATATATATATATATATATATATATATATATATCCCAGCCAAATTGGCTGGGGCTGTAGAATACACTAACTACACCTCTGAAGATGAGAACCCCCACATCAACAAATGTCCAGGATATGACCCTAAACAATCTGATGGTGAGGCACCAGTTCTGGAGCTTTGGAGAATATGAGTACCCTTTCATTGCACTCAGGTTAACTCTGACCCGAAATGGTAGTACCTGTTAGAGTCCCAACTATGGGTCCAATAGAACTTTAATCATTTACAATACCGAAAACTATTTAACTGTGGCAAACAGAATTATTAATATTAGATAGCAATACTCAACACCTTGTAATTGTGTGCAAACAAATGAGTCAAGACTTGTGTAAAAATCATTACCTACAAACTGTTCATTTCCAAATTATATATATCTAATATGTATAAACAGGATTTGGCATTAAATAACCACCAAGGGTTGATATGCCATTAGACCAAACAACCTAACCCACACACACATATATATATATATATATTATATATATATATATATATGTGTGTGAAGATCTTGTTGTACAGACAGAATTTAAATATTTCTTTAAAAAGTGAGTGCATGGTATTACGTTTTTAAATCATAAAAACCAATTAAAATCCTAAAAAAGGAAACCCTTTCTTTTGATCACTTCTCTTCAGAGAATTGTCAGTAACAATCAATTTTGTACAAGAGGAAGCAAACATGGGGTTGTAATCAAAGGAAAAAAGGATTTTGAATTCATTTTTATAATTTTAAAACATTCTTAATACCATGAACTTGGTTATATATATATATATATATATATATATATATATATATATATATATATATGGGGGTGTAGTTGGGCAGCAGTCTTTCATTTAAAGAAGTTTGATTAAATAATAAAGACAAATTTTGTTTACTTACTTTTATTAAGATCCTTTCAAGTTTCCTGATAAGTGTCAAGGTTTCAGGTTGGAATTAGTGGATGAATTTACCAAAATTGTCTCAAGCACTTTTTGACCTTTCATATATATATATATATATATATATATATACATACATACACACACACACATACATACACACACACAGGCCCAGAGAGTATCATCCAAAAATAAGTACACTTCTAACTATTATCTAGAAAGTCTATTTTTTTTCCAAATTAAAGATTGTTAGATTGTTGGGGGGGACCTATGGATGTGTACTAGCCGTCTTCAAATAGCTGGTAAGTATTTAAAGACTTGCCTGTTAATAGCAGCAGGAGATCGGCCCATCAGAGCTAACTAAAGTATATATGAGCAGTGGCAAGTTACAGCCTAGTGTCAAACCGTATTTCAGCCTTGTTACTGAGAAGGCATAACTTTTTGTATTGCACAACTGAAAACAAGATGGCTACCAGAATTCCAACAGGTTTTGGGCCCAGGGCAGCAAAACTTTTTTTGATGACAATGAATCCAAGTATGAGTTGTGGGAAGTGAAGTTCCTAAGATATCTTAGAATTTAACATTTACACCAAATTATACTGTCACCAACAGATCAAAGTGATTATATGGATTTCATAGAAAAGAATGCTACCATCTTTGCTGAGCTCATTCAGTATTTGGATGATAAAAGTTTGTTATTAGTAATAAGAGATGTAAGAGACAATGGAAGAAAGGCCTTAACAATATTAAGGGAACATTATTTATCAAAAAGGAAAGCCGAAAGTTATTTCCCTCTATGCAGAGTTAGCATCTTTGAGAAGATTGAAATCAGAGTCTATTACAGATTTCATAGCAAAGGACACTTGTGTAGGTATATCTTAAAAAATGCTTTATGTATAGCAACTTTTAAACAGAAAATATTTTCAGTACAAGCAACAACAAGAAATGGTGTGTACATAAGTATTAAGCAAGACAACTCCCAATCAATTTACCCTAATGGAGCAGTTTTCAACATAACACAGAGAGGACATTTGAATTATCTGAAAAATATCGTTTCTGCCTGAAATGCCACTTACAACTTACATTCTTGGCATAAAATCTTAGGCCACTGTAACAAATCTGATATTAAAAAGTTACCCAAAATAGTAAAAGGAATGAAGATAAAACCAACACCAAATTATGCTCTTAACAGTAATATATGCATTCAAGGGAAGATGTCTAATAACTGAAATAAGACTATGGATTATAAAGCTACAAAAATTCTTGCACAATGACTTAGCAGGCCCTATTAAACCTAGAGCAAAAGAAGGTTACAAATATGTACTTAATTTTACTGATGACTATTCTGGCCTTACAATGTTATATTTCTTAAAACACAAGTCCAACACTTTGCTTGCTACAACAAAATATCTAGCTGACATTGTTCCCTTACAGCCATATAAAATGTTTAAGGACCGACAATGGAACTGAGTTCACTTCTGAACCTTTTCAATGGTTACTTGCAATCAGCTTCTTATTCTCCGTATCAAAATGGAACCACTAAACGTTTGTTGAGAACTTTATTTCATATGGCAAGGTGTCTCCTAATGGAATCAAACTTGGCCAAAAACGTGTGGATTTATACATTGATGGCTTCAGAGCATATTAGAAATCATTATTATAATAAAAACACAAGAAAAACAACATATGAAAGTTTTACCAGTTCTAAATCAAACTTTAATGAGATGCATATTTTTGGTATGACTTGCTTTTGTTATGTACAAATTAAAACGAAATTAGATTCTCCCTGTGAAAAGGCATCTTTGTCGGCTATGATAAACAAACTCCAGCTAACTATTCATTTTCTAGAATTAATGGCTATTAAAAGAATTATTGCTCCACTTTACCCTTGATACGTACCTTATATTGCTGAGTGTTAAGCAAGGCAGTATCAAGTACCATTTTTAAAGTCTTTGGTATGACGTGACCTGGGACTGAACCCAGGTCTTCTGGACCATTGGTAAACACTCTACCCACTAGGCCAAGGAGCTGGATTTTTGTGACATAGTGATAAAAATAAAGCACAAGTAGATATTGCTTTAGATTGGCAGAAAACAACCCAATGATTTTATGGAAATCTAAAAAGCAAAATTCAGTCACTTTGTCAACACGCAAAGTGGAATTTATCACTATCTCATTAGCAAGTCAAGAATGCCCTGTATCCTAGAGCACTATTGAGAACTACAATGGAGCTAGAGTCCCTTAAACACCTAACAACTATTCATTGTGATAATCAGTCCAGTACTGTTTTAGCAAAAAATCCAGTCATTCATCAAAGATTAAAACATATTAATATAAAATTTCAGTTTATATGTGATGAAATAAATTAAGGGTCCATTCTTTTAGAATACATTGAAATGGAGAAAAATGTAGCTGACGTATTTACGAAGCCAATGACAGGAATAAAATTAAACACTTTCAGAAAGGTTATAGTAGGCAATTGATTCTTAACTGAGTAAATTAAGAATTATTAGCCCAGTCAACTGGTGCAGAAGAATACATCGACTGCATCTCAGCAGTACCCACTCCCATAGATAGGACTTTACCTGGAGCAACCACTCCAAACCAGAGTGGACCTGGGAGCGATGGCAATAAAGGAGTATTCTGCATTCCTCAAAGCTCCACCTAGTACCGATAATATTTTTTATTACTTGGAGCCTTCTGCCATTCAAAAGTATTATTCTCTACTAAGGAATCAAATTCCTTTCACATCGCCAAAATCCATTTTTTAGATTCTATCAAGTTAATAGTCTCAGTATAATTAGTGGGGCAGGAGACCTGGATTCAATCCCAGGTCACGTCATACCAATGACTTTAAAAATGGAACTTGATACCTCCTAGCTTAACACTCAGCAATATAAGGCATGTTTCAAGGGTAAAGTGGAGCAATCCAGGAAACATGTAGTAGCTATTGAAAAGGGAGCCTTCTGGTCACCCTCAACTACGGTCGCCAACTTTACTTTTACTTTATATGCATTATACAACAGTAGTATTACTGATTTTTTAGTCTCATACTTCGGACACTCATTGGTGGGGTCTTACTCCTTTGCAGAAGTGCAGTCAGTGTATTCTACAGCCCCAGCTGACTGGGCAAATTTTCAGTACAATATTAACTTCGGAAAATATAAAAATTACAATCTGTTATGTAAATTTATCTTTTATAGAAACAGTACTGTTTGTAACTGTTTAGTGTAAATATTTCATAGGCAATAAAGATTTTAAATAACTAGTTTCCATTCAACTAGACAGGTACTTCAAGCTAATCTATTTAATTTTTCATCTAATTTAGTGCTGTACTCCCTACATAATGGACTTACCCTCCTCCATAAATACATGTCAATGGAGTTTACCAGACCCGCGTGACACAATCACATATGATACCATCTGCGTAGTGGATAGATAGTCACTACCCCACTGGACTCTCAGCTTACTATCAACTAAGTACTGTTTAACCAGGTTCACTTGTATCTTGTTTCTGTTACTGGAATATATATGTTTTTCTATCAACCTTTTTGTGTTCCCCCCGTGTCTTTCTTTTGTCAGCATCACAACATTTAGAAACAAATAAACACGACTGAATAGGAAGTTATTATGAACTTAATATCTGATTATGCAAAGAAATGAATGTAATATATTATTAATAATTTCAAAAATAATAACCTACCTTCTTGACAAATCTTGCCATAAAATGGACGTCTACAAATACACTGAAAACGTATCCACAAGTCAATGCAGGTTCCCCTGTAGCTGCACGTGTCTGGAAAGCACTGAAATTTTCGGTGACAACCTTGAGAAACATTAACCAATTCTCTCACTCTAGTATCGCTTGGCAAAAGGTATTTTCCATCTATTTTGATATCTTCAAAGCAGCCAACATATGGCACTTTGGTAGATAGGTGCATTCCTACATGTATCTTTCCAAAAGACATTTCTCCTGTTGTTGGATGGGATATCATTTGGCTTTTGGAACAGTTGGTTGACTGGCATCCGGTACCTTTTAATGTAAGAAGTGTGTGTTTTGTGCCAAAATATATATGAACCTTTTGCCATGTTGCATCATTAACAATTGTTGTTGACACTCTGAAGTAAGTGCCATTTATTCCTAATACTAAATGAGAGTCTTTTATTTCTATTGTCACACATTCATTATCTCTCAAAGGAAATGAAGCTAAAAAACCTTCAGACCAAGTTGTTCTAAATCTGAAGAAAGTTTCTGTTTGGTTCATAGGAATTCTGGTCACTCCTAAATAGGAATGACCATTAAAGGATAATGATGTGGAGACTGTGCAATTTTTGCCAGTAAATCCAGAATTACATTTACAATTATAATCATGAATACCATCTATTAACATTGGCTCACATATACCATTATTTTCACATGTTTTTTTTTGACATGCAGTCAGTTCAACAGAGCAGTTTTTGCCACCATACCAAGGTTTACTTTTCCGCACACAATTGCACTTATAAGACCCAAACACATTAGTGCATGTAGAACCTTGCATGCAAGGAGTTTGTGGTAATTTGCATTCATCAATGTCTTCTTCACAAAAGAAACCTTTATAACCTGGTTTGCAGCTGCAATTATAGTAACCAAGTGCATCATTACATGTTGCATTGTACCGGCAGGCATGTTTCACACAATCATCTATGTTTTCATCACAGTTAGTCCCTGAAGAAAATAAAAGGATTTTTTCAATTTTAAAATTTTCAATATTTTATTCTAGAAAAAAGTTTCAAGACAAATTAATTATTCATCATTTTTCAAAGTATAACTTTTATTAAAATACAAAGAGAATTACATTGTGTAGCATAATAAGTCTTATATTATGGTTATATTTTGTTACTTTTTGATTTTTTTTTTTAACTCCAATTAAAAATCAAAGTTCTAATTTAAATTATTAATGTTATTTGATTATATATCAATTTTGATATGCTAAGAAATAATAAAAGAGAGGATCATGAAAAAGAAAACTAACCAAAGTTTTATCATAGAAGTGGGAGGACATAGTTATAAAGGAGGATTTTAAAAAATAGTGCAAAAGGTTAATGGAATTATGCCCAAGAAATAAGAAGCATAAAAAGAAAATACCCAAAAGATAGCAGTGAATGCTGGGAAGATATGGCAGAAACTAACACATTCAAGGTAATTATGCAGGGAATTAGGAAAGATACTTTTACAGAAGTAGATTCAAAATGGCTGATGATGATACAAGAATATATGAGGATAGATCAATAAATCCATTGCCAGTCACAAATATTTAATTGTACATTTTCTTTTTTAAGTAGAGGAATTATATAGTAAATTGAATTACCACAACTAAAAAATCCGACAAACATCTGTGTGTGACATACAGAACCACTGGACAGCTGTTTCGACCTTATTAGGTCTCATCAGCAGTGTATACTATGATCTCTACCACTGGAGATTGAACCAGCAACCATAGGATTCAGAACTGAAACACTACTACTGAGCCACCAGTCTACATTGTACACAGGTGACGCCAAATCAACTAGTCATGGCAATTGCATGGCCAATTAACTTGAATGTGTCTTGTAAGTTATATCTGTACTCTTTACAGAGGATACAGTCACTTGGTTGTGGTAATTCAATTTACAAATATTTAAATTTCGATTTATATGATTGATATTCACCAGTGAATTAAATATGTTTATAAGGAAGATGATTATATTGAAAATGAAATATTTGTTTCACAAAATAAAATTTTAAAAATTCAGTGCTTCTTTTATCATTAGGCTATGAACATACCACATGAAAGTGAAAAAGGATTTAATTTTTTTCTATCATTAGGCTATGAACATACCACATGAAAGTGAAAAAGAATTTAATTTTTTTCTATCATTAGGCTATGAACATACCACATGAAAGTGAAAAAGAATTTAATTTTTTTCTATCATGAGGCTATGAACATACCACATGAAAGTGAAAAAGAATTTAATTTTTTTCTATCATGAGGCTATGAACATACCACATGAAAGTGAAAAAGGATTTAATTTTTTTCTATCATTAGGCTATGAACATACCACATGAAAGTGAAAAAGAATTTAATTTTTTTCTATCATTAGGCTATGAACATACCACATGAAAGTGAAAAAGAATTTAATTTTTTTCTATCATTAGGCTATGAACATACCACATGAAAGTGAAAAAGAATTTAATTTTTTTCTATCATGAGGCTATGAACATACCACATGAAAGTGAAAAAGAATTTAATTTTTTTCTATCATGAGGCTATGAACATACCACATGAAAGTGAAAAAGGATTTAATTTTTTTCTATCATTAGGCTATGAACATACCACATGAAAGTGAAAAAGGATTTAATTTTTTTCTATCATTAGGCTATGAACATACCACATGAAAGTGAAAAAGGATTTAATTTTTTTCTATCATGAGGCTATGAACATACCACATGAAAGTGAAAAAGGATTTAATTTTTTTCTATCATTAGGCTATGAACATACCACATGAAAGTGAAAAAGAATTTAATTTTTTTCTATCATTAGGCTATGAACATACCACATGAAAGTGAAAAAGAATTTAATTTTTTTCTATCATGAGGCTATGAACATACCACATGAAAGTGAAAAAGAATTTAATTTTTTTCTATCATGAGGCTATGAACATACCACATGAAAGTGAAAAAGGATTTAATTTTTTTCTATCATTAGGCTATGAACATACCACATGAAAGTGAAAAAGAATTTAATTTTTTTCTATCATTAGGCTATGAACATACCACATGAAAGTGAAAAAGAATTTAATTTTTTTCTATCATGAGGCTATGAACATACCACATGAAAGTGAAAAAGGATTTAATTTTTTTCTATCATTAGGCTATGAACATACCACATGAAAGTGAAAAAGAATTTAATTTTTTTCTATCATGAGGCTATGAACATACCACATGAAAGTGAAAAAGAATTTAATTTTTTTCTATCATTAGGCTATGAACATACCACATGAAAGTGAAAAAGAATTTAATTTTTTTCTATCATGAGGCTATGAACATACCACATGAAAGTGAAAAAGGATTTAATTTTTTTCTATCATTAGGCTATGAACATACCACATGAAAGTGAAAAAGAATTTAATTTTTTTCTATCATGAGGCTATGAACATACCACATGAAAGTGAAAAAGAATTTAATTTTTTTCTATCATGAGGCTATGAACATACCACATGAAAGTGAAAAAGGATTTAATTTTTTTCTATCATTAGGCTATGAACATACCACATGAAAGTGAAAAAGAATTTAATTTTTTTCTATCATTAGGCTATGAACATACCACATGAAAGTGAAAAAGAATTTAATTTTTTTCTATCATGAGGCTATGAACATACCACATGAAAGTGAAAAAGGATTTAATTTTTTTCTATCATTAGGCTATGAACATACCACATGAAAGTGAAAAAGAATTTAATTTTTTTCTATCATTAGGCTATGAACATACCACATGAAAGTGAAAAAGAATTTAATTTTTTTCTATCATTAGGCTATGAACATACCACATGAAAGTGAAAAAGAATTTAATTTTTTTCTATCATGAGGCTATGAACATACCACATGAAAGTGAAAAAGGATTTAATTTTTTTCTATCATTAGGCTATGAACATATCACATGAAAGTGAAAAAGAATTTAATTTTTTTCTATCATTAGGCTATGAACATACCACATGAAAGTGAAAAAGAATTTAATTTTTTTCTATCATGAGGCTATGAACATACCACATGAAAGTGAAAAAGGATTTAATTTTTTTCTATCATTAGGCTATGAACATATCACATGAAAGTGAAAAAGGATTTAATGGGTTTTTTATCATTAGGTTATGGACATTAATCAATTTTGGCACAGGATAATTATTCATTAAGCTTCCCTTAGTCTTACGCACAGGTGTTCAGTTGCTTATATCTAAGTACAGAGCAGGTTCATCACTGCCTGACATGGGTGATCAGACTGGAAGCGGAGCTTTCAATATGACTTAACCAGTAATCAACTTTGGTGCAATGATGACAAGGATCAATTTCAATATATTGCATGATCAACCATGACAATCAACATTATATAAGTTATACAGTATTTGATTAGCATACTAACATGGTTCCTATCACAAATTACAAGATTATTTACATATGGATTGATACTTGATCCAAAGATCAGAGTATAGTATCTGTACTCTAGGAAATCATATTTCAAAAACTATAAGATGTGAAATTAAATTCAAAAAAGAAAAAATATGAAATTAGAAAACTCATAAATTTATGAAATTGTAATTATCTTAACATACATATAAGTTCAAATTGACAAAATTTGGCCCAAAAATGAACAGCACAATAAATACAAAAACTATTTTACAATAAAAATGAAATTTCTCTTAGAGACAAAAATGAAAAAAATTGATGCATGCATGTTAAAAAAACTGACATGTAAATGGCTATTAATACTTTCTCTTACCATAAAATAATCTCTCTCTCCATGATTCATATCAATGCTCTTAACAGGATGGAAATAAATCTATAATCTTAATGTGAACGAATTTTGTTTTTTTCTTGAAATTATTATTATATATATATATATATATATATATATATATATATATATATATATTAATAAATTATATTGTGCTTCTATCAAAGTAAACATGTGAGAAAATGTTTAAGTTTCAATTCAGCAGAGAATTGTAACTAACCTTCATATCCCAAGCTACATGAACAGTAATAACCGGATGCATTGCTATAAGAAAATTTGGAAAATCCTGGATAGGTAGAATTAAGTCCATACAATGACTGGTTTGAACGCTGCAGGCATTTGATAGCATGAACACATGGCTGGGTAGCACATTCATCAATATCTTCTTCACATTGCTTACCAACATAACCTTCATAGCATTTACAAGAATATTCCTGTGATAGAAAAGAAAGTCAATTACAGTTACAAATCTATTCAAATAAGAGAACATCATTTGATCTATGTAAAAATCAACTAAAACCAAGAGATATTAAAAAAATAAGGCAAATTTTGCGGAAGGAGTTAACAATAGGAAGCACTTTTTACAGTTGCACCTTTTTAAGGAAATCAATAATGATGGGTCCTTTCTTGTTCCAGAACTCTCAGCAAGGCCATTTTTTTACTAGCTGCTGCACCCAGAACATTATTAACAGAGATTGTGTTTCAACTCTATAAGTTGTCTTTTAGACTCAGGCTTGTGGTGCCAAACTCACATTTAGCCAATTTATAAAGATTTTTGTCTTGACTAAAACATGCTTCTTTGTACCCATCACACATTTTTTTGTAAATTTCACATGGTTTGCACTTCTCAGTCAACAAAAATTTGATGACAGACCTCTGTTCAAACCTAGAGCACGCTGGTTGATTTGCTGCCATTTTGAATAGCTTCAAAACAAATATCTTTGAAAGATAAAAATGATTTTTGCCATAAACCAATTCCAATCAATGCAGAGTTGATATTTATGGAAAAAACTTGTAAACTAATAAAGATAAATAAATAAAATATTGTGTTTTTTTTCCAAAAAATTCCCCTTATTTATTGAATGAATCACATTTGTGTAAATAAAACCAAGATGTTAACCAATATTTTTTGTTTGTTTTTTTATACACATTTAAATTTGATTATCAGTATATTATACATTTATATATTCATTTGTTTATATTTTCCAATAATTAGTAAACAAAAAAGATATGATTCTATAAATGATATTGATGTCAATTAGGCATCATAGCAAAAATATTTTTTAAAATAGAGAGAGAAAAAAGGAAAATATGTTGTGTTTTAGAAAAGTCTGATTGCAATCAACTTGCAAAGTGATCCTTGGAAAAAAGAAAATGTTTTAATGAAATAATTCTGATGTATAATCTAACAGGGAATATGAAATAAATACACAAGAAAAAATGTTTTAAATAAAGAAAATTTCTGATTAGTTTCTAAGATTCTCTGTACAAAATATTTCTAGGTTTTCCATCTTTTTCAAATATGTAGAGTCCTTCTTGATTACTTACTAATGAATATCCAATATAAAATTTGACATACATTTTATTTTTAAATAAAAAAATTATTATTTTGCCTATGAGATTATGATTATGTGGATACATATCTCCAATCCTCTTGGGAAGACGTAGCCATGGAGTTAACCGTATCCTCTGTAAGGTAACAGATATAACAACAAGACACATCAAGTCAATTGGCCGCACATTTACCATGACTAGTTAATTCAGCATTGCTTGAGAGCAATGTGGACCAATGGCTCAGTGGTATAGTTATGGCTCTGCATTCTTTGGTCACTGTTTCAATCTCAGGGGAAAAGATCACAGTATACACTTTGGATGAGACCTAATAAGGTCAAAACAGCTATCTAGTTGTTCTGTATGTCATGTGCAGTGCTTGCCAGATTTTCTGGTCATCGTAATTCAATTTATAATAAAAATGACTCTGCAAAAAATTTGGATCAGAACTTGTCCATCTCATCATTAATAAAGTCAAAAAATATGTTTGTACTTTATAAAGCCTCTATCTCACTGTTTGGATAAAAATGGCATATTTTGCCACCTGAAGACATACAATGACCTCAAAAGTCTTTATTAGAAAACATGGTCAAGTCAATATCAATTCAAAAAAATCAGATCTTTTGAACTTTCTGTTTGGACAGACACACATACACAAACTTTAGCATAAGATAAATAATTGTTATATCATTAATACTTACCTTTATTCCATCAATACAAGTACCATTATTTTTACAAGGACTGCTAACACAGTCATCAATGTTATGCTGACATAAATCTCCTTTAAAACCTGTATCAGAACAGTTGCAATAATAACTGCAAGAAAACAACAACAAAATCACTATTTTGTACTTATGAAGAAGAGTATTTTTTTCTATCTTTTTGAGACATGCAAAACAGACAAATGTTATTTTTACTTGAAACTCATAGAAAATCTAAGGTCAAAGTAAAAATGCTTAATTCTTGGGATAAGAATAAAAATAATATTTTAAGCAAACTTGATAGGAGAAAATAGTGGATAATATCTACAATTTTTTTTTTTTTTTACTTAAAATTTTATGGAGGTAAATTTTTAAAAAAATATGTTTAAATTTCATTTTCTATGAACATATTGATGTTTGCTCCTCTTCAGTGTTTAAAGAATTAAAAAAACAACAAAAAAATGAAAAAAAACGAACATCACATTTTGGTCAAAGAAAGTTATTTTCCCAGATTTAAACAAACAAACCTATTCTCTATGTTAACCCCCCTCCATCTAAACACTTAAATAAACAAATATTTATTTTACATTAATAAATTTCATATTAATTTTTCCATTATACAAAAATACATTAAAAATTACTTTGATAGGATTGACAAATTCTAAAGGCAATTTTACAAGTATTAGTTTTAATCATATACAATAAAAACAATTTTTCCATATAAGTAAATATATATTAGTTTTTATATATATTCAATAGCATGGAAGCTTGTCTGCAATCATAGGTTTTATGACATCTTATAAATCACAATCATCAGGCAGAGAACCGAATGATTATCGTTTATAAGGCATCATGAAACCTGTGGTTGCAGACAGGCTTCCATGCTATCAAATATATATAAAAAAACTAATTTACTTATTATTATTATATAATAGCTCTATCACAGTACTGAGCACTCTCCAAATTATACTGCATTTGGTCAGCCACAAACCGAGAGAGTGACAACCATCACTGATATTATATATATGGGATGCATTTAAGTTCAAGACTGCATTTAAGTTCAATGCAAAAACTTTGTCTATCAAATAGTTTAAAGATTAGATAAAAATCAATAGAAAAAAGGCTTATAAGTAATCAATATTTGATTAACAAGAATTGTGGAAAGGATTTTATTGATATACTGCTTTTATTCATGTTCTCATTCATAAATATATCTATATTACAAATGTTGCATGATAATTGTTCATCCATTGGCATCAATAATGACCATTAACTCAGCCAAGTTTGGTTTGATTTGGTTTCTTTGTTTAATGGCATATGGCATGAAGGTTAGAGTGTTCGCCAATGGCCTGAGAGACCTGGGTTCAATCCCAGGTGGAGTCATACCAAAGACTTTAAAAATGGTACTTGATGCCTCCTTGCTTAACACCCAGCAATATAAGGTATGGATCAAAGGTAAAGTGGAGCAATCCAGGGAAAGGAGTAGCGCCCTCCCCTACTCCTTGGTGTAGTAGCTATCGAAAAGGGAGCCTTCAGGTCACGCTCGACTAAGGTCACCAACTTAACTTACTTACTCATCTTTGTAAAAGAACAGTAGTGGTACTATTTAACCCACAGATTGGGTGGGGTCATACCTTTTCCAAAGGTATTAATCTGAAAGTGAACTTAATGGTGTGACTGGAGTTCAAACTCACTACAATGTCACAGTCCAGCACATTAGCAACTATGTCATAGGATTCCTTCCCCAAGCTTAGTTAATGATGATACAGGTGATTTTTTTTTCAGTGGTGAAGATTATATAGAGCCAGCCACACTTTTTGGATGAGCTGTTAACATTAGAATGATTAAGTGTACAAATGTTGTACAAATAAGAAAATCTCATATTCAAATCAAAAATCAAAATGATAGAAAAAAAGGCTGGTATATTTGTTTATTATATTGTTTTAAGCATCTTCATAAATATAAGTACCTGGAATACTAAAAGAATTCCAATCACATCCAAAAAATTCTATCTATGATGTATTTTTATAAGTTAGGAATAAAGTATTAAATACTCATTCCTTTTAAGGATTTTTTTTGAAAAGTACATAGCATGGAAATCTTATTTTCTATTTGCAAATTTTTAGTTCTTTTTATTATTTTCTAAACAATAATTAATGAAAGAATTGTAACATGGTTTTTACTACAACTACTACTACCAGTTGTATACTTTCTTGTTTTGTAATAAATATTTTTAATACATTCTTCTCTCTCTCTCATTATATATATATACATATATGAGTTCTGATAGAACGAAACAGATCTGTCGGTGGATGACTATATATATATATATATATATATATATATATATATATATATACACACACACACACACACACACACTCACAGGGTTTGAGCTCTCTAGCAAAAGAATTAACTGTTGTCACATGCATAATGCAAAACTCTTCAAATGAATTGAAGTCTCAGTAGCCATTAAGTGTATTCATGTAAACGAAACAAAAGTGATACATATGTGTTAAAATCCCTTCACTTGTGCTGAGTTTCCTCACAGCTGTGCAGTAGAATTTCCGGCCGACTTTTACGCCATCCGGGTTTCAGCCCCAGCTTTGAGAATCTTGCATGTCTAGCCACGCTGAAGAGTTGTGATACAATGAAACAATATGTCAGTGGATGACAATATATATACATATATGTATTTATTTGATGGATTATTCATCCAAAGTTCTATTTCTTAGCTAAAATCTATAAGCCTTTAATCTGGGGTTAGATTGGTTCCTTGGCTATTTCTTTTGTGTTTCTATTTTTTTACCAATTCTATTTCTAAAAACTAATTTATTACTGAAAATGTTATATGTTTCTTATTGCATATATATGTACATCTATAAACACTCATTTCTATTCATAATGCTGTATGAATAAGCAAAAATCCATCACAAATAATTTATTAATCATATATTAACTCAAAGTTATCTCATCCTTTATAATTTCTGTTATGATGTATATAGCTCCGTAAAACACGGATACGAAACGGCCCCATGAAAGTGAGGCCGGCTCTGTAGGTTTAGCTCCCTTGAATGTAAATAAACAGTCTCCCTTACTAGATAGCTTGTGTGTTCACGTGTTATTTATTATCGCTCGCCATCGGCACCAGAACAATTTATTTTTACTAAGACAAAAACTACACAACACATTTGTGCAGACACAATAAAACTATATTGAATAGCAATTAATGGTTGAATTTACATTTGATGTTTACAAGATTTGTTAACAAGGAAATATTACCAATTCATCAAATTAGAAATAAAGTTGCTTTCAAATACCATTAAATAAAATATTAAGCATCATGTTATATAGTATGTTGTAGATTAGCATCAAATTTTCTTTCATGTGTACTGATAAAGTTTGTAAAGAGAACTAAATGTGTACTGAAATCTTGTTCCCCCACCAAAAAAAGGGAAGAAGGCACTATATAATCAAAGTAGCATACATGCTTATATTAGCAACTGCTAAGAACTAATATTGCAACTAGTATATATCAAATACTTATAAATAATGCATGTATACAATAGAACATTAATTGTAAAAATAATTCTTGATTATTGAAGTACTGATCATAACAATCAAGAAACCTGAGATCTTCAGTTCAGTGAGATCTTCAGTGAGATCTTAAGTTCAGATTTTAATCATTTTTTTTCAACTGACAAATACATAGTCCAGCATCATCTTATCATAATACCTAAACAGTCAACACTAAAATGTCAAGTTTTAAAATATTTAGAAATCAAAAATGAATAACAATTAGTTTTTTCCTTGATCTTTTTAAAAGGTCTTAAGTAGAGTTGAAATAAGTAGATCAAAAATGTTTTGACAATAATTTACATTTCTTAAATCCAGACATGCATTCTCTTGTATATAAACACAAAAAAAAAAATTTTCATTTTGTTTTAATTTTCTTAAATAAAAATAATTAATGAAGAAGTACGAGTTAAAAGAATAAACATACATTTACCCATTATATAAAATGGTTAATATGATGAAATTTTATAGTAACAAAATTCATGTTTTTGATAATTTATCTTATCAAATAAGATAATAATAATGTTAGAACTTTACTCTATCAATAACTACTTGGTGCAATGAGTTAAAGTTGAGGGAGCACACCATGCAAGAAACTTATGTATAAAAGGAAGACAAAGGAAGTGGAGGGAGACATGTATTTGAATGGAAAGGGTGTTCTTGTGACACATTAATTATACAGACATAAACACCAAGATAACATACCGGAGAGGATCATCAAGATGACGTCTGAGGGGCAGAAGAAAAAAAAATAGTTTGGAGAAAATAAAATAAAATGAACATATATTTGACATGCTGATTTTTTATGCTTTTGGCAGGCTAGTCAGCCAAAAAATAAAAAAATTTAACTGCTATTAAAACTTTTGTGGTACGTGAAAAATCATATCTTTAATTTGTCTAGTTGGTAGAGTGTTCACTAATAGTCCAGGAGATCAGGATTCAATATCAGGTCAAGTTATATCAAAGACTCAAAAAAAAAAAAATGGTACTTGATGCATCCTTACTTAACACTCAGCATTATAAGGTATGGATCAAGGGTACAGTGGAGCAATCCAAGGAAAAGAGTAGGGTCTTCCCCTACACCTCAGTGTAGTAGGTAATGAAAAGGGAGCTTTCAGGTCACCCTTAACTACAGTCACCAACTTTACTTATTATTACTAATAATGATCTAATTTTCTAATTTAATTGGCCTGACAAAATTTTACTGAGCCTACTTGTGTCTTGAACACTTCCTCTAGATATTTTGAACAGATGTCTAAGAATTTCTCTCAGAATTTACATATATGGATGGATGACACATTGGTGTAATGATTATTGGTATGAAGAATATGATCATGTAAGCTGAGTTCAAATCCTTGCCAAGGTATTTAGGAAAAGCTTAAATCTATTTCTTCTCTTCCCACCTATGGGCAAACTAACCAAATAAACTGGGTTCTATTGCCTTGGTAAGGCACCCAATCAGGAGAACAACTGAATTCAAAACCAATAGTGCTGAATACCCTAATGCAAAAGCAAACTCAACTAAGAGAGGCTCCTCCCCAAAAAACTCCTTACCAATTCACAGGCCAAGTGTGATGAGTATAGCAATATTCCTAGTCAAAAGCCACAATGTTACTGCCATCTGTAAGATAGGATACAGGGAGACTTCCTTCTTCAAGATTGAGAAAAAAGTGTCTAAATATATATATTTGGATAAAAACAGTTTTTGTATTAAGCATAATCAAGTAATGATGGAAATGTGGATAAAAAATATCTACTATAATTAAAATGCTACAAATATTTGCATATATATTTTGTCTATAATGCCTCAAATAAATTGATAAGTGAAAATAATTTATGTTCACAGTATTCATGATACTGAAATATAAGCCAAGAGCATAACAACCTGGTTTGATAACCAAATAAAAAAATTCATTGTTATAGAATTCATTATCATATTACAATAAAAATGAAATTTTTTGTTATTCTCTAATGAGATCAGATTACATTATTGATATATAAGTCACACTGATCTATATATAAGCAGATTTTTTTTTTAGTGATACTATAAATAAATCTAAAAAATAGGTCATTTCAAACAGGTCACTAGAGACTACATTCACCTTAGAAAACCAAACAGTTGAAATGTTTTGCAGATAAAAAAAAATGCTTGAATGATAACTTTAAAGATTCATGTGAAAGCAATGTACAGTTATTTTATAATGAACATTTGATTAAGTTTTAACAGCAATCAAGTAATTTAAACATTAAATTCATACCCATTAAGTAGATCTTTACAGGTACCATTGTTCTGGCAAGGGCTGGAGATACATTCATCAATATTCATCTCACAATTCTTGCCTTTGGTACCATTTGGACAAAGACAAGTGTAAGAGTTAATGCCATCAACACAAGTCCCATTATACTGACATGGTTGGTTGATACAGTCATCAATGTTGATCTCACAGTGACGACCTTTGAAAGATAAAAATAATATATATTTAAAAAAAAAAATTTCCAAATTTTGAGGGTTGATTTTGTTGTTTTTTTTTTTCGGATATATCTTATATGAAAATATTTTCTCCAGAGATAGCAACATTAATATTTTTTAAATATTTTCAAAATACAAACAAAAGTAAATATGTTAAGAACTAAGGAATTTTTTTTTACTACAACATAAAAAGAAATATCATATCCGGTAAATTTATTGCCAGTAAATTCATTGTATGGTTGGTCCAGTTGGCTGGGGCTGCAGAATACACTGACTGAATCTCTACAGAGAGGTAAGACTTCCACCACTCCAACGAATGACTTGGTTATGACACTGAGCAATCTGATGGTGAGACTCCAGTAATGCTAGAGCTTTGGGGAATGCCAAGTACCCCTTCACTACCATCATTCCCAGGTCCACTCTGATCCAGAGTGGTAGCACCCAATAGGGTCCTATCTATGGGTCAAATAGAACTAAACTGTATGCTTATGCTAAACTGATTGTTTTGAAATTAACTGTTTTTACATTTAACTGTGTGTAAACAAAAATTTATACTCATACAAAACTGAATTGTTTGAAATAGAACTGTCTATATGTATAAAAATGGATTTAGCATTAAATAACCTACAAAGTTTGATATGCCATGAAACAAAACTAAGCAAAACAATTGTATGATAAATTTATTCCAAGTAAATTATTTCTAGCTATAATTAAGAATTTAATCATTGCTTTTAATAAAAAGAGCTTTAAGGTTAGGTAAGGCATATATTATAAGAGCAATTAATCTGATGCAATAAATTTACCGTATGATGAATTTACCAAGAAACAAAAAATATTTTGTAAAATACAAAATGCTTGAACAATGATTATATTTTCTGAAATAAAATATATTACAGTAGGTTTTTCTTATTTCTACTAAAAAGAAGAAATTTCTACAAGTTACAGATCAATTTATTTTCCCTTTTTTTTCTATTATTCTTACCAGTGAAAATTGCAACTACTGTTACTTAATCACATTGTTTGATCTATAAAGTGAGAAAAACTGCATAAGATAAAAATGAATATAAAATTAAGACTTACCAGTAAATCCTAAAAGACAATGACAAGTATATTTTTCTAATGTTGATGTAGGAGAGCAAGTAGCATTGTTCTGACACTGTTCTTTGATTTTACAATAATCCAAGACTACTTCACAATTACGACCTGCAGCAGAAATAATTTAGAATAATTTATTAAATTGGAAAAATAAAACACAAAAAAACTGGCAATTCAAGGATAAAAAAAATTAGAATATGTGATAAAAGAAAAAATAACACAAATATTTTCTTCAAAGTATAAAACAATGTTATTTATCTTTACCAACACTTTTATTAATTTTTCACCAGAAAAAAAAAAAAAAAACAGTTGCAAATCTTACATTTTTATTCACATTATCCTTAAACAAGTCTGCTAATTGTAATACTAATAGACAGTAAATGATAATTTTTATTTACTATGGTAATATAGATCAGTATTAATTAATTGCGTAACCTGAAGATTCTGCAAGAAGATATGAGTTCTACAAAAATTTCATCTACTTCTAAGTTCTATATATCTTTTTTTATATGAGTCTTTATAAAGTTTATTAAAAATGTTGATTTTATTTTAAGTAAACCAACTTTATCAATATTTGTTTTCAAGGAAATAAGACTTCCATTTTATACTTTTTATATTAAATGAGATAGATAAGAAGAGACTAAAAATAGTGTAATCTTAGAATGTTCACCAAAATAAATAAATACATTAGAAAATTATCTTGTATACTGCAGAAAACAGTTGTTTGGGTTTTATGGCATATCAATCTTTGTTGATTATTTAATGCCAAATCCATTTTTATACAAATAATCAGTTCTGTTTCAAACAATTCAGTTTAGCATGAGCACACAGTTTAATTGTCAAAAATATTTCTATTTCAAGCTATTTAGTTTAGTCAAACAGTTCTAATTCAAACAATTCAGTTTAGTATAAGTATAGTTTTTGTCCACACACAGTTAAATGTCAAAACAGTTCTATTTCAAACAATTCAGTTTATCATTAGTATATAGTTTAAATATCAAAAAAGTTTTATTTCAAGTAGTTCAGTTTAGCATAAGTACACAGTTCTATTTACCCCATAGATAGGGCCCTATTAGGTGCTACTACTCTGGGCCAGAGTGGACCTGGGATCGATGGTAATGAAGGGTACTCTACATTCCCCAAAGTTCCAATATTACTGGAACCTCAGCATCAGATTGTTTAGTGTCATATCCAGGACACTCGTTGGAGGGAGGGGGTCTTACCCCTTTGCAGAGGTGCAGTTGGAGTATTCTACAGCCCCAGGCGACTGGACAATGCAGAAGACAGATAATTAGTTTTAACATGCTAATTTATAAGTAGCTATGTATGCAGATGTTCTTTGAGATATCAAAGTTATTTAATTGGTTTCTCTAATCAAACAAGGTTAAGAAAGGCTGACACAGACAACTCCCAAAATTAATATCCAAGTCATATTACAAATCTTACCTCCATAATAATTGCCACCATCTTTACCTGAGCTGTCACAATGGCAGTTGAAATCCCCTGGAAGATTCCTGCAGGAACCACCATTGAGACAAATGCCATGATTATTAATTCTAATGTTGCATTCATTGATATCATGTTCACAGTTTGTACCATTGAATCCAGTTGGAAATCTTACAGGTGGGTTACTGTCAATTCTAGCCATTTTATAAGGACATTTACAATAGTAGCCACCATCTGTGTTCACACAAGTTCCACTGTTCTTACAAGGTGATGTAAGGCATTCATCTATGTCCACTGAACAGTTTTTACCAGTTTTGCCTTAAAAATAGATAAAATAAAAAGTTTCAGGCATATTATTTTCAAGAGTCAAGAAATATTAATTTCTAAAGTACTTTAATCCATTCAATAAACAGCCTATGTTAGAGCAATATGTATTCTTACAAAATCTATCAAAGAAAAAAAGGCCCCAAAAGATTATTAAAACAACAGAACAATACAATGGCAACCAAGTCAAAATTCCACTTTGTTGAAACTATCACACTATCTAATTTAAAATGATTGCTTACACTATATTTTCTTCAGGAGATTATCATTATTATAATGACTGTAATATGGAAGAAACTGATTTACACTCAAGCATAATCTCACATATACCTAAGTTTCTTGTAGCTTGCCAACCACAAGTTGAGTTTATTTTAACTAATTAAAAGTGGAAAATGATCGACAATTCCAAGAGCGATAATTCATCTAAGGTTTCCTATTTATCTATGCTATGTTATAATGACCCTCCCCATTATAGTGCCATTTTATTAAGTGTTGCAATTTTTAGGAACATATCTAGAGCATTAACCAAAGTATTACTGTAGTATTTTATTTTTTTTTAAATTGTTTTAGTGAATGCAAATATTGTTGTTAAAGGACTTCACAATAACTAATATTATTTATAAAAAAGAAGAAAATTTCTTCTATTCTGCTTTGATGATCTTCACTTTCTTTGAATCATATTTTTGCAATGACACTGACTCAGGCAAAATAAACCAATAAATTATCCATGGCCAAATACTATTCTAACCTTTCTTTTCTTAAAGCTGTGCTTTGCACATTTTTTGCAGAGATTAGAGACACAGAATAGCATAGACATATTTATTTTCATTAAAATAAAATCAGGCAGAGATCCAAAGCAGTAATTTTGTGATACGAGAGGTGATTTATACAGTTCATAGATTTTACAGAAAACCTTTTTTTTTTTACTCAAGTTCAATCAATAAGAAATTTTTCTTGCTTTAAAAAAACATTTTTTTTTTAGGTCTTGGAGTGGATTCAGTTTACAATATAATTGTTATAGTAAAGTGAGACCTTTTTACATTCATCATACAAAACAGACGTTTTACATTTTAAATTTTTGGTCAATATCAAGTTTAGATCAATTTATCCATCTTAAGAAAGTGAACCTGTAAAATTAAAATTCTCTTTTAGTAATTTCAAAAGAAAAAAAAATTTATTTTTCATTTATTCTTTAATTTTTTTCATAGTATTTGGGATTTTCAAGAATAATTAAGACAAAATATGGTGATTTAAAAAGATTGAAAATAGAAATATCAAAGATTTATCTTAAGCTTAAAACCTAACATCCTGTACACTTGTTATAGGTAAAAAAATTTAAAATGATCACAGATATAAGTTTGAGAATAACTGACTCGGGAAGTTTTAAATATATCAACTTATTAAAATTTAATTCTTTTTATAAAGTTGCATCTCAAAACATTTCAATTTTAAATGATTTTTTTCTAGCATTATCTGAATAAAAAAACATAGTTTTTCTTTCATGAAGTGTCTTACAAACTCCCCAAATTACTCAAAGAAGAAATATAATAGAACATTTTATGCCTACCTTTTGGACAAGCACATTCATAGCCATTGATATGATCATAACATATCTTTCCATCAGTACAGGTGACATTAACACAATCATCAATATTCACTTCGCAATTTGTACCTCTGAAACCAGTAACACAGTTACAGGAGTAGGTATGACTTCTCAAAGGAGCAGTACAGTTACCATTATTTTGACATGGAGCAAAAAAACATGCGTCATAAATGTTGGAGCAGTTAACACCCATCCAGTCGTCAGTACAGTTGCAACGGTACCCATTAACAAGATCTATACAAGTGCCTTGGTTCTGACATGGAGAGGTTTGGCAATCATCAATGTTAATTGAACAATTCTTGCCTGTAAAAGATTTAAAGAAAAACTTTAAAATAATTAAATAAATGTCATAAAAAATTCAAAAAGAAAAAAAAATCTGTACATCTTGCTTATATAAATATCTACCACCTAGAAACATTTTACCCTCATACTGAATGAAGTAAAAATTAATATATACATGTATAATACAAATTTTTTGGCATCCATAATTCCAAAACTTTGCCAGATGTATAATTCAGCCAAACCAATCAATATCGTATTGTTGTAGGACTATTAAAACGGTAAGAAAGAAAAAAGTCACCATAAGTATTTTCCTTGCTTAGATATCATATTTGCAGACCTTGTGCAATTTCTCTGGTTATTGTTATTCCTAATTATTTTCTTACAATGTCAACTAAAGTTGATTTGATGGGTAAGGAGTGGTTTACATAAAGATAGAAAAATAGAGTGAAAGGAATCTGTTGGTGTGAAGGAATAAATTACTTTTTCTTTATTCAGTGAAAAGAATTTTATACCAAATGTGCTGGCTAAAACTGACTAAATTTAAGGGGTAATTAATACAAATGTATGTGAGTGTAAAGAAAAGGCTGACATAAATAGGAATCAAACAGAATACATTTCATATGCGCCTTTTTAGAGCATTTCTTTGACATCTCACAGAGAGCTGAAATAGAAATTTACAACTTGCGGAGTCTTAACAAATGGACTCCTGTTGAGGTTATGGATCTTGCTTAAATAATAATATTTAAGATGCATTCATAAGCAATAGAATAAATACTAACTCTAAAAACAAACCTGTAATTCATCCATTTTTTTTTCTATTTTTATTTTTTTAAATGGACAAAATTCATCTTGGGTTGATATCTATTTGAAATTCAAGTATCCATCAGAATATAAGGATTTTATTTTAACTTGTACTATGGTTTCTGAAAGAGATATAAAAATATAACCTTATATAAGTTTATATTTTTATATAAACAATATAAACTTAAATTTTTATATAAACTTATATATATATAAGTTTATATTGTTTATATAAAAATATATATAAGTTTATATAAAAATTTAAGTTTATATAAAAATATAAACTTACATATATATATATATATATATATATATATATATATATATATATAAAAGTTTATATTTTTATATCTCTCTCAGAAACCATAGTACAAGTTAAAATAAAATAAAATCCTTATATTTTGATGGATACTTAAATTTCAAATAGATAGAAGCAATTTTGTCAAAACCAGGAGTCAGAGAATACTTTTTGGCATGACTAAATACAGTGTATCCAAAAAAATTTGAGATAATTTTAAAAGCGATTATCTTGAAAACTACTAAGTCTAGCTCAATAAAATTGAACAGTTTAGTTGTTGAACATCTTAAGTTTATTCTAGGACTGACTTCAATATGTGCACCACCCGTGACACAGTATACATCAAGTTGGTAGTTAAGCTCTGGCCAAACATGCTGTAGCATGTCTCCAGTAACATTATCCAGTGTGGAGGTGATTCTCTGCTTGAGTTCATCAATGCTCGCAGAAAGAAGTGGAAGAGATATAGACCAGTCCCTTCACATCCCCATAATGAGAAATCACACAGGGACAGGTCCAGTTTTCATCGCCACCATACCTGATCCATCTCTCTGGCAGATTGTCATTGAGATAAGAATGTACAGACCTCTTCCATTAAAAATAAAATCTTGATCTGTTTCTATACATTCTGTGAAAATTTGAGGTTATTTTCAACAAGAATTGCCAAAATTATTGGCCTGCAAAATTATGTCAAATTTTTGGGGACAATGTCTCAGTCCAGCATGTTAGCCATAGGGACTTCTTCCGGGTGATTTGGAAAGCATTTTATCAGGAGGCACAAGAAGAAAATAATATCAAAAAACAATTTGTTTTTACTTCAATAAAGATCTTTTGAAACATGAAATAAAACAAAGATACCTATGTATTGCTATAGGTTCTATATTACCACTGACTCATCTATTTGTATGAAATTAACTCAATATCTAAATGATAATGTAATATAGATTAAAAACTAACACAAAATTTTCACAATGCATAATAAAAATAGCAATGTTTAAAAGAATACATTGATAAAAAAATTTTTAAAAAATGCACATTAAGATATGCCTACATTTTTAAAAAAAAATTTTTCTCTCGGTCAAGAGTTGATTTCGTTTATTTAGTAGTCATGGAGTCTAAATATTTTACATTTAAAATTTTAAAAGATATAACTTGAAAATTCAACATCTTTGAGAACTGCAATATCATAAAAAAGATAGATTACTGGCTAAATAATCTACGCGAAGAAAGCTGAAGAATTAAACAAATGAAACATCATAATGCTAAAATCAATATCATTAAGACAAACATAAAATAAATAATTATCATTCAGTGATTTGATGATATATTTTTACCTGCATAACCAGGAGTGCAAGAACAATTATAATCATTAGACAAGTTGGTACAATTAGCTCCATTCTGGCAAGGTTTTAAAAGGCATTCATCAAAATCTTTGTCACATCGTTCTCCAGTCCATCCCTGAACACAGTCACATTTAAAGCCTTGCACCTGGAGGTAAAAAAAAAAAAATTACATTTTATATAACAATTTTGATCAATGTGATTTGCCAATCTCCTTTCTTGTGACCAAATCTAGTGAAGGATTTAATTACCATCATGGATTATGTTTTCATAGTATAGCAGTGGCAAAGTATTTATGACTAAAAGTAGTGGAAAAGCAGTCAGTGCTAACCTAATAACCATATTTACTGCCATATAAGATTATTTACAAGGGGATTTAGAGGACTAATGCCCATCTGCCCTGTTGGTAGGGGCTGTAGAATACACAGACTGCACCTTTGTAAAGATGTAAGACCACCCAATGAGACCACCTGTTAGCCATGGGTCAAGACCTATAATGCCTAAGGACAGAATCCTGGTGGTTAAGTAGTCCATGACGTAGGTACTAAGTGTTCATGCAACCTGCAACACTCCATTTCAGTTCTTATTTGGACTAGACAGGCAGTCAAAGAGGCCTGATCTAATCAATCAGCCAGTCAATGTCAAGCCCTAGAACCTATATGTATTCTTAAAAATGCTCACAGCAAACAAACACCCAAAGGTGCTAGAAGGCAGTGACTGAGGATAAAACACTTTAAGAGAAACAATTAAAAAAAATTTTTTTTACCAGTGTACTAATACACATGAAATCATGTATATCAAAAAAAGATTTGGTATTAAATAGTCCACAAGGGTTGGTATGCCATTAGACAAAATAACCAACAATCAATCAACTAATTTTCACAACAAAAACTTCCCATTTTGAACTTCTCGAGACAGTCTTGTATTTGTACAGGGCTGTAATAAAGTTGTCTTGTTTTGTTTTTGGTGGAGGAGTATATTTTTGTCATATTTTTGATGGGGCTGAATCTTTAAAAATATCATGCAAAAAAGATACAAAAATTACTTACTTTATTTGATGGCATATAAAGTGCCCCTTTTTTTTTTAATGAAAATTTCTGTTAAATTCCCCCTGCATCTTATATGCCATATGTAGGTTAAAAATTTGCAATAGTCAACAGAAATCTACCTAGCAACTACTATTCGGTTAGACTTTAGAGTAACTTTCATTTACCTATTGTCATTATTTAAAAGACTATTATGCAGATTAAAAGTGTTATCATTGATAATATTTATCATATTAATTTCATGATGTTTAATATTAACACTTTGTTTTTTCTTGATTTACCCTTCTGAAATCTGGGTGTGTCTTATATGCCCATGTGTCTTATATGCAGTTAAATATGGTACTTTGTAAGGAAGAAAAAATACTTTGTGAGTAAGGAGTTATGATATCCATGCAGAAGCAAAATTATTTTTTGAATGAAATTTGAAAATGGCTAATTTATTCAGTACTTAGAGCAGAGAAAATGATGTCAAATCTGTCACTGGAATCATTTTCTACTGTTTTATTGGTATCTCAATAAGACTCTTGAAGGATTTTTATGATTTCAAATTTAGCAGTCAAAGTAATTGGCAGCATGAATAGCATTTTAATCAGCATTGGTCAAATATTTATGCATCTAGAATTACTTTGTTCAATTCATCTACAAAAAGATTTTCTATTTTCACCTGTAGCATTAAAATCCAGCATTTACTTTAATTTTTTTCATATTTTGAGGTAGGGACGATACAATATTATCACCTTTATTGTCACTTTTATTTTTCACACTGTATAGAATTTACTAGTTTATTTCTTGTTGTCCAATTTCAGACTGTCTTTTTTTATTTATTGATTAAATAACGTTCAGTAAAAGAAAAAAAATTTTTCTTTCAAACATGAAATATAAAATAATACTAGAATTGTAAGTGTAGGTTTAACAAATGGATAGCTATTTATTACATTTAGTTAGTCTGGAATCTGTAAGCCTTGAAAATCAGCTTTATTTCTTTTTTAAATTGAGCTCTTAAGTACTAAAAATCAATACCAATAGAAAATACCCATCTATCTTATCTATGAAACAGTCTGTCAGTTTCAAGCATAGAGAAAATGCTTGTTTGTTTTGTTTTATGGTATATCAACCTCATCGGTCATTTAATGTCGAATTAAGTTAAGGAAAATAAGTCTGAAAAAAAATTCAAAGGAGAGGTCTTAGGAATTAATGATAAACTTAAGATAATTAGGAGTTTATTTGTAGGGAATCATGATCATAAAAAAAAACTGTGAAACAGGTTGGGGATGGGATCAGTTTGTTAGAATATATCTAGTAAAAAAAGGGTTTATAGAAGTAATTTGGTCTTATTGTAAATTCCTTTTTTAGAAATTATATCACATTATTTATTTCAGTGTTTTGGAACAGTTCCTTCATATTGTTTGCACTATTAAGGGTTTTTCTTATATGGGCAAGGTCAGTACATTCGATGAGAATGTGCTTCACGATGTATTTGGTCTGGCATGCATAACACATTGGTTGTTGTTTTCCTTCCGAAGTCTGGATAATGTAATTTCCTCTTTTTGTTTTTTTTTTTTAAAGCTTTGCTTTCATTCCCCCAGTGTGGGTTTAATTTCTAATAATTTATTATTTTTGTTATTGTTCCAGCATTGTTGTCTTTGCTGTAATATGTATTAATTCATTTTAAAGTCTGTATGTGGTATTTTAAATTTCTTTTCAGTGGTTAGGTTTATGGTAGACCTGGTTGCTTTATCCGCTTGGTCATTTCCACTGATGCCAGTATGACTTGGGACCCAACATATCTGTATATGATTGTGATTTGACAAATTCTTCAATTTACAAAGTATTCTTATTATCAATGGGTTTTAGTGATTCCAACACTGAGAAAATGCTTGTAAAATACCAAATATCACAGCATTTTGATCTGACAGGGGAAAAATAAACACAATGTTTTTATTTGTAGTTTGAAAAAAAGTTGATTTTTTTTTTTAACAAACAATTTCTTAACAATTTATGCAAGTGAATATTTAGGTTATGTTTCACTGTACTTGTAAGAAAGCCAATTCCTAATGTTTCAAGTCATTTTTTTTTTCGACACAAAAATATTGATCCATACAACCCCAACTCCCAAACTGCTTAGTTTCAAATGTCAGATCTCAATTTTAGAATTGGCAATAATCAACTTTCTCATCAAAGTCAAGGCATTTACTTTTAATTTGACAATAAAATGTTATTTGCCTGTTTGCTTATATTTCATTTCCATTCAAGTTTTCAATGATTTCTAGAGATAGGATGAAGAAATTGAGTAGGCACCGCTAATCCAAACCTATTTTTCATTTTGAAAAACAAAAAAAATCTGACATTCCATGGATCTCTGTGAAGCCAGATAAGTGACTTATTCAATTGAACTATACTTAAACACATTTGATTTCTTTATCTAAAAACATTTTTAAAGGATGGATATCTTCAAGAAGATTCATCCATTTCTTACTAAAGACAGGTGATCACCACTATAAAGTGCAGTACCTTCTACAAATCAGTGGAATGCCTAGTGTGTACTATTTTGCATCTTTTGTACCACTTCCACCTGTAAAAGTGATAGTGAATGCTCATAAGTTACTTACCATGTCTGTGCAGATACCATACACACAAGAATCATTTTTACAGTCATTTATATTAACTTGACAGGTGCTTCCAGTGAAACCAGCCAGACATTTACAAGTATAAGTATTAATGCCATCAATACACCTGAAAAAAAAAGGTGAAGATTCAAAAACAAACTTGTAATATGTACATATTTGTGCCATAAACAATAATTTAGTAACAATAATCAAAATGAATAATGTAAATATTTGTTGCTGCTTTTTCTTTACCAAAAACTAATAAATGAAAGAATTACATGCAAACTATTATTTTAAAGTTACAAAGTTGAAAATATTTAATAAAATGCATGTAAAATGGAAAATATTGCATTTGTTTAAATTATTGTTAAAATGTTACCTTCAACCTGCAGGTCATTGTGTTGTATACTACGCGTATACATATGCAAACCACACAGGCGCACAGGTGACTATTGTTCAGGTATGAACCGTTTATTAACTTTTGAGTTCAGTTCTTCGATACGAGGAGAAAGACAATTCTTTAAAGTCTTTCGTATCATATTATGCTAACAATACCCCAACGCTCGGTACATCTTGTGGTCCAATTTCAATTTCTCAACACCATGGTCGGACCCCAACTTCTCAACATCATTGTTGGACCCAACTTTTCGCCATCATGGTCAGACCCTAACTTCAACTGTCTACCTCAATGGCAGACAACCCAACTGTCTCCTACATTGCCCAAAGTCAACTCCCAACAGACTATTTTTCAAAATCTTCAAATTCTCAGGACCATCGCTTCCAGGCATGACGTCATTCACACTCCAGCCCCATTTCCTCTCTGGGGTTTATTATGACAAGTGTGATTGTCATATACTTTGCGTGCAAGTGTAAAACTGTACCAATTCTATGCACCTAAACTAAGAGCCAAATAGTTCAAAGCCCAACCAAACTGAATGATAAAATATAATTAACGAAAAATGATTAAAATAAAAAAAAATAATTCCGTAATTACATAACAATTGCTTACTATGAATTAGTGACTGATTTAATCAAACTGTTGGCATATCATTTAGATTATTATAGTCATGACACTTTTGCCATTGTATCTTTCAGCCTTCTGCAATTACTTATTGTATTTGATAACATTCTTGGAATTTTGAACCAAACCATTCATTTAATCCACTGAATTAGGCATTTCTCATTCTACTGTCCATGCAAGAGAATATTTTGTATCAGTTCTGATTTTGCTTATTCCACTGCACCATATAGATTTCCATATCTGAACCAGAATATATAGATTTCACTATCTGAACCAGAATATATAGATTTCACAATTTGAACCAGAATATGTAGATTTCACTATCAGAATATATAGATTTCACTATTTGAACCAGAATATGTAGATTTCCCTATCTGAACCAAAGAGTGACTTCATGATCATCAGGTAAATTACATACATTTAACCAATATTTATATTCATTAAACCACTGTTTTATAGATCAGATTGTGTAATTATAGAGCCTAATGCCTATTATTTCCTGATCAAAAGTTGTTTGTTTTTTTTAAACTATGTTCAAATTTGGTCTGGAAGTTCTTGTCTCTCAGATAGGATCATGATAACATGCTAGTGATGTACTTGTGTTTTCCTTTGATGAACAAAACATTGATTTCATATTGCTGAGTACACAACATCACTTGTGGCTATTTAGGGGTTTCTTTACTATGGCTTCTAATGGTTTATGATCAGTGTGGATCTTTGTTTCTCAAGCATATGCGTTTTGGTGAAAGTTTTCTAGTGAGAACACAATTGCAAGCATTGCTTTTTCAATCTCTGCATAATTCTGCTCTTTATCTGACAGAGTTCTACTTGCATCATACACTATAGACTTTCCTTACTGTAATAGAACAATACCAAGTCATTCTGAACGGGCATTATATAGGATTGTAGTAGGTGAGTACCAGTACACCTGTGACAAGTGCCTTCATTTCTGCTAATGCTTTGTCATGTATAGAAGACCCCATCCACACAACATTCTTGCAAATTATGAGGCAGAGGTTCTATAATCATGTGTACTTGACAGAAGCTTTGTAAGGTAATTGATTGTTCCACAAAGTCATTGTACTCCTTCAAAGTAGATGGTTTCAACTTGGTGATTGTATCAATTTTAGTAAGATCTAGTAGACTATCATGGTGCCTCATAAAGATCATTGGTGATCACTAGTCACTCTTTTTCCTTATTCAGCAAATTCCTTTTCTCATGGCATCATCTGTAGCAGCATTTTTAGATTTGTATTATGGTCAGCTGCCACTAGTTCAAGTTCATCTCCAGAACCAAACACAATTATGCCATCTATGATACATTTTTTATCAAGCCATTGGCCTAATGAGTAGAGTATTTGCCAATGGTCTGGTAGGCCGGGTTCAACCCTAGGTCAAGTCATACCAAAGTCTCAAAAAAATGGTACTGGATGTTGCCTTGCTTAACACTCAGCATTATAAGGTAAGGATCAAAGGTAAAGTGGAACAATCCAGGGAATGGAGTCGTGCACTCCCCTAGTGTAGTAGCTATTGAAAAGGGAGCCTTCGGGTCACCCTCGACTAAGGTTGCCAACTTGACTTTTTTTTTTTTTAAACTTATAACACATATGGTTATTCAATTCATCAAGAAAAAAGTGAAGATCCTCCTAAAATATTTCAGAACTCTCACAGATCTTAAAGAGAAGTCTAAGCCATCAATACCAACCATTACCTGTTTGGAAAGTAGTGAGATGACTGGATCCCTCATTTAACATTACATGAGACATCTTCATGAGTGAAATACTTCATATTTGCTAACTTCATTAGCACATCTTCAATTATGGGTAATATATATTGGTTTTTATTCAGCAATTTGTTGAAGGGTCTAGGGATCGAGGCAGATCCAAATGTCACCAAGCTTTACTGGCAATGATCATCTGACTGCTCCAATCTATTGGTTCCTCAACAAGGGTGATTGATAACTTCATAGTCACTAGTATGTGGCCAGGTACAGCCATATGAGGTGTGACTGTTTCATCAATCTGTAGGTGCATGTGTCCAAGTAATGATCCCTGTTCACCATTAAATTGTCAGAATATTCAGCCAGTTTCCATTCTAACTCTGAACTGATATTGGCAATGTTTCCATAGTGCACCATCTTGCTCACTACTGTAAACTCAACCAGATACTTTTTTTTTTGGTTCTTTAGGTTAAGTATCATGACACAACACTTAATGACCATGACTTCACTTCTGTTTCACACCTGTAGTTTTTTGCTCACCTGTTGTAGCTTGACATTCTGTATATAATTCTGTGGATTCCCACATACAGTGGCTTTATAATCTACTTGAAATTTCACTTTCCTTTAATTCAGTGTCACATTAACATATATTGTTTTATGTGACGTTTTTCTTTCCAATCACTCTGCTATGTTATGGTACTCAGACATGTACAGAGAGAGGGAGTAGGGGGTCAATGAAGACATGCTTCCATTCAGACAGAGGAAGTGGGATGAAAGGGTATCCTGTACCCTTAGATGAAATAGGGTAGAGAGTATTATTAAGAGGTGAATTATACTTTTGGGGATTTTGTTTTTCTTTTTTCTTTTTTTATTTACAAATAAATGCATTTTGAACTTTCCACAGATTCTACCAGTTTTATTATATTTAATAATCAAAATAATCTCCCTCCAGCTATGGGTAAATAGTAGGGCAGACTAGGTTCTTCAGCCTTGGTGAGGCAACTAGTCTAGGAGAAGGAAAACTCGGAATTCAAACCTGATAAACTCCGCTTAAAAAAAAAATTGACCTTGTGTCATATCCTGCCCAAGCGGAGGGGGTTGGTAAATATGATCAATAAGATTTATTCATGTTTCTCGTTTAAACATCCAATGCTGATTAATACACTAATACATAAACAAGTGGACTTACGTTGCATTGTTGTGACAAGGGTTTATACTACATTCATCAATATTGTTTGTACACCTATCACCATTAAACCCTGGAAGACAGTCACATTTGTAATCATTCTCCAAGTTCTGACAAGATGCATTATTAGCACAAGGTGTGGAAGCACACTCATCAATATCTTCACAAGATTCAGGAGGACCTTTTGTGATGAAAAAAAAATGAATAAATTAAAAAATATTTGATGAAAAGAGAAATCAACTTCCACTTCAATAAATTATAGAGTTCACTCTTTCCCCAAATATTTATTTACATCCATATTAACATTAAAAGTATCCAGAGAGTTTAAGGAAGAGAAACCAATGAAATTCTTTTTTATTTTTAAATAGAAAAATTCAGTCCAGTAATAAATACTGGTGATGTAAAGAAAAGGAAATTCCTACAATAAATTATCCAAACAGTGGAGTTTTAAAAGAGTTTAGTAGCAACAGGAAGAAGAGAGAAAGGATATTTGTCACATTGGAAAAGGGTCTTCTTAACTTCTGAATATATGGAGTTGGGGGTACAGTCTGTTGTGACTCACCTAATGATGGAATAGGTGTTAATTTCTTACTTTTTAGTAATTAACATTCAGATAAATAAGCAAGGTCTTATTCACTGAAATATATGACAACAGTTCTGAATTTTGTTTTTATTATATTTGCCTATTAAAGATCTTAACTAAGTCAAACTTGGTGAGTAGATATATCTGTAGTTGATCTATAAACTGAATTTTTTTTTTATTCACACAATGAAAATACATAAAATATTGTTTAAGTTGTTTCCAACTGTAAAAATTATGCAAGTTACATTAAACTCACAATAAATACATACAAAGTCATTATTGATAAACATGATAAACATCATAAACTGCCATCATATTTAAATCAAATGAAAATCAACTTTTAAATGATATGTTTATCTTATTAGAATTTATTTTCATTGATTCTTTTTAAAAAAGTTCAACTTCTGTTCATTAATCATCAAACAAAATGGCAAAGATTTTCAAATATGAATGAATCTAATTTCATAAAATCAAAGGCAAGTTATCATATATTATGCTCTCTTTATTATACATGGGAATATAATCAGTAAAATAAAATACTAAAGTAAAAAATGTTGTAGAATTCACATACCTAATTAACTGAATTGCTTTCATAATGTATATGGTTAAAGTTCTAACAGATTTATAGATGAACTGCAGATCCTGATTCAAGTGAAAGTTCAAACTTTGCTTATGATCATTATTCTAGTTTCAACTCCTGAATAAATGATAGGGAACACTGCTTATACTTGAATGAGAAGCTGTTCGACCCATGCCTATATATATATATATATATATATATATATATATATATATATATATATATAAACAACATACTGATGTTATAAGCAAAGTCCTATTAGCCAAAAATGTGTCTCATTATTGTTCACATAGTGGAAAATGTATCAAATATTGTTTCCAAACGTAATGAAAGTTATTCTCAAGACATTGCAGACTGCTATATTCATCTTAGTCTGCTATGTGTGGAGAATAATAATAATAATACTTCATCTCAGAAATATAGACAGACATTATAGTGAAAGTTATGCATCAGTTGGGTTTGAGTCACTACTTTAATCTTTTGGCTTAATTTCAAATCTAATTCAGTTCCTTCATAATTTAATAAAATCAAAGTTACTTTGCTTACCCCTCAGATATTTCATATTTGTATTTAAAATAAAATATTGCTATTTGTTTGACTTAGAACAATATACTTTTCCCTTTTTACTAAGTAATCTGGTTAAACAAAAATTAATACAACTCCTTTAAAACAAAATACAAACTATATGAGAAAGATCTTTCCAAGATATAAAATTTAATCACTTGTAATTGGGATTTAAAAAATATTTAAATATAAAAATAGAATTCATTCCTCCTTTTATATATTAACAATTTCCTGAATGCTTGATAATTATGCTTCCATATTCAAAGCTTGTAACAGTTAAATTTTCAAATTTTATAAAGATTTTCTTAACAATAAACAACAAAAATATATCAAGTAACAAAAGTTTTTTTATCAACTCCTCCAAGGTTTGGATTCAGAATTTGAAGGAATCAAGTCAGAAAAATAAACACTAGCAAATCTGATTTTTTTCAAAATGATTATTTTGCAACCTACTAGTTTCAAAATATGGTTCATCATTTTTAAAAACTAATATGAAAAAATTTCAACATAAACTAAACATACTACCAGACCCACCAGCAATTCAGTCTAACTGATGTTACAGTCAAATACTAATAAATGTTTTCAGCTTTTTTCTTTTCAATCTAAAACATGGTTATAAAAAAATCCCATAACTTACCAGTGAATCCATCTTTGCATTTACAGGTGAAATTGTTAACCTGATCTATACAAATACTGTGTGCCCATGGACAGGAACTTGCAAGACAATCTGGGATGTTGATTTCACAAAATATTCCTTTAAAACCAGATGCACAATCGCATTTAAAACTGTTAATAAGATCCTGGCAATTTCCACCATTTAGACAAGGATTTGACATACATTCATTTATTTCCTAGAATAAATAAATATAAGTGAAAACCATGTTTGAGAAAGATATACACTCTACAAATACATTTGAAACTCACCAATGAAACAAAAAGTATTTTTCAATAGAAGCAAAAAAAGACATAAGTCAATAATAATAATAATAATAGTATTTTCAAAATACTAGTAAATTAATCAATTAAAATGTCTTCAAAATAATCAAAAGTCTGAGTCACCATATTGTCCTATTTACCAACCCCTCCGCTCAGGCAGGATATGACACAAGGTCAATTTTTAAGCGGAGTTTAACAGGTTTGAATTCAGTGTTTTCTTCACCTAGACTAGTTGCCTAACCAAGGCTGAAGAACCTACTCTGTCCTACTATTTACCCATAGCTGGAGGGAAAATAATTGGATTCATACCTTTCCCAAGGGTATTAGTGCTATGTGAAATGCAATGAGTTTCGTCCAGGATTTGAAGTCGTGTCGCCGTGTTCATTTCCTATGACAATAACAATTACACCACGGGCACCATATTGTGAAGGTGAAAAGTTCAAACTTAATTTTAAGAATTAAAAACAAAAAAAAATAGTTTTGTTCATTTTTTTACTAAACTGTTTTTGCCTAATTTATTTTAATTTGACAGTTGGTTTGTTAAATCAGATATATTTCTTCCTGTAAAAGAGAGATTTGATAGTCATCAAATGGATTTACACTGTTTAGTAAATTAGTGCTTCACCTGAAATATCAATTAGTTAATTACATTTACCTCCAAAGCACAGGTGACATGATGCAGACAATTCCGATACAGCAAAGAGAAACTGTAAAGCTTTTAAAATAAGATGTTGATTTCCACATTAAAATTTTAGTTCATACCTATATATTATCCATTATCCTATTTACCAACCCCTCCGCTCAGGCAGTATATGACACAAGGTCAATTTTGAAGCGGAGTTTAACAGGTTTGAATTCAGAGTTTTCCTTCTCCTAGACTAGTTGCTTCACCAAGGATGAAGAACTTACTCTGCCCTACTATTTACCTATAGCTGGAGGAGAATAATTGGATTCATACCTTTCCCAAGGATATTAGTGCAATGAGAAATGCAATCAGTCTCGTCCAGGATTTGAACTCGTGTCGCCGTGTCCATTTCCTACGATGATAACCATTACACCACGGGCAACACCTACCAGTCTATCAAATGCCTCCAGACTTCCATTCAAAGGTGTGATGGGAGGGAGGAAAAAACATAACAGTTGGCTGGTTTTACATGTTAACTTATTTAATGGTGAAGTTAGTTGTTTTTTTTTGCTTTACAAATAATTGTATGGTTTCAAGTAACTAATAAAGTAAAGTAAAGTAAAATTTGCAACCGTAGTCAAGGGTGACCCAAAGGCTCTCTTTTTGATAGCTACTATACCGAGGTGTAGAAGAGGGCGCTACTCCTTTCACTGGATTGCTCCACTTTACTTTTGATCCGTACCTTATAATGCTGAGTATTAAGCAAGGAGGCATCAAGTACCATTTTTTGAGTCTTTCATATGACTCAACCTGGGATTGAACCCAGCTCTCCCCGGTCATTGGCAAACACTATAACCATCATGCCAATGTCCAGAGGTGCCTGTGGTGTAATGGTTATCATTGTAGGAAATGGACATAGCGACAAGGGTTTAAATCCTCGACAAGACTGATTGCATTTCACATAGCACTAATACCCTTGGGAAAGGTATGAATCCAATTATTCTCCCTCCAGCTATGGGTAAATAGTAGGGCAGACTGAGTTCTTCAGCCTTGGTGAGGCAACTAGTCTAGGAGAAGGAAAACTCTGAATTCAAAACTGTTAAACTCTGCTTAAAAATTGACCTTGTGTCATGTCCTGCCCGAGCGGAAGGGTTGGTAAATATGGTTAAGCAAGGAGGCATCAAGTACCATTTTTTGAGTCTTTGGTATGACTCAACCTGGGATTGAACCCAGGTCTCCCGGGTCATTGGCAAATATTATAACCATCATGCCAATGTCCAGTCAAGTAACTAATAATCCTTTGTAAATAATTATAGCTTCAAATAACAATTCTTAATATAAATAATTCAAACACAGTTTTATGGTATCAAATGTTCTGATCTAATAAGTTTCAAACATACCAAGATGCATAGATGGTACTATAACAGGCACTACCATTAGAGCAATGAAAGTGTGACTACACAGTCACAGAGCTCCAGAACTGGAGCCTCAGTATTGGATGCAGTTTAGTGTCATTGACAAAACCTGGTTTTTGAGGAAGTCTCACCCTTCTGTATGGAATACAATTGACTTATTCTAGGTCCTGCCAATAGGGTGACTAATAGGAAACAAAATAAAATGAGCCAAAAACCAATGTTATTTCATAGTAAAACAAAACACTTGCCTCACTACATAAATTGCCGGAAAAACCTCGAGGGCAGCCACAGATAAAAGAGCCTACAGTATCTGTACAAGTTCCATTCCCACATGGATTGGAGGTGATACACTCATTTACATTCTCTGAACACGTAGGTCCCTGATAACCTGAAAAAGGAAGAAAATTTTGAAATTATTCAGTGTTTCATTTTGGAAAAGGGCAAAAAGTTTGAAATTATTTTTATTGCTGGTTAAAGCTGATATATTTTGGGTATAAGTAAATAAGTTGTCTCACTCTTTAGTAGCTACTACACTGAGGTGTAGGGGAGGGCACAACTCCTTTCCCTGGATTGAACCTTTCCTTCATCTTTAGTTGAGGGTAACCTGAAGGCTCCTTTTTCAATAGCTACCACACTGAAGTGTAGGGGAAGGCACTACTCCTTTCCCTGGATTGAACCTTTCCTTCATCCTTAGTTGAAGGTAACCTAAAGGCTCCTTTTTCAATAGCTACCACACTGAAGTGTAGGGGAAGGCACTACTCCATTCCCTGGATTGCTCTACTTTACCCTTGATCCTTACCTTATAATGCTGAGTGTTAAACAAGGTGGCATCAAGTACCATTTTTTGAGTCTTTGGTATGACTCGATCTGGGATTGAACCCCATTCTCCTGGACCATTGGTGAACACTCTACTCATTAAGCCACTGGCCCAATTACTTACTACTGGATTGAACCACTTACACTTTATCCATACCTTATAATCCTTACTGTGAAGCAAGTAGGCATCAAGTACAATTTTTTTAGTCTCTCATATGACTTGACCTAGGATTGAACCAAAGTCTCTTGAATGAAATATATCAAGTCACACTAGTAGCATGGATTTCCTTGACTCTCTCTCACTATTTATCCCTATCATCCATCACTCCCAGAAGGTCTTCTAGAGTACATCCTGTGTCCATGAAGAGCTGTTGTAGGTAAGTTCTTGTTGGTCGTCCAACACTGGCATGTCCGTGTGAAGGGGTACATAGGAGAACATCACTAATGAGTTTATCCTTGCTTCTCCAGAAGTGTCCCACATGCCTTGTTTGCCTTTTTTGGATGGTTTCAGAGATAGGAGGTAGGTGGCCGTACAGCTGTTGTTTCATAGGATGTTGCTTCTAGGATTTGTTCAAATATAGCTTGTAGCATTCTAGCTTTTTTTCTATATGTTTTGTCAGCATCCATGTGGTGCATCCATGCAGTAGATTTGATACAACTGCAGGTTGAAAGAAATTGCATTTTATTTCATCAGATAGGTCAGACTTCCATATGACCGATAACGTATCAATAGCAGTCCATGCTTTCACTAACTGCATATTGATGTCACCTTCAATAGATGAGACAATATTAATAAGATACATGAACTTGCCCACTAATTTCAGAGAACTACCATTTAGTGTAGAGATGTCTCCTTTTGATTAAAGTACTTGTATGCTGTTTTATCTGCATTCACATAGAGACCAATACCTCCTGCTCCCTGCTCCAAACTATGCAGCAGGGATTTGGCTTGGGTAGGTGTATTTGCAAGAAGTGCTATGTCATTTGCATAGTCTGTATCCATAATAGTTTCTGTGGGGCATCATCTGCTTCTTGCCTTTTTTAGTATAAAATCATTATCTTTCATTAGATCTATCAATGTTCGAAGTACGTAGTCTAGGCAGATTATGAATAGATATGGGGCTGATGTATCCCCTTGCAGAACACTACCAACTATGTCAAAGAAGTCTGTATCTCCATCTGGTGAGCAAACCTTTACTTTCGTGTTTTTATAGAGTATCATTATGCCTGTGACAGTTTCTTTAGGAAGACCATAGACTAGTCGTATTTTCTCCATCTTCCCACTGTGTATGGAGTCAAATGCCAAGGAGAAATCTATGAACAAGAGTGAGTGTCACTTTGAGGTTTTTGCATAAACTCCAATGATTCAACAGATTATTAGAATCTGTGATACTTTCTCTGAAATTCATTCTAATTCATTCTAAGAATTTTCTCAATTTCTGATTATATATATATATATATATATATATATATATATATATAAAGTAAAGTTGGCGACCATAGTCAAAGGCTCTCTTTTCAATAGCTACTACACCAAGGTGTAGGGGAGGGCGCTACTCCTTTCCTTGGATTGCTCCACTTTACCCTCAATACATACCTTATATTGTTGAGTGTTAAGCAAGGAGGTATCAAGTACCATTTTTAAAGTCTTTGGTATAACACGACCTGGGATTGAACCCAGGTCTTTCGGACCATTGGCGAACACTCTACCCACTAAGCCAATGACCCAGTACTTATATAAGTACTGGATATTTAAAAAAAAATTTTATAATTAGCATAGTTTGATATATATATATATATATATATATATATATATAGGTATTATTCGGTCAAGTTAAACCAGAGTTTGGAGTAATTCGTTCAGGACAAGAAAATCATTCAAGAGCCGAACATTTAAATTTTCCTGGTAGAGAGCTCAATGTAATTTATTACAGAGCAATATTTCTTCAAGAAAAAACCAAAGACCAGTTAATTTAGGATTATAAATTTATTTCCATCCTGTTTTTCAGTTTCTGGTGTGAACCAAAAACATGAAGATTTTTTTTCTTTGTGTTTTTGGTTCACACCAGAAACTGAAAACTAGGATGGAAATAAATTTATAATCCTAAATTAACGGGGGTCTTTGGTTTTTTCTTAAAGATATATATATATATATATATATATATAAAACTATGCTAATTATTAATTTTTTTTTAAATATCCAACAGAAAATTACTATCTTCATTTGATCAAAATCACAGCAGACTACAATGGAAAATGTATAAACTTAAAAAGAATTAACATTGTATTTTATTTGCTATGAATAGATATTAATGCCATATAAAACATATGCACATACACACACAACTAATCAAAGCTAATACACAAAAAAAATTCTTATATAAAAGAAAATGAAACAAGTCTACAAGAAGACACCAATATAATAGACTGTATTCTATCAATGAAACTAATCAACAATAGACAAAATATCATCTAAGAAGGTTAGAGAATTAACATTTTGATAGGGAAGGGGATTGGTTATTTACAATAATCTATATGAGCCTCAGAGTGCCATGCTGAGTATTTCCTTTTCTGGCATCTGTCAGGGTAATGGAGTTTAGTTGACTGTTCTCAGCTCTCCAAGTAACAGACAAGTTGTACTAAGTTACATTCCATCAGCAGTAAAATACAATCACCAATGTAAAATAAAGTTGCGACCATAGTCGAGGGTGACCCGAAATCTCCCTTTTCAATAGCTACTACATCAAGGTGTAGGGGAGGGTGCAACTCCATTCCCTGGATTGTTCCACTTTACTCTTGATCCTTACCTTATAGTGCTGAGTGTTAAGCAAGGCTGTATCAAGTGTCATTTTTTGAGTCATTGGTATGATTTAACCTGGGATTGAACCCCGGCCTCCTGGAACATTGGCAAACACTCTACTCATTAGACCAATGACGCTTTAATCACCAATGTAACCTACATTTATTTCTTTTAACATTTCTTCACATCACTTTTTAAACTTCAGTGTAGTGATAAAAGTTAAATGATAAGTAAACAAAGTAATCAAGAAAAAATATAACTTTGACAAAGTTACCAGCAACAATGAAAAAAAAAGTAGCATGTAGAGGTTTATAAGAAATGACTACAGTCTCCACAAAATAGATATTACTGATGAAACAAGAACAACACTTACCTGAACCTGTACAATTACATTCAACTCCATTAATTCGATCAATGCAGGTGCCATGTTTGCAAGGTTCTAAACTACATTCATTAATATCAATCATACAATATTGACCGGTAAAACCTGAAAGAAGATAAAGATTTAAATTTTCAAAAAGAATATATATTTATTGCACATAAAGCATAAAATAATCATCTATGATAATGTATTCAAGCAGACACTAAAATAAAAATTTATTGCACATCAAATCTTATTTTTAAAAAAAAGGTTCCATTGGAGGTATAGTCCTTTATAAACTAAACTGGTTTTTCAAAATATCCTGTATTTGAATGAATACAAAACCCTTAACATAGTCTAAAGTCATTTCAAGTTGCCTAAGAAAAATTTGTAGATACACCCAAGGACTGAACCCCTTATCCTTTTGACAGCAAAATTTCAAATCAAATGTTTTATTTAATACACAGAAGATAGACAACAGAACGAGAACAGTCTATGTCTTGGAATACAATATGGGATTGGTTTAGTTTTATGGCACATCAACAACTGTAGGTTATTAATACCAAATCCATTTTTATACAGGTAAAAGTAAAGGTGGCAACCATAGTCGAGGGCAACCAGAGGGCTCCCTTTTCAATAGCTACTACACCAAGGTGTAGGGGAGGGCGCTACTCCTTTCCCTGGATTGCTCCACTTTACCCTTGATACGTACCTTATATTGCTGAGTGTTAAGCAAAGAGATATAAAGTACTATTTTTAAAGTCTTTGGTATGACGTGACCTGGGATTGAACCTAGGTTTCCCAGTTCATTGGCGAACACTCTACCCATTAGACCAATGAGCCAGTTTTGATAAACAGTTCAATTTCGAACAATTCAGTTTAATATTACACAGTTTAGCTCTATTTGACCCATAGACAGGACCCTATAAGGTGCTACCACTCCAGACCAGAGTGGACTGGGAGCAATGGTAATGAAGGGGTACTCTGTATTCCCCAAAGCTCCAGCATTACTGGAACCTCACAGTCAGATTGTTTTGTGTTATATCCAGGACACTTATTAGGAGGTTTTTACCCCTCTGCAGAGAAGCAGTTGGGGTATTCTAAAGCTCCAGATGACTGGGCAACACAATATGGGAGGCATCAACTCAGGAAAGAACAGTAAAGCCAAAAATTAGTAATAGCACTAACTGATTGCACTTAGAAAAGAAAAATGCTCTAGTTGAAGAAGCAGGCAAATAAATGACAGAAAAGCTTTTAAAAATTGTCTGAATTTTCCCACTGGTTCAATGACCCAAAAGATAAAAGCTTTGGTTAAGAGATTTCTAATTAGAGTGTGACATGATGTGTGGTTGAGTACTTAATATGTAAAAATGAGAATTTATTAAATATATTCTAATTTATATATCTCAAAAACAAAAAAGATCCTTAGATAAGTATCTTTTTGGTCAAGGCTTATATGACCTAAAAAGCTGGTTGATTGTTCCTAAAGGTCAGTTAAGAGTGAGACAATCATTTTTGATTTTAAAGGTTAGCAAATTTATTTAGTTTTTTGGTTGTCAATGGAAACTTCATCAATCACAATGATGAAACAGGTCATTTCGTAAAATATATTTATATAAAAAATGGGATAATTAAACGAATCCCCAGAGAAGATAAGAAAAAAGGACCAAGAAGAAACTCAAGACTGCCAAAGAAGCATTTCTTCCATTCCAGACCCGAAGTACTCCAAACAACCTTCAGACATTACAAAATTTCAAAGTCCCAGACTTTAGAGATGTTAGTGTTACTCAAACTGCACCTCATCATCACTCTTCCTCTCTCAATATTCTTTCTTCTGTTTGCCAGGAAAGCAAACCTCCTTTGTTTGTTATTTATTGTCTCACAAACGTGTTTCAATAAAAACAATTTTTTGTTGTTGTTAAACAACGGGTTTTCTCTATTCTTTGAGTTGTTAGACAATCTAGCTACTCATATTACCTGACCATCAGAAGAAGATCCGGCTGAATTGTATCAACCCCACTCCATGTATCTTTCAAAGACAATGTGAGCATGGAAGGATTTGACAAAGCAAACAACCAGAAGCTAATGTGGTAGTCACGAACACAATAGCCACAAGTACTGTGACTAGTAGTCACACCACATTGTGCTCCGTGACTAGCATAGGACCACAGAGTATATCTTAAACTTTTGAGTACAATTTCTGAGCCAGGGTTCAGCCAAAAGAAAAGTCACATTTTGGAGGCTAATTTAAGTGAAATAAGATATTCCAAAACATGAGTAATGGAATGAGAAGAGTCCATTCATGTAGATCATTTAAAGGGTTCAGTTTGGAATTCTGTAAAGATTACCATGAAAAAAAATACCAGAATACAATAGCTGAATTTTTGTGAATATAACAACCAATATGAGGACAATAGTTTGAAAAAAGTAAATTACCACTCAGGAAATTAAAAAAAATTAATAAAAAAACAGTCTGAGAAAAAAGGAAAAAATAAAACATTCTATAATTTTAAGATATTCACAAGAGGGACCTGAAGAGTTCATATTATCATATTATATCTGCTATTGATAACTTTTTTTAAACAATGGGATCCAACCACTGCAATACCAATAGAAGAAGTGTGTAGACCACAAGAGGCACTATGTTGAAAAATAAACCTTATTTGGTCTCATTCTATGAGAGTATCTTAGTCAGTCTATGAGCTTTCTTCATATTGAAATTTGTCTTTACCTTAGCCTTTAGCACTGAATGGTATAAATATTTTTTTAATTCCAGGAAGACATTGACACCTGAATACTTGGGTTGTCCATGAAGAAATTCTTCTTTAGGAATAATCATTGAAAAGTTACTTTAAACAACCATTAAAATTAATACCAAGTCACATCCTATATACAGAAATTAAAATTGTACATAAAAGGCAAATATTCTATAATTAGAACTTAATAGTTATCTAAAAACAATGATAGGGTTGGATGCAAACAAAGACACCTCCCACCATCCACTATTAATAAGTTTCAAATTGGATTAAAAATTGCTTTATTTACTAATAGCATTTTAATCCAATTGCACAAAAAATAAAAACTCACTCTTTTGTGACATTTTTACAATATTCAGGTAATATATATTACATAACTCATATCATTATAATCTACACTTAAATATATTGAGTCATTTGATTTAAAGAATTTATATGCTAATTAACTGCAAATAGATAAATATAGAAAAATAGTCTATATTTAGCATTTAATAGTTATCTTCCTATTAATACCTTACATTTAAGCTCAAAATTCCTTTGCAATTGGAATTATTTTTTGGTTGACACATATAGAAGTAACAAAAAGTAATACAATTAATCTATATTCTCAAAAAATTACTGCTATTTGAATATTGTTTTAAAATATAAAGCTAGTTAGCTGTCATTTTATCTTTAACCCTATACAAGAACTTACCTGGTTGACAAGCACATTTAAAGTCATTTCCATTTGGAATACAGGATGCATTGTTTTGACATGGTTTAATTTTACAGCCTTCAAAACCTGCAATTATACGAAAAAAATCTTATTTGAAATTACAAATTTGATATTACAAATAATATGTTACTGATATTAGCATAGTTTCAGTGTTACTTTCATTTTGTTATTTATGTAGAAAAAAGAAAAAGGTTTTCACTGGAGATATTTCTATTAATTTAATGTTTATGAATACTACTTAAGTTAATGTCCATATACTTCTGTACAATAATTTCCTTCCCACTTTCCCCTCTTAAAATGCATTATCAATTGTTTCACTGCTTTATATCATATAAACTTCTGACATTTTATGCATAATTTGCTATTGTTTTATTGTAACAAAAATGATTTGCAATGGTATTAAACATGAAACAACAGATCATTTACTAATGAATCAAAGAGTTACATAATCAAAAGAGGCAGAAGGTTCCTGAAATACATCTGAAGAAAAGATTTTGATGAATCAAAAATAAAATTTTAAAAAATTAATATGCCACAGATAGGAAATGGTATTGAAAGAAAAGGAAAAGACATTCTTGCAATAAGGATCCAAAAATTTACCAGGAAATTGTCCCAACAGGAACAGCTTTTTACAATACAAAAAAGAAATTTTTGAAATGTATCATATACTAACTCACAAATTAATTTTCTTTTCAATGCATCCATTTGTCTTTATTCATTTAAAGTTGACTTAAATACTTCAACCGCAAAATAACATAAAGGGAAAATTTTTGTCCAGAAAGAGTATGAGAGATGTTTAATCTTTTTAACTGAGTTAGTTCATTTTAGGTCTTTCTCACTCGTGACATAGGAAGATGTCCGTTTGCTTTAACCATTTATTACAAAGTGTGAGAATCAATAACAATAAAACAAGGGCATACAACCAGTGATACCTGAATTTAACAATAATCAGTAATGAACCAATAACTGCTTATAACAGAATAGAAGAGGAGGTGCCCATGGTGTAATGGGTATCATAGCAGGAAATGGACACGGTGACACGAATTCAAATCCTCAACGAGGCTGATTGCATTTCACATAGCACTAATACCCTTGGGAAAGGTATGAATCCAATTATTCTCCCTCCATCTATGGGTAAATAGTAGGGCAGACTGGGTTCTTCAGCCTTGGTGAGGCAAATAATCTAAGAGAAGGAAAATTCTGAATTCAAACCTGTTAAACTTCGCTTAAAAAATTGACCTTGTGTCATATCCTGTCCAAGCGGAGGGGTTGGTAAATATTATATGATAACACAATAGAAGAGTATAAAGAATTGTCATTCAGGTTCTATAAAAATTCTCCAACTAATGAGGAATCTTTTACAGAAAGAACTAAGAAAATCATTATAGGATAGTAGACAGAGTCTATAAGGGCTCTAGAAATTTAGATTAACTTTGACCTAATTTTTTTGTTCAATGTGGACAATAAAATATTGGGGGGTGAGGTTTCTTACCAGAAGAATGATGATCCAGTTCATGTTCAGAAACAATTACACAAATACATCAATCAATCAAGAAAGAAAAATTGAGATTTCCATGTTGTATCAACCAGAGGTAATAAAACCAGAAAAACTGCTAAAAGCAAAAAATCATCCGTTTCACATGACCTGGCCAGATCTTGAAAATGTTATTTTATTACATTTGGTCGGTTTCATAATATATCAATACTCGTTGGCTTTTTTAATGCCAATGTCAGTTTTTTTCCAGGCAATTACATGGTTTCCAGTAACTATTTTTATTTATTATTAGCTAAAATAACATCTTTATGGTTATAATCACAACATTTCAGCCAATATGTCCCTCTGCCTTCTTCAGGTGTTTCATGTTGAACTCGGAAGTTCACACAGAACCTCAAACTGAATCCTTTATTTGAACCACAATTCTATTAACCATGAACAGGTACAAGTGTTAAGTTATAGTAAGAATGTCTTGTTATTCTTACTTGTTGTTGGATTGAACCTGCAACCTTCAGATGATTTCACTATTTAATTATAATGCATAAACAATTATAGTTTCAAGTAATTATCTTTAATACAAATAATTTACACTTATCTGGTTTCAAGTATTCCTATATAATATTAATAATTTTCAAATAGATCTATAGGCATGATCCTAACAGATACTCCCAGTCCAGTAATGAATGAACCAAGAAGTAATGGTAATGAAAAAGTGACTATACTCCCAAGTGTTCCAGAACAGGAATCTCATGACAAGATGCAGGTTAGTGTCATGACCAGGAAACCCTTTGTTTGTGGGGGAGGAATCTTACCCCTCTTCAGGAGATGCAGTCAGTGTATTCTAGACCAAAGCCAACAGAGAGAGATTTCATTATCATTTAACTTATGTTAATTAGACACTAATGTACTCTGATTAGTGTCCTCATCTTGACTCTTATTACATTCATGTTTCAGCTATTGTAGCTTCCAAACAAAGTGACTGTTAGTAATTTTTCAGAAGTTCAGATAACTTATGAGGCGTGCATTTTTGCTTAATCCTTAAGATATAATGGCCATTACAGATATATGAAACATCAAGACCAAATATTTTATCAATAATTATCTGGAAAACAAATCATCAACAAGTAACAATCTGTTTAGCAAGTATGGTCACATCACAGCACTGAATTCATTTGTTAATGAGTAAAAAGCAAAAACATGATTATGAAGACTACCACCATTGCCAATGTAAAAAGTGAATATTTGTCAAAAATATTATGGAGACCAGAATCATCTTTTAAGATAAAGGCATTGGTTGGTTGTGTGGTAGCTGGCAGAGCAGATACTGGCTTTCACCCACAATTTTCATGGTCAAAAGAGAGCCCAAAGAAAAGAACAGTTAGATATTTTAAAGAGATTTTCAATGTTAAGAAAAACAAGACTCTCTCTACAACTATCAGACATTGAAAACACACAAAAGACCATGTGACATCAAACCAATGTAATCAAGAGAACAAATTTCCAGATAAAAGCAGAATCTGAAATCATCTTGTTGCATATTGATCCTTGACCAAGTTGTCAATCAGAGATTTCTCTGCATGGGATACACCTGTATAAATAAGCCAAAGCAGTATGCGCAGATGTAGGCAGACTATATGAATCACCAATCAGAAATGCATAGGCATTGTGAAATCATATATGCAGCCAGAGTAGTGGGCAGTCTCAGTCTTGCAGCCAGAAGAAATTCAGTCAGTCATGGAGAGTGGCCAGTAGGTGCCCAGTGGGGTAATAACTGCAGCAGCCTCCGGTTTATTACATTTTGTCAAAGAATAGAAGAAATCGTAAGTGAAGCTCTGAGTGTGGCCTGATGTGGCTAAGAAGAAAACAAGGGCCAATATAGCAGTGTCCAAATGTCCTTCAAGTCCTCTGTCTGTCTCTCTCACACAATCAACTTTAAACCTTTATGAGAGTAATTAAGTGAGATTTATTTTTATAAAGAGGTATTATGCCTATTCCTTCATCATTCATCACACCTATATAACAATGTAATAATTCACCAAATGTCTGCATGTAGAGCTAAAGCTATGCCATCTTTATTTTTCACCCTCTATATCTTACTGTCTCTCTCACTGTAAAAGGATATCCATCTCACAGTACTTATTCTTTTGGTAATCATTACAGGAGGCAACTGACTCTCTCTGTTGGGGTCAGAATTAAAAGGGACTCCATTTCATCTCAACAGTTGCCTGACCTAAAAAAAAGGCCTCAGAAATCCAATTTTTTAAAATTTAAGTTAATATTATACCTATAAGTCTGAAAAATAATACAGCCAAATAATTTAAAAAAATAATGATATAGTCAAATATTTATCAATTTTAAGGGTTTTTTTAAAAGTATCTGAAATCTCCAAATGAACCAGAATGTAAACAAGGCAGCAACCCAAAATGAATAAATGATAAAAACAAATAAAATGTCCTTTAAACATAAATAATAATCCTAAACTTTAATAAAAGCAACTCTGCAGTCTTTATTTTTAATAATGACCATATTACAATCCATATGTAATATGGGTAAGTACTACTAGTTATTAATATACCAAACAACTTCAAATTGAGGAAGTCAATAAGATCTGATTGATGCATGTGGGAATACTAATATCCTCAAGTACATTTGAACTATTTTGGAATATACTCTAAAAAATTATACATGGAAACACAATAAAGTGCTAGAAATCCTTACTAAAACTACAAAATATATGAAATTTCAAAGAAAATTTTTGTCATCCAAATTGAAGTGAATTCAGAATATTAATTCAACTTTCTAATTAATTACTCAATATCCTTTTAAAAATGTTGATATTGAGGTGACAATTTCTTTTGAGAAACATACCAACTAGTTTCATGAATGTAAATTGGAATATGATAGAGACCTGCAAGAAAAATGCAGAAGACATAGCTGTAGAATATTAAAGATTTATCACTAACAAGCTTTTGACAAGTCTGACTAAACCTAAGATGTCTCCATCAGAAAGGAAGAAATATACAGACAGAAAATAACATCCAGAAAAATGGTACCAAATTTGACTTCCAGGTAAAATATATGTATTTGGTCTGAGTAAAGAGGCAGATAACAATTAACTACACTCTGATGACCTTGAAAAAAATGTTTCTATTTTTTCCTATCTCAATAATAAGTAGTAAGATAGTAATGTGAATAGGATGGGTCTGAATTCAAACCTCTGACTAATATGCCAAGGACCAGCTAAGTAGAATAAAAATTATTACTCTTCATATATTATAGATCTTGAGAAAATTTGGGAGTTTTGCAGTGGACCAAGAATACTGATTGGATAGAATAGGGGATATTTATGCATCGTAGAATTTATAAAAATTCTATAGATTTGAATTGATGAAAAAACAACTTCCTTGATTTTTAACTTTTCAAAACAGTATTTCATATGAAATATTTTTTTTTTGCTTCACAACTATTTTAACTAAAGCAGAAAAAAAAAAAAAAAAAAAAAAACAAAGTTGTCAGTGGCAAATATAACTGAATTTTATTGAAGAATGTGATGCCAGATTTTAATTACAGTCATTGAATGGCAAAGATTTTTCCATCCTAAGAGAAACAGTACTAAAATAGAATATGAAAGTGAAGCAAAGATGTCTATTTAATCTAGAGAAAATTTAGCAGTAAAAATGTTAGTAATTTTACAGCTAAACTTTAAGCACACAAGCGTTAAAACTATTTAAAAATAAGCGAAGAAAAATTGATAACAAGGTAATCCAAGTAGAAGGAGAGTGAACAAGGTAGTTGACACAGTGAAGCAGATATCTGATTTTTATTAAGAGTATTATACCTTAATAGTAGAAGTACATGTATACCTTAAACCAAAACTTGTCAATAGTCAAGATTCATTTACAATATTCTTAACAAATAATGAAAGATGTATATTCAAAAACATACAGAACATTCATAATTTTTTTGGTGAAAATTGTACTCCAGTCAGAAGAATACTATTAAGTTAGATAAAAGGGAATAAACATAGTTGAACTGTATATGAAGGTTGCAGATGAAAAAATGCAGGTTGTATAAAACTATATGTTCCCAAACTATCATACAACTTACTAAGTGTAGCAAAGACTACAGAGTCTAGAAAAACATTTGTATTCACAGAAAGAAATTTTCAGCTTTTGAATGAGAAACAAAAACTAATTGCTACAGCTACCAAAAGAGCAAACTTGTACTATTTGAACTATGTTGATTGGTTGGTTGGGTTTTATGGCATATCAACCTTTGTTGGTTATTTAACACCAAATCCATTTTTATACAAATAATCAGTTCTATTTCAAACAATTCAGTTTAGGATGAGTACACAGTTTAATTGTCAAAAACATTTCTATTTCAAGCTATTCACTTTAGTCAAACAGTTCTAATTCAAATAATTCAGTTTAGCATAGGTATGCAGTTTAGTTCTATTTGACCCACAGATAAAACCTTATCAGGTGCTACCACTTGGGGCTAGAGTGGACCTGAGAGCAATGGCAATGAAGAAGTACTCTGCATTCCCCAAAGCTCCAGCATAACAGGAACCTCACCATCAGATTGTTTAATGTCATATCCAGGACACTTGTCGAAGGAGTCTTACCTCTTTGCAGAGATGCAGTTGATGTATTCTACAGCCCCAGCCAACTGGGCAAGAACTATGTTGACAAATGAGAAGTGATTCATGCAGCAGCAAAATGTTTATGCAATGATAATAAAGAAGAAATTTGGCATCAATGTTTTGGTCATCTTGGAGAGAAGAATTTGCAGAAACTAGCATGAGATTGGCTGATAAATGATTTTGATTTCAGTGTCACTAAGGATATGAGCTTTTGTGAACAACGCATGGATGAAAAGTATCATTGTTTTTCATTTCCAAAATCTGGTGCAAGCGGATCAACCAAATTGTTTGGAATTGTGCAAAGTGATGCATGAGGAAAGATCCAGACAAAATCATTTGGTGGAGCCAAATACTTTTGTGGTGAAAGAGATAACTTAACCCCTTGGGCAAAGTGCATGAAAATATGTCTAACATGCTGGGTTGTTTTGACGTGAAAAAAATAGCTGCCATCGACACAAGGAATTTACAGAGAGTCCAAGTGGTGCATCCATATAGTAGTATTGACACAGCCACACCTTGAAAAAATTCCCATTTTATTTTATTGAAGACATCAGATTTCCATATGATTGATAACCTTTTCTATTGATTACAATAAGCCCTGTTAAACACAAACTAGTATAAAAATTAAGCAAATAAAAACTGAATAGATAATATGATAAGTAGTAAGTAAAGTTGTCTCCCTTTAGTTGAGGGTGACCCGAAGGCTCCCTTTTCGATAGCTACTACACTGAGATGTAGGGGAGGGCACTACTCTTTTCCCTAGATTGCTCCACTTTACCATTGATCCATACCTTATAATGCTGAGTGTTAAACAAGGAGGTATCAAGTACCATTTTTTGAGTCTTTGGTATGACTCAACCTGGGATTGAACCCAGGTCTCCCGGGCCATTGGCAAACACTATAACCACTAAGATAAAGGCCCTTACTCTCCGTATGTTAGATATATTGAGAATTACCAGTTGAAAAAGAGAAAGCACTGGCAAAATACCCTCATATAATTTTCTATAACCTATAAATTCAGCCGAGTGCTATACAAAATATTTTTCTTCAGGGCAATAATAATTACTTAGTACAACTTGGAGAGGAGGTGGGCATCACTAAGTTACATGATACCAACAGAAAAGCATGATCCCTGACTTACTTTATGAGCAGAAGTTAAAAAGTAATCCTGACTTTAAAGGAAAATAGTGTTTTTAACAAAGATAATTTTTATATTCAATTAAATAATTATATTTTCGAAGCTGATTTAAGTTATATGAAAATTTCTACAAATGGCCAAAGCTTTAAAGTTCATGTCCTTGAATGTAAATTTTTCATTTTTATGTAAATTTTTTGATACCATATTGTTAAAAATCAATTCATTGTTTATTGGCTTCTACATTGAATATATGGAAAAGAAGACTGCATCCATATTTTAAGTAACAAGATGAGATTGGCTGGAGTTATTAGTTATGACTTTTTTCTTCCCCCCCCCGCCGGCATAGTAAACTTCTTTTATTTGGACTATGCTTACATTCCTAAAAGATTCCAACTACCCTGCTATTTAAAACCCCTCCCTGGATTAAGCTATAAACATCAGGAACTTTTCATTTCTTAATTAATTTTTCAATAGGTATTTTGAGTCTCAGACATAGGATAGACATCATTGATTAATTTTTGCTAAATACTTCAACCACCAAATAACCAAAGCAAAAAAATAAACAAAAATTTAAGATCAAATATAAGAACTTACTGAGGTCTTTTTCACAGTTCCTGCCACTGTATATTGGCAGACATTTGCAGCTATAATTTTTGTATTGATCCACACAAGTTCCTTGGTTCTTACATGGGAAAGAATAGCAATCATCAAAGTCTTTGTCAGCTGAAAAATATAATTAAAAAATCTTATAAAGAATAAATGAATAAGTTTTTGCCACTTTAAATTGAATATGCTATGTCAAATGGTCAAGGATCTAAATAATACATCTTAAATAATAATAATGTACTTTGAAATATTCATTTCATACTGACTACAAAATGAGGACATTATAGACATGTCAGCATATGATATTCAAATTTGACAATATATACAAACGCATATATAAGATACAGAGATATAAGAAATATATAAATATATATTTCTTTTAAATACCCTGTCCAGTAGCAAAAGTTGCTTGGTAGTGCCAGGAGTGGCAGTACCGCCTTGAGCTACCGAAACTGTGTTATCACCCTGGTTGGTGGCTGATGAGGATAGAGTATCGCACGTGCTTTCACACGTTGTATGATGAAAATTTAATAAAAAATAAAAATATATATAAGATACAGAGATATAAGAAAGAGAGGAGAGAAATACAGAATCCAATGAATAACAAAATATATCAATGAAATCTAAGAACTGAATTTTTTAAAATACAAATCCACATAAGAGTCAGGATTAAAAGAAACAACGTAAAAGACAATCTAAGAGAAAATACCTAAGACTGTGAGTTTTTTTGGGTTTTTTTGCAGGGAGGGGTCAAAGCATATAGACAGCTATTGTCATTCTGTGCAATAAAAAGTTTTGTTTTTTTTATTCTCATTAAAAATTTCAAAGTAAATTCTTTCATATTTTGATATATACTTTTTTGTAGACATTATTATTTGTGAAAATTTTAAACAAAATTAAACATAGCTTCATACTTACATTGTAAATTGAACCACTTGGAAAGAATTGAAAAAGTTCTGGCATTCTAAAAATCTAATATACAAAAAATGTGCTCTAGGATTCAATTAGTAACCATATAAACTTTTGTTGTCATAGCTAACACCATAATTAAATCATGGAATAACAAACATAAAGTGAGATTTCTAAATACTAACCAAAGAAAAAAATATCAGCCAGTAGATTCTTAAAAACAATTCAGTCATTTAAAAGTAACAGTATGATAGTGAATGCTGCGAGCAATATTGAACAAGTCCTGGAGGCAGCACTCCACAAAGCAGCAGCTGTACAGTACCCATCACGAAAACTATCCAAGTTAGACGAACCAGACATGTGGGACTCTGTTGGAGAAGTAGGGATGAACTCATAAGTGACATACTCCTGTGGACCCCTTCACATGGATGAGCAAAGGCAGGACAACCAGCTAGAAAGCTACATACAACAGCTCTATGCCGATACAGGATGTAGCCTTGAAGACTTACCGGAAGTGATGGACAATAGAGAAGGGTGGCAGGAAAGGGTCAGGGATATCCTTGCTGATGGCACAACATGATGATGATGATGATGTATGATAGTGCTAAATACCAAATTATTTAACATATAATCTGGTAAAAGACATATACATATATAATTTAAAGTTCTGTCAACAATTATAATTGATAATTTTGACTGGTATTATTATTGATAATTCTAGTTTTTTTTTTATCATAATTCTCTTAGGTTGTCACGTCAGTAACAACAAAAATTGAGACTGGAATACATGTTCCCTTCTGCCTCAAGAAACCTGGTTCTACATAAAGCTACTTTACAACCTTTGCTACAAGAGAAGGATGGTACCACAGAAGTCTAAATAATATCTATGTCCACTCAATACCCCTGTCTCTAATTGCTTGTTGGTTTTACATACTAGCCAGTATTAATAGTAGTGTTCACCAATGGTCTGGGAGATTGGGGTTCAATCCCAGGTCAAGTCATACCAAAGAGTCAAAAAATGATACTTGATGCCCCCTTGCTTAGCACTCAGCACTATAAGGTAAGGATCAAAAGTAAAGTTAAGCAATCCAGGGAATGGAGTTGCGCCCTCTCCTACACCTCAGTGTAGTAGCTATTGAAAAGGGAGGCTTCGGGTCACCCTCGACCACAGTCGCCAACTTTACTTTAGATGAAGCTCTATCAATCAAAAAACAACCAGTATAAGGAAGAAGATTAAAACTATTCAACCAAATATTCAATCTCTTTAACTTACTCATATACTCTTGAGCACTTTGCGATGGTTAGTCAATGAAGCTAGCACGTTTGATTCTCATCAAGTTCAACATACTACAAGCCTTGTGCCAAACTAATCTCAACTTAGTAAATGATAGCTTTCATATATTCTTACAAGTCATTAAAAACAATAAAAAGATAAAAAAAATGATATATTTTCCATTAGTGGATTCATTTGTAGTTAAGTAACTGATGACATTAGTAGTTCTTTTATTGGATGATTCAATAATGAGGCTAAATACAAAAGATTTGACAAAGTTGAAATATATTTGCAACATTCAGTACAAAATTACAGAATGATACAAGGGTAAAGTGGAACAATCCTGGGAATAGAGTAGCACCCTCCCCTACACCTCGGTGTAGTAGCTATTGAAAATGAAGCCTTCCAGTCACCCTCGACTAAGGTCACCAACATTACTTACTGAATGATTTAATGAGGCTAAATACCAAAGATTTGACAAAGTTGAAATATATTTGCAACATTCAATACGAAATTACAGAATGATACATTTTCCCACTACCAGACTAATCAAAGTGTAAAAGAAAATTACAAAAAATATGAAAATTTTTCTGCTCATAAACTATAAAGTGAATAAAATTTATACAACAGTGAATAATGATTGATTTTCTGTATTATCCTATTTACCAACCCCTCCGCTCGGACAGGATATGACACAAGGTCAATTTTTAAGCGGAGTTTAACAGGTTTGAATTCAGATTTTTCCTTCTCCTAGGCTAATTGCCTTACCAAGGCTGAAGAATACTGTCTGCCCTACTATTTACCCATAGCTGGAGGGAGAATAATTGGATTCATACCTTTCCCAAGGGTATTAGTGCAATGTGAAATGCAATCAATCTCGTCCAGGATTTGAACTTGTGTCACCGTGTCCATTTCCTACAACGATAACCGGGCACCTTTTCTGTATTATTAAAACATGTAAATCATAGCAGATAGAATCCTGGTTTAGCAAGCCATTAAAAGTAAATTTTTCTTTAACAGCTGTTTGAAAACATATTACTATAAATCTCATTTTTACATATGTAACCATATTCCAGCAAATTTTGTTTTTAAAAAATAAAAATAACTTAACTATTAGTGATTTGAAATGAAATAAAATGCATCAATTTACGGTTATATAATAACATTCATTTTTTCACCAAAATGATGAACATCTAATTTAAAAGGAAAAAGAATCCTAAATTTAGTGCAATATACAATGATAAATACATAATGTACATTAATGTACATTTAAAATCATATTTCTATACTTATTCATTTAACTCCTTCAGTAATCTTCTGTATTACATTATATTTATATCATCATCATCATCATGTCGTGCCACTAGCACGGATACCCCTGACCCTCTCTCGCCACTTTTCCCTATCGTTCATCGCCTCCGGCAGGTCTTCAGAGCTACATCCTGTATCCTCACATAGCTGTTGAATGTATGTTCGTGCTGGTCGTGCTGCTTTTGCCCGGCCATATGTGGGGGTCCATAGGAGTACATCACGTATGAGCTTGTCCCTGCTTCTCCAGCAGTGTCCTGCATGTCTGGTTCGTCTAACTTGGATAGTTTTCGTGATGGGAGGCAGGTGGCCGTATAATTGGTGTCTTGTGGGGTGTTGCCGCCAGGACTTGTTCAATATCGCTCGCAGCATTCTTGTGTAATTGCCATCTAGCTTCTTCTCCAGTCGTTTTGTTAGCGTCCAAGTAGTGCATCCATATAGCATTATCAATATGACAGCTGCCTGGCAGAAACTGCATTTCATTTTATCGGTTAGGTCTGATTTCCATATGATCGATAGCCTATTGATAGCTGTCCATGCCTTCATTAGCCGCATGTTGATGTCCTTTTCGGTTGATGAGACGCTGCTTCCTAGGTAAGTGAATTTGTCGACTAGTTTAAGAGGGGTTCCGTCTAGTGTGGAGATGTCACCTGTTTGATTACTGTGATTCTATCATAAATTATTATAAATATGTATTATAAAGTTTGTTTATTTCATATAATTTTTAAATGTATTTATTGCTAGAAGTATAGACCCTTTAACTTTCACAGTATCTTAGTAAAAAAAAAAAAAAAAAAAAAAAAAAGATGCTAACCCATTTGATTTGCATTTTATAAAAATAAAATGAAAAATAAAATAAAAAATTTGCTGTAAAACGTTCAAATAATATTTATGAAACAAAATAAACAGGAACAATATCATATAACTATAGGTTAACGTACATTGCATTATGATTGTATTTTATTTTGAATCACATCTAGTAAGTCATTTTCATTTTTAAAGACAAAATATGGCAGAATCATCCAAGACGAAAAAATCTGCTGCTGGCGATTGTACAAAAATCTCAAGAAAGAAAAATTAAGTACTTTAAAATATATGAATCATTCCCTAATTAGTAAAACAAACTAAAGTGAACATTTTATCAAAATTTTTCCGGGATTAATTTCTAAAATTAGTTCTTATATTGTCCAATAAATTTAATATTTGAGTTCATAGGTTGGTTGGGTTTTATGGCATATCAACTTTTGTAGGTTATTTAACGCCAAATCCATTTTTATGTAAATAATCAGTTCTATTTAAAACAATTCATTTTAGCATGAGTACACAGTTTGTCAAAAACATTTCTATTATAAGTTATTCAGTTTATTCAAACAATTCTAATTCAGCTAATTCAGTTTAGTATAAGTACAGATTTTGTTTACACACAGTTAAATGTCAAAACAGTTCAATGTTAAACAATTCAGTTTAGTGTAAATACAGTTTCAATGTCAAAAAACAGTTCCATTTCAAATAATTCAGTTTAGCATAAGCATACAGTTTAAGATAAGTATGGTTTAATTGTGAAAAATATTTCTATTTCAAGCTATTCTGTTTACTCAAACAATTCAGTTTAGCATAAGTATGCCATTAGTTCTATTTAACCCATAGATAGGACCCTTATCAGGTGCTACCACTCCGGGCCAGAGTGGACCTGGGAGCAATGGCAATGAAGGGGTATTCTGCATTCTCCAAAGCTCCAGCATTGCTGGAACCTCACCATCAGATTGTTTAGTGTCGTATCCAGGACACTCGTTGGGGGGGTCTTACCCCTCAGCAGAGAAGCAAACGGTGTATTCTACAGCCCCAGTCAACTGGGCTATTGAGATCATAAATTGATGATATAACTAAAAGAAAAATACTCATCTCTTTAATTATTTGTCATTTTATTTAATTCCTAAATTATACCATAGTATTCATTTTTATTGTTCAGCCCACAATTAAATTATTACTATAAACCTAACAGTTGGAACAATAATCAGCTTTTGTGGTAAAGGATTAAGACTTTTGAATAATTAGTCAAAAAAAAAAAAAAAAAAAAAAAAAAAAAGAGCCATCATTTCAACTTCTTAAAACCCACCAACCATGTCCATTAAGTAGTTGAATCACTTCCTATTTATAGAATTTATATTTCTAGCTAAAAAAATTACCATAAAACTAAAATTTTATGCTATATGAATTGACCATAGATTTATCTGGCCCACCAAATTTATTGCAGCAATAAATATGGATAATATCCTAATTTTGTGAAGTGCTATAAGTTAATAAACATCACTGAGGTTAGTGTTTATGACCTCCAGGTGGTTATTGGTTTTACTATAAATATAAGTAAAATTGGCAATCATAGTTGAGGATGACCTGAAGGCTCCCTTTCAATAGCTATTACACTAAGGTGTAGAGAAGGGCACTACTCCTTTCCCTGGATTGCTTCACTTTACCCTTGATACATACCTTATAATGCAGTGTAAAGCAAGGAGGTATTAAGTACCATTTTTTGAGTCTTTGGTATGACTCGACCTGGGATTGAACCCCAGTCTCCTGGGCTTCACTTGTTTAAGTTTTGATTTTCTAATAAAAATTGTCATTGGTTTCTGGCTTGGAAATTGTCAATGTAAACTTTTCCTTGGCAACATACTTTATCCAATTTCTGCAAACATTTTCATAGTACAGCTAAATGCTTAAAAAAGCCTTAAATGTAAGACTTCTAGGAATATATTATTTAAATTATTTTTGCTTTTCTAATTTTAGCATCAAAAAGGTTAAAACAAAAACTAAAGGAAATCTGAATGTGGACATTGACTGAGAGTTTTATTTTCAAATTTCTTAAACCTAGAATTACAGAAATTATCAGGTTACAAGATAACCCTTTGCAAAACTTTTTTTTTTCTTTTTCAGGTTTCTTTCTCATTCCCACAATACATACCTGAAACACCTGCTTCAAGACTGGTTTCCAGTTGTCTTTACTCTACCCAAATTTAACAATCAGGTAAAATAGATTCTTGATATTTTTTATCACAAAAATCTCCATTATCACACACTCCAATCATAAAATTCACATAGAATCCAGGTGGAGTTGCCCCTCTTTCTCCTCCTACACTTTCCCTATCAATACACAGAAACATTCTTATCTAATTTTATACTTTCATTTTATTGACTGAATTTACATTTCAAATATCCAAGTTATTTGATTTTACTTTTGGCAATATATACCTTATTTAAAACTCTATAGAAAATTCATCTTTCATGATAGAGAATATTTTTAAAAACCAGTCAATTGGCCTAATGAGTAGTGTTCGCCAATGGTCCGGGAGACCGGGATTCAATCCCAGGTCGAGTCATACCAAAGACTCAAAAAAAAATGGTACTTGATGCTGCCTTGCTTAATACTCAGCACTATAAAGTAAGGATCAAGGGTAAATTGGAGCAATCCAGGGAATAGAGTAGCACCCTCCCCTACACCTCGATGTAGTAGAAAAGGATGCCTTCCAGTCACCCTTGACAAAGTTTGCCAACTTTACTTACATACTTTTATAATATATTGCCATCTACACCCAAAAAATATCAAGTTTTGAATCTTAAGATCCATCTCAGAAGAAACCGCAACATTTTTTTATTAGTAGTGGAAGGGAACCAAACCTTTAATTCAGATTACTTAACTGACAGATTTCAATGCTAAAAATTCAATTTGCTTTGCTATGACTGTTTTTACAAAAAAAATATTCACAAAAATACTCATGATTTTTTACTGATGCAAGAAAACAGGTAATACTACTCTGTCCCATATTAGTTGTTACATTTGCATATATATTTCATATACATACAATGCAACAACTACTATGAGACAGAGGTAGTATTTGATTTTTCTTAGTATAAATTTTCAAATAGCTAAAATAGCAGTTCACAAATAAAACCTTTCTCCAGACAGTTTTTAAAAAAAAATATTTAAAGGTAATCAATATTTGATTAATAGGAAGCAAAATTGGTTGTAATTAGTTCATAAATTATACCACAGTCAACAACAAAACTGTACTTTTTGTTTAATCCTTTGATTATATAAAGGTTATGTAACCTGGTCACACTACAAAGTAAGAAAGAATGTCAAGGCAATGATAGCAAACACAGCTAATTACAATTTATCATTGGGAAAGACATAAATCTACCTCTTCTCCCCCACCTCCTTGCTATGGGTAAATAGCAAGGCAGATTGGGTTCTTTAATTTCTACAGCCCCAGCCGACTGGGCAACCAGGGGTGTCTAGGAAAGTGTCTACCAAAGTTAATGTCCTACAGTTCACATAACAAATATAGCTTGTTACCTGAAAAATAGCCTGGAACAATGCAACTTTATATCCTAATGTACCACATTAATCAACATATCCTCTCTTTTTTTTATTATTCCTCTTATTCTACACAGGTAATGTTATGTTATCCTGTATATTACAGTGGGTATACCTTAAACTAATCAATATACACAGCTAAAAGGCATCAGCAATAGTTCCTCCTCTCCCACCAACAGTCCTCACCTGAGAGGAAAAATATCCAGAGGTTAAGAAAGCTGGTATTATGACTAAAACATAAATAACATTAAACCAACAATATTTTCAAACAGATGCAGTTTCTAGTTTGGAAGCTTTGCAACATCTTAGTATTTCATTTCTAGGAACTTCAGATATTTTAAGATTGAAGTATTTCCTTCTTTCAAAACATTTTGAAAGTTTTATCATTTTCTCTACTGGCTCTCATGATAAACAAATGCTAAATGCAACAGTAATAAGATTACTAACAGTTTTCAACAAATATTGACCTTGGGTCAGGCATAGTTTTGGGACATAGAGCATCCAAGTCCTCATAACTTCAGCTATTTTCAGATTAAATATCTCAATAAAACCATGATATCCAAACACTAGCTGCTTCCTTCAAGTGTTCATATTTTTCCAGCTTTTGCTCAAAGGTTCAATGGATGTCTTTAAAAAATTGTTAGCATCACCGCAAAACATTAACATAACTATGCCAGGATATTAATCAGTGAAAGCAACTTCAATGGGAAAATATGAATTATCCTAAATATCATAAGTCTCCATCTACAGGAATGGATCAATAAGTCCCTAACCTAACAGACAAATTTTGATCTGAAATTTTCACTGTATAATATTCAATGAATGTGATTTATGAAAAATTATCATAGTGCATTAACAAGGAAGGATATCATGTTGAAAAACTAATATTGTTGAATAAAATAAATAATCTTTTCATCATTAAACTATGAACTACATATAAAACCTTTGTTCATAACAAGAAATAATATGCTTTAAATTGGACTTGAAAATTTAGTCTCAAGGATTTGGTTACAAAGACTACCATCAATATTCCCACAATGATCTTCAATTAATTCTTATATCCCTTTCAATACCCACTAGATACACATTTTTCTTTCTCTCTTTGTTTTTTTTTACACAGACAATATTCCTATGATTTAGGAGACAAAACTTTGCATGACAGTGACCTAATATTTTTAGATTGAATTTTTCTGGCATTTTATTCCCTTCCTCTATTCTCTTAAAACTCCTTGAGTTTCATTAGTCGACAAACATTTAGCTAACTCACAAGTGTTCTATAAATAATTTAATCATGTTAATATCTACTTGAATTATTTTAATAATTTTTCAGTATTTCTATAAATAAACTTTCTCCATCAAAAAAGTGTTAAAGTACATATTGACAAATTGCACATGCTAATTATTTCGCTATGAAGCACAAAATTGTTACAATTTGTCAAGCTTATCAATAAAATTTTTTTACACACTAAAGGCGTTGATAAATGTAACACTAAAAAGTAAATATAAAATAAAAAGCAGAAGAAAAAATATTTTTCAAAAGAAATCCTTAATTTTTAAGAATTCAAATATTTTTACATCGAATTTATACAAATTCAGAACTAGAGAAATTATTACAACAGTAGTTATAAATTTTTCTTTATAATAAAATATATAAACTTCTTTTCGTTTTATAAATAAACTGTAAAAATGCACTCTGAAATTTCTATGGGTATCATTGATATACATTTTGATATGATTATTTTTTTAATTTTGAAAAAAAAGAAAAAAGTTTGAATTTTATTTTATGTTGGATAGTGAATACAATTAACAAAATATTAAAAGATGTGTTTTTGTCATGTCTTAGTAATTTATAGAGTGAATGTCATTTGATGAAAAAAATTTGATAATGTTAAATCAGTTTATGTAAAAAATAAAATGAAACTAGAAAATTCTGTATTGTAAATAATGGAAATTTTTTATTGTTCTTTAATTAGATTTATTGATCTGTATTAATCATTAAGAGAAATAAGGATTAACAGAGACACAGTCAAGGTCAAACAAATTTAGTTTCATTTTGAGCGTGATTAGTTGTTTTTTTTACCTGAGAGACTACTGGAGTAGAAAATCTTATGACAAAAAAGAAATCATTTAATTTGCACAAAAAATGCTAATTTTTCTCCTTTTCTTGGTGTACTAAATATTTCTCCATTAGATTGGTCATATAATAAACATTTCAGGAAAAAAATTAAGCCAATATCTGTGTCAACCTACAGACACTGATTCCCACATTAACAGATCTAGGAAACCCAGCAGATTTTCTTTTTCTCCTTGTGTTCAATTCCCAAGTCTTAACAGAAAGAAAAGGGACAAGGAAAAAATAACCAAAATAACAATTTAACAAATACAAGATATCACAAGGCATAGACAACACCCCCATAGAGTGAATAAAAGATTTGGTTTGAAATTCCCTCAGGGTTATCACCTATAACAAAAGACACCTGATTCGCCAATGGTCTGGGAGACCTAAGTTCAATCCCAGGTCACATCATACCAAAGACTTTGAAAATGGTACTTGATACCTCCTTGCTCAACACTCAGTAATATAAGGTACATATCAAGAGTAAAGTGGAGCAACTCAAAGAAAAGAATAGCACCCTCCCCTACACCTCAGTGTAGTAGCTATTAAAAAGGGAGCCTTCTGGTCGCCCTCGACTACGGTCACCAACTTTACTTTTATAAATAAAATAGCCTTAAAAAGACTAGTTTTATTGAATTAAATTATTCCCTCAATTGGTTTGCCTGAATTAAAGCTTAGAATTAACTAAGTAAAATAACCCAACCACCAAAAATTTAAAGATATGTTGGATGTACACTAGACCTATACCTGTGACAAGCATATAGGCAACAGTATCTCAAATTCAAGTGCACTCATCACCAAGGGATCCAGTCCAGTCAAACTTTAGTGAAGTATCATAGTTCAGTTGTGAAGCAGCAAGCTAAACAAGTTATCAGCTTCAAAATGTTAGCACTACATGTCCCATTCCCATTGTTTTGATAGATCATACAGAATAATAAGGTCACCACAGGCCCAAACATCACATGCTTACTTACAGGTGCTATTGTTACTTGGTCTACCACTGAGAGGAGAGAAATAAGGAATTACTACTACCCCTCCATATTTGAATTAACAGGCTGCCAAAGACTGACCATTAAAAGAGAAATAAGGAATGTAGGTCAACTTCAGCCGGCCTGTCGGAGAAAGTAAAGAATGTGGGTCAGGCTATCTGTACTCCATAACCTCACTCGGGTGAAAGAGAAAGTAGAACCTATGCCTTCAAGCCAGAGCTATATATACATAAAACCCCGCCAGTTTGTAAAAGAGAAAATACCCTCCGAAGGAACCCGTCAAAAAGCTAAGTACTGCAATTTCATATTCTCTCTCTCCCTCAATTTAAAGAAAGAAGACAGAAAAGGAAAAGGAAGAAAGACATTTATATTTATGTATTATCCGCTGATAATATAGCCGACACGGTGAATATGTGTGTCCGCGTATATAAAAAAAAATCTTGTCATATTTTAATGTCCCCACATGTTGTGTTGTCTGCCTGTCAAGTTGTCTATTTCATGTTTGTTTTCAGCTTCGTTCACCTCATGTTATTCTCGCCTAAATTGTCCTATTCTTTCCTTTAAAAATATTATACGGGAAACCAGAACTGTTGACTACTATAGTTAATATTATTATATCAAAACCTAGATGCTCATATCTTCCATTATCCTAGGGATAGGAAGAGATAGTGGTCTGGTGGGTGTGTGTGCAACATGAGATTTGGAAACCCCTTGCCAGCGGCGGTCAGTCTAGCCCCAAATTAACCCCAATATAATCTGCCAGTTTCCCTACACCCAAAAAGGGAATCTTTACTGGAACTTATTCTACGAGGGATCAAGTGCCAGCCCCCAATTAAATGACCCAAAAAGGGTTGATATGCTGTAAAACAAAACAACCAACCAACCAAATCTATTTGACCCATAGGTGAGACCTTAACAGGTACAACCACTCTAGGTCAGAGTGGACCTGGGAGTAATGGCAATGAAGGGATACTCCGCACTCCCCACAACTGGAGATTTACTATTAGTGTCATGGCCAGGACCCTGCTTTAGGGAAGGGGGGGGTCTTCTCTGCAGGGAATGCAGCACATTTAAAGCCCTACTGACTGGAGTAAAAATAAAGTAAAAGGTAAGGAAGATAAGAAAGTGTAAAAGGACGGGGGAAGAGAAAGGAAAAGAAAAGTAAAAACCAATGAAAGAGAAAATTAAAACTATAAAAGGGAATCATCCCAACTCCTAAAGCTGAGATAATAAAGTTGTTATTCCCCCAGGTCTCTTTTAAATTACGTTTATGTAGTAAAGAAAAAAGGTACCGTTTGAAGAAAGGACAAACTCAATAGCATTTATTATAACAAGATGTACAACAGAAATCTATACTTGAAATAGAAAAACACACATGAATATAATACATTTGGGTATACTGCCAATAAATAAATAAGAAGTATCTAATACGATTAAGGACAGATTAGTGTCAATGGGAAAGTCATTTTTCTTTGGTAAAAAAAACAAAAAAAAACAACACACATACATACATACATACAAAAGTGAAGAGAAAGAAAAAAAAAAGAAAAGAAATATCTATTTACTTTAGGTCATTGTACCCATGCCACCTGAATGGACTGGCTTCAAATAATTAGGTGATAGTTAAAATTGTTATAAAAAATATAATACAGTAGAAAGTTACTAGCATTAAAAACACAAAGAAGTTCAATTGTGCAAACAATTTCTGATAGGTGACTGACTCTTTTTGAAATTGAACATAAATAACAACGATTTTTAGAGGATGTGTTTTTTGGACTTAACAGAAGCTTAAAAACATTTGACATCAAAATTAGAATACATCACAAATAAAAACTAATATATATATATATATGAAAATGTGTAAAAGATGAAAAAAGAACAAAGTCTTCAGAGGATGGTTTAATTTTGTAAAAATATTTACCAACGTAAAACATTTCAGATTTTTAGACTTTCATCAAGATATGTAATCAAACAAAAAAATGAGAAAGCTTTAAAATACTCCACTTCCTCTGGTAGGACTATATATATATATGTTATTTTTTTATATCATTTAGTTTATTATCTATCATTAACATTCAATGATATCATTGATGATCTTCTTTCTATCTTAGTTTAATTTACAAAATCCCTTATCTAAAATAATTTGGCTTCACCATTTATATAATTCTAGAAAGACAGATAAACAATTGAATTAAAAAGACAAAGAAAAACAGAAGAAGATCAAAAATATTAAAGACAGAATGTTAATAATTGACACAAACTAAATAATATGAACATCAACATACATAGATAGATAGATAGACTTTGATACGAATTGGTACTTGGGGGGGGGTAAATAAAGTTTGGAATGCTAGTTGCATCATATAAATTTGAAATGGAGCACTACCATAGTAGTGGAACATTTTAAAATTTTCTTTTTTTTTCCCCCCATATCATTTTGTAACTTACACACCCTGATTAAGTTTTAAAAGACCTAAACATTTAACGTTGGCAAATATTTCTACAAATAAAATCATCCCCTGAAGAATTTGTTGCTTTTTTTTTTTAATCTCTATACATTTTCATACTATGAGATTTATTTCCAGTTTTTCCCAGTGTTATTTCCATTTTTGCATAATTTAGACAATTGACCAATCACCCACCTTACTCTGTATGTGTGGCAAATATTTCTACAAATAAAATCATCCCCTGAAGAATTTGTTGCTTTTTTTTTTTAATCTCTATACATTGACCAATCACCCACCTTACTCTGTATGTGTGTGTGTGTATATATATATATATATATATATATATATATACACATATTAAATTATGCAAAAATAAAAATAACATTAACATCTCACTTTATTAGATAACACATCACTCAATAATTCCTGGGTCTAACAATTAAACAACTTTCAGGCAAAATTTAACTTTATTCATCAACAGTCTCTTTCTAGGGTGATACACCAATTACAAAGCTTCTCTAACAATTTAATGCCTTTTTGGTAGAACGATTTGTCTTTGGTCTCAAAATACACCTCAGTTTCCAATATCACTTCTTCATTGGAGCCAAATCTCTTTCAGTGGACCATTCTTTTGAGGTCAGCTGGGGGCCAAATCTGGAGAATAGGGTGGGTGTAGAAGCAATTCAAAGTAAAATTCATGTAGTTTTGCCATCGTTGCAATCAACTTGTGACACGGTGTATTGTCTTGGTGAAAGAGCACTTTTTCTCCTTCATTCATAGCTGTTTTTTGGGGGGGGATTTCTTCCTTCAAATGCACCAATAATGCTATATAATATTCATTATTGATGGTTCTTCCTTTCTCATAGTAATCAATGAATAAAACATCTTGCATATCCCAAAATACAGAGGCCAAAACCTTGCCTGCTGATGTTAGCATCATTGGTCACTTTGGACAGCTTTTACTTGCTGCCGTCCACTCAACTGACTGTCAATTTGACTCCAAAGTGAAGTGGTAGATTTGTGCATCATCCCTTGTCACATATTTACACAAAAACTCCTTTTTGTTGCATTGAAACAGTTGCAAACAATGCTCTGAATTGTCAACGCATAGTTGTTTTTGATCAACTGTGAGCAAAAGTGGTACCCAATTTCAACACAGTTTTCTCATTGACAAATGTTCATGCAATATGGTGAATAGACTGCCTTCTGATATCTTCACCTCCTCTGCTATCTCATGTAACTTCAATTTACGATCAGCCAAAACGAGTTTGTGGAGTTTCTTGGTGTTTTCCAAGACAACTGCCAAATTTGGGTGACCTGAGTGTTCAGCTTCATTTGTGTCTGTATGACTGCATTTAAAGTCACCATATCACCTCTTAACCATTGTTTCTGACAGAGCAGAGTCCGAATAACACTCATCAAGTCATTACTTTGCTTGAACAGTATTTTTCCCCATTGGAAAGCATTGCTTTATCAACACACAGAATTCAGATTTTTCCATTGTTTTGAAAATTTGCAACAGTGACTTCACTATAATAAGTATAATTTGTAAACTAATAATCTGACTGGGGCCAAATTCTGACATGTGCCATTTGAAGGTTAGTACTTTATAAAACTCAAATTAACTTTTTTTTATTAGTGGTGCCATCTATATATCAAGCCCAGGACTCATTGAGTGATGTGTTACAATTACCAAAATTACAAGAAAATATCTTTAAATACAAGAGATTAAATTCATTCAAAGTGTTGTGTTCTAGTTAGTGAACACAAGTAGTAGTAATAATAAGACAAACCATGATATGTGAGGAAAATAGTTATATTTACAGGAAAGAGTATTTACAAGAGAGAGACGGTTAGTAATAAACATAGGATTAGTGATAGAGTAATAATATACTTCAACAATAGGAACGGCTCTTCTGGTCTGACTCGTAGGCTTATTCCCAGACTGATCTCCGCTACTGCCATATATGGCAGATGAAACAGCTCATTATGCTGAAAAGGTAGGTGATACCCAACACATTGGCTTCAGTCACAGCCTGCAGACAACTTCAGAATCTCCTGCAAACCTTTCCAACAGTCTCTTTGTTTGGATTGGTAAATGCTGCAGTTATTCTTGCCTTCAGTTCATCTTTGCTCTTGTATGGAGTTTTGTTTGTCTCTTGCTCAAATATGCACCAAAAACAATCACGGGGACTGCAATCTGGGGAGTTAGGCAGTGAAATTATTGCAGAAATTTTCTGACAGCCAAGACTGAGTTCTCATATTTTTATGGTATGGTACAGAGTCCTGTTGCTAGATATAGGGTCTTCCAGCAGCCATCATCTAAATCATGGAAAACATTCCAGGCAATTAATACCTGCCTTCATGTTGAGTCCAAGGCCATGTGGGAAAGTGAATGGAGGCATAACATCACCATCACTAGTGACCACTTCAAAACAAAGGATTGGGCGTTTGGTTTGGTTTCTTTGTTTAATGGCATATTATCCTTTGTAGGTTATTCAATGCCAAAGCCATTCTCCTAGAAGAACAGTGGTGGTACTACTTGACCCATAGCTGGGAGGATAAGGAGGTTCATACCTTTCCCAAAGGTATTTGCCTGAAAGTGAATGTAATAGCGGGACTGGAGTACGAACTCGCTTACTACAATTCTGCAGTCTATCACTTTAACCATTACACCATGAGGACACCCCCCCCTGGGTGTTTGCTTTTCATCAGTATAAGTATAAATCTGTCATCAGATTGATGCCCAAACACTGTGAAATCTTCATATTGGAGCTTCCAGCATAAATGTGAAGCAGTACAGCATGCCATTTCCAAATTTCTACATGAGTGAACTGCATCATAGTGCTGCTTTCATCACAGATAGTACCCAACTGACTTATATTTTCTGCACAGTAGACAAAACTGGAAACAAAGTGCATGCATGGCAACAGCTTATCCATCGCATCCTCTCTGTGTGTGCATAAATCTCCAACAGAGAAAGAAAAATAGAGAGAGACAAACAATCCAGAAATTATGGTACATTAGACCAAAATTTTTATTAGAGCAATAAACTTAAAATGCTCAAAGAGAATAAAGTAATTTCCTGTTCAATTTGACTTGACAATGATGATTACTTTCATTTTTTTTTTTTAAATGTAACAGAAGATGAAAAGGTAATGCTTTGCAACAGGAATGAGAAAACCTTCCATGCTTAGAAGTCACAAATTTATTGTCTAGAACTAAGGCTACAGATAAATTTTTAATAAGTACAATAAAATCCAAAGTTTAAATTTTTAATGTAAGTTTTTCCATTTCATTTATATCAATTAGATAGAATATAAAAGAAATGAAAAATTTTACTAACTTTTGAATGACTTCTTTTAGATTGCTTTTTGTAAATTGGTATATAAACCTCTAAAGTGGAAGTGTGCAATTTTAATTGGTTTTTCAACAAGTAAAAGACTATATTCAGTTTTAGAAGAATGCATTTGGTTTTAAGGCTACATGCTCACCATTATTGCATGACCAGTGGAATATAAGAGATCCTGGATAAAGTGAAATGGACTACTACTAACCCTACCAAAAAGCTAATCTTTGAAAAAAATTATATGTATATGATCAAATTGAGAAAGGGGTTCAATGCTATAAACTCATAAAAAGATCAAATATGTATTGCTCCCAAGTAGACTTATTAAAGGCAGCAATAGATAAAAACCATGAGTCCAGAATGAGTTAAAAGAAAGATATAATTTTATATCTGGATAATGCTAAGCCACATATTTCTTTAGTGACTCAGCAAAAATGATTACAGCTTGAAAGGCAAATTTTTTTTATTTATCCACTTCATTTCACAAGACATAAATCTTTGGCTAATTTATTCTAATTTATACTGAATCCTCTTAAATAAAAGAAAAAGAAAAAAATCAATTCTCTGGAAAAATGCAAAAGACATTTATAACAGTTCTTTGCTGAGAAAGAAAATCTTCTGTGAGAAATTATAAATATATGACAGAAAATATTGGAACAAGAAGGTTAAAAAAAAAAAAATTTAAGTATAGCAAATGATAGGTGAAATCTGAGTAAGTGATTTCTGTATAACAATTAATTACTTAACAACTGAATATCTTTAAACAAACAAATCAGAAAAACACCTTGACCTGATAATGACATGATTACTCTCAAGGTTGATAAATCTTTCATATCCTCTCTTGCTCTCCAAATAATCAAGAGTGTATTTTAAAGAGATGTAATACAGGTAATCTAATTAAAGTGATTGTTGATCTTGAAAGCCATTGATAATGAGCTGTCACTAGGTACAAATATGTCTTTTCCCAGAAAATTTTCACCAACAGAAAACACACACACACTCTAAAGAATATAGGGAAAGATAGATATGTTCATTGTATTGTACAAAAGAGAATTTAAGCACTAACAGAATCTTATTATAATTGTGATTATGAGTGTCTGTAAGTAAAACTTTGTTATGAATGATATCACAATTCCCTAAGTTATTTATGTCATATTCACCATGATTTTATCTTTATTTAAATCTCAATTATTAGGAAATTTGTTTTATATTATTAATATTGTTGGCCTTATCTACACACTAACATGCAATTGTATTTATATAGACAAGCAAATAGCAGTTTATAGTGTGAATGGGAAAGCTAATTTGCAGATTGATCTTAGAAGTTTAATTTTAATAAGTTTTTCAAATAGATATAAGTAAAAATCTCAATAATAAATCTTAAAAGAAATCCATTAGCAAAAAGAAATAAGTAATTTTATTCTTTACTGCATAATTCAGTTAAATAGGTAAATTAGAAAAATTTAGCTATGAAAGCTGGGAGTAATGGGAAGAACTAGTATCTAAGCTGTTCTATTCTACAATCAAATAACTTTAAGGTAATAAGTGATAATTTATATAGAAATCAATTAAAATAAAATCAAAATAAGTAATCTTTTTATATTGATTCTTATTTAGTTTCATTAGTCTTTTTAATTTAACATAACATTTTATTACTGTTATATATCCAACCAGTGAACATTAATGGGTATGTCCCATTCCTCATAAATACATTGGACAGTTTGGGGGTATTCTTGCTGACTAAGTAATCACCACTAGCAGTGGGTACCTTCTTCACACTGTTAGAGAGTATTGTATTTCATTATAAAGACTTCCATTTCATTTCAACCCTCCATTTTGGTTATTTCTTATTCAGTAACCTTTTAGGTTATGACAATTACATTAAAACATAAGTACTTGCACCCAGATGGTGCATATTTCTGCTAGTTATCTATAAAGTAGAATAAAAATATGTAAACCTTTGATCTCCATCTAGGTTGCTTACCTAGCCATTGCCTCTGGTATTGCTGTGATTTTATGACAAATAAAACCTTTCAATTCATCCGTTGTCTGTAGCATATATCTCAAGATTTGAGTTTTTAGATATCCCCAGAGAAAGTAATCACAATAAGATAAATCTGATGAGTATGCTGCCCACAGGATATCATTATATAGGCTGCCTGGAAAAATTTCTGACACAATTTCCATAGCCGCCCTTGTTGTGTGCATGGTGGTGGATTTCCAATATCAGAACCAGGAAGTTATGTCACAGTTTCACATAACAATGGATTGTAACTGTCTATGCACATTGTTCTTCCTCAAAAAAGGACAGTCCAAACTAATCCTCATTCCACCACACCACACTAAACAGTAACAAGGTGCTTTGGGTGGTATAATGGTTAGCAAGCTAGACTAGCAAATTTTCACGAGTGAGTTCAAGTCTCATTCAATGCCCCATTCATACAGCATAGTGCCACATCCAAGTAAAAAGCTTAGTAAATTAATTACCACATTAAACAGTAATATTCTCACTGTAGAGAGGTCACTTGGAAAGTTGTTAAGCTCAATAGCAAAGACAATACCCCGCACAAACTATTATGGATGCAGACTATATAGATGACATAATGCTTCTGGCAAATACACCAACCCAAACTGAATCCCTGCTGCATAGTTTGGAGCAGATAGCATTGGCCTCTATGTGAATGCAGACAGAAGAGTACACATGTTTTAATCAAAAAAGAAGACATCTCCACACTAAATAGCGGCTCTCTAAAACTAGTGGAAAAGTACATCTACCTCAGAACCAGTGCCTCATCTACTAAAAATGACATCAATGTGTGACTAGCAAAGGCACAGACTGTTATCAATAGGTTATTATTCATATGAAAGTCAAACTAATGCAATAAAATAAAACACAATTTTTTTCCAAGCACCAGTCATATCAATTCTATATGGATGCACCACATGGAAGCTGACAAAGTATATACTTGAAAATAAGATGCATTTATATAGCATGTAAGGTTGGACAATCAAAATTTTAAAATATGAATAAACATTACTTCGATAAATCCCAAATCCTTTCCAGTTGATAGGATTCACTTTTCAGATTTTCTTTTTTTTAATGAAATAAGCCTTAAATGTAATTCCAGGTATATATTGCATGCTTGATGGTATGAGGGCATGAATAAAATGGATTATCAACATTAATCTCTTAAATGGAACTAGATAGAAATCAGAATTATTTAATCTTAAGAACAAAGCTCAATTGAAACGTAAGAGTCACAAATCACATTCATTCTCATTCATTAGTTGGTTTAAAAGTGGAAAAAAAGCAAATAATTACAATTTCCATCACTATTTTCCTATTGCCATTGTATTTATATATTGTAAAATCTATGATACCAACACACTCAAGAAGGAAAATATCTCCATACATTTTTCATTCAATTTGTCTTATTAGGTAATTCCCAACTTTAGTATTGGATGAAACATGTTAACCTTTCACTATGTCTTTCACTTTCAGAAATAATCAAAAGTCAGATAATGCTAAATCAGGGCTGTACAGAGGGTATGCAAAAAGAGAGAATTTCAGGATTTTCATCATTTGTGCAGTTTATTGACTGCAATGCATTTTTGCATTGTTGTGATACAAAAATAATTTTTTTTTTTTAAATCTCCTTTCAGGCCAGCAGTTTTTGGCACATCAAACCTGGTAAACACTTTTCATCAGCATAAATTGCTTTCATACAACAGATATTTTGATTTGTGTGCAACCCTCTCACATGAAAAAGATTTTATCACAGGATGTTACTTTATATGTAACTCAGACATAGTATTCATTGGTCATGATAACTATTACTAAATATCATAACACCAAGGACATTTGTACATGACTTTATATATTATCATGTACATATTCAAATATGTTTCTATATTCACTTATATACATACATCAAGAGATATTTATCAACTTTTTCCATGAAAATCTAAATTTCAGCTTGAATTTAAATACATTTAACAAAAGTTTAAAGAGTCAAAATAAAGTAGTGATACTTTGCACCAAACTCATTGAAAAAAATAAATTTCAATAAATGTGATCAGCTTGGGTACTTCACTTGATACAAAAGGTTAGTGAGCTAATCTAACAGACCATTATTAGCGAGTTCAAGTCTCACTAAGAGCCTCTGTACTTCTGGCTTTGCGCCAAACTAAGCTACACCAACAGACAAATGATTTACATTTTGAGTGCACCATACTTTTGGTCTTGTGCCAAACTAAGCAAAACTTTGTAAATATTTATTCAATTGTCACAGTATACGAGAAACTATTTGAAAATCAAACTGCAATCATTGCAGACAGCTTTTGAGAAAAATCTAACTATAGCACTGAAGAGATGAAAACTTAAATGACCACATTCAGACCTTAATGTGTTTTAAATGCACCAAATAGGCTTTGTTAGTAAAAGGATTGAAATTTATACTAATCTTCTAATAGTAGTTGCCACCAGCAAAACAATTACTTAATGATGGCTTCTATCACCAATGACACTTATTCAATAATACTTTTAAAAAAAGGTACTGATCTACTCCAACACGATATAGAGATCTAACACAGATGCAAGCCTAATTCAAGAGAAGGAAACTAATCTGCAAAAAATTAAATAAAATATACATCCACCTATAATTACACATGCACACAAATATATTCAGATTCATACAGGTATAATATCTAATTTTTTATCACTCAGTTTTGTCAAGTTTAATGATTTTACTTGATCACAATTATTTATCATACATTCACTCATTTATTGCCAATGATGTTATTTATTGTGGCATAATGGTTATCATCGGAGGAAATGGACATGGCGACAAGAGTTCAAATTCAGGATGAGACTGATAGCATTTCACATAGCACTAATACTCTTGAGAAAGGTATGAATCCAATCATTCTCCCTCCAGCCATTGGTAAATAGTAGGGCAGACTGGGTTCTTCAGCCTTGTTGAGGCAACTAGTCTAGGAGAAGGAAAACTCTGAATTCAAACCTGTTAAACTCCGCTTAAAAATTGACCTGGTGTCATATCCTGCCTGAGTGGAGGGGTTGGTAAATATGGTTATTTATTGTTTTAGTTTAAAGTTACCAATAAAGAATATTTAGAGTCTAAATGTTGCATTTATCAACAAAGTGAAATGAGATTCCAGTTCTAGAATTGTTGATGAAAAAAGAAAACAAACATGTTAAAGTAATAATATGTTATTTATAATAACTTTAAAACAATAATGTTGCCAAGAAATGGCAAAGAATGGAAACTTTGAAAATACACAGTAGAGATAATGGCAAATCAAATGCGGTTTCAAATATGAAAAAACTTTCAAGAAATCGGATGGAATCAAGATACTGATATTTGGCATGAAAGTTGCTATACAATCAACAGTCCATAGAATTTCAAGTTGCATTTTTTTTTTCAATTTTTCATAAAAATTAACAAAGACAGAAAAGAAAAAAGTGCACACTCATAAGATATAACAATAACATTGAAAAGAAATATTTATCAAATTTACAGAAAAGCTATCCAAGTACAAAAATTTGAATTAACAGGATATGAAGGTACAGAGATAGAAATAATACCAGTGGTTACTAGAGCACAAGGATTTTTGCATAAAGGAATGGAAACGTTCAAACATATCCCAGGTCGCATCAACATATCTATGATGTCCAGGAGATTAGTTGAAACAGTCTCCATAGAAGAGAAAAGGCTGATAATCATGTGATATTTCCTATATAGCACCTCCAGATCATTTTGTCATCTGTACCAGTTTGAATCTGGCTGTATAGGATATAAAGTAATTGACATGGAAATCACAAATGCTAACAATAATTGCAAATCCAGATTCTTGTATTTGTACTTATTTTTATTCCTTCTAATGTTTATGAGCTGCTGATCTTTAAAACTAAACCTAAATTTTACACAATCCATGAAGAGGGGGTGTTCTCGTGGTGTAATGGTTAAAGCAATGGACTGCGGAATCGTAGTAAGCGAGTTCGTACTCCATTTGCGCTATTCCGTTCACTTTCGGACAAATACTCTTGGGAAAGGTATGAACCCCCTTATCCTCCCAGCTATGGGTTAAATAGTACCACTACTGTTCTTCTCAGAAAATGGCTTTGCCATCAAATAACCTACAAAGCTTGATATGCCATTAAACAAAGAAACCATCTATAATCCATGAAAGAAAAAAAAAAAAGGTATATAAAACAGAATGTTTTATTTTGTAGGCTGCTTGTGTTGAAATCTTTTCACAAATGGTTAAAAAAAATTTTATTGTAACATGATCTTCCGGCTTAAAAAAAGATTAATGACATGAAAAAATATAAAAAATGAAAAAGGAAATTTAAAAAACAAAACAAAAAAAACATGACCTAACAAGGCAACTACTATTAAAGATGGGCTTTTTATCAACAGTAGTGAATTAGGACTTTGGCTGTGTGAGGCAGATCTTATTTTTTAGTATTATTTCTAATGAATGTGTAATTCACAATCAAATATAAAACAAACATTCAACATTTAAGAATAATCAAATAATCTATTCTTATGTGGGGAAAATGCAAGATATGTCACTTTCCTTGAGTGGTTGTTGTTGCCAGTATCTTGTCCTGTCTAGGAGTCCACCTGGTAATGTTTTTGGCATTTTTTTGAGAGGAGTAAGGAAACAGACACGCAGGACACTGCTGGAGAAGCAGGGACGAACTCATAAGAGATGTACTCTTATGGATCCCCACACATGGCCGTGCAAAAGCAGGACGACCAGCACGAACATACATTCAGCAGCTATGTGAGGATATGGGATGTTGTCCTGAAGACCTACCTAGGGGGATGAACGATGGGGAGGAGTGGCGAGAGAGGGTCAGGGATATCCGTGCTACCAGCGCAATATGATGATGATGATGAAGGAAAAAAAGACTAAGTATATGGTGTATTCAAACATTTTAGCAAGTGACCCTGTAGGTCATAAAGATACAGATTCAAAATAGCTGTAGGTTCCTGCATATAAAGAGATGTGTATGTGTGAGAGAGTGCTCTTTCTGACACTTCTTGTTCATTAAAACATCTCCAAATGTCAACTGTTAGAGACATTAACAGCATAGGATTTGTTTTTATTTGAGGCCATCTGAACTATTAAACATCAAAGGCTTGTCCTACTATTATTTTACCATATATATTATGTTAAACTCACAAAACTTTTTTTAACAAATTTTGCTATATAAAATAAAACCCACTGTGCCATTTCAATATTAACTCCATGATCAGAGGAAGTTAGGTGATTAGGTTATTTAGTTTAATGGCATATTATCCCTTGAGGGTTATTTAATGCCAAATTCTTTTTATGCATATATCACATATGATATATGATTTGTAAGTGAATAGTTTGTAAGAAACTTTATTTTCAAATGAATCAGAGCTCATTTATTTGCACAAGTTAAATGGTTTCAAGTATTCCTATCTAACACTAATAATTATATTTAACATTAATCATTTGGTTGCACACAGTTAAATGGTCAAATATTGCTAACATTAATAATTCTAAATAGTTTCAAGTACTATTTTTTGTTTGCACACAGTTAAATATGGTTATCTAACACTAATAATTCATTTTAATATCAATCATGGTTTTCACATATTTAGATGGTTTCAAGTATTGTTATTTAAAATTATTAATTCTATTTATCAAGTTTGGTTGTGTTTTATGGCATATCAACCCTTACAGATTATTCAATGCCAAATCCTGTTTATACATATATAAAACACACACACACACACACAATTTGTAAGTAAAAAATTCATAGGTAACATTAGTTTTAAACAAGCCAGAGCTCATTTATTTGCATACAGTTAAATGGTTTCAAGTATTGCTATTTAATATTAGTAAATCTGTTTATCAAGTACTTTTATATAATATAAATCCTTAGCACACAGCTGCATGGTTTCAACTAACTAATAATAATAATAATAATTCTTAGTAAATGACTGAACAGTTCTATTTGACTCATAGGTAGGACTCTAATAGGTACTACCACTCCAGGTCAGAGTGGACCTAAGAGTAATAGTAATAAAGGGGCACTCTACATTCCCTAAATCTCCAGGACTGGAGCCTCACGATCAGATGGTTTAATGTCATACAATAAAATGGTTTTAGTATTGCAATCCAACACAAATAATTCTATTCAGCATTATTCATTTGTACACAGTTGGTTTCAAATATTTCTATTTAATACAATTCTGTTTATTAAAAGGTTTTAAGTATTGCTTTGTAATACTAATGATTCTATTCGATATTTATCAAATTGTTTGCATACAGTTAAATGGTTTCAAGTATTGCTATTTAAGATTATTAATTCTGTTTATCAAGTACTTTTATATGATATAAATCATTAGCATACAGCTTCATGGTTTCAACTACCATATTTGATGGTATATAAGACCCACAGGTGTATAAGATGCACTCCAATTTCAGCAGGGCAAATCAAGAAAAAATTTTAGTGAAACAAAGTACTAATATTAAATGTAATGAAATTAATATAATGAATATTATCAATGATAACTTTTAATCTGCAGTTGCCAGGTGGCTAATTTCAGCTGTCTATTGAAAATTTTAAAACTACATATGGCATATAAGACACAAGGGAATTGTAAGATATTTTTATTAAAAGAAAGTGTGCCTTATATACTGTCAAATATGGTAACTAATAATAATTCTTAGTAAATAATTGAACAGTTTTATTTGGACCATAGGTAGGACCCTAATAGGTATTACCACTCCAGGTCAAAGTGGACTTGAGAGTAATGGTAATGAAGGGATACTCCACATTCCTCAAAGCACCAGGATTGGACTCTCACAATCAGATGGTTTAATGTCATAGAGTTAAATGGTTCCAAGTATTGCTATCCAACACTATTAATTCTATTCAACATTGTTCATTTATTTGTACACAGTTGCTTTCAAATATTGCTATTAACACAATCCTATTCATTAAATGGTTTCAATTATTGCTATCTAATATCAATAATTCTATTTGATATTGATCAATTGTTTGCACACAGTTAAATAGTTTCAAGTATTGCTATCTAACACTAATTGGTTTGGTTTCTTTATTTAATGCCAAAGCCATCCTTCTAAAAGAACAGTGGTGGTACTATTTAACCCATAGCTAGGAGGATAAGGGGTTTCATGCCTTTCCCAAGGGTATTTGTCCAAAGGTGAATGTAATAGTGACCGGAGTTCAAACTCGCTAACTACGATTCCTCAGTCCATTGCTTTAACCATTACTCCACAAGGACACCACCTACCTAACACTAATAATTCTATTAAATATTGATCATTTGTTTGCACACAGTTCAAATAGTTTGCTATCTCAGTGCAGTTGACCCTCAGCCACCATCTTTTAGCACCTTTATGATGAAATAGGGTTGGGTGTTTCCCCACAATAACAATTTAAAAAATATGATCAGACAATCACTGAAAAAAAATATATTCATAATATTAGTGTAATAAAGACAAACTGAATCTCTTAACGAAATTGAACATATAAACAATATTCAATGCATATTTTTTATTTATAGTGATCACCTATCTTCACAATAACAATAGCTTATCATATTTTATCTCAATCCTTAAAAGCCCAGTCAGCTGGGACTGTAGAATACACCAACTGCACCTCTGTAGAAGGGTAAGACACCCCTCTAACAAGTGTCGTGGATATGATACTAAACAATCTGATGGTGAAGTTCTATTAATGCTGGAGCTTTGAGGAATGTGGAGTACCCCTTCATTGCCATTGCTCCCAAATCCAATCTGGCTCAGAATGGTAGCACCTGATAGGGTCTTATCTATGGGTCAAATAGACAAGTTTGACATTTAAATTGAGTGCAAACAAATGACTATGCTAAATTGAATTGTTAGAAATAGAACTGTCTGATCACTTAACAGTGTGTAAACAAATGACTGATGTTTAATGGAATTGTTAGTGATACATAGCAATACTTGGAACCATTTAACTGTGTGCAAACAAATGAGTAATGTGGAATAGAATAATTAGTAAAAAAATAGAAGTACTTGTAACAATTCACTATCTTCAAACAAATGATTAATATTGAATAGAATTATTAATGTTAGATAGTAATGATTGAAACTGTTAACATTCTATCTTGGCTTTCGGGACAAGCAATTATCTCCTCTGATACTCTCGAGAAGAGAAGGTATTATGGGATGACAGGAAGTAAAAAAATGGCCATATTGGTTTATGTACGAGTGTAAGAAGAAGGGTGTAAGAAAGGCGTCTCCGTATACAGAGTGTTAAAGTCTGAGTTCTTTGTGTTAAACAATGGTAGCAGAGCTAAAAGACACTATGGCTTCTAAATATTTTCCTCCACCCGCATTGCTTAAAGATAAATACAGTACATGGCGGAAGGAAATGTTAATATGGGAACGAGCTAGTTCACTGGATAAAACGAAAAGAGCCCTCATGGTGTTTTTGTCATTGGAAGGAACAGCAAGAGAGGCTGTTTTGGAATTAGACATTGCGGTTCTTAATTCTGAGGATGGAATGAAAAAGTTATATGAAAAACTGGATACACTTTTTCTGGAAGTCTGCCTTTCAAGCATACAAAACATTTGAAAATTATCAGAGACTGCCTGGGACGTCATTAGAAGATTTTTTGATTGAATTTGGCCGACTTGTCGCCAAATTAAAAGACTTTAACATTCTTTTACCAGAACCTGTACTCGCATTCAGAGCACTAAAGAGTGCCAATATCACCCCGGATAACGAGAAATTGGTCAAAGCTACAGTCAGCGAATTAACGCTATCTTCCATGTCGAAACAGTTACAGAAGATTATGCATGGACATTCTTCTAGCGATTCATCACCCAATACTTCACCTGTCGTAAAAAAAACCGAAATGGATATTGTTAACTATACAGAAGATAACCAAATGGACCCTACTGCAGTATATTATGGCCGCTCCTCATATCGACGTGATTCGCGTTTAAATAATTCACGAGAAAAGATAAACCACGCTGGAAGACGACAGGGATATAAGAATAAAACACACTCCACGAACAAAAAGTTAAATCCGCGAGACCGAACAGGTAACATTACAGTATGTTTTAATTGTGGCTGCAGGTTTCACTGGTCTTATGATTGTCCTTATGGTCATAGTAGCAGGAAGAAAGATGGTGTCGAAATAGAGGAAGATTTATCCATGTCGCACGTGGTCTTAATGAGTCAGCAAAAACGCAAGAATGGCGGAGACTTTTTTTTGGGTGAGACACTTGGCTCTGCGGTTCTAGATAGTGGTGCATCCAGCACCGTTTGTGGAACAAAATGGTATAAATGTTTTCTTGAAACATTAACAAATGCACAAAAAAAAAAAAAAAAAAAAATAGTAAAAAGAAAAGGAGTGAGAACCTTTAAATTCGGCGATGGGAATAAACTGAACTCACTCTACAAGGTGATTCTACCATGTGTTATCACTGATATTGAAGTCAGTATTATTACAGACGTGGTGAACTCAGACATTCCACTCCTCCTGAGTAAATACGCCATGAAAAAGGCTGGAACTTGTCTCAATTTTGAAGATGACACTGTTATGATGTTAAAAAAGAAAATTCCATTAAGCTGCACATCATCTGGACATTACTACATTCCTATTACCAAACCTCTACCAGACAAACGTAAGTTCAAACACATACCTTTTATTAAAGAAATCTCTTCTAAAAATACGGCAAAAAAAATTTAAATTTGCAACAAAGTTACATAGACAATTTAGTCACCCTAGTAGTAAGAAATTATGTGACTTAGTTAAAAATGCAGGAGTGACAGATCCTGAATTTATAAAAATTTTGCAGACACTCCCAAATTCATGTGAACTATGCATTCGTTACAAAAACCCATTGTTGGAAATTTTAATATGGCATCGGAAACCAGTGGTTCAAATTCTGGGATTTCAAAAAAGTCTTTGAATAAGCCGGCACCCAAGGAAAGAAACAAGGCCAAGTGTACAAACAGAAAGCCATTAGTGCAGAGTCAGCTTGTTGATCTCAATAATCCTACATCAGCAAAAATCTGCAAGAATGGGATGAAATCATTACCTACTCTAGATATGCAACTTTTTATCTCCTGATGTTCATAAAAGAGAAACAATTTGTACTCCAGGAAAAGGATCTATTTCTTGTGGACAATATGATGCTCAAGTTGATGACAAAATGAGTGAAACTATGAATGAGAAAGAGAATTGGAATAAAGAGGATTCGGTTGCAAAAGTTATTTGCCATGCACAACGTTCTGCAAAGAAGAAATTGCAGAAATATCATGGATACCCACTGACAAACTAATTGTGGATAGCTTAACAAAAAAGGGAGTCCCCTCCTTCAAAATTCTCCAATTCATATCTGAACCCAAGGAATCATCTGTCTAATTTTCAAGTATGCAGTCTTAAATCTTTGTTCAACTGTCTTTTTCTTTTTCCCTGCAGACAGCCATTTGATGTTGCCTCCTAAAATGTCCCACCTCAGTACCAGAAAGAAAAGCGGGGAAGTGTTAACATTTTATCTTGGCTTACGGGACGAGCAATTATCTCCCCTGATACTCTCGAGAAGAGAAGGTATTATGGGATGACAGGAAGTAAAAAAACGGCCATATTGGTTTATGTGCGAGTGTAAGAAGAAGGGTGTAAGAAAGGCGTCTCCGTATACAGAGTGTTAAAGTCTGAGTTCTTTGTGTTAAACAGAAACCATTTAACTGTGTACAAACAATAGCAATACAAGTGTATAAACAAACTAGTTCTAACTCATCATTTAAATATGAAATTACTGACAAACTAATCTCTAACATATGCATAACTATTTAAATGTGTGCAAAAAATGATTGATGTTAAATTGTTACTTAAAACCATTTAACAGTGTGAAGAAGAAGAAAAAAAAAAAAAAAAAAAAAAAGAGCTCAGGCATGTTTAAAAATGTTATCAACAAAATGTTTTTAAAAGGCATATAAAAGTAAGTAAAGTTGGTGATCTTAGTCAAAGGCGACCTGAAGACTCCCTTTTCGATAGCTACAACACCAAGGTGTAAGGGAGGGTGTAACTCCATTCCCAGGATTGCTCTACTTTACCCTTGATCCTCACCTGAGTGCATACCCTTTACCCTTAGCTGAGTGCTAAGCAAGGCGGCATCAAGTACCATTTTTTGAGTCTTTGGTATGACTCGACCTGGGATTGAACTCCAGTCTCCTGGACCATTGGCAAACACTTTACTCATTAGGCCAACGGCCTGGTTACAAGTCATATATATTTGATATATATGTATAAAAAAATAAAAAAAATAAAAAAAATTTAAAAAAAGATTAAATAAATTACAAAAGTTGATATGCCATAAAACCAAACCAAACAAAATACATATAAATATGAAATTTTCTAAGTAAAACATCAATCTATAATCCTGATGATGGAAATTTAGCACATTTTCTAAATCTGAATTAGGAACTTAAATAAAACTATCAGTTTTCTTTTTCTTGGAAATGACATTATAAACTTAATTCAGGAAAAGTTTCATTTTACTCATGAGTTCAAACTGGGTAATAATGAGGTTGAATATACAAGAGGTATATATTTGGGAGACAATACTATCAGTGAAAGAATGGTAAGATTTTCATTTTTCAAAAATTCACAAGTAGATATGGCAATTTAAAAGGTCAGTCAAAACATGAAAATCTGAAAGTGGTGATAGAAAATGTTCCAAAAACCTCATTCAATGAACTCTTAGCAATTATCACTGTACTGATCTGAACCATTTTAAATCATTTACGCAAGAGATGATTTTAATAAACAGGTTCCATCTGAATAAAATGAAAAAAAAAAAAACACACAGACCCATTAAAGTTTGCCCATTTGGCTGGAACTGTAGAATACACCAACTGCTTCCCTGCGGAGGGGTAAGACACCCCCCTCCAATGAGTGTCTATCATATGACATGAAACAATTTGATGGTGAGGTTCCAGTAAGGCTAGAGCTTTGGAGAATGCTGAGTACCCCTTCATTGCCATTGCTCCCAGGTCCACTCTGGCCCAGAATGATAGATGCACCTGATGTATGGGTCAAATAGAACTAAACTGTGTACTTATGCTAAACTGAATTGTTTGAACTTTAAGTCAGCGTTAAATGACCCAAAAAGTGTTGATATGCTGTAAAACAAAACAACCAACCATCCAACCAACCCTGTGGCTGGCTTGCTCACCAGATCTATTGTTATAAACCAGGAAGGACTCTTGTGTATAAAAATATAATCTTCTTTTCTTTTCCTTTTATTATTTCTTCACATTTCTTCTACTTTTATGTGCCTGTTTCTTCTCGCATCTCAGAGGTGCCCGTGGTGTAATGGTTATTGTCGTAGGAAATGAACACGGAGACACGAGTTCAAATCCTGGACGAGACTGATTGCATTTCCCAGAGCGCTAATACCCTTGGGAAAGGTATGAATCCAATTATTTTCCCTCCAGCTATGGGTAAATAGTAGGGCAGACTAGGTTCTTCAGCCTTGGCGAGGCAACTAGTCCAGAAGGAAAACTCTGAATTCAAACCTGTTAAACTCCGCTTAAAAATTGACCTTGTGTCATATCCTGCCCAAGCAGAGGAGTTGGTAAATATGGTTTCTTCTCGCGTCTCTGCATTATCTTGGGGCATTTAATCATCTTAGCTTCTTTATTTCAGCAAGTCTCATACAGCCCAAACATCTCTTTACCTCTCAACTCTGGGCTGTCTGGCACAAATCCAGCACCCAGAGGGGCATAACATTAAGTGATTCTTCTGCTAGCTCCTTTGTTCTCACCCAGGTCGAAAACATTCAGTGTTTATATTATTTTCTGGATGCCCATTCAATCCTCATAGTCACACTTCCTTTCGGCATGCTACCTATGCAATTCACGTGGCATTTCTACTCTATTTTGTTTTCCTTAAGACATAGGTTCACATCCTGTTTACCTCCTATGTAACTTACATGGCCTGTCAAAGGCATCTTCTTGTCACTATTCAACTCTATCCTCTTGTGTTTACTTCCTCTGGGGATACTTGAAGGTTCAAATATTTAAATATAGGCTGCAGAGAACTGATGAACTGAAAGATGTTTCAACATGAAATCACCAATATACTAGAGGCAGAACTTTCATTTGAGTCTTCAAGAGTGTATAACTTTTTTTGGATGATATAATCGTTAAAACAGTGATATCAATAACAAAAGAAAATGGCAAACATTTTTCTTCCTTGTAGTAAAATTAAATTCTAAATAGTATCTATGTTGCCTTTTTATAATTGACACTCCATACCCAAGAGATCATTCAGCTGGATCTTTTTTAATACACTGTGGCTTCCCTTACAAGAAAAACTATTTCTTTTCAATAACATTTCAAATGTGATGTGCTTTAGAACATGCTTTGACATAGTTGCTTAAGTTATGGGAGAACTTTCAAGGCAAAAATAGAGTAATCGGGTTAAAACTATAAATTTATCACTTTAGTAGAATGGTTTGTCAACATGATAAATACCGGCTCATTGACCAAGTGGGTAGAGTGTTCGCCAATGGCCTAGGAGACCTGGGTTCAATCCCAGGTCATGTCATACCAAAGACTTTAAAAATGGTACTTGATACCTCCTTGCTTAACACTCAGTAATATAAGGTATGTATCAAGGGTAAAGTGGAGCAATCCAAGGAAAGGAGTAGCACCCTCCCCTACACCTCGGTGTAGTAGCTATTGAAAAGGGGGCCTTCTGGTCGCCCTTGACTACAGTCACCAACTTTACTTACATGATAAATCAACAAAGTATGATGGGTTAATAAATCTAAGACTGTTAAATTATTAGCTGAAATACCCATTGTAGGTAGATAAGAAGTCAAGACTTGTAGACATTTTCAGACTAAAAATTCCTTCTGCTAATTTCATTTTTCTAAACTAATATCTATTTTACAATCTTTTGTCAATGAAAAATGTGCATTGAATATTAACAAATGATGTTAAAAAAAGAAATTTGCATAGTAGAAAAGACTTACCATTTTTTTTATTATCTTATGATTTATATACTTCTTTGGTGAAAAATTTCATGGAATTTTTTAAACAAATGTTTTTAATTGAAAGGAATGATTCTTATTGGACATCTTGATTTAAAAACAAAAAATATTAGTCTTAACTATGCTTATGGAATTCTTTTACATCTACAACTTGAAAAACTACCAATAAACCTAATTAGTAATGTTTAATTAAATGTAAATAACTCTTTTAGAAAGACAAATATTTTGATGATTGTTTTATTTTGAGATTTGTAAATGTAAACTTTATATAATTAGTTACACATCGCAGTGTCATAGTTTCCTGCTGATTATTGTTGTAAGAGTAAAGTACCGGACATTGGCATGATGGTTAGAGTGTTTGCCAATGACCCGAGAGACCTGGGTTCAATCCCAGGTTGAGTCATACCAAAGACTCAAAAAATAGTATTTGATGCCTCCTTGCTTAATACTCAGCATTATAAGGTATGGATCAAGGGTAAAGTAGAGCAATCCAGGGAAAGGAGTAGCATCTTCCCCTACACCTTTGTGTAGTAGCTATCCAAAATAGAGCCTTCGGGTCACCCTCGACTATGGTCACCAACTTTACTAACTTATTGTTGTAAGAGATCCCCCTTTTCCAATGAGGAATGATAACTCTTTTTATACCAAAACTTCTTTTTAAATGCAATAATTTGGTAGCTCCTTATCAAATAGTTTGTCTGTTTATAGAGTATAGACACACTCTTCCAAATTATTAATATAGATTTTCTCCTGCCAGCTTCTGGGGATTTTTTTTACCTTATCAAGAAATTTCAAATTCTCTTCACAAAGAATGTTTCATCCAAAGAAAATTCCCTGAAAATTTGTTCTACTTGATACCTGATTTAAAAAAGAAAAAGTTCTTTCTAGTAATAAATTGGTCTTGATAATTAAAAAATGGTAATCTGTATTTTAGGGGTTTAGATGAATTGGCAGAGTACTATAGTTTTCATCATTGACAAATTCAATTTTACTTCAATATTTTTAGTGAGACTGCAATATCATAGAGCAAAATGAAAACATTTTTATCTATTAGACTAGACACTGAGTTGTCTGTATGTATTAATTGATTGGCCATCTTCAACAGAATGGTGATGCAGTTTTGGTTGAGGATCCAGCCATTGTACATATTTTTCCTGGTGATTCAATGTATCAATGAAACAAAATTCATTTTTTTGATCATGTGGGATCATACAATGTAATAATGGATCAATCTGATCCTGTTGAACAGGATTCATAGACTTTAATAGCTTTGGTATTGTTTTGTTTTATGGGATATCATCCATTGTAGGTTATTTAATATCAAATCCATTTTTATACACATAAACATGTGGTTGTTTTGTTTTATGGTGTATCAACTCTTTTCAGGTCATTTAATGCTGATTTAAATTTCAAACATTTCAGTTTAGTATAAGTATAGTTTTTTTGTTTATGCACAGTTAAATGTTAAAACAGTTCTATTTCAAACAATTCAGTTTAGCATAAGTACACAGTTTCAATCTAAAAAAAACAGTTCTACAATTCAGTTTAGCATAAGTACACAGTTTAGTTCTATTTGACCCATAGATAGGACCCTATCAGGTACTACCACTCCAGGCCAGAGTGGACCTGGAAGCGATGGCAATAAAAGTGTACTCTGCATTCCCCAAAGCTCTAGTAATACTGGAACCTTACCATCAGATTGTTTAGTGTCATATCCAGGACACTCATTGCGGCCCAGCCATAGGAGGTTACTATATTGTGAAATGACGTACTCTGGAAAAATTTCTCTCAGAATTTCCATAATGTGGCAGCTGATTTAATTCTCATCTGGTCACTCCGACATAGTTTCAGTGGCAATTTTAAATCCAAGATGTCAGATCCTGAATAAATAGTAAAATTGGATCATTTAATCAAATTTTATGCTCCCCAGAACAAAAAAATCTTTTCTACAGAAAAAGAATCTTGTCTGCACATTCATTAAAACCCTGAAAACCTGGATAATGCTTGCTGGTGGATGTTACAGATCTTCTCATAGATTTTATCACTTGTATGTACAATTTAAAAAGCAGAAAAGGAGACAGTTAAATGGGTATAAAAATCAGCTGAAAGCTGAAATATTTGTGTACAGTTTCAAGTTTCACAAGGAATCTTTAATTCTAATTCCTGTTTCTGAAAAATTAAACTATACTTCAAAATATTTGGGATTAAAACTTTGTAAATCTTATTGGTATGGGACATACCATTAATATTACACTTTTCTACCAAAGATATCAATCATACTTTCTGACAAAGAAATCCACATAAAGCAGAAAAGAATTTGGAAAAAAAGAGAAGGGGATAAGAAAGAGGATGATTTGGTTGGTTTAGTTAGTTGTTTTATGACGTATCAACCATTTTCAGGTAATATAACACCAAATTAAGTTATTTCAATAAAAGTTTATGTATGTTTCAAGGTCTTCGTATCTTCAAATATTTCAGTGAAATGTAAAAACAGTTCTATTTTAAACAATTCAGTTTAGCATAAGTACATAGTTTTTTTGTTTTCACACTGTTAAATGTAAAAACAGTTAATGTCAAACATTTCAGTTTAGCATAATTACAAAATGTATTTCTATTTCACCCATAGATAAGACCCTATCAAGTGCGACCGCTCCGGGCCAGAGTAGACTTGGGAGCAATGACAATGAAGCTCCTGCATTACTGGAGCCTCACCATCAAATTGTTTTGTGTCATATCCAGGATACTTGTTGGGAGAGTCTTATCCCTCTGCAGAGATGCAGTTAGTGTATTCTGCAGCCCCAGCCAACTGGGCAAGAAAGAGGATAAGAAGAATGAAAGTTAGGAAGTTATTGTGGAGTTAGCAGTAGAATTCATTTAGCCTTATTGGTAGAGAGGGCATGCAAAGTTCAGGCATTTGCCAGCTGACCAAATAAAAGAAGTGAGGGAACAAATGAAAAGCTGAATAGAAAAAGGAGTGTGAGCAACACAGTCCCAGTAACACAAAAGTTAAATTCTCTGCAATAATAGCAAAATGGAAATTTATTAACCAAAAGGATGAACTGGAAAGAAAACTTTTTGTGTAAACATGCGATTGAGAATGTCTTTGCAAAGGAAAAGATTTTGAAGAAGTAAAATCTTGTATGTAAGAATGTGGAATATTTTTCTGGCGATATTATGGAGTTACTTAGTTCATTTCTATGACCTCTCTATAAGTGAATATGGGTTTATCCGTGTTCTTCTGTGTGTGGCAGCAAACTATAGTTGATCTGTGGGTTACATTGATATGTTAGTGGATCGTGGTTATAAGTGTTTTAGGCTTGCAGCTGACTGCAGTGTCTTTCTTCAAATCTGCTGTGGAAGGTTTCATTGACTCTTTTACAGTAATCCATAAGGCTTGACCCAAACAAATTTTCACACATTTTAATCTTTAATTGCTATTAGGTGGAACTACGTCCACATGGGTTTGATTTGTGGATCAAAATCTGGCGCCAGTATGTCCAGAGTTTCTCTTATATTTCTAAACTTTATGCAAGGTTTATTTTCATTTATTAGCACAAGAAAGAAAGAAAGAAAGAAAGAAAGAAAGCACTGGGAAAATGAATAAAGATAGCTGACCGAAAAAAAATGTATTTTTGTTATTTCATTTCGGATATCAAAAATAAAAAGTTTCAATCACTACATACATACTATATATATATATATATATATATATATGCAAATTTCATTTAACATAATAGACATTTCATGTCTACATATTTTCTTCTGGATCTGTTCGAATTCCCGTATTACTTTTATCGTATTCGGGGGGGGGGATTGATTTATGTATTATCCATAGTTGTATGTATCCCTAGTACTTTCTGCCCGACTTTATATATATGTCATCCAAAGACAGGCTGTTTCGTTGTATCACAACTCTTACACATACATACATACATACAAGAGGTGTTTAAAAAATTCTAAACCAGAAAAAAAAAAAGAGCCCAGCCAAACGTTTTTGTTGTGACAACACTACCACTTATAAAACTTGAAAAACTAACAAGGATTTGTCTAGTTCTATAAGAAGTGGTAGTGTTGCCACAACAAGAGCGGCCTTTGTGATTGTATCCTTGAAAATAACCAATGATGTTGGAAAGAGCCCGGAGAAAACATTTCTGACATTTTCCATACAAAAGTGAACCAAACTTAAAGGTCGAAAGTCAATAACAAACAAACATCAATAAAAAATGTTTTTTAAAAAAAAAATCTTGTCAATTTTTGTTAAAGGAAACACGTTTTAGATTATATGAGAGAGAGTGTGGGGGGGGAGACCGGATTAAGATCAAAATCAGATTTGCTGGTTATCCTAACTGAGCAAAAAATTTAAATGTAGTTATAGATCGAAAAGAGGTGTCAATGTTGCGATAATAGAGTATGAAAGAAAAATAACTATGCAATATAAATTATTTGGGCATTAGATTTTTTTTTAAAAAGGGGTAAATAACAAAATACAGACCAAGAAGAGAGTAAAAAAATAAAAATAAATAAACAATAACCCAAAGTTGTCAACACATGGAATTTCCACGAACACAGCTATGTAAAAAATGTTACAAAATAATAATAAAAACTAATAAATATAGCCGTAATTTTTACAAACTAAAATATCACTGAATAAATTTGTATTAAGGAGTTCAAAATCTGTCAACCAAATAACGACGGGGTCAGAGATATTTCATTTAAAAAGAAAGAGAGAGAGAATCGTTCTGTTTTTTCAATAGTAAAATGTGATTTTTCGAAAATGAATTAATCAATATCGATTACTTTCAAAATTTTGCTAATTGTAGAATCAAATTTATAGAGGAGGGTCAAAATTACCAATAACTTAGTTTGAATTTAGGGAAGCGAAACTTCGTTCAATCGAATTTAAACAACTTTTTTAATACGAAAGATGATAGGGATATGATGAAGATTTAAAAAGTTCAAGGTGAAAATTTGATTACTAGAATTCTCCTCGTTAGTTTGTATTTATGTAATGAATCCAGAGAAATGGATATATCATAACCATTAGACTCATAAAACAATAGGTTCTTGTCCAGAATAATACAGCAAATGGAACTTCCGTTATTTCTGTTGTAATACTTACATTCACCCTCCACATAGGAAAATTTCAGATATTTACTTGCTTTTTCTTTTCTTTTTTTAATGAACAGTTAGATTCAAGTCCCAATAATTATATATAGGCAATCGGAATAATTGGAAAAGAGTAAAAAAAAAAATATGATGGTTTGGTGAATTTTGGGATCTTCATTCAGATGAAAAAAAAATAAATGAAGCAAATAATACTTTCTCTTATCTAGATGGCAAATGTAGGTTTTTTTGTACATTACACCTGATATGGGGCGCAACTGGTGTAACAGTTACTATCGTAGAAAACGGGATTTGGTGAATCAAGTTCAAATCCTGGTCAATACTATTTTCGTTTCTCTTAGGAAAGACATGAATCTCTTGCCACTGCCACCACCATCCCTTCATTTAGAGGTAAATAATAACGAAAAATGAGTTCTTTAGCCTTGATACTATGAAAAGGGAAACTTTGAATTCAAACCAGCTATGTTCCGCTTTTTAAAAAATTGAAATATCCAGACAGTGGCAGAGGGATTACCGCAGAAATTTCATCAGTGTAATATTCTGGATAAACACTGAGCAATTCACATAAAGTGTTCCAACTTAGAGAATAAAGCAACTTCTGGTCTAATCTGCAACTGAATGACATTGAACATCAGTTTTTCACCCAAATTCTCCAAATAACGGAGATAACTATAAAATCCTAATAAGAACCTTTTACTCTTCCTTAAACAGAAGCATCAGTATCATCATGGACCACTATTACAACCGGAAGCCAATGGATTCATGCCTCATCGAGTAACCCCGTTCCTTAATAACCTCAGCTGAAGGGAACAACAATTCTAATAGAATTTCGTCGGGAATTGAGTAATTTGTTGTTTTAAAAAAAAAATCGTGTGTTAAGTTTATGTTTGTTTTGAGGATAGAAAAGCTGGGGTTTTAAACTAAAAAACACAATTGACAAGAAACATGAATTAGCTAAATACTATAAAGAGAATGAGAAAGTAGAAGAGTTGGGATCATCGTAAATCGGATCTTCTAACTCGTCTCAACAGGTTTTACCGCGACCGGGGCACCTACTATTGTTCTTTTCAAGAAAAGAATTCAAACATCTCCAGTGTTCACAATCACCAACAATACATACCACATTTCTCCCTCCCTACTATGAGGCCTAACTTTGTGTGTGTGTGTGTGTGTGTACAATTTGGAGACTTTTACAAATGTATAATGAGTGGGAGGGGGAAACCCGAAACACAGAAACAGAAATCAGAATTGAGGTGCCGTTTCCTATCTACTAAATTTACATTCTATTGATAAAAAAAAAAGAGGGAGACAAAAATAATAACAGGGAAAGGATTAAAAACTAAACAATAAACAAATAATGTCTGTCTTTTTTGTTAAAGTAATTGCTGACTATCCCGTATCAAAGTTGGTTTGTTAAATTGCTTATAAGTGTTTATTCGTGAGCAACATGAACTTTTTCACATGATGCTAAAAAAGAAAAATATTGGCTTTATTCAGTGTCTGAGCCGTTAAGAAGATAGTTTGTCTGAATTTTCGTAGATATGAGTTGTGTCAATCAAAGTAGTAAATGCCTCGAACTAATTAACAACAACAACAAACGACAAAGAAATTAATCAAATCAAAACCACGAGGAGGGTTGGATTATTGACTTTTTCTTTTCTTTTTTAAAACAAGTTTTAAATTAAAACGAAAAAGAAAACCTTATAAATCTGCAAATAAAAAAAAAGACGAAATGTCATCAGAAATTTAAAATTGAATTGTAATAAGAAAAAAAAAACTTTACTGATGAAACTTTTTTTTTTATCCATTTTTAGAGATAATAATATTTTGAACGGCAAATGATTATAAGTAAATAGAATAAGTTACCTGAAATTGATGAAGTTGAAACACAAGGCAGCAGAATAGCTTGAAGCACAAAAATGAATCCAAACCACCAGGACATATCCACAGGTAAAAAAAATCTTACATGTAGTTATAAAATGTACAAGGTTCCTGTCTACAGGAAGGATCCCAACTTAATAGCTCATTTTTTTTAATCTTCCTTCATAACCAAAAACAAGGACAGAAACGGATAAAGGTTCTTTTAGTTTGTGAAAGCATAAACAGAAACTCAATACAGGTAGAAGACTTTCAAAGCAATGGTTGATGCACAAATCCATGAATGAGTATTAAAAAAAGTGGGTTCGCAGTAAATAAGGTGTGTCAGAAGATGAATGTATATAGTATAAAAGCAGGTTCGTTGATTCAAGTCATTCTACAAGAAAGGTTGACGAACTAACCCAACGAACAGGTAATGTAGATCTAGTGTGTGTGTGTGTGTGAAAGCCTAGTAGTACAAACAACTTGGAGCGGACCAGAGTAGACAAAGCGGGCAGGCAAGTAGACCGGCGTATCTAGTTGTGTATCATAAGCATTGCAAGATGTTGACGGTTGACACCTGGCAACAACAAGCATCTCAAAATCCACCAGATAAAAGTGGAGATGATGATGATGATGGTAAAGACGAGAGAGAGAGAGAGAGGAAAAAATAATGAGTCACATTAAAGACTAGGTCAAATAAAATCTGCTGCTTACCTGAGCAATGAACAGGTTTTTAAAAAAAATTTTAAGTCACATACATAGAAAAAGGAAAACACGACAAAAAAATGCATTACATGAAATGTTAGACATTCACAAACAAACAAGTATGTATATCAAAGTTCCTATGATCTAGAAACTTATAAATGTACTTTAATTTTATTTATCATGCAATAAGTTTATCATAACGTTAAGTATATCCATAAAAGGTTTCTGCTTATTAATTCAATTGTTTATACAGTATAACTTCCTTATTCGCACACCGGCCCATTGACCAAGTGGGTAGAGTGTTTGCCAATGGCCCAGGAGACTGGGGTTCAATACCAGGTCGAGTCATACCAAAGTCTCAAAAAATGGTACTTGATACCTCCTTGCTTAACACTCAGCATTAAAAGGTACGTATCAAGTAAAGTGGAGCAATCCATGGAAAGGAGAAGCGCGCTCCCCTACACTTCGGTGTTGTAGCTATTGAAAAGGGAGCCTTCGGGTCGCCCACGACAACGGTCGCCAACTTTACTTTACTTATAGGTTCCACAATTCGCAGCTGATAAAATCAGCGGATTATAGCGAACTATACGAGGTACGTCTAGAAAATTTCATCACAGAATCGACGCACTATTTTAAAAGCTTAACGATTTCTCTTTTTCTGTTTCAGAATTGACTACATCATTACTTTCACTTTAATGCCATTATTAATAAAATATTTCCTGTTAAGCACTTGATACAATATTTTCATATGTACTATTCCCTTACTAAGAAATACATTATCTGCTTTCTAAACAAATTTTAAGAATATAAAATAATTAGCCAAAAACATTTCAATTGTCTTCAAAACAAAAATATTTTGGAGGGTACAAACTTTTCCATTGAAATCTAATGACTCAGACTTTGAAGATATTTAAATAGATTTTTTTTTTTTTTTTTTCAAAATTCTATTTTTATCAAAAAACCAAGTCTTTTGTTCTTTTTTGAAGTAGATATTACTACTTTGAAACCTTATTTTGCAAAGTAGTTTTGGTTTCATAAAAGTTATAAACTAGAATGTTTTGTTGATGGGAACCAAACGTGCATAAATGAAACCAAAACCAAATTGATAATTCTGAGGATAGGAAGGTTCTACTGTATTTAAAAAGAAAATAGAGAAATATAAAATAGAATTTAACAAAAACGAACTTTTTGCTAATAAATGGATCAATAATTTTTTTGCTTTTTAAAGTAGAGAAACAAATGTGCCTTTTCTCTTTAAAAAAAATATATGAGCAAAATCTCATAACATTAACTATTTCCCTTAACTTAAGCACACACTAGTGTTCTTCATTCTTTTGCACCTAAAGACAAAGGAGTGGAGGCGAATTTAGAGAAACACCAACCAAAATTAGTTTAATTAACTGGCACAAGACAGAAAATAATTAGTCAAGGTTGTCAAGTGACACTTGCTAGGCTGACAACCAAATTGTTCCAATTTTTTTAGGCTTTAAAACACACACGAACTAAAAGCTGATATAAATGTTGTTAAAGACACTTTAAACATAGACATTCAAACTTTTTAGAAAAACAGAAGCTGATTAGTTTTATGTCGAAACTAGTTTCTCCAAATGTTAAAAAAATATATTTTGCAATTACATAATACTCATAAAATACAAAAAATTTGGTTGCTTTACATTTTTTATGTTTACTACTTCCTGAAGTGATTAAACAAAAAATTTAAACTAAGTAAAATCAATTCTAACTATAAATAAAAATAGTCATGATAGATAAAACCACTCTTTTATTTCAAAAGTTTATTCATCTACACGGCTCATCAAAATTTAAGACAGCCCAGTCAGCTGGAGCTGAAGAATACACTGACTGTATCTCTACAGAGGAGTAAGATCCCACCTGCAAACAAGTGTTCTGGATATGATACTAAACAAGCTCATGGTGAGGCTCCAATAATACTGGAGATATGGAGAATGTGGAGTACCTCGTCACTGACATCACTCCCAGGTCCACTCTAACCCACAGTAGTAGCACTAGATAAGGTCCTATCTATGGGTCAAACAGAACTGTTTGATATTGGAACTGAATGCAAACAAATGACTAATGCTAAATAGAATAGTTAGAAATAGAACTGTTTGATCATTTAACTTCGTTTAAACATATGACTGATATTTAATGGAATTCTTAGTGATACATAGCAATACTTGGGAACATTTAACTTTATTGACTTATGCTAAATTGAATTGAGGAAATAGAACTGTTTGATCTACAAATAGAACTGTCTGTATCTACAAAATGTGTTTACAAATCATATATTTAATACATATATGTAAAATCAGAATTCGGCATTGAATAACAAACAATGATTGATATACCATAAAACCAAATCTAAACCTAAAATTTAAGATTTCCTTTTAATATGTCATGTACTGACACTTACAAGTATATCAGACAAAAAAAAAAATATGCAACTGCTACTCAAAACTGTTTGGTTGGTTAGTTATGTTTAATGGTATATCAACCCTTGTAGTTTATTTAAGGCTAAATATTCCTTATACATATATATGGAATATATGATTTGTACATGAATAGTTTGTAGGTAACATTATTCCTAAACACACCAGAGCTCATTTGTTTACACACGGTTAAATGGTTTCCAGTATTGCCATCTAATACGAACAGTTTCATTTGCACACGGTTAAATGGTTTCCAGAATTGCAATCTAATAAGAACAGTTTCATTTGCACACGGTTAAATGATTTCCAGAATTGCCATCTAATACGAACAGTTTCATTTGCACACGGTTAAATGGTTTCCAGAATTGCAATCTAATAAGAACAGTTTCATTTGCACACGGTTAAATGATTTCCAGAATTGCCATCTAATACGAACAGTTTCATTTGCACACGGTTAAATGGTTTCCAGAATTGCCATCTAATAAGAACAGTTTCATTTGCACACAGTTAAATGGTTTCCAGTATTGGCACCTAATACGAACAGTTTTATTTGCACACGGTCAAGTCGTTTCCAGTAATGGCACCTAATACGAAGACTTTCATTTGCACACGGGTAAATGGTTTCTAGTATTAGCATCTAATACGAACAGTTTCATTTGCACACGGTCAAATAGTTTTTACTATTGGTATCTAATCTGAAGAGTTTTATTTTCACACGGTTAAATGGTTTCCAGTATTGGCATCTAATACGAACAGTTATATTTGCACACGGTTAAATGGTTTTCAGTATTGGCGTCTAATACGAACAGTTTCATTTGTACACGGGTAAATGGTTTCCAGCATTGGCATCTAATACGAATAGTTTCATTTGTACACGGGTAAATGGTTTCCAGTATTGGCATCTAATACGAACAGTTTCATTTGTACACGGGTAAATGGTTTCTAGTATTGGCATCTAATACGAACAGTTTCATTTGCACACGATTAAATAGTTTCCAGTATTGGCACCTAATACTAAAAGTTTTATTTTCACACGGTTAAATGGTTTCCAGTATTGGCATCTAATACGAAGAGTTTTCTTAGCACACAGTTAAATGGTTCCAAAATTTGCAATGTAATATAAATAATTCAACTTAAAATCGGTAGTTTGTTTGACCACATTTAAATGGTTTCAAAATTTAAAAAAGGGTTACATACTTCTATTTGACGTTACACTAACAGGTACTAACACTCCAGGTCAAAGGGGACCTGAGAGTAATGGCAAGGAAGTGGTATCCCACATTACCCAAAGCTCTGACATTAATGGAGCTCCACAATCACTTGGTGTAGCATCAGGACACTCCTTAGCAGTGACGTCTTGTTCCTCAGCACAAATGCTTTTGGTGTATTCTACAACTACAGTCAACCTGCTTGCCCATCATAATGTAAAGAATTTTTTTAGCCAATGAAAAACAATGAAGTTTCATTTATCTACTTTAACATACACAAATTTCTGTCATTAAAAGAGTCTATAACAGCAAAAGGCTTAGTTTGGTTTCTTTGTTTAGTGGCATATCAACTCTTTTTAGGTTATTTAATGCCAAATCCATTCACCTTGAAGAACAGTAGTGGTACTATTTAACCCATAGCTGGGAGGATACGGAGGTTCATACCTTTCTCAAGGGTATTCCCAAGTGAACGTAATAGCGCGACTGGAGTACGAACTCGCGTACTACGATTCCGCAGTCCATCGCTTTAACCATTACACCACGAGGAACCAAGTAGAATCTATCTACATCAGCTATGCACAAGTTGTAGCATGGAGGACCTGCCAGGAGCAACGGATGACTTGGGTTCAATCCCAGGTCGTGTCATACCAAAGACTTTAAAAATGGTACTTGATACCTCCTTGCTTAACACTCAGTAATATAAGGTATGTATTAAGGGTAAAGTGGAGCAATCCAGGGAAAGGAGTAGCGCCCTACCCTACACCTCGGTGTAGTAGCTATTGAAAATGGAGCCTTCTGGTTACTCTTGACTACGGTCGCTAACTTTACTTTTATATTTTATCATTTAGTTTGGTAAGGCAGTGTTTCTTAGTTCAGGTGCATAGTCAGATGGTGCAGTCTTATACCCATGTGGAAAGGACAGATGGTCCTGAGAATTTGAGGATTTTAAAAAGACAGAGTTGAGGTCAACCGTTGAAGGTAGCGGTTGAGTTTTTTTTTATCTGTAAACACCCACAGGATGCGCATCAAGTGAGGGCAGGGGGGTAAGCATAGTAGGAGATGCCCGTGGTGTAATGGTTATCGTCGTAGGAAATGGACACGACGAGACTGGTTGCATTTCACATAGCACTAATACCCTTGGGAAAGGTATGAATCCAATTATTCTCCCTCCAGCTATGGGTAAATAGTAGGACAGACTGACCTCTTCAGCCTTGGTGAGGCCACTCGTCTAGGAGAAGGAAAACTCTGAATTCAAACCTGTTAAACTCCACTTAAAAAAATTGATCTTGTGTCATATCCTGCCCGAGCAGAGGGGTTGGTAAATAGGGTAAGCATAGTATGATTAGCATATGGTTTTATGATTTGTGTCTCTCTCCTCATGTTGAAGGCCTGAAGCCAGAAATTAATAAAATTGTTCGTATCCGAAACAACAAAGCCTGCCTGTATTTGTATATGTACTATTATTATTATTATTGATGTATATTCACACTTTACGAGTATACAACAATATATACCTATACACACATATATATATGTCATCATCATCATTATGTCGTGCCGCTAGCAAGGATATCCCTGACCCTCTCTTGCCACTTTTCCCTATCATTCATTGCCTCTGGTAGGTCTTCAGGGCTACATCCCATATCCTCAGATAGCTGCTGAATGTATGTTCGTGCTGGTCGTCCTGCTTTTGCCCTGCCATGTGGGGGTCCTTAAGAGTACATCACTTATGAGCTCGTCCCTGCTTCTCCAGCAGTGTCCTGCATGTCTGGTTCATCTAGCTTGAATAGTTTTCATGATGGGAGGTAGGTGGCCGTATAGTTGGTTCTTTGTGGGGTATTGCCACCAGGACTTGTTCAATATTGCTCGCAGCATTCTTGAGTAATTGCCGTATAGCTTCTTCTCCAGCTGTTTAGTTAGCATCCAAGTAGTGCATCCATACAGCAGTATCGATACGACCACTGCCTGGAAGAAACTGTGTTTCATTTTATTGGTCAGGTCTAATTTCCATATAATCAATAGCCTATCAATAGCTGTCCATGCCTTTGTTAGCCGCATGTCGATGTCCTTTTCAGTTGATGAGACGCTGCTTCCTAGGTAGGTGAATTTTTCTGCAAGTTTCAGAGGGGTTCCGTCTAGTGTGGTGATGTCGCCTGTTTGATTATAGCACATATATTCCATTTTGTGTGCATTGACATGGAGGCCAATGCCTGCGGTGGCTCATTCCAAACTATGCAGTAGTGTTTCAGCTTGGTTGGGTGTATTTGCCAGTATCGCTATGTCATCGGTGTAGTCAGCGTCGGTAATTGTTTTTGCAGGGTGCCTTCTGCTTCTTTTCTTTGTCAGCTCGAAGCTGTTTTCTCTGATTTTATCAATCAATGTTCTAAGCACATAATCTAGACAGATGATAAAGAGGGATGGGGCTAGCGTGTCTCCTTGTAGTACTCCTGCTACAATGTTGAACTATTCTGTGTCTCCATCTGGTGAACGTACTTTCACTTTGGTGTTTCTATAGAGAATCGTTATTGCTGCTAGTTTCTTTAGGTAGGCTGTATGCTAGTAGGATTTGTTCCATCTTTCCTCTGTGAATGGAATCAAATGAAAATTTTAGGTAGAAACTATTTTACGTCATCTTCATGGTGGGAGTTATGAATTTAAATAATGGTTTGGATGATACAGAAAAATATTAAAAAAAGATTAGGTCATAAAACAAATTTTTTAAAAAGTTAAGGAAATACACAGCATCTATAAAAAGTCGGTTTGTATAGGTAGAAAATTAAAGAAAGAAGAAATAGGAAGAAAGAAAGAAGAGGGAAAAGGAAATAGCATTGAGAAAAGGATAAATATTGTG
>OY757934.1:33234768-33667268 GCA_963585895.1 Sepioteuthis lessoniana | reverse complement strand
AACTATGCAAAACTATTGATGTTTGAAATGAAATCCCAGTTGAAAATCAAGTTGGTTGGTACTAAGGCAACCAAAATTGGCTGGCCATGGCCTTGACAAATCCTGAATGAAAATCTTGTTCAAGAAAAAGTTTTTAAAAAAATATACTTATGGGAAAAAAGTAGTTGCTTTATACCCATTTTTTTCTCACCAGTCAAGTTGAAAAGAAGGTAATTTAAATTGTTTTTGTTTTATTTGCTTAACACACACACACATATATATATCCAAACATCTACATCCATGCAGACACATACACATGTACAGCAATACCTTGAATAGAACAGTTGTGATGTTGTTAATTATAGTTTTACAAAAAACTAAGTAGGCAGTTGACAGCAGAGACAAGCTTGATGACAAAAAGAAAAGAATGGTGAAAACTGAAGGGAAAATATTTTTCAAATGAAAAGCAATATGGGGGGGGGGGCTTTTTTTCTTTTCTGGTCTTTTTTTTTAATAAGATGTAATGCATTTCAAATCAATTATGAAGATTTTTTTTTTTAATTATTTTTTTTTCTTTTTATTGAAACCTATTATAAATGTTGTGACCTTGAATTGAGTTTTGAACATTTAACATTTTCTGGTATGATTTGACAAATATCCAGATTTTAAAATAAACTATTCAAGTTCTATTATCATTTGCAGCAACATATTTATATGAATCTTATTTTTCTAAATATCTTAGCAGAAAAACTAAATTCTACAACAGACTAGACACTCCACTAGAAATGCAAAGTAAATCATCCAATATGCAAACAAATTTTCTGAAGGTTGTGAAGTTCAAAGAAACAACATTTTTCACATTAATCTACTTTTAATTAAAAAATTTTATCACAACAATAACAAATTTATGACCATTTAAAACAGTGTTTTTATTTTGTTTTTTTGCATTTTATGTTTCTTTTTTATATGAATAAGTTCTCTCTAAAAAAACACATTGCATTTTATGTTTCTTTTTTATATGAATAAGTTCTCTCTAAAAAACACATTGCATTTTATGTTTCTTTTTTATATGAATAAGTTCTCTCTAAAAAAAAAAACACATTGCATTTTATGTTTCTTTTTTATATGAATAAGTTGTCTCTAAAAAAAAAAACACATTGCATTTTATGTTTCTTTTTTATATGAATAAGTTCTCTCTAAAAAACACATTGCATTTTATGTTTCTTTTTTATATGAATAAGTTCTCTCTCTCAAAAAAAAAAACACAATGATTTATTTAACATCTTACACAGACGGACAAGGTTTGTTGTGATTTTATCAGTACATGCACAACAACAACAAAATTCAATGGTTGTGTAAATGAAAGATGCATTCAACAATGATTTTCAGATGCATTCAACAATGATACAATTTCTGTCTCTAAAAATACAATTGATTCACTCTAAATTTTGGAAATATCATGCTGTAGTTTAAATATAGAAAGTGAAGACTGAAAAGTCACTTACCTTAACAGGAAGGAAAGAAAAGAACTAAAGAACAGTGAATTCAAATGTGAGCAGATGTTTTATATGCATTAGACCAGAAATAAGGAGTATTGTGAGAGCATGATCGGAGTGATGACATGAATAAAAGATGGAGGAAAGAGACAGTCAAGGTTGTTCTTATAAAGAAAGGTGAACAGAAGCTAATTGTAAGCAAAGAGAAACAGAACAAACTTGTAGTGAGAGATAATGAAAGAGAGAGAAGCAATCAGAGAGAATATTTCTTATTGTAAGCTGCTTTAAGACCACACATGCCTTGATGCTGTCTTTGAGATGATGAATAGAAGATGCACTTAATGAGGATCTTTACAAATAAATGTCTTGTTTCAAATGAAGTGATAGTCATTCCTGAAAGAATGGACCTCAGAATAATTACAGAAGTAATTCCTTATACAGATACAACTGCAGTACAAGAGGAACTTCTGTCATTTGCAAGCAGTTACATCTTCAAAAGGGACTTTTAGGAGACAGAAAGTGAAATTGAAAGTAACTTTGATGACAAAATGGATGAGCCAATAAGAATTGCTCATGATATGCATTCAAATTATTCTGCTAGTACAGACTGTGTGTTCAGCAACCTATAAAAATTTGTATGCTGCATGCAAATATAAGATAGCATTAAGCATCATACAATGTACATGTGAAGGATCTTCAAACTTTAGATTGTTAAGTTAAAACTCAGATCAACACTCAAAAAAATCCATCTGGAATTACTAATCCTCATTGTAGTCAAAAAGAAAATAATTTGTAAGCTAAAAGAAGACAAAGTATTATAAACAGATTGGCAAACACTTCGAGTGAACTACATGTACTCCTGTTTCATTAAAATAACTGGTTGCCAAACTAGTTTGTAAACACTTATGTGAATCCTTTTATCTGAAAAAAATATATTGTTTCTTAAGATGTAAGACATTATCATTATTTAGCATATCTATTATCTACTTAAATGGAGATTATGTGTCTGTCTCTAACTTAAACTACGTCACCATCAATGTCACAATTTATATCACATCTTCCATGATTTTATTTTTATTCAAATCTCAGTTATAATTTGATTTGTATTATTTATACTCTAGGCCTTTATCTACATAGAAATAACATGCAACTGTATTTATATATAAATAGCAGTTTACAGTGTGAACAGGGAGGTTGATTTGTATATTAATCTTAAAAATTTGATCTTAATAGATATTTGCTTGGTATTAATGATTTCTAATTGCTTGGTTTTATTTTAATACTCAAAAAAAAAAAAAAAAAAAACAACAAAGGAGTATATACAAAACTATGAAAGATGGTAAAATAAATACAAAAGACAAGAATGGCAGAATGATGGATCAAATGTATTACTGAATTAAATTTTACTAATTTGATCTAGGTAGGCTTCTGAACACCAAGTCATGGAAAATCTATGTTATACATATTTACCAACCCCTCCCAAAAAACAGGATATTTGTTGCTGTCTCCTACCAGACAGGACTTGACACAAGGTCAAAAGCCTGAAGGCCAATTAAAGTGGGGATAAAGGGGAGGGGAAGGTCGGGAACTAGCCGAGACTCAAACCCAGCTGGTCATTGACCCAGTAAGTGCAATGTGGGTCAGGATATGACACAAAATCAATTTCTAAAGCAGAGCTTAACAGGTTTGAGTTTTCCTTCTCCTAGTCTAGTTGCTATATCAAGGTTAAAGAACCCAGTTTACCATACTATTTACCCATATCTGGAGAGAGAATAGTTGGATGCTTACCTTTCCTAAGGGTATAAGTACTATGTGAAATGCAAACAGCCTTATCCAGGGTTTGAACTCAGGTTATCATGCCCGTTTCCTATAATGATAACCATTACACCATGAGCACCTCCAAATCTATGGTGAAGCTGTCTATATAAATATCACCTGAATCTACTTACCATCTGTGCAATTCTGTTGCTCTAACAGTGAACAATTCCCAAAGATGACACCTGCTGTAAAATTGGAGTTGGTAAAATCAACATTAGGTCCTGGCATGATGCACCCTGTAAAGTCTACTCCAACCTGTAAAGGTGTTCCACCATCCAATTTTATGTCCCAGAGTTCATTGTTGTAGGTACTGTTAGCTATTATTTTGTTAAAAAGTACCTGAGAACCTTTCTGAACTTTAAGCTGAAGACTGCCAAGTGAAAAATCCAAACTCACATAGTACCATATTTTATTGGTAAAGTTCTGTCTGGCCTTGAATGGAGGCCGAGTGGTATTTAGTGTCCACTGCATTTGTAAAGCACCTTCATCTAGAGATAACGTTAGGCTATTACCACTGGCACCAACCTGATGCAATAATTTGCCGTTGGAACATGTACGGAAAGAGAGGCCGGTGTTGGATTTGAGTTGCCAAGTATGAGGTATGTTAATGATTCCTGTCTGGTTAAGATAGACCTGATTAGATGAACTTGTAAATTGGTAAAAAGATTTTGCAGGTAGAATGGACACAATCAAAAACAGCAGTCCTGGAATAAAAAGAAAAAACAGTACAATTACAACAGGTAATTATTTTGATTAAAATAATTTTATTTAACAAATTAAAAACTAAATCATTAAACCGAACAGTTTTACAATATTTGATTTTTTCTTTTTTACATGAAATTATCCATGGAATTTTTTCCTTACACTAATACAATTAGTATATTTTATACAGTATTAAAAGTAATCAATAGAAAATTAATCTGGCAAGGAGGAGACTAACTCTTTGAACCCTTAGACTTAAGATATTCTCTCTTTGAGCTCAAAAAATTCATTAATAATTTTTTCTTAATTTAAAATAAAATTAAAAAAACAAGGACATAATGTAATCTTTGTTTTAAGTTATCCCAAAATTCCATCGAAAGAAAAGCTGTAAATAATCGATATAATAAACCTATTATTATGATCTGAGCCCAAAATATTGGGCTAATGTAGAAAAAGTAACTCTCAGCCCAAAATATTAAGCTTATGTGCTTATTTCAGAAATCCGCTAAGGTTGGAATTGAAAACACCAACAGATCAACAAGGTTCAAGACTGAATGCGGCTCACTCACTTTTCCAAACATTAGTTTGAAAGCCCCACCACCACTCGCTATGCAGGAAGATCAACACAGAGCCATTAAATCAATCTGACACTGTCCAGGGCAGTGTCTTATTTTTTGTGGAATGGAGAGCAGGTGTCTCAGATCCACCCCTGTTGCTGACAAAAGAAGGGACCAAATGCATCGAAATCATGGGTCATTTGGGTGCACTCAGACTGGTACATTTAGGTACAGTAGTCATCATATCCTCACATTTGCTGATACAGGGGCTCAGTCTTTTTCAAGTGAACCAGAGATATTAAAATGGTTCAGGTATCCAGAAAGATACCTCATGCAAATTAGTCATAGGATATGTGGCATTTTGATCAACCAGATTGATATAAAGGGTGTGTTGTTCATGCATATAAGAATTGGCTTGAGAAAGATGAAACAGATGGTTTATGTGTCAAACAACACTTCTGTTTTTTTCTTGTTAGAATCTGCCCTAAAGGATTTACATGTATTGCCACCCGCAAACCTACACGAGTGAGTTCGATTCTCATTGGGTGCCCAAATCATGCGGCCTTGTGCTACATCTAAGCAAAAAGCTTAGTAAATTGCCACCCAGACATCCCATCTCAACTCGGCAGAGGTCATTAAGGAAATAACAGAATGCACATGTCCATGTAGAGAACCCATTCCACTGATGCCTAGTATTATTTGTTCCTTCCTACAGAAACCAATAAGCACCTAATGAAACAATTGATACGCAATCACTAAGTCGAGCCTATTTACAACATACCCACACAAACCCTTACAAACTATGACAGGAAAACTGTTTGACATTATATTCACCTCGATATAACACAGTCAGAGATTCTAACACATATCCCTGTCCCTCACCGCTGGAAAGAGAAAGAAAACCGCAATGAAGATGTCGTACTGGGTATAATTGAACCTTTGCCAGTGGGCACTCCAACAACCTGGTGTGTAAGGATGGTAGTCACACAAAAAAAGATGGTTCTCCTAGACAAACAGAAGGTACCAGCAGCAATTGGTAGTATCATGGTAGATGGCATGCTGATAGGTTGAGCATCACATCACTTTCTGTGATCTGAAAGCCACACAGATGAACACAAAACATAGTCTTAATCTAAAACTTATACTTTATGAGTTTGAATTGGGTCATAATACTGCAGAAACAACCAAAAACATTCATTGTGCAAAAGGTGAAGGCACAGTTGATCAAAGCATTGTAGCCAGATGGATCAGGAAATTTTATTCCAGTTGCAAGAACCTTAACGATCAGGCAAGATCAGGTTGGCCTAAAATAGTGAATTCTGAGGCTGTACTACAAACCATAGAAACAAATTCAGAGAGTAGTAAACTGAGAGTATCTGGTAAGCTCAGTATCTCACAGTCCAGAGTGGTTCATGTCCTTCACAAAGTCAGCAAAAACATCCAGAATTGTGCCTCCCATTATTCCAAAATATTGCAAAACTTTTGACTCACCCTACTATTATTGGACTGAGAAAAAAAAAGCTCAAGTGTTCTTTAGATGAAAGAAATAAATGAAAAATAGCAGAAAATTAAAGTGCATACTGTAATGTACCCACCTCCACTAAACCCCTAACTAGAAGGAAATTCCTGTTCTATCTTCATTTGTAAAAAAATAATTTGGGAGTGCTCAGGTGTGTTTCAATAACCATTATGATTGGGTTATATCATCAGCATTCCTAAGGAAAGTAAATGTGTTTTTTAAAATAATGTATTGTGCAAAATAGATTAGACAAAAAGATAGATAGATAGATAGATAGATAGATAGAAGAGTGTGTGTGTGTGTGTGTGTGTGTGTGTGTGTGTGTGTGTGTGTGTGTGTGTGTGACACTTTTATAGGTAATTTCTGTTATGATGCAATAGAAATTTGTAAAATTTGCTAAAGATAACTCCATGATTATTCAATGGGGAATGTGAAAAGTTCCAGAGGCATAAGTAAAAATAGAATTTTCTCAGAATTTAATCTTGACAATTAAAATGTTATAATTTACCTCTAATATTCAGAATGTACTAAACAAACAAAAAAAAACACAGCAACAAAGTTTTCAATATTTTCAAAGTACAATGTAATTGTAAGATTACTTAATTAAGGCCATCATCTTTTTAAAGCACTAGTTAACTAGGAAACAAAAAACTCTAAAAAAAATTTTAAAAATTAAAAAAAAACTGCTAAAAGAGAACTTAAAATTATTGGACTATTTTATATTGTACTAACATTGATCCATTTTACATTTTTCCTCAGGTATAAAATCCATAAAGAAAGAAAAAAGAAAAAAAAACAGTGACTCTTGTTTCTTTATAGATTGTACATGTAATGTTACTTGGGTGGATTATTTGAATAATAACTTGAGTTGTAATTTATAAGGAAAAGGGGTTTATTTTACAAGATGTACAAGGACATGTTAACAGGAGGTATATTGCTAGCTAGTCTCACTAGGAGAATGCCACTCAAAAGGCCAACACCATAACTGTTTACATTCAAATAGAATAGTCCATTCTAATACCAAAGGGTGCCAACTCTTCTCAACAACAGTATATCTAAAGAAATATGTGAAAAATGGATTGGCTGAAACATTATGGTAAAAACAACAACAGTCACATAAAAAGTTAAAACAGCTCTAACAATTCTTTAAATGACAACTTCTGTAATTACAAGAGTTGTTAGCTTAAACAAAAAGACCGCTATCAAGAATTTCAAAAACTCTTGATTCAAAATTAATAGTATTATATATATATATTGGATCAGAGTGCAGTTCATTTCAGTCACTTTTAGCCAAGGAGACATAACAAAATAGATTATTCTGCCCAATTAAAACTTAGTTTTCTCATAGCTGTGTGATAGAATCTTGGGTTGGGGTATGAGTCAACCGTATTTCAATCCCAGCTTTGAGAATCTTGTATGTCTAGCCACACTGAAGAGTTTTGATACAATGAAACAGTCTGTCTGTGGATGACTAAAATATATATATATATATATTTACGATGACCACTATATGAGATTTGATATGCCATTCCATGCATAAGACTAGTATCATTTCTATAATACACAGTTCCTTCCAGGTCAAAAAGTATACAGTTTATTAGTCTCATTCTTTATGGTTGAGAAAGGTTCCATTTTGACTATTAAACTGTAGTCTGTTTGTTTCTCAGTAGAAAAAAAAGTACTGTTTAATGCTCATTTGAGGACAATCTGAAGTGAGAAACAAAACCCATTAATTGTTCCCATCATTCACTCACACTGTTGATAATGTGTGAATGTTTAACATTAAAATAAAAAAATTACTGGTATTTTGAAACCAATAATTTTTTTGTTTTGTTTCCAGAATACATTAAAATGATATCCCATAAAAACAAGTGACAAGAAAATAAATCAAATGCAAAAACTGGTTTGACAACTGAGTGAACTAAAAAAGAATTCCCAGGATTAATGTGGGTTTTTTTTAAGATCACTTCAAAAAGAACTATAACATCTTCTTAAAAATAAATGGCATTTAATTCCAACTTTCCAAATGAGTGGAAGAGATGGGTTGGAGGAATAAGGTTATCTGAGGGATTGAGTAATTAATATGGTACATCTTTTAACAGAATACTTTCAGGAAAGCATTAACTAAACCAACATTAAATGGTTTGTACTGTAAGTAAAAATAAACTTGGCGACCGTAGTCGAGGGTGATCCAAAGGCTCCCTTTTCAATTGCTACTATACCAAGGTGTAGGGGAAGATGCTACTCCTTTCCCTGGACTGTTCCACTTTACCCTTGATCCATACCTTATAATGCTGAATGTTAAGCAAGGAGGCATCGTACCATTTTTTGAGTCTTTGGTATGACTTGACCTGGGATTGAACCCAGGTCTTCCAGGCCATTAGTGAATACTCCAACCATCATGCCAATGTCCAGCACTGTATATACCCATATATATAGATCAAATATGGAGAAGACTTAAATAATGGACCCCAACCAAAAAAATAAGTGATAATTTTATACAGTTCAAATTCCAACATAGGGTGGTATTGTGAACAACCCTTGGCTTTAAAATTAATTCCATAATAACTGATTTTGTAGCTATAAATGAAGGATCAACATATATACAAAAATGACTTACACACAATAATTATGTCTATCCATTTGCTCCCAAGAGTAGACATAAGATAGTTTGTTATGGGGATGCTCACATGCACATGTGGCTAGGATAAAAAAAAAATCATTCAGCTTACTCAGCATTTCCTTTTGGGATGCCAAAGGGATTGACCTTTACTCTACCTGGTTAAGTGCAATGAGAGATATAACCAGAGGGGACAGACAGCCACCAAAGCTAAGCCATACATTTTAGTTCTTAGCCACAAGAAAATAGTAGCTTACAAATATACCTCAATTTTATATACATGTTGCAAGATAATTTTTAAGGTGAAACTGCATTGGATTGATGGTGAAAATGTAATCAAAAGTATATTTTTATAAATATAATATATTTTATAAATATTTTTAAATTTTATATTTTTATAAATATATTTTTATAAATATAATAAACAGTGATTTTTTCCAAAGTTCCATATGAAATTAGAGTTTAAAAATACAAAACACAAAAAAGCATATTGTAAAGATGAAAAAGTAATATAGAATTTTGAATTTAGCAAATAATATCCAAAGTTGCAATAATACCAACATATATTAAATCAAAATAATAAGGAGTTATTTAGTTTTTGAATTGGTAATAACTACATAGCAAACGGTAATGTTTTTGATTTCCATTAATCATTTTAGCCAAATTTTTACATATAAGAAATAAACAAAAAAAAAACTCCCTTGCACTAGTCTTTGCTTAATTTTTTTCATATTTCATTTTTTCCTTCTCTTTCCATGAAAAGAAAAAAAAATGTGTTCTCAAAAATTGTTTATAATTTTGAAAAAAATCCAAAAGATAACGTTGAAAGAAGCACTATGCCAAAATTTAACCAATTAAAGACAAGTTTAATTGAGTGGAAAATGCTAAATGTTGACCTCTTTTTAATTTAGGGAAATCACCTTTGAGGAGTCAAAGCTTTGATACCTCCCATTTTTCACCAATAATCAAGCAAGATATTTTCAAACAACATTTTTTCACAACTATCATCTTTCTCTCTCTCAGCTAAAAAATGACAACACTTACTATATAAAGTTTGAACATGAAAAAAACAATATAAATATTACTGGTAACAGATATCAAAGTTTCATTTTGCAAAAATATTATTAGTTTAGAGATATAACATCATTTAATCAAGGGCTAGTGAGTTAAGTTAGCAAACTTACAATGTATCAAGTTTGATTCTCACTGGGTTCCATACACAAGAGACCATATGCTAAAATTTTAAAGACCTATACTTAAAGAAAAATTAATTTAATTCCACAAAAATGTAGTTTTAACAAATAAGTTTAAGCAGCAGAATTTCCAACATTATACATATTTACCAACCCCTCCGCTCGGGCAGGATATGACACAAGGTCAAATGTTAAGCAAAGTTTAACAGGTTTGAATTCAGAGTTTTCCTTCTCCTACACTAGTCACCAAGGCTGAATAACCAAGTCTGCCCTACTATTTACCCATAGCTGGAGGGAGAATAATTGGATTCATACCTTTCCCAAGGGTATTAGTGCTATGTGAAATGCAATCAGTCTCGTCCAGGATTTGAACTTGTGTCGCCATGTCCATTTCCTATGATGATAACCATTACACCATGGGCACCTCAAACATTATAAATGATTTCAATTAAATGAGTTTACAGAGGTTAATTAACAATCAGGTTCATACATCTAAAATCCAAAATTAACATATGTTTAAATCACACTTTAGCCACTTTTTGCTTTTGCTGTACTTTAACATCATAAGATGATAAAAAAGAATTAATCTAATAAAAGTAATGCCACTGAAGAGGCTCCAGTAAAAGTAAATTGATAATATCTAGGGCAAATAACATTCATCTTTGAAATATTTCCTAGATTTACACACTTGATCATTTTGAAAAACTAGAGTAAATTGAGAGAATATATCCTAACTGATATATTTGAAATAAAGAAGAAAAAGACCTAAAATTTTTATATAAAAAAACAAATAAGCTCACTATCACTAAAAACAATGTCTGTTTTCTCTTAATTTGATGAAATACAAAGAGAAAATCAACCCTAATAGGTGATTTAATGCCAAATCTTCTTTATACATATATATTGAATGTATAATTTGTTAACAAATAGTTTGTAGGTAACAATTTTTAAATGAGCCAGAGATCATTTGTTAGCACACAGTTAAATGGTTTCAAGTATTGCTATTTTATACTAATAATTCTATTCAATAGTATTCATTCATTTACATACAATTAAATGGTTCCAAGTATTGCTATTTAATACAAGTACTTCTATTAAACATTATTCATTCGTTAGCATGTAATACTAATAATTCAATTTAACTGTCATTTGGCCAACAGTTAAATAGTTTCAAGGATAGAAAATTATTATATATTTCTATTTAACCCATAGATGAGATTCTAACAGGTACTACCATTCCGGGTCAGAGTAGACCTGGAAATAATGACAATGAAGGGATACTCCACATTCCCCAAAGCCCTAAGACCGGAATCTCACCATCAGATGATTTAGTGTCATATCCAGAACACTCATGGGGAGGCAGGGATCTTGCCCTTTTGCAGAGATTCAATCAGTATATTCTATACCCCTAGCCAACTGGGCCGAAAAAAAAAAAAGAGAAAAACAAAATTTAAATATGAAAAAAAATTTCAAGTAGTTTAATTCCAAATCATAAGTTTTAGAGATCTTAACAAATGATCATTTTGCCGTAAGTATTCAAGTTTTCTGTATAAAATATACATTAGAAAATTAAATTTTTCAGTGTTAAGATGAAATAATCCATGATGTGGTAAATAAAAGTTATCTCCCTTAAATCAAATTCTTATTTGTTTTAGTGTTATTTTTAGATTTTTAAGTAAATGTACTTTTAATGTCACACTATAACATTTTCAAACTGTTGTTAACCCCTAACATAGAGATAATAATATGACATGTTCAATGATAAGTTTGAACTTTATATTTCAATTCACTCTAAAAGTAACAAATTATGTGTACTGTTCCTCACATTAATCAATTTTTTTTTCATTCTCCAATGAAACAATTTTACACCTCAAATGTTTTGTTGATACCTTATTTATCAAATATATATTAAATATATACATCAATATTGCCTAAATGATTGAATCCTGCCAAGGATAAATATGGTTTTAACAGCTTTTTGCAGCTTCAAATAAGCAAGATAATTATGGAAGAGTGATTTGTTCAAGTGCTAATTTATGCACTGCTCAACCATCATGGTATATCCTATTTACCAACCCCTCTGCTCGGGCAGGATATGACACAAGGTCAATTTTTAAGCGGAGTTTAACAGGTTTCAATTCAGAGTTTTCCTTCTCCTAGACTAGTTGCCTAACCAAGGCTGAAGAACCTAGTCTGCCCTACTATTTACCCATAGCTGGAGGGAGAATATTTGGATTCATACCTTTCCCAAGGGTATTAGTGCTATGTGAAATGCAATCAGTCTCGTCCAGAATTTGAACGCGTGTATCCGTGTTCATTTCCTACGACAATAACAATTACACCATGGGCACCATCATGGTATATCAGTGGGGAAAATATCCAAGATGATGCTGAGAGAGCAAAGAGGTGTGAATACTTTTCCCAAGAGCACCAACCAGCAAACATCATCAGCCAGAATTCAAATTTTGGTTTTCTGGTTCCATTTTCTATGCTGTTAACCATTAAGTCACTCTACACTTGATTATATTAATTATCCAATAAATAGTTGTCATAATTTGAGAGATTCTTTGTTGCCAAAGTGTTTGCTACAATATTTTTATTTATTCAAAATAAATTTAAACACAAAAAAGTGGCAAATTGCATAAAAAATTTTTAGAAATAAATCTATAAAAAAATAATATAAAATAAAAAATAGCAACACAAACAAGTGTGTAAAATTAAAATTGAAATGATGATTAAGATTTTAAAAAAGCACAGTTTGACTTATACTTAGTTAAAACTTTAAAAGTGTAAGTATAAACCTTTTTTTTTTTTTTTTAAAGTGTAAGTATAAACCATTTTTTTTTTGTGACTTGCTGGAGTGTCTCCCTTCTTGAAAGAATACCAGGTCACATTTATAACAGGAGCACCAATCTCATCTATAAGAGCAGCATCTATTAATGAGAAGAGAAAAAAGAGCCACCAAAAGATTACCATGACCCTTTGTCAAGAAACTCTGTGCTTGATGATGACATATTGCTAGTATAGTTCTTGTAAAGAAATATATCTGTGAGCTCTGCATAAGATCAGAGTATAGTATCTGTACAAGTAGAAATCCCCAGTTGTTTTAAAAAAGATAAAATATGCAGACAAAAAGTTATTATTTGAAAGAGTATAAAATAAATGAAAATAAGAAAATAAATAAATATGAAAGAAAAACCCATTTTATTTTTTGAAATGTTTAATTTGATTTCTATAATTACAGATACTATACACTGATTGGAAACAGGAATGATGCTGATCATAAGAGGATTGCATGGATACTAGGTTTTCATTCTAGCAAACATTATAAATGGACCAACAAAGAAATAAACAGAAAATGCTATACTCATCATTATATAAATAAATATTACACATAAAGTATATAATAGCAGACCTAGCAAACCTACACGAGTGAGTTCGAGTCTCATTGGGTGCCTCTTTCATATGGCCTTGTGCCACATCTAAGCAAAAAGCTTAGTAAATTTCCACATAAAGTATATAATAAAAACTACATTTTACAAACACACACACACAAGGGAGGTTTAAAAAGTATAGAGACTGAGTCTGTATTTAACAGGACAGAAATGAATAATGAACAATATTGTTGGCATTCAACACGATTATTCCATTAAGTTTTCAACTAAAAGAAATATCTCTAAAACTGCACTCTTTTGATATAGCGTGAAGCTGCACTAAAGCCCTCCACATTCTCAATTGTCTAATCAGTTGGGGCTATAGAATACACCAACTGCTTCTCTAAAGAGGGATAAGACGCCCCAATGAGTGTCCTAGATATGACATTACACAATCTGATGGTGAGGCTCCACTAATGCTTCATTGCCATCACTTCCAGGTCCACTCTGACCTGGAGTGGTAGCACCTGATATCCAATCTATGGGTCAAATAGAACAAAACTGTGTACTTATGCTAAACTGAATTGTTTGAAATATAACTGTTTTTATGTATAAAAATAGATTTGGCATTGAATAACCTACAATGGTTGATATGCCATAAATCCCAACCAACCAAACCTCTACATCCTCAAATCTTACTCTGGAGATTAATTTAGGAAACCAGTTGCATGGAGCTAGGGGGTCTAGTGAATAGAAGGAGACTCATACAATTCTGCACTTTTCCATCAAAAAGTAAAGAGTCTCACTTCATAATTATCTTTCAAATTAATACTGACTTATCTACGCATCACTTTATTATATAAGTTGCTCAACTGTGCATAAGAATTCATGGAAATTTTAAGATTTCACCTCAATATTTTTAAATCACTCTATACATACACAAATTTATTTCCTCAAGACAAGTTTGTTTCACTGTTTTGAATTTTATGTGATTGATATTTTTCCTTAAATAGTGATCTTATATATATGGGTTTATGTGAAAGAAAGGGAGAGGATTGTTTCATCAAATGACCAGAGGTCAATGGGATAATATTACCAAGTAAGCTACCATTTTGTCCTTAATGACATTTTAGTAGACAAGGTGAGTTATTTGGCAGTGTCCATTTTTCCAAATATCATGCAATAGGTAATACTGGGCTACTGATGTCACCAAAAAGTAGACAGTTAATTATTGAGTGGGTGGATTGCCTACACACTCTTTCACCAATTCTTTTCTGTCGACATTCATAGCAAGACTATGACAAAATTATGATCAAGATGACTGGCAATAAGACAGGAGAAAAAGTCAGACTCATTACCTTGAAAGTGATATTTGAAAAGTTTTATTGAAATTTATTTTATTTAATTCAACAGTTCAATTTTCCAAGTGTACAATTATCCATTATCAGTTAAAGATTCAGTTATCAGTGCAAACACAGAAAAAACCCAAGAAATACATTTATTTACTTATTTAGTTATTTCTTGCATATATTATTATTATTATTATTAATACTATTATTACTATTATTATTATTACTACTATTATTGCAGCTGCTGCTGTAGCTAGTATTAATTTTGATTACGATTTTCTTTCAGCTTTAATTTCTTCATGTCTTTTATGGCAATTCATTTGGATTGTGCAAGTAACAGCCTAAATCAGAAATAATAAATGAAAAGCTCTCAGTGAGATTCAAGTTCAGGTTTCCTTTGACCCCGGAGAATCCTGATTAAATGCACCACTAACTTTTATATGATGAGTCATTGGTTTGAAAAAGCCTAAATCAAAATTATAAACCCATTCCATATTCTGTTTCTCAATTCCTCTCAATGCTATATTCTTATTTTAATTTATAAGAGTTTTATTAAGAGCCTTGTATCAATCATTATTATTAATCTTAACTAGTATTCACTTGCATCTCCAATTTTTAGTTGCTTTTTTAATCAACTCACTCATACTGTCAATCTATAACAAGGAATAGTTATCATGTTATTCTCTTATCAATGCAATGAAAAAAATATCTCTCTCACACACATACATAAGAAATACATTTCTATTAGTTCTTGCATAATAAACTATTCTCAAAATCGAAGGTATTTTTCCAAATCATAAAATGTGTTTCTCCTGCTGCAAATCACAAACAAAATGAACATAACGTTTAAAGTTGACATGGTGCTATGATTCTTCTCCATGGCATATCACAGAGTAAATGGGGATAATAAATGATACCCATCTTCTTTTCAAGTAAAATGCAACAGAATGTACTTGGTTATATGTTACCAGTAAAAAAAAAAACAAAAAAAAACTACATTTTACAAACACACACACAAGGGAGTGTTAAAAAAGTATAGAGACTGAGTCTGTATTTAACAAGACAGAAATGAATAATGAACAGTATTGTTGGCATTCAACATGATTATTCCAGTAAGTTTTCAACTAAAATAAATATCTCTAAAACTGCACCCTTAATGCCTTCCACATCCTCAAATCTTACCCTGGAGATGAATTTTTAATTTAGGAAACAAGAAAAAGTTGCATAGAGCTAGGGGGTCTAGGGAATGGGAAAGGACTTGTACAGTTCTGCATTTTTCCATCAAAAAGTATACAGATCACTTCATTAATATTTTTCAAATTAACACTGACTTATCTACACATCACTTTATTATATAAGTTGCTCATCTGTCTTTATTGAAATTCTAAGATTTAGTCTAAATATTTTTAAATCACTCCACACCAACACCCACATTGGCCTAATGAGTAGAGTGTTCGCCAATGGTCTGGGAGACAGGGGTTCAATCCCAGGTCAAGTCATACCAAAGACTTAAAAAGAAAAAATGGTACTAGATGCCACCTTGCTTAACACTAAGCATTATAAGGTAAGGATCAAAGGTAAAGTAGAGCAATCCAGGGAATGGAGTGGTGCCCTTCCGTACATCTCAGTGTAGTAGCTATTGAAAAGGGAGCCTTCAGGTTACCCTCAACTAAGGACGCCAACTTTATTTATATATGAGTTTGTGTAAAAGACAGAAAGGATTGTTTCATCAAATGATTCTTGATCAAACAAATAATTTAACATCCAAGATTGATTGTTTTTACAAAGCTAATAGCCCCCAACTATCAGGCTATATAACTTGAAGTGAGGAGTTGATTCATGCCTTTCCTCAAAGGTTTTAGTATAAAGAGAACTAAAACTGTCCCAGCTAAATGTTTGAATAAGATTTGCTGATTCCATTCTGTGTACTTTTAAGCTACACAATACTTCCATAAACAATTCACTTGCTTTTCATTTGCACTGACTTATAAATACACTTACATCTTGAACAAAGTGGTTATTTATTGAACTAAAAGATGTCTGTCTAACCATATATAATTTTCTTTTTTTTAATCACAAATCATTGGGGTTTGTTTGATGCTAGATTAATGAAGATATGATGACCTTTTCCTTTCTCAACAATCAGAACTTGAAAAGAAAGGAAAAAAAAATAATAATAATTTTAATCACATAAATCAAACATATTCATTGTATTTACATAACATTATAAGAACTGAAAATGACTGACATCTGTCACTATTTGAATTAGATTTAGATTAATCTTAAGGAGAAAGTAAAAGCTAACATGACAAAAATTTAGCGGGATTTTTTTGGGTTTTTTTGGGGGGGGTTGATGCCCAACAAGAATTAGAGGAGTAAGGAGAATCAACAATCACATGAATTGAAAATGGTATAAAACTAAGAGCAATAAACAAAGAAATTTAATTGTTTCCTAGCATTTCAACTCATTAAATTTAACTGTTTCCTAATATTTCAACTAACTTTTTAAGAGAAAACTAATAAAAATAAAGCTATAACACTTCCTCTCATTTTCTTAAGATATTTCATATGTTATTAAAAAATAAAAATTATAGATATTGCTTTTCTCATTTACTAAACTTTTAAAAAGGTTTTTCCTTGTAATATTATAGAAGAAAAGCATGTTCAATACAATCTTTGTGAATCAGAAATGTATTTTTCTTTTGTACCAACAGTAACTATAGTCAAAATAATACTCCAGTTCCGAGAGAGAGAGAGAGAGAGAGAGAGAGATTGAAATGTAAGTAGAGAGAGAGAAAGAGATATAGCTATATATAGGTATGTATATAGATATGTATCTAGGCAAGAAAGATTCCTGTAGACATTGACTTTATATACTGAGTAGATCAAATGTTAAAAGTTCAAATTCCAAAGATAAGTTTCTTTCCATCACTTTTTTGGTGTTGTTCAAACCTATCTTTTATAAGTTGACTACTTTCTTCCCTCCCTACCACAATTACATAAAATGTCTTAACTACCTTGATGTTGTACTAACCACAAATCTGTTGAAATTCTTCAGCTACTCCTCTTACATAGGGAAGAGTCACTGTAGCTTTATAATTATTATCCTCCAGATTTATCTTTCTATTTGTTGATCCTAATATAATCTAAGTCTGTGAGTATATATAATTTTAAACTATCTATAGCATACAGTCTAGGAAATGAACAACTCTAAATTCAAAATCAGAAGTTGAAGTCCCTAACTCAGCCAGTCCCAAGTCAAGAGGAGAATGAGGAGAAGGAGGGATAGGGATATGATTGATCATAGGTTGATAATAAAATGAAGAAAAAAATAAAGAAATCCTACCAGATAAATTTATATATTTGAGGAATGTTGAAAAGCACAATAGGTAAACAGTGAAAAAACCACAAGTATTATACTTTTAAACTATTTTTCAATCATATTTACCAACCCCTCCACTCGGGCAGGATATTACACAAGGTCAATTTTTAAGCGGAGTTTAACAGGTTTGAATTCAGAGTTTTCCTTCTCCTAGACTAGTTGCCTCACCAAGGCTGAAGAACCTAGTCTGCCCTACTATTTACCCATAGCTGGAGGGAGAATATTTTGATTCATACCTTTCCCAAGGGTATTAGTGCTATGTGAAATGCAATCAGTCATGACCAAGATTTGAACTTGTGTCGCCGTGTCCATATCCTGCGATGATAACCATTACACCACGGGCACCTCCATAAACTATTTTTCAATAATTACTTTTTGTACATGCCTATTTTAATAAACTATTAAAAATATTGAATATATACATCAGCCAGAGATGAACATGCTCATAACTAGCTTTTAGGAAACATCAGAACATTTTTAAATTATCTGGCATTATATGAAAAAAAACTAAGATGATCATTAAAAGTATTTAGAATAAAGAAACCAAGAAACATAAATGAGCTAATAATTTCTCAAGTAATTTTCTTGCAATTATGTAGCCAGTTCTCTGAAAATATCCCTTTTAGTTATATGGTAGATATAAAATAACAGTGCTAACAATACAAAGTGTTATGCATCTGATATTTAAACTGATGTTATACTAGTTATGTTCAACATACAAACAACAAGGTTCAAATTTATTTTGCATAAGATGCTCATAAATGCAGCTGAAATTAACATAACAAATAATACATATCAAAAATTTATAGAAAACAAAATGACTGCAAAAATTTTTTTTTTAATTCATTTCTCTTTATAAATACATTTTCAGTGGGTATACTGAAAGGTGTTTTTTTTTGTTTTTCTTTTATCATCTTTAGAAAAAAAAACAACACCTGTTCAAAAGGCTAATCTATTTTAAGTTTTAAAATAAGAACACAATGTTGAATCAGAAAAGAAAAGTTGATTTTAATATTCCTATTTAATAATAAAAGTTTGAAAATTGAAATTATTTTAATAATTTGACAGAGAAATTTTACCAGTTGTCTAAATTTCTGAGACGAAGCTTGTCGATTCTTATCATTAAGGGTTTTTAGACTATTGTCTTAATCTTTATTGTTATTTCTAAAACGTTTTGGCCGATATGTCCTCCGGCCTTCTTCAGGTGTTTGTCGAACTCGGGAACCTCCACAGAACTTCGAATAACGTCCTTTATTGAATCCACAGGGGTCACCTGTTCTGATTCCATTAGCCATAACCAGGTACAAGTGTTAAGTATTCCTGTATTGTTACTCGCCTGTAGTCAGGATTGAATCTGCAACCTCCAGATGATTGTCTCCTTAGAAGCTTAGGGAACCAACGCCTAATACCATTACGCCATGTGTCCTGCTGAACAGTTATAGGCCAGAGGACATATCGGCTGAAACATTGTGGAAATAATAATAAAGATGAAGACAATAGTCCGAAAGCCCTTAATGATAAGAGAGAAATTTTAGTGAAATAATTTTTAGATGAATGAAATATGAAGGCTGTTGTGTATACAATCTACAAAAAATACTCTTGCCTTCTCTAAGGAAACTAATATTAACTTTTTCTTTCAACAATTGCTTATTGAAACATATTACAAATATAATTTATGTTATTACTTTATATAAAAATTTTGATAAGTTTAAAATTATTTTTGTGTACATAAAGATTTTTTAAAACTATTTTCCAAAGAATTATCTTACTAAATAAAAGTTCAGCTACAATATTTTTCCTATATGAGGAGCTCTAAGCAGATTTGAACAATTTTCAAGTGACCCTTGAGGGTTGGCAATGAACTAGCTCAGCTAGTAGTTTTATAAACTCTACAAATGAAATTATTCAAAAGCCAAGTGGACTTGTCTGTCAAAGCAATCATTACAAAAAAATGAAATATTGCTTCCCTTTATATCTCTTAATACATTTTAACAACCAATAAATTCATTTACACTTTTATCAGTTTGTTTAGTTCAGTAGACAACATTTAACTCAATAGCAAATACTTGATACAGATTATTCCTCTGGATATAAAGACCATCTTAAATTTACATGTTGAATTAAATGTGTTGATAAATTCATTTTTTCATGATAGTTACTTTTTTGGCAGGTGTTGCTTATTGTTCACAAGCAGATATAAATAAAGGTTGATATTTTTTTTAAAATCTCAAGCTATCTAATTTAAAATGATTTCTCAAAAGAAGCAAGTCATTTCTAAATACAATTATATACAAGTAAAACAAATTAAATATTAGGAGCATTGTCAGGAAAGATCTGTGACTATTTTTTCAAGTTTAGAACTAATCTCCCTTCATTAGTTTTGATAATACAATGATGAACATGAACAAATTGTCACTCAATAGATCAATAAGAACTAAGTCTCCGCTATATAAGAAACTGGCAAATATCCTACAGATAGGAGTCTACTTAAGAAAAACAAAAAAATACTTTGTCACAAAAGGTGAATGTGCAAAAGTAACAAAAAATCTTTTAAACAGTTTCCTCAAATCTCTAAACACCCAAAATTTTTAACATCATAATAATGCAGTGATTTATTTTAGATATGTTATGCAGAAGATATGAAAATACTTTCAAATTATACTGAAAAACAATTGAAGACTTACAATTAAAAAAATAATAAAAACTTAAAACACTTTGACTGGAACAACTTGCAATTAGTCAAACTTCAATTTTAGTTAAGAATGTATGGAATAAAAATAAATGATTAAGTTCTTCTACCCTGAGGTACAACAAAACATTGAACAGTGCAGTTAATTTGTTCCAAAATTTTATCCAAAATGTTCAAAGTTGTGTGTTAGCATTATTTTAAGCTTAGATTATTAGTTGCACTTCTCAATAAATAAATAATACCCTCCTCCTCTCCAAAAAAATTAATTTTCCTTTTATTCTAAAAAAACCAGAAATCCTTTTACTTATCACCCCTCGAATTCAACTTCTGGAAAAATATCCTCACAATCTTTCACTATGAATCCTGCTTGAGGTTTGCAACCCTTCTCAATTTAATCACATCACTGATTGAGACTTGGCTATATTTCTTACAAATTATATTATTTCTTCTATTCAATAGTATAACCAGTCTTAAAAACAAATCTTTAAAAAAAAATAAATGAATAAAAAATAAGAGACTTCCTTTCTCTAGCATTTTTTTTTTCTAAATAAAACAATTAAGTATCAAGTTGGTCAAAACAGCTTGAGTCTTTGTTTTAATGAATTTTTCTACATCGTCTATACAAACACACACATAAACCACCATAGTTTAAAATAGGTTTTAATATATAATACCAATACTTTGAATTGCATGGTTTTTATTTATGAAGAGTTAATTTCAGAAAAAACTAGACAACCCAGGAACCTATTGGGTTCCCATAGTAACATGGTCTATGATGATACTGATGCTTCTATTTAGGAAGGAGTAAAGGATTCTAATGAGAATTTCATGGTTATCTCTATTATTTTAAGAATATGAAGGATTAAAAATTAATGTTAAGCACGAACAAAATTATTACTGGATTGGAAATTGCTTTATTCCCTTGAGGCATTTTAAGTATATTGTTCTAACAAAAATCATGCAATGATGTGTCATTTTTGTTGGGCAACAGTTGTATACCTATATGTATACATAGTGAGAAACTCAATCATTAATGATATTCCTGTAGTTAATTCTAACCAAAAAAGAAAGAATCTCACACTTCATTGTTGATACATATGAAAGTAAAAACCATTTGTAATGCGTGACAAATTTTTTTTAAGTAAGAAAAAAAAAAAAAAGAACACTGCTTGCAATTTGCAGCATTCTTTTCTTTTTATCTTCAAACATCCATTAGCCATCAACTGCCAATATATTTTCTTTAGAATTACAATTAACCATACTACATCAAATCTCCTACAAATAAAAACTGAACAATTCAAGGTATTTTTGGAATTACATGGTACAAGGACTCCTCAGTAATTCTAGGTAAGACATGAACCCCCTTATCTCCTAGCTAAGTGTTAAATAGTACCACAACTGTTCTTATACAAGGATAACTTTTGCATTAAATGACCCACAAAGGTTGATATGCCATTAAACAAAGAAAGCAAATCAAGTCTATGTAAAAAAAAATGACTTAAAACCATGATTTTAAATGCTGATTTTAAGAAAAGCAGACAAGCCATTACTAAATTAGAGATTTATCTATGAATAGTGCCCACTGAGCAAATCTCCAGCAAAGGATTGATAGTGGTTAAATATCAATGAGTGGAGTTAATTAAAACATTATAATTGTCAGAAAGGTGGTTCTAAAAACCAAGGTACAAAATGTTATACTTGCCTGGGGCCCATATTCATAATAGCACTCCTTTTTTTGGAGGAAAAATATTAATGAAATACCCTTTATGTCATTGATTAGTATTTCGAAAACAATAAATTCAAAAATATAAATGAAATACCCTTTATGTCATTGATTAGTATTTTGAAAACAATAAATTCAAAAATTAGCTGAACAAACATTATATCTTAATCTTTCAAACTAAGTTACTAATAACTTGATCAAAGTATCTTCTCCACAGTTTCATGCTCAATTTAAATGAGGGACAAATTGGAAAAGCAATCTTGCAATATACTCGATCTCAAGTAACTTTTAATGAGCTTCAGTTCTGAGAAGCTTCTCTCTACAGGAACAATATTCTGTTGTTACTGTGAGTGTCAAAAACAACAGTAGAGCAATCACAATATTTGGCCCTGTTTCTTGAACTTGCCATTGATAAATTCATCTCAGTTATTCGATGGTCGATGATTTGGTCATCATGGTCATGTCACATTCCACGTTGGAAGCTGCCACTAAAAATCCCAAAGTCAAAGAACTTCCAAAGGCAGCCTAGATATATCTAAGTCAGCGCCATATATTCGCTACCAAGAATTTTGAATTTTTGCTCCAACTCGCCTTCAGTATTTTCCATGATTGCTAGTGATGATAATCCAGTGAAGACAGTTTGCAGAGGAGACATGAAGTCAAATTGCGTTTCCAGTCCATTTACAAGTCAATCATAACATTCGTAAAGATTTCTTCATATTTCCTGCACAAATGTTTGACAGACATCATCCTCCTTTTCCCCAGATAGCTTTCCTTTTCTTCTAATCCACTTTTCAACTGGATTTCCATTTCCCTGTACTTTGTCTTACTTAACCGATTCAAACACCAGCCTGTTTCTGTTAAGGAAAATTTTGGTCACATTCATGTGGATTACACACACATCCAAACCAATACCAGGTTCTTGAAGTTTCTTTTGGATGATATTTATTTGTCCAAGAATTTCTTCCCAGTAAAACAAATGTGACAGGAAGGAGAAGTTTTCAATTGAAAGCAAAATATTTGTGCATCCCCTCTCATTTGAAGATTTTCTGAAGCTGAGGTTTAAAAATCAAGTGCCTGAATTACTCATTGAAATCTGGTTTTTACTGTATGAATAGCTTTGTAAAGTGCATGCCAATGGGTGGTTACCAAATGCTTCATCATGACTTTCACATGCAAAGATAAAACTTCCCACCGGTGATTAGAAGAGGAGAAAAATGCAGTCTCTCAATCACTCTGAAAAATATAATGGCACTTTCATTCACAGCTGAGGCATGAACACTGAATAAATTCCCTATGATTAGAACATGGCACAAAATTAGCTTTCTCATTTATGTTTCGTAGAAGACGATCACTACCATGAACTCCAGCTATACTAGCAGTATTGTTAAATCCTATCCCTCTACATTCTTTGAAATCAAGTTTCACTTTCTCCAGCTAATCCAAAATCATCTTCCCGATATCATAAGCTGTCTTCCCATGCTCAGCAGTAAAACCAAGAAATGATTGTTACACCTCCACTTCTTTGTCTTCTACAATGACATATCGACCACTGAAATTCATCTGATCAGTATGAGAAATGTCCAGTGTGCTGTCTAATATGATTGCAAAATAATTAGCTTTTCGAATTTGATCTAATATATTTTCTTTCATGTTGTTTCCCAAGATATGAATGAATTCATTTTGGTATTTTGGTAACAAGTACAGCTGGTTATCATTTACTTCTTTTAAGGAGTGCAACTTGAAAAAAAGAACAGGATCATACTTGCTCATTAGTTCAACAAGTTCTATGAAGTTACTTTTATTGGAACTACAGACATCTTCAAGCAGGTTTTGTTTCATCAAAAACTTCACAACATCAAGTAACCATGTTGAAACCTGTCTTTCTTTCATAGTTTATTCTTATAACTTACTTCAAGGGTTTTACTTCTATTAAGGGTCATTTCCAACATCTTCCATTCTGAAAGCTCCTTTGTGGTCAGACAAATTTTCATGTACAGGCATTTTTGAATTAAGCTTCCAGAACTTTTAAAAATCCTTGATTTCTTGCTAGACTTGATCTACATTGCTCTGTCTTCAGGAAGAGGTGACAGCAGAAACAATAAAGAGATTTGTTCGTCTTTAAGTACAGCAACCATGATCTCAAAGCAGTCTCTCCATTCTCCATGGTTTCGTAACACCAGTGTTGGAGCATTACCCTCAGACTATCCCCACCCTTGTCTTACAGTCAGAGCAAACAGTTCATCTTTGTTTTAAAACTTTTTAGGTCTCAATGTTACAAGATCAATAAACAACTGCACTGAGCAAGTTCATGGTGAAAATGTGATATTTTCATGAACAGCAATCTCTCTGTTTACCCATTTCTTCATTTCCAGTAACTTCATCAGTTCCTTCTTATTCATACCTGTCCTTACCGCATGTACTGGAGATCTCTTCCTTTGCCACATCATCATTGTCACCTTTAATTTCTTCAACAATGTTAATTGATGCAGAAAATTTTTCTTCAATTCTTATTTCTATATTTGTCTCTAACATATTCGCATTTTCTACATGTTCCTCTCCTCTTAGTTCTGATGTACTCGTGTTCTCTGGTAGCTTTCATTTTACAGTAAGCTGCACCACTCAGTCTTTGTTGTTTACTCATTATAAATTGGCAACCTTAGTCGATAGCGACCCAAATGCTCCCTTTCCAATAGCTACTACAAGGTGTAGGGAGGGCGCTACTCCTTTCCCTGGATTGCTCCATACTTTATAATGCTGAGTGTTAAGCAAGGAAGTATCAAGTACCATTTTTTAAGTCTTTGGTATGACACGGCCTGGGATTGAACCCAGGTCTCCCAGACCATTAGCGAACACTCTACCCACAAGGCTAATGAGCCGGTTATAAATCATTGAAAAAAAAGCATACTGGACAACATAGGGAATTTTTATTTATTGTACAAAGATACAATTTGGTGCGAGGCTGAAAGTGGGATTGTTTAAAAAAAAAAAAAAATTTTTTTAAAAGTTGATAATTTTTTAACTGCCCCAATCTTAAGAGATCCTCGGATCTTTCCTCTCCAATTGTTGGGTCGCATTCGGTAGGCCGTTTTATCTCTGGGCGGTTCTGCTGGGTGTGCCTCGGCACTGGAGAGTTCCTCCGGCCTCAGGGGGCCATCCCCCCAGGCTTTTACCGCCTTCGGGGGGGGTAGGTTTATTGCCTGGCGCTTGAGGCGCCGCAAAAAGGGGAATGCCGACGGGGTCGAAGGTATTTTTTGGCCTTGCTGGACGCGTGTGGGCTTCGGCCTGCGACTGAACCCACCTTAAAAACGGCCTTGTGCCATATTAGTGCGTTGGTGGGACGTATGATAAATAACTAGACACATTCATGACCCATTCATATCTTATAATGACAGAGTTCCTTAAAAAGAGAACTATATAATTACAGTCTTTTCTTAAATTCAATTTTCCGAATTTACTGTTCATTTTTTCTTATCCCTTATTTATTTCATTCTTATATTCAATTTAAAATTTAATCCATAGTAATAATCGTAAAGAAAATAACTAAACATTAAAATTTTATAAGAAATATTCACCTCTGATACTTGGATTAAACATTAACTTATTCTCCAGAGAACTGACAATTAATTTTGTAGGCAAAGTAACTACCCCTCATTATTTTACAGGTGTATATTTTTTTAAAGCTTACGGCGTTATGAAAGATGGCAATGAAACTTAAATAAATTATTAGATGTTTCTGTCCTTATTAGTTATTTCCATCAGTTCAGACGGTGATTAAAAAAATATTTTAAAATAAAGTTTTTAAAACAATAAACATTAAAAGTCAATATTAAATCATTAGGCTTCTGACTTAACTTTGTTTTCGTTTTTTTTTTTTTAGAGAAACAAATCTTTAATCTTTTTGTGTTTCTACTGATCGATGTAAAAAAAAAAAATAATTTGAATCAATTGAAGAACCTCTTTCTGGCTCCTTCTGTTACTATGTAGAGAGCATTCCTTAAAAAGTCAGCTGAAAATTTTGGGATCGTGTATCCTGAAGATAACCAAATAAGTAAACCTTTTTCTTTTAATGAATAAATAGTTTAGAGTTCCTTCATAACGTCATAGCAGTTGTGAAAAAAAAAAATAAATAAATAACGAAGATGTCGTTATTGTGCCGGGACCGGCAAAATAGCCTCTTCCTAATTTTTTAAATTTAAATTAAGGTTGTTTTGTTCTAAAATTGTTAAATTATTAAAAAAAATAGATTAATTAATTAAATGTACGTGAGGAAGTCAACAGGTTTTTACCTATGATAACTGGTCAGCCCAATGTTGTGTGTAGATGCTCCGGGTGTATATGGTGGACTGTTCCAGGATTGGCACTACAGACTCATGGTAAACATCATTAGGGCAATAAAACAATAAAAACCTAAATATTTCTTAAAACCCAATAGTTATCATTTACTATCTAAATCAATTATAATCCTTATTTTGATTCCATGATTTTATTCTTAAATCTAATCAGTATCCCGTGATATGTAAAATAAAATATCGGAAATTTCAATTAATCGAATCATCAATTTAAAATAAATAATAATACAAATATTTTTTAATTTTATGGACAATAAGAGAAAAATATAAATTATAATCTAACAAAAACATTTTTAAAAAATCGTTATTTTATTTTCAATTCTAATTTTCCACCCAAAAGACCTGGTTTGAGAAAGAGCGCGACTTGGGAAAAAAAAAAAAAAAAAAAAAAAAAAAAAAAAAGACCAATTTTATTTCTCTTAAAATCTTAAAACTTCAAAGACGACGACTTTTCTTTGTTTCTTCAAGCAACGTAAGTTTGAATGAAAAATCGTTCGTAGTTTGTTTTTTTTTTTATATTAAAAAAAATCTCGGGAAATAACCTATCCTACGGAGGGTAGTTTTAATCATATTTTTAGATAGATTAAATAAATCTTTATCTAATTACAAATATTTCATCTTAGGCAGAAGGGTTCGAAGACTTTCAAAATTCACTGCAATTTTTTTTAATTGAATAAAATGTAGGTAAATTGCATAAGAGGAATTTTTTGCGGAGAGTGGGGGATCAATCCAAAGAAAAAAAAAATTTTTTTAAACTCCGCTAAAAAAAAAAAAAAACAAAAAAAAAAAAAAAACAAACAGGGTATAAAATTCTTTTTTGAGTTTTAAAAACAAAATTTAAATTTTCAAATAACTTTTTCAGTTTGTTCATATCGTAAATCTAATTCTTTTTTTTTTTTTTTTTATATGTGGTCTTCTCGTTTTTGATCTTTTTGTAAATGTAAAAAATTAGCGATTTGAATTTTTTATTCAATTGACCAAACGTTGAAACCCTCCTGATAAAGAATATTTTCTCAAGGTTTTTTTTTTTTTTTTTTTTTTTTTAAAATCAAAGAAGCTATTCATTGTAAAATTCATTTATTAATGAATAGAATACCAAAAATTTCATTCAAATTTCAACATGTCCACAATTGATTTTGAAATCATTGAAAAAAAAAATAAATAAATAAATAAAAGTGATCCTGACATTTTATTTTTATTAAAAATGATTTTAAAATGATCCAATAATTATTTAGGTCGGTTATCGCAATACAAAAACACGAGGACGAAATCATATATATATGTTGTAGAAAATATACTATATAGAGGGGGTGTCTCTTGGAATGTCTCTGCGTGGTCTTGTAGCAGGAGGTCGCTGACAGTAGGGCCAGATCAAAGTACCGACATCTCAGACAGTCGCCCGAGATATTTAAAACCTAAGGTGGTCGACAGGGCGGCATGTTATGTGTCTGTGATCTTCCGAACAAAAAGGAATGAATGGGGAAAAAAAGGAATTATATATTAGATTTCTTCTTTTGAAACACCATAACATAAAAATGAATGATCGCGTCTTCAATTTTTTTTTTTACTCGCAAAATACCGCTCCCACAAAGTGCCACTCAGGGCCAGAGCAACGCCTTTTTAACAGAAGGCGTTGGCCAGGCTCAGTGTCAGGGCCAGCAACGCCTCTCGGGGGTGGGGGCTCTTTCCTTGGTCCACTACTGGATCCCCTCTGTGTAAATGACTGAAGTTAAGACATCATGTTATTATTTGGGAGAAAGTTTGTTTCATGAGAATCTAATTAATTTTTCAAGGAAAAGATTCAGTTTAACAAAAGTAATAACCTTATTGGAATCAAAAATACTAAAAACAGGAAAACTGATTCATGATCCTTGCAGAATAAAAGCTTAGAAGAAAAAAAAAAAAAAAAAAAACGATGACTATTTTGAAGAAAAATATTTGAATTCTCAAGAAAATAAGCATTTAGAAAAATATACTAAAACAAACTACTGTTTTTAAGGGTTGACTGTACAAATAAAGAGAAAAAAAAAAAACAATGCCAATGAAAACATGTCACATTTTATATTGGCTTTATTACCTGTAATTGTTGACTGAGAGCTAAGACAATAGTAAAAATATCCAAACACTAATAAAACCAATTTAGGAGAATGAGGCAGAGATGACCCCCTGACCTGGTTGACAACTAAATTTTCTTGATATGGCAGAATAAGAATTAATTTTTACATATCCACAAATGAAGAAATATTTTATGGAGATGAAGAAGTAAGAAAAGAAAGTAAAAAAAAAAAAAAAAAAAGAGAAATAAGAATTTGGATTAGAGATATTTTAAGAGAATTATCAAATTATGTCACTAAGAAGTAGTAGTGAGAGAAGCCTGTCCAACTGAAAGACAAAGGAGTCAGGCATGAACCAAACAGAAAACCCTGACTAAAAAGGAGTATATGAGGACCTGCTTCATAGTGATAACGAAAGAATATTCAACTAAAACTAAATTTTTTTTAAATAAATAAAAAAAAAAATTAAAAAAAAATAAAAAATATACAGAACTGGTCAACACATTTTGGTTGGAGTCATCATTGGATCAGTTAAAGTTGTGCCTGAATAAGATCCTCATAATCCTTTAAGAAAAAGACAGAAAGAAAATTTACAGCAACCAAGTTTCCACAAGCTGAAGAAGTTGCATCAAGAACAAAGAAGTTTGCAGAATGATTTATCACAAACCCAACAACTTAATAAATGCCACTTATTGAAGTTATATCTTGAGACTGTTTTTGTTTTTCGTTTGTTTTTTTTTTTAATTTATTGAATGGCCTATGTTTATTCTAATTTTGACCAATCATTGATTGAATGTGAAACTGCAACTAAATTCATCAAGGACCCACTTCTGATCTAAAACTAGTGTAACCCGGATATAAGAGAAACCCGGATATTAGAGCATGTGTTACCTAAACAAAATAGACCAAACCGACAACTCTTATATCCGGGTTACACTGTAATACAATATGGGAGGAGAAGTAATTTGTAGATCATCACTGACTCAACAACAGACCAGGAAGTTGATCAACCATTATTACATTGCAAGACAATGACCAAAGTTGAAGGTGTGGCCTATTACTGAATCACAAGATAATCCTCTTCTTTCAATTCCCATTGATTTAGTTTTGTGCAATAAAAACCGATAACATATTTACTAATAAATAATGCATACATTAACAGCAAGAAATGTTTCATATCAACATCCAATAGAACAAAACAATGAGAGGGGAAAAAAAAGGTAGATTATGAGTTTATCAACTAATCCTTTTCATATCAGGAAAATGTTAGGCCATTCATTATATAATTACATGATTCTGTAAAGATTTGAAACTTGTCATGAGTAACTACTATTGCATAACCAGACAATCTGGTGACATATTGGGTCACCTTTACAGAAAATAATAGTGGATTTTGATGAAACTGGAATTTATATGAATGGTAGACCTATTGAATTGAAAGTTTATTTCTAAAAAAAAAAAAAAAAAGGAAAAAAAATGTCAATGTGTAGCAAGATAGATGAAAATTGAGTTAATTTTCAAGTGTTTTTTTTTTTTTCATATCATATTTACCAACCCCTCCGCTCGGGCAGGATATGACACAAGGTCAATTTTTAAGCGGAGTTTAACAGGTTTGAATTCAGAGTTTCCCTTCTCCTAGACTAGTTGCCTTACCAAGGCTGAAGAACCAAGTCTGTCCTACTATTTACCCATCGCTGGAGGGATAATAGTTGGATTCATACCTTTCCCAAGGGTATTAGTGCTATGTGAAATGCAATCAGTCTTGTCCAGGATTTGAACTCGTGTCGCCATGTCCAATTCCTACGACGATAACCATTACACCATTTTCATATACATCTCATTTCCTGAACTGATTCCATTTTCCTTAATTCACGTGCATTTTTCATGTATTTTGCTTTTTTTTTTTCTCTCAATCATTTCTTCATTTCCATTTGAATTTATTTCTATTTTTATTCTAGTCGATTATCTTTCTTTTTCTTTTCAACTTTCTTTACTTTCTGTCCATCTTATATCACCAGTCCTAAACTTCATTATTTGATATATTTATTCATTCATTCAAAAAATTCAGCATTTATAAAGTTCTTGTTTTTTTGCTAGTTGAATATCAAGGAGTTTTTCTAGTTTTAAAAAAATAACAAAAAATATAAATATAAAATCATAAATGTAAAAGATACAAAATTTGAAAATAATAAACTTTCAGAATTATAATCACTTTAACATATTTATATGACTTCAAACTGAGGAAATTTAAACTAAAGATTAATCTCTCTGTATCGTTCTAATTTTAGTATATGAACCACTGGACATAGATGAATAACAAATAGAAAAAAGAAACAAATTAAAATTGCAATAAAATTCATGTCTTTTTGTATTTGTTTCAATAAAATTAATCTTTGGCTCAAATTCTATCAATTTTGAAACTTTATATGAAGTTTTCTACAGTTGGTTGGTTGGGTTTTATGGCATATCAACCTTTGTAAGTTATTTAATGCCAAATCCAGTTTTAAGCAAATAATCAGTTCTATTTCAAATAATTCAGTTTAGCATGAGTACAGTTTAATTGTCAAAAACATTTCTATTTCAAGCTATTCAGTTTAGTCGAACAGTTCTAATTCAGCCAATTCAGTTTAGTACAAGTATAGATTTGGTTTACACACAGTTAAATGTCAAAACAGTTCTTTATCAAACAATTCAGTTTAGTGTAAGTATAGTTTCAATGTCAAAAACAGTTCCATTTCAAACAATTCAGTTTACCATAAGTATACAGTTTAATTGTCAAAAGCATTTCTATTTCAAGCTGTTCAGTTTAGTCAAACAGTTCTATTTCAAGTAATTCAGTTTAGCATAAATATGCAGTTTAGTTTTATTTAACCCATAGATAGGGCCCTATCAGAAACTACCATTCCGAGCCAGCATGGACCTGGGAGAAATGGCAATGAAGGGATGCTCCACATTCCCCAAAGCCCCAGCATCACTGGAACCATACCATCAGATTGTTTAGTGTCATATCTTACTCCTCAGTAGAGAAGTAGTTGGTATATTCTACAGCCCCAGCTGACTGAGCAAGAAGTTTTTTACAATGCATTCTTGATCTCACAACTGAATAATGATAAACTGGATTATGAGATAATCATACTTTCCACTGAATATTGCCATGTGCCAGTTTCAAATTTTCATTTATATAACTTCAGTGAAATTACCAACAAGCTGTTGCCTTTTATTACAACACCAAACCAAATATTCATATCAGATTTCTCAATATGAAAGACTAAACCTATATTTTAACATGGAAATAATAAAATAAAATAAAATAAAATAAAATAAAAAAAAAATTAAAAAAAAAAAAAAAAAATCAAGAAACTTTTTCTTTTGGTTTGTTTGAATCATTACAAAAATGAGAAAATGAAAACTTAATATAAAAAATATTGATAAAACTCAAACTAGATATGATAATAATAAAGGTTACTAAAATGAAAGAAAAAATATTTTATAATGCTTATTTTTGCTTGCATAACAAACCTGTCAGCCAACTGCACAAGAAAATAATACACTGATTTGTTAAATACCTTTGTGTTGTTTGTCACATATTTGAAATATGGCAAAATAAGTTACTGTTTACTAATTATGTCCAAAGCTAATAACAAATATTCACTTTTCTAAGATTTGTACAAAAGAGGAGACTTAGATTGCATTCACAAACAATAATGTGAGATTTATTAAAAGGAATAAACTTACTATTTTAACAAGGAAGGAAACATTAAAAATGATGTTTCATAAAGTCTAACTATAAAGGCTTGAGATTATCATAAGATGTCTTTTTATCACGACTTAAAGATAGTTAAAATAATAGCCACCAAATCTTTATATTTGATATGATAAGAAGTTAGTGAAATAAAAACAGAAATTAACATATCTGACAGCATATTATATGCAGGATTTTATGTGAAGTTGAGGCTGCTGTCAGACTAATTTTATCCCCAATGCTCACTATGGTAGACTATAATTCTAGCTCTGAAAGACACTTTTACCTAGTCCAACTCCATAATATACGCAATGGCATTCACATCATCAAGACAATACTACAACAGCAACAAAATACCTAATATATTTCCTCCTCATTCCTTGAGAGTGCTTTAGTTGAATTCAACTGTAATGGTAATTTCCTCTTCATAATGTTTTCTGCTTGTTCATTTACTATATTTTATAACTGTAAAACATGTATTACTTTTATGGTCAATCCAAGCTTTATATTAATCTGTAATAGTAACTTCCTTTTTATATAATAATATTTTTGCTATATAGTGCTTTTGTAATGTTTTGTAATGTACAGCAAGCTTGTTTTAAACATTACTTGCTTAAATACACTAAAATGCTTTTGTAATGTTTTGTAATGTACTTTTTATATACTATAATGTTTTCTGCTATAGCTAAAGTGCCAATTTGCTTTTAACATTACTTGCTTAGATACAGAACTTTTTTACTTGAATATGCCTAGCTGAAATAAAGTTGTGTCTAATATGCCCATCCATTTTTTGGTCGATTAAATATGGTAATAATTAAAACCTGATGATGGTAGGAATTAATAAAATATTTTATTTAAAAAAAATGGAAACTTTTGTATGAATCTAATAAAAAAAAAAAACTATTAGATTTGTGAACAGTTTCACACAACTTCCCAATTGCTATTTTAACTCTTAAATACAATTAAATCCATTTTTTTCAGAGATGAACAATATAAAATAATTTTTGAGTGTTTATAACTAAAATATTACTTAATTCTTGAAGCTAAAGTCTGATTTTCCACCAAAATTTTGTTGTTTGGTTTGTTGTTTGGGTTTTATGGCATATCAACCTTTGTAGGTTATTTAATACCAAATCCATTTTTTATACAAATAGTAAAAGTAGTAAAGTTGGCAACCTTAGTTGAGGGTGACCCGAAGGCTCCTTTTTGATAGCTACTACACCAAGGTGTAGGGGAGGGCACTACTCCTTTCCTTGGATTGCTCCATTTTACCCTTGATTCTTACCTTATAATGCTGAGTGTTAAGCAAGGGGGCATCAAGTACCATTTTTTGAGTCTTTGGTATGACTAGACCTAGGATTGAACCCAGGTCTCCTAGGCCATTGGCGAACACTAACCATTATTCCAATGTTTGGTACTTTACTTTATACAAATAATCAGTTCTATTTCAAACAATTCAGTTTAGCATGCAAAAACAGTTTCATTTCAAACAATTCAATTTAGCACAAGTACACAGTTTAGTTCTATTTGACCCATAGATAGGGCCCTATCATGTGTTACCACTCTGGGCCAGAGTGGACCTGGGAGCAATGGCAATGAAGGAGTGCTCTGTATTCTCCAAAGCTCCAGCATCACTGGAACCTCACCATCAGATTAAGTGACATATCCAGGACACTCATGGGGGGGGGGCTTACCCCTCTGCAGAGGTGCAGTCAGTGTATTCTACAGCCCCAGCTGACTGGGCAAACCAAAATTTGGTCTCATATTAGCCCATGAAAATGTTCAATTATACTTTTTTTCTGGTAACTTGGGTCCTTTTAGTATCAGAAAATCACATTAATTTTATTTATTTAAATACTAGTCATTAGGAATATATGTCTGAATTTTTTAAATGAAAGATTATCATTATAAAGGAATCTATTCAATATAAAGAGAACTCTTCCAAATAATCTTGTAAGCAAAACTTTCATTTCCACAAGCAGAGATACAAGGGTATAAAACTCAAGTTCTGTTTAGCATAAATCAGAGGCATATGAAAATGGATTTGTACTCTATGCATGAAAACATTATTCAAGAGTAGTTCAACCTTTTAGTGAAACTTCAGAGTCAAGCTCAAAAAAGAACATGACAGAATTAGGTGTATACTACCCCATGCTGTTATTTCAAGGAGAGCAAAAATGACTAGCCACCCTCTAATGGTAAGAATTAACATCAAAGAATCATAATCCATGGAAAGACTGTGGAATCAGGCATGGTTGTTGATGGAAAGAGAAAAAAATTTTGGTGATCAGCTACTCTTTCGAAATAAAGTTAGAACTATAGCTATGAGAACATTGAAAAATAAGAGGATTGAAATAATCGGCACACATGCTATGCTCTAATAACTTTCTTAGCAGACCAAGCATAGAAATGACGGTTACATTCTTTTAATATATGGAGACTATGTTCAGATCACAAAAGAGACAGGCCAAGCTTAGTCATTCCAATAGTTTGTATGTGTATCATTAATATACAAGCTTACCTTCACCAACAAAAATGAGAGCAATAGTTATATAATCTTGCAATTGCATCATACTTATATATCAAAAACAACAATTTAAAGTATGTTATACGAATGTATGCCTACAAAAACAAACTTGCCACAGAGATTTTAAAAAGTTCAATCAAGTAATAATGGTGGATTCCTTCAGATCCGAGAGAATTGTGTACTTCCACTTGAGCTACCAGTGACTAGTGCTTGAGTCTAGGTAAAAAGTCAGCATTTCAAATGCTGACTTAGAAGTAGAAGGATTTGTCTGGTGCAACACAATCTTTTTGTTTTCTATTTCCCTTCATTTGGTTCTATATCAAGTTTTTAGGGGATTCCACAGGGCATAATGGCTAAAGTGCAGGACTGCAGCCTTAGATGGTTGGTTTGTTGGGTTTTATGGCATATCAACCTTTGTAGGTTATTTAACGCCATATGCATTTTTATGTAACTAATCAGTTTTATTTCAAACAATTCAGTTAAGCATTAGTACACAGCTTGTCAAAAAACATTCCTGCAACCTCAGAGAAAAGAAGTTTGAACTCTAGTCACATTACTATGTTCATTCTCAGATTTATACCATTGAGAAAAGTATTTACTGCCTATTCCTTTCAGCTATGGGTTATCACTAGTAAGTAAAGTTGGCGACCGTAGTCGAGAGCAACCAGAAGGCTCCCTTTTCAATAGCTACCACACCCTGGTGTAGGGGAGGGTGCTACTCCTTTCCCTGGATTGCTCCACTTTACCTTATATTGCTGAATGTTAAGCAAGGAGGTATCAAGTACCATTTCTAAAGTCTTTGGTATGACGTGACCTGGGATTGAACCCGGGTGTCCTGGACCATTGGGGAACACTCTACCCACTTGGTCAATGAGACAGTTAAACAGTACCAATACTGTCCCTATAAAAGGATGATTTTGGAATAAAATAAACCACAAAGGCCAATATGTCATCAAACAAAGAAACCAAACTAAACTGAGCTTTATAGAGATCATTAATCAGTGAATTCAATAGAAACATTAAGTAAACCTCACAACAACTGGTTCAAATTCAGCAAATAAAAATGAAAGTGTTTAGCCTTGAATATAAGTAAGTAAATTTGGCAACCATAGTTGAGGGTGACCAGAAGGCTTCCTTTTCAATAGCTACAACATTGAGGTGTAGGGTAGGGCACTACTCCTTTCCCTAGATTGCTCCACTTTACCCTTGATACACATCTTATATTGCTGAGTGTTAAGCAAAGAGGTATCAAGTACCATTTTTAAAGTCTTTGGTATGACTTGACCTGGGATTGAACCCAGGTCTCGGACCATTGGCGAACACTCTACCCACTGGGCCAAATATAAAGATTTAAAATTTGTACTCTTCCTATTTCTGTACTTCATCATAAAAAATGATGGCAATACTTAAATAATTTTTTCAATAGCATTATACTTATATCAAAAATGTTATGTTGCTCAGAACATTTTTGTTTATATTCAATACTTCTTGAATATGAAATTAAAAGGTCAAATGAGATAAATACCAACAAGATCTGTAAATTGTCTTCTATCCATTTTATCAAAAAATAATTTAAAAATTTGAATAAATTATTGCATTTTACTTCTGAAGTTTAAAATGACAGAAAATTCCATTTCTAATACCTTACCATAACATTTCACATGAAAAAATTATGAAGCTTTATCTACTAAGTTTAACATAAGCCTCTTTTGCAGTTCAATGAAAGAGTATTACACAGAAATCAACTCAGCCAAGTCGGCTGGGGCTGTAGAATACACCAACTGTATCTCTGCAGAGGGGTAAGACCCGACTCACAAGTGCTCTGGATATGACATTAAACCATTTCATGGCAAGGCTCCAGCCTTGCAGATTTGGGGTATGTGGAGCACCCCTTCATTGCCATTGCTGCCAGGTCCACTCTGAACCAGACTGGTAGCACCTGATAGGGTCCTATCTATAGGTCACATAGAACTGTTTGACCATTTAATTGTGTGTGAACAAATGACTGATGTTGAATTGTTAGTGTTATTTACAAAATGTGTTTACAAATCATATATGTTTAATATATATGTATAAAGAGGATTTGGCATTAAATAACCTATGATGGTTGATATGCCATAAAACTAAACCAAACCAAATCATATATATTTAATATATATGTATAAAGAGGATTTGGCATTGAATAACCTACAATGGTTGATATGCCATCAAACCAAATCATATATATATATATATATATATATGCATAAACATGATTTGGCTTTAAATAACCTACAATGGTTGATATGCCATAAAACTCAACCAACAGAGATGGACAATTTGAAGAAAATTATGTAGAAAAGTGTAACATGCATAAATAAATATATACATATTTGAGAACAGGCAAGGAAGAAAGTATGAGTTTTTTTAAAAGTTTTTCTTGTTTACAAACAAGTGAACATTAAATGAATTTAGAAATTGTCTGAAAAATTCAGTTTTGAGCAGTTTTGGCTCTGTCTCCAGTCACTTTCAAAAATAGTATAATTTGTTTTCACAGAATTTAAACAAGGTTAATTTTCTCTATGTCTAAAGAAAGATGTGAACTTTTTTTTTCTTTTGAACACATATTTGTTTTTATACATTCTGAGCAAAGTTGGCACTTGAAACACAGAACTTTTCAGATAATTTCTACATTCATTCAAACCAGATTTACATTCACTTGTATGTAAACCAGAAAAACTTTTGTTAAATTCATACATTATTTTTTATCTGTTCTCTTTAAGCAAACATACATTAACAAAAAATTGCTGCCTAAATATACCTTGTTTGAGTAAATAAACATGTATGTATGTATGTGTGGGGATTAATGGAAAAAAGAGTAGGAGAATAAGATGAATTCAAAAAATGTAGCAGTTTCTAAGAAACAAAATACATAAATGTCTAAAGGATGGACTTCCTGGCACCAGAGAGAAATTCTCTGACTTCAGCTGTTACCACTAAGATTGAAAGGACTTTTTTTTCTTTTGGCTGCTGGCAGGGTAACACACATGCATGTGAGGTCCTGGACTTAGCAGCAGGTTGTGTGTCTTGTTAGCAGCCACCTCTGCTAAAAATACCCCACTGAACAAACAATGAACTTGAAACTTTTACCACCGAAAATGACATATATTTCATTGCCTTGTCTAGGAGACGCAACTGCTTCTGCTGATTCAGGGAAATGTTTGTCACTACAGAATAGTCATGAACCCCAAAATAAAGTTTTGAGTTAAAAGACATCTTTGTCTTTTCCTTCCTTCCATAATTCTCTTGCAGTCTTTCACAAAGACAAGTTAATGAGGCAAGAAGAACAAAAGAGGTGATACAAAAACTCAAAATCATCCCTATAGAACCCAATGTCCTACACCAAAAATACACAAACTTTCTTATTCCCCATATATGGATGTATAAATATTAGTCCACATTGTATCTTAAATCTGTGGATTAACCAGAACAAAATGAGAAACTAATTCTCTCATACTAAAAGTATTATAATGTATTAGAATAGAAAAAAATTAAGATGTATCAATCCTGGTATTATGCTATGGTGTATTCATAATATCTAGTCCTTTCAAATGTAACTAATTGTAACAGATATCTTCCTGTGATGACATGCACTGTGGGTGACAATACACTTGCAAGAACTGTCTTGTTCATTTTAAATGAATTATTGTCAGGATTGACAGGTAGTATGTCAGATTAAATAGCAGTAAACTGTGATCTTTTCTTGTATCATAGTGTTCTATAGTGCAGTTTGCAAATACATACTCAGTCCCCTTTATTTGGATGACCTTAGAAGGCCACACCACCCCCAAGCTCTACTTTTGAAGGAGAAATCTAACTAAAATAGAGGGTAAGAAATTCCAGTGAACAGACTGACAGAATAAGGATTAAAAGTTGATAAGATTCTTTATTATTGAAAACACCAACAATATAGTGTTCTACAATCATAAGTTTTAGAAAAATGTTGCCAAAATATTGTTAGAAAAAACTACTTTGAAGATATGTCAACAAATGCCATCACAGTCAAAATGCCACATGGATTCTTTTAATAAGATGTTCTTTATTAGGAATAAAGCAACTTGTTGATAATCTTTAAACTCGGTGTTGAGTCAAATCATATTTACAGATTTTACATTAAAATCAATTGCAAATAAATAATGGAAATTGTTCTGTAATTAGCATTTAATAGCTATCTTCTAATTTTGCATGTTTTTAAGAACTTATATATATATATATATATAAGGGGAGAAAAATTTTGGCAAAAAGCATGAGTTAATCTGTAGCAATTAATCTCGTGAGCCAAATAAACGGGATTATTATAATTATTTTTTTATTTTTATTTTTTTTGCGAATAGGGGTATAAGGTAAAGTTAAAGACTGACTGAATAGTTTTGAGCGGGGGATTAATTCATGTTAGTTTAGTAGTATTAGTATAGGACAGATTTGGCGGGAAATTCGTGTAAGTCTAGTGAAGTGTAAATCATGGACACGGACGAGTATTAAAATAACATCTTACCTCGGTACCGATTCCGGAAGTAGCAAGGAGAAACCGGATGAGGTAAAGATGGTACTATATAGCAGAGGAGTGTGGAATGCCCTGTTTTCATTGGCTGTTTACTAAAAGACAGATGTCCATAAGAACGGCCAAAGTCCGGCTTTTTATTTATTTTTTCTTTGCTTTGGTAGAGGCACGAGCATAGCACGTCGTGATCACGGAGGCGGCTTGGCTCTTTTAGAGTCAAGCCGGGGTTACTGTCGGAGCTGATATGATGCAGAAATAACCCGAAATCGGCAATGAAGACAGCGCATCACTGAAGACCTCCCTGATGCATCTAGGATGTATGATTGAAATATATATATATATATATATATATATATATATATATATACATATATATATATATATACACACCGACCCCTCCGCTCGGGCAGGATATGACACAAGGTAAATTTTTAAGCGGAGTTTAACAGGTTTGCATTCAGAGTTTTCCTTCTCCTACACTAGTTTCCTAACCAAGGCTGAAGAACCTAGTCTGTCCTACTATTTACCCATAGCTGGAGGGAGAATAATTGGATTCATACCTTTCCCAAGGGTATTAGTGCTATGTGAAATGCAATCAGTCTTGTCCATCATTTGAACTCGTGTCGCCGTGTCCATTCCCAATGACCATAACCATTACACCACGTTTAAGAACTTATATATCAGACCCCAAAAAAAAATTCAATTTTGTAATTCCATTATAAATTTATTTCAATTAACAGATTAAAAAAAAAAAAAAAAAAAAATGACATATTTGAATATAATTCAGAAACACTCTGGGCATTTCTGGATTATATTCAAATATATAGAACCATTTTTTCCCTTATTTGAAGATGTCAATGCTATCTGTTAACTAAAATAAATTCATGATAGAATTACAAAATTGAATTCTTTTTTTTTGTCCAATTTATACAAAAAATGTTTTTGCTCTGCACATGAGTTTCGATGTATATTTAATCTGAAATTATTTATATATTCGATAGCCATTGACATTGAGCACTCCATTGAATATTCCACATTCTCCTTGGATTATTACCTTTTAGTCTAATCCTTGGCTTAAAGAGCTGAGTGTTCACCAATGGTATGGAAGACCGGGGATCAGTCCCAGGTCGAGTCATACCAAAGACTCAAAAAACAAAATAGTACTTGATGCAACCTTGCTTAACACTCAGCATTATAAAGTATGTATCAAGGGTAAACTGGAGCAATCCAGGGAATAGAGCAGCGCCCTACCCATACACCTTGGTATAGTAGCTATTGAAAAAGGGAGCCTTCGGGTCACCCTCAACTAAGGTCACCAACTTTACTTTATTTATATAAATACATATGTCTGATGATTAAATGAGCAAGAAACTGATATTTTCTGTGCCAACACTAACCTAACTTAGATCTACATATACTTTATAATCAACATTGAGCACTCTTTATTTATAAATATAGGAAACTGCATTATATATATATATATATATATATATATATATATATATATATATATATATATATGAGAGAGAGATTGCATGTATGTGTTTGTATGTACATTATCTAAAATGATGTCTTCAAAAACAACTGCAATAATTTATATGAATCGTTTTTTGGCAACTTATCTTGAAGGAATACCCAGCATACCTTTTATAGTTTAGACAACTTGGTATTTTTTACTAATTTGTATATTCATCTTTAAAAATCAAATTCAGGCAAATAACTGTCCTTTGTTATTCCTTTTCAAACTGGTCTTTTGTGATCTTTATAAATAACATTAGGAAACAAATCAAAAAAATATTTGGTGCCTCAGATTTTAGAACCGTTTCTTGGTATATTCAATACATTGAATAAGAATTATTCTGAATTAGTGGAGAACCCTATCTTCTTTCTGTCAAATTGGCTGAAATATGAGCACCAAAAGGCTTCACCACCACAACCACTTGGGTTGTTTCCCCAGAAAACTTTGGAGACATAAGGTGAACAATTCCATCAAGATTTAAGAATTATGAAAGCAGGATACCAGGAACATTGAGATACCCACATGATGGTGGATCCAATTGTCTTGGGGCAGCTCACCATAAGAAATCTTTGAAACGCTGCTTTTGTAAGATGTCTGAGTAAATGAAAAGTCTATCAATAATAACTTTCTATGTTTATTTCACTATTATCTAATCCTAGTCAGAAAGAAGCAAAGAATAAAACAAAAATTATAAAATTAGATAACAGATTAAAGATGGCCTTGTTGATAAAAAAATAAAAAAATAATTTTCTTTGTACAATTAACGCAGTCCAACATCTTCAACACATGAGAGTTATGTAGTTTGTGGACTGAGTTTAGTAAGATAAAATGAAGAGACGGGAGAGGGACATATGTTACCTATAGTAAACCTTTATTGACTAAGTACTGGAAATTAAGAAAAGTAACAAATCTCTTAAAGGATATAACCTGATGTCTTCCTTTTAGTTACACCAGTTCTTTACAACAAGTCTTTTGGGTGACCAGACTTGGCAAGTGCTTCTCATATATTTTGTTTCATCAGGGCTTCCTGAACTCATTGGTGGAATGTTTATATCATTACAAGGAAGTTCTGTTGAGTTATTTTCATAGCTGGAAATAAAATTGTATCTTGGGACTCATGGGAAGATGTTTGCTTCTTATAGAATGACTACTTGAGAGAAACTGTTTTCTTCACTCTTTTGGCAAAGATCATTCTTGTTGCACCAGTACAGGCCTGAATCAGTCTAAACTAGAATCACCCTAGGCAACTTTTGTATACTATGACTGGACTGGTTTTGGATGTCTTTATCCAAACTGGCTGTCTTTTTTCAAAGGTGAAACATTCTTTGACTATGACATTTGTCTGGCTTTGAGCTGAATGTCAACTTTTGTGCTCCAGTTTTCCAAGCCCTGTGAACAGTTCTGGGAATTCTTTCTTGTATCTGTGCCCTTGAATTTTGACCATATTTCAGCAGATTTAGGACTTTAATGGCTAGTCCTCCCAGTAATATCTCTTTAGGGTTCTCTACAACATACAGGTCTTGTTATGACCTGGTTTTTTCTTTGACTAGTGTGGCCTCCATACTTCCAGTGACTTATTTCTTGACAACCAGGTCCATACAGTCTCGTTTGTTGGTAGGACGAGAGAATTTTTTCTGGAATACCAGTCTTAAACTACAGTCACGTCTGCACCTGCAAATTTAATGTTTTGGTGGTGAGCTTAGTGGTGACCAACTTTAGCCTGCCAATTGGGAGTATCTTCTCTGATTGCAAATACATTTTCCATAGTTACTGAACCTAAAAACTTTTTCCAGTTATTTCTCTGACTCTTGATTTATTATTTCTGCAAATGCTAGAATAATTCTCCTTTTGCAAACAAATTCTGCAGTATGCTTCTTTTGCTGGGTAGTCACATTTCTTCATTAGGCTGGAAATTGCTCACAAAATATCAGGTATCAGTTTCAATTTCGTTAGAGATTCATTGAAATTATTTCTATAGTTTCTCTTCTTTGTAACCTGGTTGATATGAGAGTTGACTGCATCATCACAAGAAGAAATAGTTTGTATCTGTTGTTTCGACATCTTGTGGGCTCAAACTATTTGTAGGCACTAGAGTAAATTGCTTATCTGACAGCAATTTTTCCCCCAAACAGTACTGTATCTAACTCCAACGACTTGGTCCCAAATAAGTCTATCTTGGAACTGTCCAAAATTGTAGTTTTTTGCAAGTTATCGCAGAACACCTATATATTTCTGATGTATCTTGTTTCCAGAGGTGGAATTTATAAGATTTATAGTTTTCATGTGTTTCACCTTTGAAAAATTCCTTAAATTTTTTTTTTATCATGATATCAAGTTTCATTTTGTCTTCTTCACTGCTGAACTTTAATCCATCATAAATGTCATAGCCCATTTCACCAATGGTTGTTAAAAACACCAAAGTCTGGTATGCAGTGTCTAGTTCCCTAGACAGTCTACTGGCAATAGAATAATTTAGAAAGCTCCATTCAATTTTTTGCCACTAGTTAGCAACAAGTATCCATTTTTCAGGTGTTGGAATATTGGTAGAAAATTGTTTTTGTCAATAAAGTCCATTTCCAAAAAAAAAAATTTTCGATAACGAATGACAATATAGAAAATTTAAAAAAAGAATTAGTGTACTCTGTTTCTGCGTGAGTTTGGGAATTTATCTGTTCCTCTATTTTTTTTCTTATGAGGGTTTCGTTCCTTTTTTATTTTTTGGGATGTGGGCTTAGTTTTGTGGGTCAAGCCAAACATCCTTTGTAGGTTTGATCCAACTTTAGCAATGAAAGAATTTTCCTGTTAAACTTTTTTTTTCTTTGCCAAGTTATTTCAGCGAAAAAAAAATCTCTTTTCCTTTATACCTGGTCTCTACAATTTTCCGTTCATAACACAATTTCTGCCACCATGTAGTATGTTGTGGACTGGATTTAGTAAGACAAGATGAAAAGACAGGAGATGAATACTACCTATAATAGAGGTAAATCTTTATTGACTAAGTACTGGAAATTAGGGCAAGAGTATAACAGGTCTCTTAGGGGACAAGGGACATAACTCTACAAGTTGTTTTCTTAACTAACAGTTCAATTCACCTGGCAAAGAAAAAAAATCATATACAAGTTTTAACTTCTAGAAAGTAGCCAGTTAATAAATCTATTAAAACGCCATATTTGCCTCAATAGTTTCAAATTGTAGTTGCTGTTCTGCAAAGTAGAATATAGAAATGAGATTAATAGACAGACTTGACAATCATGCTTTGCTGATTAAACTGGTTGGCATGTAATAAGGATAGTTTGTTATAGTAAGTTAACAGTCAGTGGCTACCAAAAGATAACAATTTCAAATATATATCTGCTTTCTGTTTATTTTAATTATCCCTATAATCTACTTTCATTTAAAATAAAATGAAACTATTTGTAACACAACCAGGTTTTATTTAAGTTATGAGAAACTGTTAACATGAAGCATCTTAAAAATACTAATAAATCCGATATGTTTTCATGAGTATTGAATGACCAGTTAAGCTACACAACTTAATATCTTTCTCTTTCTTTTTTCCTTCTCTCCCTATAATATTATATACTTTAGTATTCTCTGCATTGCTGAGTATTCTTTCTCTTTTTCCATTTCGCTTTACTTTATTTCTTTTGTTTACTTGTGTTACTAGAAAGGGTTTTAGTTGACTAATGTCATGATCTCAGTTTGACAAACACAAGCACTTAGCAATATATAGATAATCTCATTGTTTTCAATGGGCACTACTAGTTTTAAATCAAAAAACAGTCTCCCCATATAACAGAAGAAGGTATTAAAACATTAACACAAATTCATACAAAACTTTTTGTTACTTGTTACTTTGTTTAATAGCATATCAACCTTCATCAATTATTTAATGCCAAAGCCAGCCTTGTAAAAGAATATCAGAGGTACTATTTAACCCATCATCATCATCATGATGTCACGCCATCAGCATGGATATCCTTGCCTTTCTCCAGCCACCCTTCTCTATCGTCCATCACTTCCAGTAGGTCTTCAAGGCTACATCCTGTATCAGCACAGAGCTGTTGTATGTAGGTTCTAGCTGGGTGTCCTGCCTTTGCTCGTCCATGTGAAGGGGTCCACAAGAGTACATCACTTATGAGTTTGTCCCTACTTCTCCAGCAGTGTACCACATGCCTGGTTCATCTAACTTGGATAGTTTTCGTGATGGGTGGTAGGTGGCCATACAGCAGCTGCTTTGTGGGGTGTTGTCTCCAGAACTTGTTCAGTATTGCTCACAGCATTCTTGTGTAGTTGCCATCAAGCTTTTTCTCCATACATTTAGTTAGCGTCCATGTGGTGCATCCATACAGCAGTATCTACGCGACCACTGCTTGGAAAAAGCTGCATTTCATTTTATCAGTCAGGTCTGACTTCTATATGACTGATAGCCTATCAATAGCTGCCCATGCCTTTGCTAGTCGCATGTTGATGATTGTCTCAGTTGATGAGACATCGCATCCTAGGTAGATGAACTTGTCTACTAGTTTCAGAGAACTACCGTTTAGTGTGAAGATGTCGCCTCTTTGATTAAAGCACATATATTCCGTCTTGTGTGCATTGACATGGAGAACACAAAACTGGGAGTATTAGTCCAAAAGTGAACATAATACTATAACTGGAGTTTGAACTCACTGACTACAAAGTAGCAGTCGATCAGGTTATCTATTACACTACAGGGACACCCCCCTACAAATATCATGTAGTAACAGCCATAGAAAAGAGAAAATAGTGGGCCTTAGACAACATTCAATATTTAAAAGTTAAAAAAAAAAAAAAAAAAAAAAAAAAAGGAGAGAGAGAGAGAGAGAGAGAGAGAGAGAGAGAGAGTGCTATATTATTAATAATCATAACCTTTATTTATTCATTTAAATGTGCCATGACAATCAACTATTATTTAAAAATTTTACTGAGTGAACTGAACACAAAACAACCATTTAAATCATTATACTGAACATCAAATGATCATTTGAATGATTGTACTGAACTTAAAACAGCTGTCATAGACTATTATTATAATATCATAACTGATTACTTATGACATATATATATATATAAAAGTAAAGTTGGCGACCATAGTCGAGGGTAACCCGAAGGCTCCCTTTTCGATAGCTACTACACCAATGTGTAGGGGAGGGTGCTACTCCTTCCCTGGATTGCTCTACTTTACCCTTGATCCATACCTTATAATGCTGAGTGTTAAGCAAGGAGGCATCAAGTACCATTTTTTGAGTCTTTGGTATGACTCGACCTGGGATTGAACCCAGGTCTCCCGGGCCATTGGCGAACACTCTAACCCCTAGGCCAATGTCCGGTTCATATATATATATATATATATATATATATATATTCATTCATATTTAATTAATTTACGAGTACAGCAAAATTTATACAATACTATAAGTAGAGACACCATTGGTGATTATAGTAGGGGAATTAAGTAAAACTATAAAACAAGTTAAGGACACCGGAAAATTTTAATAAAAACAGGGTATATATCTATAATATATAAGTAGAATGGCCAGATATATATATATATATATTATATAAAAATTAATAAAGGAATCGGATCTGTTTTGGAAAGTACATGTTTTCTTACAACTCAGAAAAGAACACTGAACATTAAAATCACACATATACTTTAATGTTTATAAAAAGGAAAAAGTACAATATTTAGTTTGATTTTTACTGATTAAATGATATAATTCAATAATTAAAAATCAGTTTGTGAAACTCTTCACAGTTCTAAGAAAGTAAGTATAAAAAAGCACATGCAACTCTTCAGTTCTTGTCAAGTCATGCTATGCTTAAATATCACACAGATTCCATAGGTGAAATTTGAATTTAATGTGCTTTGAAAATTATTGTTTTGTAATTTAATACTAATTGTAAAAAAAATTCTTAATTTTGAGGGGGAGAATTAAAAAAAATTTTTTAATGTTTCAAACCAAGAGGTACCTGTTTTAAAATAGTATTTTAAATGTAAACAAAAAAAAAATTGTAATACAAAGAATTTTACATTTTTTCCTGCCTTCTTTTTATTGTAAGAAAGTAAAGTTGGTGACTACATTGAGGTGTAGGGGAGGGCGCTACTCCATTCCCTGGATTGCTCCACTTTACCCTTGATCTTTACCTTATAGTGCTGAGTGCTAAGCAAGGTGGCATCAAGTACCATTTTTTTGAGTCTTTGGTATGACTTGACCTGGGATTGAACCCCGGTCTCCCAGACCATTGGCAAACACACTAATCATTATGCCAACGGCCTGGTTACTAAACCTATAATGTTACATTTTTAGAGGGTAAAAAAGAAGAAAAATTAAATGAAAGCATTGTTTAGTAATAACTCAAAAACTGAACTTTTAAACAAATACCTTTCCTATTTCTTAGAACAAAATAAATTAATTTTTAATCAATGTTACTCAGAAAATTCTTTTTAAAAAGAAATAAACAATTTATGGAATAAAGGAATACTTTTCATTTGAATTAATAGATGAAATTTTCCACTTAAATAAGGACATACTTTTAATTCTTAGCTTCTTTTTATAACTGCATTTTTATAGGATAAAAAAGAAAATAAATTAAGAAATAAAATCATGTTTCAAACCAGTTTAGGGTTACATTTTTTAAATAATATTTTAAATATCGACAAAAAAATTTTCTCAAATAAAAGAATATAATATGTGAATTCTAAAATTCTTTATCCTTAAATTTTTAGAAAGTAGATAAAAATTTGAATAAAAAGTATGCTGGGTTTTTTTTTAATTATTAAGTAAAAATCTTCATCTGTAACAAAAATTTCTTTCTATAACACTAATAAAAATAAATAAAAACAAATTCATTAGAGACAAAATTAAAAAAAAAAAAAAAAAAAAGATTTAAGAAAATGTTTTAAATCTTTTACCTGTATAGGATTATACATTTTAATAGATTTTAAATATGAACAAAAGAATAAAAAGAAACAATTCAATAAAGTAATACTTTTCATTTGAATTAATAGGCGAAATCTTTCAACTATAAGAACACATTTTTAATTCTTAGCTTACTGTTCTCTTCCCTTTCAATCTAATTAGTGATCCTATAATCCTTTAAGACCAGTTATAGAGCTGGCACTTCAACCAGCACACACACACACACTAAACTTATGGAAACATTTCTAATTTTTTGATCTGATCTTTTAATGAATCATATGTGCATTAAGCTTGATCATAAGTCATACACATAGCAACCAAAACAAAATTTAATAAAAAGGTTAAAATTAACTAGTTAGTTTGGCCAGTTAATGAGTAAATAGCTCCATGAAATGTTAAGTTGAGAGTTATTTTTATTATTTCATAGGAGATTTTTGAGAAAAATGTCATGATCAGTCATTTGTTGCCCATCATCAGTGTTAATTACTTGAAAAATCTGATCCAATATTTTTGAACTAAATGATGAAGAAATTTATTAGATATATTTTAGGGCAGTTTTTAATTCTTGCACTTTATTAAACTGCCTACCATCATCAAAAACCTTCCTTACCAAACATCGTCATTTATTTTCAATGATATTTAGACATACACAACAGGCAAAAGGTTTGGAATCACTCAGCATTTCTTGGGGGGTAAAAAAAAAAAACTAAAAATGGGATATTTTTGTATTTTTTTAAAGTAAAAAAAAAAAAAAAAAAAAAAATTACAGTAACTACAGTATATTTGCTTATATTTTTCAGTCTTTCTCCAGGTTCTTATTATTATATAAAATTCCCTTACTACCAAAAGTTTAATTTGAACTTGTCTGTATAATTCATTTTACTAAATTAGGAATATTTTGTATGAGAAACATTATATGTCATTTTCACCATTAACTTCTCAGTAGATTTTGAGATTAACCTAATTTTCAAATGTGTTAAATTTTAATAAAGGTTCTAAACATTAACTAAGTAATGTAACACTGGTTGCTGTTAATAAGGAACGCTCATTTTAGCCAAAACAGACGTTTCTGAAGTAAAAAAAAAAAGATTGTACCATTACAAACAGTATTTTCATAGGGTGTTCTTTGTAACATTCACATATGCATAAAAAGAAGAAATAATTGACAGACAACTTTATAAAAGCATAAATATTTCATTCCAACTGAAATTAATACATTAAACAGAAAATAAGACAAACAAAAGATTATTACTATCTGTAACACTACAGTCTTGACAAGAACAATAACAGAATTACTTTGAACCAAGAGTGTACAGGCCAAGCTATTACTGAAGTCTCTCAAAGAAGTCCTCTGACTAAAGTTCTCTACTCTAACAGGCCAGTACCTCTATTTATACTATCTGGAGGTTTGCCATTTCCATTTACTGGTGATCAGGGTTCAAACGCTAGTATCTCACTTTATTCCTAAATGACACTTTCAGTAGGACACACACACACATAAAAAAAAGAAGAAATAATTGACAGACAACTTTATAAAAGTCTAAGTATTTCATTCCCACAGAAATGGATACATTAAACAGAAAATAAAATAAACAAAAGATTGTTACTATCCGTAAGACTACACAGTCTTACCTAGAACAATAACAGAATCGCTTTGAACCAAGAGTGTACCAGCCAAGCTATAACTAAAATCTTTCTCTTGCTAAAGTCCATCTCTCTAACAAGTCCACTGACTGATGTCCACTCTAACATCATAGTACCTTTATTTATACTATCTGGAGGTTTGCCATTTCCATTTACTGGTGATCAAGATTCAAATGATAGTGTCTCACTTTATTCCTAAATGACACCCCACACCCCACTTTGAAAGGACTTCCTCTAGAGTCTATATTTCTTCATTTTTGGTTTGATATTTAAAAATCCATAGCTGTCCTTTTTCTCTTACTGTAAACTTTTGGTTCAAGTTTCTGGTGGTGGGGGTATGTCAAACATATTATACAATATTTCCATAGGTAGCTCTTTTCATAGACTTACTAAATCAGTGAATCTTTGTTTTAACTGATTAAGGTGTCATTTATGTTCTCACCTTTGTCCCTATACCAGGTACAGCATTTTTCCGATCCATTTTCTTTATAATGCCATTTTCCCAGAATTCTTCTCCATGTTGGCACACTCTAAAAAACACTTTATCTCCAGGTTTGAAGTATTTGCTTATATTATTGTTGTTTTTTTTTTATTTTTTCTGATGTTCTTGCCTTACAATCAGGTAGTAATTTAGCAAAAATGGACTTAATCTTCCTGGTGAACATCAACTCTGCAAGCAACATTCCAGGCACGATGTTGGTGTTTGGCATTATTCTGAAAATGCTCAGAAATTACTGTAGTTTTAGTGCCCTTTTTAAGTGTATCGACAAAACATTCAGCCTGTCCATTTGAGCTTGGGTGATGGGGGGGGGGCATTGTAATGTATTCTATTGCTATTTGTTTTATAAAAAACTAAATTCTCAAGCTGTGAATTGTGTCCATTATAAGAAATGATAGTGTCAGATACAGCAAATCCTCAGTAAAAAATTTACTGCTACTGTGGAAGTCAGTTTTCTACATTTTAATCTTTCTGGCCATTTAATGTAACCATCAACTAACACTAGATAGTATGCTCCATTTAATGGTCCTGTTAAGTCTATATGTATTCTGGACCAAGGCACATTGGGTTTCGGCCAAGGTTGAAATCTTATTGGTGGTGTCTTTGCAGCCAGAGAGCAACCTCCGCGTGATTTTACTAGCTCTTCAATATCTTGATCCATTTTGGGCCAGTACATGCAACACCTTATTAAGGATTTCATCCAAGAAATTCCAGGATGTCCCACATGAAATTTTTTTAGCATACATTTTTGCAACAAAGCTGGAATCACAATTCTTTCTGCATACTTAAGGACATTATTGCATTATTCCAGTAATATTTACTTTATTTATTTATTTTTTTTTAAATCTTATTTGCTTCTTCATTTTTAATGACAATCTTTTCCCAATTTAATTCTAATTTCTTCCAATGTTATGGGCAGTTAAACCCTGTATAAAATATTAGGCATTTAAATAAATCCAGCGTTAATTTATATAATCTAAATTTCTTGCATTCCCAGTTCACAGCTCCTGCATAAGTGACAAAATCTTCATCACCCTTTACTAAGTTAAGGCATTATCAAAATGTATTGAATAATGAACTTTATCTCCAAAAATATTGTAGTTCTGTGAATGTGCTGTCACTTTTGTGAAGTGGTAAATATTTTTTTTCTTTTTAGTTTCTTCACATAAGTTCCTGCGAATACTCCTTTGCCACTTTTGTAATGCACATATATGTGCATAAAAAAAAGGAGAAATAATTGACAGACAACTTAATAAAAGCATAAGTATTTCATTCTAACTGAAATTAATATATCAAACAGAAAATAATACAAACAAAAGATTATTACGATCTGTAACACTACAGTCTTGCCTAGAACAATAACAGAATCGCTTTGAACCAAGAATGTACCGGCCAACCAATTACTGAAGTCTTTCTCTCAAAGAAGTCTTTTGATTAAAGCTATCTACCCTAACAGCACAGTACCTCTATTCATACTATCTGGAGGTTTGCGATTTTAATCACTGGTGATCAGTGTTCAAATGCGAGTGTCTCACTTTATTCCTATATGACAGTGTTGTTAAAATTTATTTTTTTAATTTTGAAGTAAGTAGCACAAAAAGCAAAGTCAAAGCAACAAATTTTAATCAAAGAAGGTTACTTTCAAAGACAAATTGCCAAGAAATCTTCAATTTCTTGGCATGAGGTGCAATATTCATTACAAAGACAGTTAAAAACTGTTGACAAAAAAATCTGGAGCACCAAAAGTGACAATTGCAGCTGAAGATAAACACTTCATTATTGAAAGCAAAAGACATAGAAGAAAAACTGCTCCAAAGTTGACAGCTAAACTTAATTCCTCTCAACAGCGACCAGTATTGCTCTCAAGTGTGAAAACTCAACTTGGCTCAGAAGGTGCATAGCCATCAAGAAATCTCCATTACAGAAAAGGAATAAGCAGAAAAGACTTATGTGAAAAAAAACACAAAAATTGGAAATAGAAAAAGTGCCAAAATGTATTGAGGACAGATGAGTTCAAATTTTAACTTTTTGGTAGTAAGAGAAGGGTGTATGCCTGGAGAAAGAACCACACATTCATCATTCAGTCTAACAGTTAAGTATGGTCTGTTATGGTGAGGAGGTGTTTTGGGGAAGAGAGGAGTGGAGATTTGATTTAGATCAAGGTAATCATGAAAAAAAGAACAATGTCATTCAATTTTGAAAAGAAATGTGATACCATCTAGTTAATGTAGAGTTGGAAAAAACTTAACCTTTCAACAAAACAACAATCCAAAATACTCTTCTAAATTATATATAAAAAAAAAAAAAAAAAAAAAAAAGGCAGGGACAAAATTTTGAAAATTGTAACTTGGCCACTTCAAACTCCTGACCTATCTCCCATTGAATTAGTATGGTAGGAATTGAATAGAAGAGTTTCAAGAGAATACCCAAAAAGTGAGTGAGTTTGTTTGGGTTTTATCATATTTACCAACCCCACCGCTCGGGCAGGACATGACACAAGGTCAGTTTTTAAGTGGAGTTTAACAGGTTTGCATTCAGAGTATTCCTTCTTCTAGACTAGTTGCCTCACTAAGGCTGAAGAACCCAGTCTATCCTACTATTTACCCATAGCTGGAGGGAAGATAATTGAATTCATACCTTTTCCAAGGGTATTAGTGCTATGTGAAATGCAATCAGTCTCATCCAGGATTTGAACTCCTGTCGCCGTGTCCATTTCCTATGATGATAACCATTACACCACGAGCTCCAGTTTGTTTGGATTTTATGGCATATCAACATTTGTAGATTATTTAATACTAAATCCATTTTTATACAAATAAACAGTTCAGGATAAGTACACAGTTTAATTGCCAAAAACATTTCTATTTCAAGCTATTCAGTTTAGTCAAACAGTTCTAATTAAAACAATTCAGTTTAGTACTTATTTTTTTTTTTAACTCAGTTAAATGTCAAAACTGTTTTATTTCCAACAAATAAGTTTAGCATACAAAAACAGTTCCATTTCAAACAATTCAGTTTAGCATAAGTACACTGTTTAGTTCTATTTGACCCATAGAGAGAACCCTATCAAGTGCTACCACTCAAGGCCAGAGTGGACCTAGGAACAATGGAAATGAAGGGGTACTCTGCATTCCCCAAAGCTCCAGCATTACAGGAACCTCACCATCAGATTGTTTAGTGTCATATCTAGGACACTTGTTGAAAAGAGGGAGGGTCTTACCCCTCTGCAGAGAAGCAATCGGTGTATTCTACAGCCCTAGCCAACAAAAAGTTAGAGTGAGTCTTTTGAGTGCTTGAAGAAGGCTAAAGAAAGTCTGTCACCAACGTTTTTCAAAAACTTGAAAAAAAAAAAAAAAAAAAAAAAAAATTATAAAGCAGTAATTAAGACAGGTGATAGTTTTATCAACATAAACAAAATATGTTGGTATTGTATGATGATAATTTTTATTTTTTTTATAGTTAACTGCTGAATTTTTTTGTCAAAATAAAAGCAAATACACTGAAGTTATTGAAATTTTATCTTTTACTTTATAAAAAAAAAAAAAATAATATATATATATATATATATATATATACACACACACACACACAGAAATATATCATTTTAAGGGTTTTTTTTTTAAGAAATGTAGAATTTTCCCAAACTTTTTCCCTGTAGTGCAAACTAAAAATACTTTCAGAATTTCTACTTTATAAAATCCTACTTTGATTGTTAACTGAGAAGGATTTTTTTTAACTTCTTCCAAAGTAACATCAAGATTCCATCTGTTATATCTGTGATTATTCTTTTCATACATAACTAGTAAAATAAATTTTAAATTAGCTACATACCCACACTTTATTGTATGAATCTAATGGCTTCAGATTCATAATTATTGAGGTTTGCAGGTGTAATATACTATCAAGAAAATTATTTTGGTTCAATATGTCTAAGGTTATTCCCATGTTAAATCACAGCTTAGCATTTCCTCACATTTAAATTCAAGAACTTTCTTTTACTTGTCAAATAATTGCAGCAAAACAACTCTTTTCTACAAAAACTGTGAATTTATGTCAACTTTCACTCAATGTTAACGACTGGGTTTGTCAAACTTCATAACATTAAAAACAAGCATATTAGCAGCTTTATCTTAGTCTATATGACATGCATAATAGTCTAAATTTTGACTTAATATCAAGTGTACTTTCAAAAAGTAGGAACTCTTAGCTACTTTTTCAAAATTTGCGTTATCTGAATGAAGTATGAAATCATTAATATACTGTGACCTATTCAGAGTAGTCTCCCCATTTTGGTTGTTATGATCACAATAATTCAGTAATTGTACTCGGTGATCTTTTTGAGCGTTTGTTAGATTCAGTAATTGTCTGTACATTTTGAACTAAACTATTGTTTTCATTCTCTTGTTTATTTGAGGCGATATCTTTATATCAGTTAATTCTTACAATCAGACCTACAATTAAAAACTTGAAAGGATCAAAATACACTAAATACAGAAACAAGAACGATTAAAAGCTCACAGTATGAGATACAAAGTTCAGCATCAACCAATGAAAGCAGTTGTCAACATCAGCAAACACTATTTATGTACTTCTGGGGGAAACAGTGTTAAATAAAACCTAACAACTACCATCAAATAAATTCTATAGTTGGACATAATAGTCTCAATTAAAAGAGACAGCAGCTTAGAAAATGCTAGAAGACAAAGAACAATCATTGGTGGTGGTGGACACATAGAAACACACTGAAAAGTTAACCAACCTATTTGGAGATGGTATCTACTGTAAACTAAAGAAAATCGACTCTGAAAACAAAAAAGAAGCCGAAACTGAATATGTCAGGGATCACTTTAACAATACTGAATACAGATAGCCAATTCAATGATGCACAAACTATTCCCAAATTTCACAAATGCCTATAATCAATCTTCAAGTTGTCACCTATTTAACTGATTCTTCATAGTTAACCCACTGACATGTAAGCTATGATTCTATGTGAAGAATTCCGCCCACTTCATCCAAACAATAAATGATACTCTTATTCATTCCAATCAGATTGTGAGTTTAAATACTGTGATCCTATTTATCCAACCCCTCCGCTTGGGCAGGATATGACACAAGGTCAATTTTTAAGCGGAGTTTAACAGGTTTGAATTCAGAGTTTTCCTTCTCCTACACTAGTTGCCTCACCAAGGCTGAAGAACCCAGTTTGTCCTACTATTTACCCATAGCTGGAGGGATAATAATTGGATTCATACCTTTCCCAAGGGTATTAGTGCTATGTGAAATGCGATCAGCCTCGTCCAGGATTTGAACTCATGTTGCCATGTCCATTTCCTACGACGATAACCATTACACCATGGGCACCTCCATTAAACACTGTGATCCTGTTCCCAAAGGTTACCACAGATAAAACACAATCAACTGATAGTGTCTTACGAGTGGGACTTGGCAGAAGGTACAAGCATCTCAATAAACAACCAAACAGATGTCTACAAACAACAACTTTTAATTAGACAACTTGGACAAGAAGGTATGGCTGTGTGATGACCGACATATATATGAAATACTATGAGAAAATGGTGTTAAGAATGATGCCCCTGAGGCCAACCATCTGGCTATGATATATAAGAGATACTTTCATTCACTAACTTCATCAGGGAAGGTGTACAATTGCTGCTAAATCATGGGAACTCATTAAAAGTTAAAAGGTAGAAAACTAAAGTGATGAAAAACTGGCTTTTTTCAATATGTTAATAACTTACATAGAAAAACATTCATATGTCATATGCTCACCAAAGAAAAAGATTCCTTTACTTGGAAAGTGACCAAGAACTACGTATAACATTTTGTGCTTTTATTGCAGGGAAAACAAAGATAAGTAGAAATCAACTAAAACTGAAAAGCTATAGAGAGACTATGAAATGTGGTATGTACAGAAAAATGGAGGTGTACTAATCTCTATAGAATGTACGGATACAGGATGTAGCATGGAAGACTTACCGAGAGTGATTGTCTATTAGGGACGGGTGGTGGGAGGTCAAGGAAATCCATGCTAGTGGCATGTGATGAAAGAATGATATTAGTTTAATTGGTAGAGAACAACATAGGAAAATAAGATAGAAAGTGCACATCCAATACTTTAATAACCTCCTAAATAGGCCAAGAAATAAACATAGAAATAAACAGGATATAGCAAGGAAGAATAAATACTCATGAACATAGATTTTAGAATCTAAAATCAATCATCTGATTGTTACATAGATCACTGATCTAATGGATTGTTGTTTAAATGTATCTGGTTGCAGTGAGTTATATTCCCAAGTCAGACAGTAAATTATTCTGGTCCAGAAAAAAAAAAAAAAAAGGGATATCACAATGATGAGTTAATTAATACCAGATATTCTTTTGCATAAATGGTAGAATGGAAACAATCATTCCATGGGTCTGGTTTGGTTTTATGGCATATCAACCATTGTAGATTATTTAATGCCAAATCCTTTCTATACATATATATTAGATATGATTTCTAAACACATTTTATAGACTACACTTTTAAACAAGCCTGAGCTCATTTTTTTGTGCACAGTTAAATGGTTTCGCTTATTTCTATCTAATACAAATAATTCTTTTTACTATTAATCATTTGTTTGCACACAGTTAAATGTTTTCAAGAATTGCTATATAATACTAACAATTCAATTATATATCAGTTATTTACACACAGTTAAATGATCAAACAGTTCTACTTCAAACAATTCAGTTTAGCATAAGTCATTTGTTTGCACTCACTTTAAATGTCAAACAGTTCTATTTGACCCATACATAGGACCCTATTAGGTACTACCATTCTGAGCCAGAATGAACCTAAGATCAATGGCATTGAAGGGGTACTCTGCATTCTCCAAAGCTCCAGCATTACTGAGGCCTCACCATTAGATTGCTTCGTGTTATATCCAGGACACTCGTTGAGGAAGTCTTACTCCTTTGCAGAGATACAATCGGTGTATTCTACAGTCCCAGCTGGCTGGGCCCTCAACTCATCGATGTAGAATAAAGGATTCCTAGAAGATATACTGGAGAAGGTTGAAGAGTAAAACAGTCAAAATACTAATATGAGATCAATAATCAGTAATTATTGCTTATTTTTCTCTCTTTATATTTACATACCATATAATGCTATGTTTGTTAAAGAAACAGAAACTCTCTAAGACATTTTCTCAAATTTATGTAATTTCTAGGGAAAAAAAAAAGATTAAAATTACACGCATTTTATTTTATCTTTTGCAATGAAACCATTATTACAAGACTATAGGTCTTTCTTGAGTCAATTTATCAAATCCTTCAATTGAAATAGATTTGAATAAAGTAAAGAACAGCAATGACAAACTTTTCATGGATTTTTCTTGTAATGATGTATCAGATTACGATTAACAAAGAATTTTATCATTTTCCCTTATCCTTTTTTATAACCGAGAGATTTTATCTTATCCAACAAAAAAATTTATGGAAAGAGTCTAGTCGATGTTTTGTGTACTATAAACTACAAAAATCATGAATAATTTCACCATAAAGGTTGGTAGAGTACCCCTTCATTGCCATCACTTCCAGGCCCCCTCTGTCCCAGAGTGGTAGCACCTCATAGGGTCCAATCTATGGATCAAATAGAATTAAACTGTGTGCTTATACTAAACTGAATTGTTTGAATTAGAACTGTTTAACTAAACTGAAGAGCTTGGAATAGAAATGTTTTTGACAATTAAACTGTATACTTATGCTAGACTGAATTGTTTGAAATAGAACCTTTTTTGTTGGCTAAACTGAATTGTTTGAAATAGAACTGTTTATTTGTATAAAAATGGATATGGCATTAAATAAACTACAAAAGGTTGATATGCCATAAAACCCAAACAAATAAACCATAAAGGTTGTTGTACTTCAATAGATTAAGTATATTGTTCCTTCATTAAAATCTTTATCATGAAGAAAAAAAGTCATGATCCAATTCATTATACCAACCTTAAATTTTTATAGAAGCAGCATGGTGTACTTAATCTTAATTCTCATAAACTTCATATATGTACTTTGAAAATAAATACTTATCAGATTCTTTTTTGTTTTTGTTTTTTTTACTCAGAACTCAAAAAAAATTCCCATTAGTTCATGTTGAAAAGAACTACAGACATTATTATACACTGATGTACTCAACACTAGTACCCTCATGTCAGTTGTTGTGATAGAATACAACAGCTGAAACATGACTTTAGAACACATGATCTAATGGATAAAAGCATTGGTAAACAGTATCGAGTTATTTAGTGATCATTAATTCAATCCTTAGGTCGGATAGTACATAAAAGTCATATAGTTGTTCACTGGGATATACAAACAGTAAAAATTCAAGATGGACACCACAATAAGAAGTTCAAGAACTGAATGAAAGGTTCAGTTTGAAATTCATATAAGAATACTGACAATGAAAAATATGCAAAAAAGGCTAGAAGGTAGAGTGATTGAAATATTGTGAATATAATGACAACCAAGATGAAGACTAGTCCAAACACATCAGTGCATGATAAGGATAATTTCTTACATCAAACAAAAAGAACCATAGACATTTATCTGATTCAACCAGAACAAATATAATTGAGTAGATCCATACAATTTAATCTTCATTACTATACAGAAGCTAGAATGACAGTAGTTTGTTTTAAGTAATATTGACACTGTTATCCTTACCAGTTAATACAATATGAAAGTGTCAAGTTACCAAATAAGAGACAATAACCATATTAAAGTCAGCCATTGTACACTGAAGACAGAAAAGATGAGTCTTGTATATTTGTAAGTGTTCATGCATTGCATGTGTAGAAAACCTTAAAATAAAAAATAAATACAACTTACGTTATAGTTAAAAAGTTATTAAGTAAAAAATAAACAAAAGAGTACATTTAACATTTGAAATCATAAGATGAAATGTAGTGGTTTGGTTTGGTTTCTTTGTTTAATGGCATATCAACCTTTGTAACGCCAAAGTCATACTTCTAGAAGAACAATAGTGGTACTATTTAACCCATAGCTGGGAGGATAAGGGGGGGTTCATACCTTTCCCGAGGGTATTTGCCTGAAAGTGAACGTAATAACGCGATTGGAGTACGAACTCGCTTACTACGATTCCGCAGTCCATCGCTTTAACCATTACACCACGAGGACACCCCCCCCCGAAATGTAGTGACTAAAGTGCTGTACTCCAATATCATAGCAAGCGAGTACGAACTCCAGTCATACAATTACGTTCACTTTTGGAATAACAATTTTGGGAAAGGTATGAACTCCTTACCCCCCCCCACAGCTATGGCTTAAATGATACCACAACTGTTCTTCTACAAGGATGGCCTTGGCATTAAATAACCCACGAAAGTTGATATGCTATTAAAAAAGATGATATAACAAACATGAACTGATATAGTGAGACATTCACAAAAATAATGTATACTGTTTAAATTAAAATTTAAAACACACACTTGTAAGTAATCAATATTTGATTAATAAACAAAATCAATATTTAAAAAAAATGGTAGTAACACCAGAGTGTCAGTTCTACATCTAGTTGAATGAAAGCAAAGCACATAATCAGGTTACATGTGATTTTGACTATGAAAACATTTTTTTTTTAATTAAAATAAAAAACAAAAAGGCAATCAACTTGGGTCAGTGTAAACATTAGTAGAAAGGCAGGTGTTTAAAACATTCCCACTCTTCAGTGCAGTCAAAGGAAATGGGTTCCTAGAAAAAAAAAACTTCATCCTTACTTTAACTTCTCATTCCCTCCCCAACTATTTCAAATAAAGAAAACTTTCAACCAAAACGAAAAGATGCTAGAGTTGTATTTCGATTTACCTACCACTAAACAGACATTAATCTAAGAAGTTTTTATTTGAGCATCTAAATGGTTCACTTTTAAATATTCCTTCCAAAACCCTTTTTATTTTTTTAAATAAAGTAAATATTGTTGTGCCTAAAACAGTTTGAATTATGTACATGTTCTGGAAACAATTTCAATTATTACCTTTGACAACAACCAACGAGGTTGTGAGAAAGACAATTTGGCTTTACTCAACTGCTGAACAAGAACAATAATTATTATTACACACTGGTTACACATGTTAAGACGAAAGAAGAAAAAAACAAGGGGCACAAGCAAAGAACAAATGAATGACTACTGCTAATGTTAAGGTAAAATTAAAATAGCTAATCTCAAAATAAATTAGTACCTATTTTCGGTAAAATAAACAAAAATATGACGAGCGTAAACAAAATCAGAAAATTTCTTTTTTTTTAATTCTTTTCCAGAAACAATCTTTTAAATATTTTACTCGGGTTTTTAATTTCTTTAAACAATAATTTTGAGTTTCAATAATTTTTTTAAATTAAAAAAAATGAAAAAAAAACAGAAATAAATCGAGAGAAATTTAAGAAAAAAGCCTTCATTCCCATAAAGACCAAGGAAAGACTTTTTTTATTTGTTTTAGTTGAACTTGAAATAAGCCCCAAATTCTGAATTTATCTTACCTATATTTATTCAATTTTTATTAGTATCACTGGATATAGAATGACAGTTGCATATTATCCTTGTATCACGCAACAAAAAAATGTTGAAGTTGTCATTTATTAAGCTTAGCTTATTTTTAGCACAATCCCAAAAGTAAGGGACACCCAGTGAAAATCGAACTCACTAACAAAGGTCTGTTAGCCTAGCCTACTAAACAACTAAAGGGTTAACAAGTTGCGAGTCGATGCAACACGGTATTTACATCGAACTGTAAAAAAATTGGACACATTCTTCAATAATCACGACATAAAATAAATTTCTCTGAAATAAATGTATCATCTAAATTTCAACTTATATTTTAAAATAATTGATAAATTTTAAAACAAAGAAAGCCACAAACAATTTCAGAATTAGTATAGCTTTAGCTGCACGCGTATGATCAAATATATCAAAAACTTTATTCGCTAAATTAAATGTAATATCTAAATGAAATAATTACTACCAGGAAATATTGTGTGTGAATATTTAATGAGAAAAAGAAGAAAATTGAATCACTGTTGTATTTTGATTTTAGTCTTAACCGCTCGTAAGTGTTCGGTTTTATATTAGCTGCCCATCGACTTCATCACTACTCCTGTATTTAGCTGTAATCTTTTTCTGTACTGAAAACAAATTAAATATTTCTAACGACAAAACAATATTGATTAAATATCGAATTTTTTTACTTTTTTTTATGCAATGGAAATCAGAAGGAGGAAAAGCTTTTTTTTAAAAAAGGGGTGGATGGCGATGAGTATATGACTTACACTAATTGAATTGTAAAAATGTATTGATTGAAAAATGTTTAAAACCAATAAAAATTGAAGATTTTTTACACCAGCTGGTTTTGAATTTTTTAGTTCAGCAACAAAATAGTATTTCAGCCTTTTTATTTTATTTTCATTATCAACAAAAATTATTTGAATTAAATCAATTACTTATTTTTTTTAAAAAAAGATGTTTCGAAAACTTTTTCCTTATATTCATAAACTGAATAAATAAATACCGATAAAGTTAGGGTGATAATTAAAACCGTAGAGCTTCAGAGGAAGAGGGAAAAATGTAGGTTAGAGGAAAAATATTGTCTCAAACTGTCACCTTCGTAAATTTATGCGAATTTGAGACTTAGGTTAAGAAAGAACAATATAGTAAAATCGGAAGGTCAATAGCTCTAATATCGTAAATATTTGTTATTTGTTTTGTTGGAAGGGAGAAGCGAATTAAACAAATTGAAATATTTTCTTAGAAAAAAAAAAAAAAAAAAATCATAGTGGAAATTGTTCAGTTTCAATTCGTTAGAACAGAACTGAGAACACACCTTTTTTTTTTTTTTTTTTTTTTTTTTTTAAAATCAAAGTTGCAAATTCGTTTTTTTTTAACTACGCTTCGCCTATTCTAGCATAGATAGCACCTGACTGTTCATTAGTGGTCACCGACCGAAATTCTAAACAGTCTTATATTCAGATTTCATAAACATTCAATAATTTTGAAACAATATTCATTATTACTTATGTTCATAATTGGTAATTTTGAAAGAAAAACAGATTGAGATCTTTTGAATAGCAAAAAAAAGAAAAAACATGCGGCAAAATTTGACCAACAAACCCATAGGGATTTTTTTTTTTTAGGAACAATTAAAAAACTATTTAATTTTTGATGCACTAAAGGAAGTAAAGCAATAGAGTTTTTTTTTTTGTTTTGTTTTGGTTTTTTGGTTCCCCTACCCCTATACTAAATGAACAGTTTTTTTAAATCTGAAACAAAATTGAAAAAAATAACGACATAGACATTTTATTCGCATTACTTTACTTCCTATCTAACATTTCTAACCAATTATGAACAACAGGTGTGTCTTTCTCGAAAATGGTGGGAGTTGAAAGAAACAACTCCATAAGATTTTTTCTGCAGAAGTTCGCCCCCGCCCCAACAGTATAATGGAAAACTCAAAAACAGAACCAAAAGACTTGAAAGATTAAGGTAAAACTGAATTTGAACATAAAATTATTGAAAAAAAAAAAATCCAGGTAGTTTTATCTGTTTGTCAACAACGCGTTTTTAAAGAGTTGAAAATAATTCCTCAACAAGTTAATTAATCCCATCGGTTCAATCTAATTCGAAATTGTGTTTTACAATGTTTTCTTTTCTTTCTCTCCTGAATTATTTACTCCGCAGTCCACAACTAGAAAAAAGGTGTGCGAGAGAGAGGGGGAAAAGTAACTAATTTATCTTGTCAAAAGTTACGACATCTTTTGCATTATAAAACTAATTTAGTAAATATTAATTCAATGTTAAGTAAAAAATAAATAAAAATAAAATAAAAAAAATACAATTTCAATTAAAATTGTTCAGAAAGTTTCAGAATAGGTTCCAGTTCGAAATCCAAATAGAAAAATTCATCAATGTATTATTTTTTTTTATTTTACTTCAAATTATTAGATTCCAGGTTTTTCATGGAGAACTGGGATCACAGTAAAATCAAAATAAAGATTTCCTTAATTTGTCAGAATATTAAAACAAATATAATTACTGACTGAAATGTAAATATGCGAAAAAGGACGGATATGTGGAATGGGGTCGGATCTGTAGTAATGTTCTTATTAAAGGTGACGCATATTATACACACTACTACACAGATAAATGTTCTTAGGAATTATTTTACAATAGGTGAGGTTTGTACAAAACAACAACAAAAAAAAAGAGACTTCAATTAGGTCAGACTGATCATAGAATCAAATCAACGTTTTTATCTTATGAATCTGATAAACGTCCAAAATCCACTGGCATGTACTTTAGATCAAACTAAAATAAAATCAATTTTTAGTACAAAAAGAAAATTACATGTTTGTTTGTTTTTGTTATTTTTTTTTTTTTTTTTTGTTTTCATTTCACATGTGAGATGCATTTTTTTTTTTTTTTTTACTGCGAACGGTAAAACCAAATTAGAATGCTATAGTTACAATCGATTCCATTTAAATTTTTCAAAGATTTTTATGAAAAGTGTATCTGATTTAAATACAGTCAAAAAAGATTTTTGGAATTTTTGTAAGATTTAAAAATACAGTGAAAAAAAAAATGATAATCAAATGTTAAAGAAAAGGAACAAATGTTTCGACTAAAACTAAACTTACTACTGTAAATCAAAAACCAAATAAATTGCTACAAGACTTAAAAGGACTAGCAAAAGAAAGTATGAGAACTTTTGTTCCAAATACGTTTTTGTAGAAGAAAATCCCCCCCACCGTTAAATACTTACTACTTTTACACACCCACTTTATGAAAAAGTTGACGTGAATCAAAACATGTTTAAAAAAAAACTTTTTGAAAAGTTTAAGACGAAAAATGACAATTAACTTTAAAGAAAAGTGAGCAAACAAAAAGGAAAAGAAAAAAAAGTTGTTTTTTTTTCAAAGAAAACTTAGTAAAAGTTAATAAAATCTTAAAAATACAAAAAGAAAACGAAATGAAAGTTGTTTTTTATGTGTTTTTACCTTGTAAAAGCCAATAATGACTTATACACTTCTCCATATCCTTAAAAAAAACCTTTCTTAAAGTTGTTACCTAAGCTCCTGTCTTTAGTAGGTGATTCGTGATTGCTTTTTTTTTTTTTTAATCCAGATCAGGTAAATAAATACATGGGTCAAGTATTCAAGCTTGGTAAAAGGAACGGCCGTAAATCCATAGTCATGAATGGGTCACCTGTAGATGTTAAAACGAATAGATATGAAAGCACAAACCACGTGACATAAAGAGACCCCCCCCTCTCTCTTTATCTCTCAGGAAGAAGATAATCGTCTGGTGTGGAAAGTGTCTTCGTGTACCACATAATAGTACTATAAAAGAAAAATGATAATGAATGACAAAACAAAAACGAACTAAATAACATTTATTTTTCTACTTTTTCGAAATTGTAAAATTCGAATTAATCAATCCCGTTACATTCGTTTATTTTGATTTATTAGTTATTAGGCAGATCACATGGACGAGTTAAGTTCAGTAAGAAGAACATGTATTCACACATTCATGAGAGAAGGTGAGTTCTTTCTGAGATGCTTTGTCCAATTTCAACAACAATACAAAGAAAAAAAATAACGAAAGAACGAAAACAACAATACAATTAACAATTACCGGTGAGTTGATGGTTCACCTAATAGAGAGTGTTCGAGTTATTATTAATCGATTCATTCATCTGGATTGAAAGACGCCCTTTAAAAAATTTCAAAGGACATCTTTTCTTTTCTTTTTTTTTACCACACCTCTCCTGGGCGGATACTATACTTTTACTTAAGCCTATGGGTCAATAAATCTTGTTGGCGACCGTAGTCGAGGGCGACCCGAAGGCTCCCGTTTCAATAGCTACTACACCTAAGTATAGGGGAGGGCGCTACTGCATTCCCAGGATTGCATCACTTTACCTTTGGTCCGTACCTTATAATGCTAAGTGTTAAGCAAAGAAGCATCAAGTACCATTTTTTGAGTCTTTGGTATGACTCGACCTGGGATTGAACCCTGGTCTCCCGGGCCATTGACAAGCACTCTATAAAATCTACTCCTCAAAAAAGCTTCAGAAAAACCGGGTATGAGACAAAAAATATTGTTAACTTCTTTCAAATTTTGGAACATAAATGTCATAAGACAAAATTATTTTCAATCATAGATTTATGGTTTGTAATTGTTTTTGTTTTTAATGATTTTTCCAAAGTTCAGGAAACTTTGTTTGAAAACATTTAATTGAGAGTCCATGTACTCAAAGATACCCACCTATCTGAGATACTAAAACATATATGTTTACATTGTGACGCACAAATTTTGAATGCTAATAACGGATAACAGTACAACTTTAGAATAAGTGTCTTCATTCCATTGACTGATTTTACGCTGATGTGTAAAAAGATGAAGTTGAAATTCCAATACAATGAAAGGTCATTTTTGTTTGTTTACTAATATTCCTAATAGACTATGAAGCACGTTGTAGACTCCTTGTCACACACTTGATAAGTTCGTAAGGAGCAATAAAGTTAACAAGGTAAACTAATGGTTTTTCTCATCTACAAAAGGTGGCGACAACCTAGCAAAAAGAAAGAAGAAAAAAGAATCCAATTAAAAAAAGAGGGGAGCAAAAATAAGACTAGGAAAAGTTTTTTTTAAATGTTAAATGAAAACTCACTGGAAGTTTAATACAAAGAACAATTGGACACCAAGAATCAATTCTATTTTCCCTTGCATATAGTTGAAAAACAATGAAAAAATAAATTATATTTTTGACAGTTATATTTCATAAAAATCATTTGTTATAAAATTAAAAAACGCTCAAAAGATTTGCAAAATTTACTAAAAACATAAAAAAGAAAGAATCATAAACTTCTTCCCTCCATTAGAACATTTTTAACTAATTAAAAAAATGTCATAGAAATTAAAAGATTAAAAAATAAAGAAATAGTATAAAGTCAATGCAGATGCCTTTCTTTCTCTTAAAATTATTTTATAACTAACTAGTGGGTTGTTTTCTCAAAACAATTCCTGAAAGAAAAATTTGGAAGTCCACTTAATTCTAATTGTGCACAGATAAAAAGACTAAAAAGCAGACGGTCATAAACCAGGTAGAGAAACAGCCAAAATATCAAATCTAATTTAGTGAACAGGAGAAGAAGAAGAATCCCGGTTTTTCTCAGATTAGCAACTTTATGATAACAAGAGGAATTTTCTCAAAAAAGAAAAAAAACGTATATTTTTTGCGATTTTAAAGAGAGATTGGATATTCTCTAAAATCCAACTTTCATAAATGCAATTTTTAAAAGAGGGAGAAATTAAATTTTCTCAAAAAAATCCTTGCCCAGTCGGCTGGAGCTGTAGAATACACGACAATCTTTGCAAATGGGTAAGATTCCCCTGAGTGTCCTGGATATGACACTAAACAATCTGATAGTGAGGTTCCAGTGATGCTGGAGCTTTGGGGAATGCAGAGCACCCCTTCATTGCCATCACTCTCAAGTCCACTCTGGCTCGGAGTGGTAGCACCTGATAGGGTCCTGTCTATGGGTCAAATAGTACTAAACAGCATACTTATGCTAAACTGAATTGCTGGAAATAGAACTGTTTTGACATTTAACTGTGTGTAAACAAAAACTATACTTATCCACTCTGACCCAGAGTGGTAGTACCTGATAAGGTCCTATCTATGGATCAAATAGAACTAAAATGAACTTTTGCTAAACTGAACTGTTTTGAAATTTAACTGCACTGTTTTGATATTCAACTACTTGTAAACAAAATACTCTACTTATACTAAACTGAATTGTTTTAAATTTAATTCAGCGTTAAATGACCCGAAAAGGGATGATACACCATAAAACAAAACAATCAACTAACCAACAAAAAAAAAATATCAAATACCAGAATGACCAAAAAACACTTTAATGAGCAGATAATCACATTTTAGTCCTATTACAAATAAATCTTCATGTTCACTCAATTTCTGTTTATTATTTATTCCTGGGTTTACCAGGTTGTGGAAAAACATTAACCTTAAGAAGTACCCCATAACATCTCTTCTTTATTGGAATTCCATAGAGGACACACATGACAAGGGCCAAATTGGCCAATCACAGCCCTTCTGGAGGTTACACGAGGCTGGCCAAAAAACAAGACATCACAAGGAATCGTCCTCATTTTGCCACTACACAGGCTAGCAGTTCTAGCTAAGACCATATCATACAAGTCCTAAATGATGATGGTTCGGGAAGTGAATCCACCACCTAGCAGTTGAGAGCAGACAAATGCAACCACTACAAAGCTTCAACAGGGCCTGAACAAGTTACCAGAAACAACTAAACAGCTAAGTTTCCCCAGCATATTTATCTACAACTCTTTGAACTCTTTTGCTTGTTTTGTATGTTGTATCTACCTGTTGTATATTGTGTATATGTACAATAAACCTTTTATAGTAGCAAAAACTCATTTGTGTCCTTTCTTCAAAAGCAACGCCCAACTCCTCACTGCATTCTAAGTAGAGTTTATTCTCCTACAAAACTTAAGGACAAAAATCTCCTCATCTTTTCTTTCATATTGTATCTAATACTTTTGTATTACTGTTATCATCCTCCCCAGAGTTATTGAAGAGAGAGTTGAGGGAACTGTTTAAGAATGTCCTTCTTCTCCTTATAGAGCAGGTACCCCCAAAAGCTTTATAAGTTCATCTTCTGACATTAAACAATAGCAGGCATTATTTGCATAAATAATAATACAGCAACAGTTAGAGTAACAATGATAGTTAGAGTGTTCGCCAATGGCCCGGTAGACCTGGGTCAATCCCAGGTCGAGTCATACCAAAGACTCATAAAATGGTACTTGATCCCTCCTTGCTTAACACTCAGCATCATAAGGTAAGGGTAAAGTGGAGCAATCCAGGGAAAAGAGAAATGCCCTCCCCTAAACCTTGGTGTAGTAGCTATCAAAAAAGGAGCCTTCGAGTCACCCTCAACTATGGTCGCCAACTTTACTTTACTTACTTATTAAACACTTATTTTGTTGGAGGAATAGACACAGTTTTTTTATACATAATTTCTGTTTTATAATAGAAGTGTGTGTGTGTGTGTGTGTGTGTGTGTGTGTGTGTGACAACATTAACAAAGAATTTATTTAATAAACAAGATAAGATTTCTTGTTGAATTACCATTGCTCTTGTCAATTTATAATTTAAGGTGAAGTTTTTATGTAAAGAATATACATTATTACTTGAATCTTTTTGTGTATTTTCCATTGTTCATTTAACCTGCTATGGTCAAGTCTTTACTTATTCACAACAGGTACCCCCACCCAGTTACCTGTGGTGAGGGGGTGTCCTCATGGTGTAATGGTTAACACGATGGACTGCAGAATCATAGTAAGTGAATTCGAACTCTAGTTGCGCTATTACTCTCACTTTCAGACAAATACCCTTGGGAAAGGTATGAACCCCCTTATCCCCCCAGTTATGGGTTAAATAGTACCCCTGCTGTTCTTCTAGAAGGATGGCTTTGGCATTGAATAACCTATGAAGGTTAATATGCCATTAAACAAAAGAAACCAAACCAAACGTGTGGTGAGGATCAATTACCTGGCATATTAATACTAAATCAATACGAATTATATTTCATAATTTTCTGTCCATTAACAAGTATTAAATTATAGATTAGCAGAATGTATTATTTGACAGGTAGTTTCGAATGGTTTAAAGTGGTGTTGAAAAACAGTTAGATCATCTAGTTTGAGTTATGTGTGATGAGTTGAAGGTCATATGAGAATGTGGCTTTGATCAGATGAAAATCACTTGATCAGATGATCCGGGAAGTTCAGAAATAAAGTAACTTCATTCAGTTAAAATTTGCCAACAAGAGCAGATCGAATTCCAACTGTGCTGTGATCAGTAACTCCCCATTTTGTCTGACAGGTAATGAAAATATGAAAGTTGTGGCCAAGCAATAAAAATAATCATGTGCCCATAAAAATGTGTCACAGTTGTTCTTCATTCTAATCCAGAAGAACTGAAAATAGTTGGAGTTGTGATGACAACAACAAAAGAGATACAAACAACATGGCAACAGAAGAATGAAGAAAGGAGCTGGGCAATGAACGCCATGGCAGTAAAGTAGAAGAATGAATATAAATCCAGTACGTAAAACAAGCAGGAGTTAAAAGTTCCTTTTTTATAAGACAGCTTATATCATGTGATATATTTGTATTTGAAAAAACTAGAAATGTTTTGTGCTCTTGTTTATTTTGGTTTGAGACAATGGAAAAATATACTAATATAAATTAACAATAAAAAACATTTTCCCTCTTCTTAGACAGTTCAATCCTTACCATAACCCTGTCCTTACTTCAGGTACCAGTGGTGGAAAAGAGAAAAAATTTAGGCCAGCTATGATTTTTATATTAATGGTAATAACAGACAAAATGATTTTTAAAGTTTTATCTATTTTTATATTTGGGAAAAGCAAGTTAATTTATATTTTTGTTTTGATAATTTAGGTACATTTGGTAAAAGCAAGACTGCATTCATTGACTTTTTGCCATATTTAAATTTTCTTTTAATTCTACAAAAGCACATTTGACCAGTTCAGCTAAATGCAATAAATTATATGCAATATGAATAAACACATTAAATGACAACTTATATGCAATATTTTTTTCTAAAGTTATATATGTATTTTTACTAACTGATCTTATGAACTAGTTGCTGATCATGTTTCTTTCATTTTGTTTGCAATTCAAATATATAAAAGGGAGATATTTTGTTGGAGGAATAGACACAGTTTTTTATACATAATTTCAGTTTTATAATTGCAGAAGTGTGTGTGTGTGTGTGTGTGTGTGTGTGTGTGTGTGTGTGTGTGTGTGTGTGTGTGTGTGTGTGTGTGACAACGTTAACAAAGAATTTATTTAATAAACAATATAAGATTTCTAGTTGAATTTCAGGATTAAAAAGTTCTGTTATATTGTGCCCATTACCGATTGAGAAATATTAGGTATAAATGAATGTGTGACTAGATAAGTATTATGAATCCTTGGTGATGATGACTTCTCTTCACCCAGTGCGACTGAAAAGCTGGAAATTCATCAGGAAAGGTCATTGATATCTGGGCTAGGAGACAAAAGAAATAAATATCATATTTTAATTTGAAACATAAGAAAACATTCCTTGCTTTACCCACACATATATACACACACATTTGACATTAAACCAATGGAAAAGACATACAAGGAATAATTCTGTTTAATAAAAAGGGGTCAATATGGATCAGAATAGACCAGGGTATGAAGTATCATAGAAATTATTAAACAACAAAAATTGAAGGGGACAGGACATATAACTAAAAGAGAGGATAACAGTTGGTATGAAAGGTTAGTAGAATGGTGCCCAAGAAATAACAAGTGTAATAGGAAAAGACCTGATAGATGAGATAGTTAAGTCTGCTGGTAAAACAAATCAGAGGCTTGCATAATTAAGGCCTCAAAGTGACAACTGTAGCTGATGATATCGATGACTATATATGTATATATATCCCTCTCCAAAATGGTGCATGCATTAGTTATTATCCCCCACACACTACTCACATACATTTGTGATAAACTACTTTGCCACACCTTGGCAAATATTCACTATTTCTTATCCTATTGACTCATTCATACGTAATATTTCTTGATTGGTTATAGCCACAATATGACAGAACTTTTTAATTCTGAATTTCAACTAGCAATTTTATATTGTTAACTAAATAAATTCTTTGTTAATGTTGTGACACATGTTGTCTAATACTTATTTGCACTCCAGATTAATATCTCCAAGCATTAAGGTTATAACTTTAACTTTATAAGTTACCTACTTTATGCTTAAACAGATCAATTGTGTAATAAACATGACACCATGTTTATATCTGCGCAAAATGTTTATCTTAGTAAGATTTATATTATGAAACCATCTTGCTCATTATGAACCTAAAATAGAACAGTAGTTTAGTCAGTGGTATATTTTATACAATGTCAGTTCTTTCTCCACTGTTGCGATATTACACATACATACATTATATTCTGCCATACACCATTTTGTGAAAAACATTTTTTTCACATCCTAAATGGATGTTTAGTATTTTTTAATCTGTTGTGTCCAATTCATTTTTAACTTTAATACTTACAGTTACAATACAACAGAATATTTCAAATTTGAATTGGACCTAATTATTTGATGTTGTTTAGTTCATAAACCAGCATAGTACCTGTCAAAAATGATGGTGTCAGTTATATAGCTAATTTCTCTGGTGTCTATTTTCTAACAAACTTTACTTTGTGAAATCTAAATTATCTAGAATTCAAAAAAAAAATTTAAATAAGCAAACTTGTTTTAAAAAGTGTACTCCTGGATAAGATTTTAATGTAGAATTTTTTTTTTTAATTTACTGTTTATTCTTGGGGAAATTTTGTTTAAAAATTTTTTTTGTTTACTCTGAAACCAAAAAAAAAAAAAGAAAAACATAGGCTGAAATGAAACTAAAAATTTTTAAAATCTTTTCTAAATATTTTTATCATTTTTTTTTTTGTTTTTGTTTTTGTTTTTTTTTTGTTTTTTTTTTGTTTTCCTTAAAACTAATTTGATTGGAAGAGGAAATTATTAGAAATAAAAGATATAAATAAATGTAACTGAAAATTTGTAATTTTTTCTAAATCTTGAAAATTAACTTTCATAACAAAAGAATATGATAAAAAAATGAATGTGAACATTCAAATAATTATGTACTAATATTCAACTACAGCTTTTAAAAGCAATGTTTTGTAGAAATTAGTGTTGAAATTCACTTTTGTCAGAAATAACAGTCGGGCCAGAGGTTATCTGCCCAAAACCATTTGTGTAGGGGTGAGTTACCTGTCCTTAGACTTTTTTTTTTAGTTGTTGTTATAAAATAAATGAAACACCTCGTGTGTTGATAGATGTCCTGATGTGTTGCTTCGTTATTTGACTGGAAGTTATCTCATGTCTAAATAAACTGCCCTTGCCAGAAAGAAAAAGGTATGTCTCCTTTAATTTTAAGGGTTTTAGTCAACAAATTCCCAACAAAAGGTTATGGGCCCAGAAACGCGTGTCACGTCGAGCACATTTTCCCGCCATCTTTAATTTGTCGTTCTCTGAGGAAGTTTTTGTGTCGTTGATGATTTAAATATCTTTTATATTACTTATAATTGAAATATTCTGGAACATAGCGATGAAGACAAAACTTGTTAATCTTGAGCCGCTGAATGGGACAAATTATGCTACTTGGAAGGTACAATGCAAAATGGCATTAATAAGAGATGGTGTTTGGAACATCGTTAATGGAACAGAAATTGTTCCCGATTCTGGAACAGAAATGGGATTACATGAGAAGTATTTATCGTGCAAAGATCGGGCATTGGCGACAATTGTACTCTCTCTAGAACCGTCACTTTTGTACCTAATTGGGGATCCAGACGATCCGGGAGTAGTATGGAAAAAATTAGCTGACCAGTTTCAGAAGAAGACGTGGGCTAACAAACTTCATTAAGGAGGAGATTATATTCTCTTAAATTGAAAGAATGTGATTCTGTTCATAATCACATAAAATTGATGACAGAAACATTCGATGAGTTATCTGTTATCGGCGATTCCCTTAATGAGGAAGATAGAGTAGTACATCTCCTGGCTAGTCTTCCGAATCTTATGATATGTTAGTGACAGCACTTGAAGCAAGTTAAGATGTACCTAAATGGGCTTTAGTCACAGAATGACTGCTATACGAGGAAAATAAAATGAGAGAAAAACAAACTGGTGGTGCTGAGTCAAAAGCCATGACATCAAAACACCATATCAACAAAAAGGGACCAAAATGTTTTCTCTGTGGTAAATTTGGACATCTGAAACGTAACTGTCGTCTACTCGGAGAAGACTCTAAAGAAAGTGTAAAAAGGGACCATCCAAAGAAGAAAGCTTTCTTAACGAAGAAAACGAAAGTGGAGCCTAGTTGTTCTAAAAACGAACATGTTGTTGGATTGTTTGCTCACCATGCATTAACAACCAATAATAATGAAAAGAGCTCATGGATCGTGGACTCTGGAGCGACATGTCATATGTGCCATGATATTGATAAGTTTATCAATATGAAAAAAATTAGATAAAGCAGAGGATATAACCCTCGGTGATGGACACTCAGTTAAAGCATTTGGGATAGGGACTGTTGATTTAAATGTGAGAATGTCTGATGAAAAACAACAAAGATGTAGATTATTTGAGACACTATATGTTCCCAAGTTATCTTACAACTTGCTTAGTGTGTCTAAGGCTACCAAATCAGGAAAATCGTTTACATTCACAGAGTCATGTTGTCATCTTCTGGATGAAAAACGGAATGTAGTAGCTACAGGTTCAAAAGTTGGTAACATGTACTACTTGAAATGTATTGATGAACAAGGAACAACCCATGCAGCAACCATATGCTCGAGTAGTGACACAAAGGAGGAGATTTGGCTGTGGAAAGGCTACAAACCAAATGTTAATCATTTGCGCATTTTTGGATGTAGTGCTTATGCTCATATACCAAAGGATGAAAGATCTAAAATGGATCCTAAAGCAAAGAAGAGCATCTGCTTTGGATATGGCATTGGTGTTAAAGGGTATAGACTCTTTGATACAGACACATCGAAAGTCTTCCATAGTAGAGATGTCATATTTAATGAAACAGCATCCATAAGTGATCAAGGGACTGAAAAAGATGAAAATCAACCTTTAGTGGAGGTTGAATGTGAAACCATCAGCAGTGGTGATGATGAGAATTCACGAGGGGCCACAGAACCCCGAAGATCACCAAAGATTAGAAAAGCTCCAGATCAGTATGGTGAATGGGTATACATTGCTCACAGGTTGGATGACCCATTAACAATAAAAGAAGCACTTTCCAGTCCTGAGAAAAGGGAATGGGTGAAAGCAATGGAAAGTGAAATAAATTCACTAAATACTAATAAAGTATGGGATCTTGCGGAATTACCCTGTCAACGAAGAGCTATTGGAAGTAAGTGGGTGTTCAAAAGAAAATATGATAGTGGTGGAAACATGAAACAGCACAAAGCTTGACTCGTAGCTCAAGGTTTTCTTCAAAAACATGGAGTTGACTACGATGAGACCTTTTGTCCAGTTGTAAGTTTCGAATCAGTTCGAACTGTTATAGCATTGGCAACTAAACATGATCTCAAACTACACCACTTGGACATAACCACGGCATTTTTGAATGGTGAGTTAAATGAAGCAGCCGGAAGGATTTGAAGTCAAAGGCAAAGAGTATATTGTCTGTAAACTGAATAGAAGCCTATATGGTTTGAAACAGTCGTCAAGATGTTGGAATGAAGCCCTTAACAGTCAGCTGAAGAAGATGCATTTCAAACAGTTAGAAAATGATCCTTGTATCTACACACTAACTTCAGGAGGAGAGATCTTTATAGCAGCTGTTTATGTTGATGATATTATTCTGGCGAGCAAGTCTTCGACACATATCCAAGAATTCATTAAAAGCATCTCAGAAAGTTTTGACATCAAGGGTATGGGAAAACTCCGTTACTTCTTGGGTGTCAAAATTGCTTATCCAGGGTCAGGAAAGATCTGGATCGGACAACCAGCATATACAGCAGAAGTCTTGAAAAGATTTCAAATGGAAAATTCCAAACCTACAGCAACACCAATTGATAATGGTGCAAAGCTAACCAAAGCCACTGAGGACAGCAAGTTATTCAATCAAGAATTGTATCAGTCGGCAATCGGAAGTCTATTATATCTTTCAACAAGAACAAGACCCGATATCGCCTATGCTGTCAGTAATGTAGCCAGATTTTGTTCCAAGCATACTATGGAACACTGGAAGTCCATTAAACACATCATGCGTTATCTAAATGGTACACGGAACTATGGATTTCTGTATGACAAGGAGAAGGTGATGGATTTCATTGGATATTCTGATGCAGACTGGGCTGGTGATTTGGATGACCGCATGTCAACTTCAGGCTACGTATTTAAATTGAGTGGAGCTGCTGTCAGTTGGAGAAGCAAAAAACAATCATGTGTGTCATTATCTACAGCTGAAGCAGAATACATGGCATTGGCAAGTGCAGCACAAGAAGCTGTATGGATGCAACGTCTTCAAAATGATCTCAATGAAGCCTCAGTTAAATCAACACTCATATATGAGGATAACCAATCCACATTATGCATGGCGAAAAATCCACAATATCATGGACGAGCAAAATACATTGATATTAAGTTCTATTATATCCGTGAACAAGTTGAAAAGAAAGCTATTCAACTTGAATATTGTGAAAGCAAGAACATGGTTGCTGATATGTTGACAAAAGCACTTCTGAGCTCACAATTTGTGAAGCTCAGAGAAATGTTACGTGTTAGAAAAATTGTTGAACAAGTCTGACTGCAAGTGAGGAGGAGTGTTGAAATTCACTTTAGTCAGAAATAACAGTCGGGCCAGAGGTTATCTGCCCAAAATCATTTTTGTAGGGGTGAGTTACCTGTCCTTAGACTTTTTTTTTTTTTTGTTGTTGTTATAAAATAAATGAAACACCTCGTTTGTTGATAGATGTCCTGATGTGTTGCTTCGTTATTTGACTGGAAGTTATCTCATGACTAAATTAACTGCGCTTGCTAGAAAGAAAGAGGCATGTCTCTTTTAATTTTAAGGGTTTAAGTCAACAAATTCCCAACAATTAGAACCTATTATAACCTATTTTATCAGACAAATCTCTAAATGGTTACTTCTCAACATCTATGTAGTTTCAAATCATGCCAGTCCTAATTTGTTAATTCTATATAATTCTGTTCAGTTCACAATAATAAATGTAGCGAAACAAACAAATTTAGAGACAATGGTTTATATATATATATATATATATATATATATATATATATATATATATATATATATATATATACTAACTACATAGTCACCACGAAACTTTCATTCTATAACAAATCATTGCTCCAATTGAAAAAAAAAATCACTAAAAATCAGGGAATTTTCTGATCTTAATGAAATTTTCAGTGTTTATAAACTAATGAAAGAATTTTATAATGCATCAGTTATTTTATCAAACAACTAGCTGATTTTTTTCAGGATATTTAACCCACTCCAATGTGTGGGGCTATTAAATTGGTGGGGATGTAGGCTATGGCATTTAATTTCTGTATCTCATAAAAAGACAAAATCTGAAGGGGTGCATTAAATAAAGAAAAAATTTAAATTGGGAGCTGTTAGAAGAAAATTCTACCCCAAATATGAATTTTGAATTTAAAAAGATATTTTGAGAGCTTTTAATATTATGGTTTAATAGAAAATATTATTTATTTTCAGATTATTAAGGAAATGATTCTTTTAGATTATTAAGAAAATAATTCTGTATCAACATTTGTTCTGCTTAAAAGAGAGGGAGTCTATAAAAAATATATATATACATAAGGTAGGTCGGTTTTCTCTCTTGGTCAAGTCCACTCTCGAAAGGCTAAGTATGACACATTTAATTGGTTGAGATACCTTTCAAACTAACTGACCAATGGCCTGCATACATTGGCGCCAGGTATCAAAATACATGTCTAGACCGCTTTTCTGACTGAACTCCAGAATAAACTGACGTTAAAATTGTCTCTGTTACAATTCCAGCTGTAAACGGGGAGCCGGATGAAGTACGTCAAACTTTAATACATACAACATGACACAAGGACTTCAGTTAAGTGGACTATTATGTTTATTATTGTATAATATATATCCCTGCAAACAGTACAATTTATTTGCAACTGTAATACTCTAAAACTTCCAAGTTGTGTTCATGTTTTGTCCTGATACTAACTTTCGTCAGTTATCAACTTAACCAACATATTTTGTGGCCTAATTCACTATAAGTCTTATATTTACATTAGATTTTGACATACTTTTCTCTAGTTACAGGCTAAATCTAAATGTTATTAATTGAAAGATATACATTTTAAAACAAGAAACTAGGTTCAGTTTTTTGCTTGTTTGTTTAATATTTTAGATTATAAAAAATGTTAGACGAAAAAGTATGGAAACCTATAGTAACACCCATTTATTAATCAATTTCCTTTTTTTTTTTCTTGTATTCGAATTGAAAATTTCTATTTTTAGTACACTTAATTTTCAGCTTCATTTATTTTTCACTAGAGTCATATTTTGAAAGATTCTTGTATTTTAGCTTCTTTTAAAAAGATGTCGAATATTTTAAAAAAGTTAAATCATTTCTTTTTAAATGTTCATTTTTAATTCAAATTAATTCTATATCTTTTAAATTTTTACTTATAAACTGCAAAATAAGTTAGCCATGATGGTACTGGTACTAGTACTGGTTAGTTGTTGGTTCAAAATCATTTTGTCCATTATGCATGACGCCCAAAGTGCCTACTTGATATGGCTCTACAGTCCTGAGACAAAAGCACTCAACATCCATCATTCTGGTAGTTTTCCAACTAGTTGTGCCAATTTTCTCACTTTTACCAAAAACACATCCACTGTCTCACTAGAGAGACTGCAAGAGCCATTGGAATTTATAAATTCGGCAATTAATAACTATTTCAATGCCATTGGCTTATTTCAAAGTTGGACAGTTACTAGTCCCTTGCGGGTATAAAAAAAAGTCACCTGTAGCAGTCAGCCTCTTTTTGCCTCTTTTGCTTCTCGCGGGCAGTTTGGCTTTAGCCGGGGGCTGTCTAGAACGCACTTTGTGGCCAGTTTGCCAGACAGCGTACTCGACCATTCAGCCGACTCAAGGAAGTCATGCCAGATCGAAAATCTAAATTTGCTATCCGTTAGACCACAACATTCCAAAGTTAAAAGTTATTGAGAAACTGAGTATGGGTATTCTCTGCACAGAACGAAGAGAACGGTTTCATACCATCTGCTTACTCAGAGTAAGTTTAGAACGACATTTTGAAACAGAAGGAGTATAGAAGAAATTCTACACAAAATTTGAATTGCAACGAGGACCAACCTTCAAAATTGTCAAGACAAGATACAGAGAAAAGGAAATATTCTACTCTAAATATACGGTGTTTTTCTCAACTGATCAGCGGACTTTTGTAAAAAAAAAAAAAAGAAAAGAAAAAAAAAACGGAAAAGAACTTTGAATTCAAACACCAAGTGAAGGTATTTCGTTTATAAACTGTTTCTTATAATATTTTGTAATTTGCTTGAAGCATTGCACAAATTATTTTATTTTATTGTATTGAATTAATTTAGAGGGCTATTGCAAATAATCATGTTTCTAATATTTTCTAGTAACCTTGCAGTCCAACAGCGAGTAAGTCTTTGCCTGTTCCAATCCTTATCCTTCTTTTTATATTATTTTGTTACACTCATTTGTATTGTTTTATTCTATGTTTATCTTTTATTTTGTGTTGTGTAACTCAACCTGCATGTGCAATACGGTCGTAGAATTACTTTGTAAAATGTATTTCTTTGAGAATAAATTCATTCTTATGGGAACAAAGTTGTTTTACTTTTAGAAATACAGTCATCGATTTTTTTTGCAGGTTAATAGTAGAGTAAGTACTTCTCTTCCCTTATTTCTACCTTTCTTTCTATCTCCTCTTCACAACTAAACCTCAGCTGACAGCTATCTCTGTTCACCGCTACAGACGAGGCTTTGTTAACGTCTACAACTTATTTTAAGAACACACCTGTAGGTTCAATAAAAATTGCATTTGATACAAACTTAGCAAATGTAAACCTTTTTTTACGCCTTGCTTATGTTAGTCATATCAATTTTTTATAGCGTCTCACTTTTCAATCACAGTGGAAGAATTCGTTCAATTTTTTGTTTTCACATAGTTCTCATACGAGCTCGACACTCAATCTATTCAGTCACAGACTGACCAGTTTTGTCACATGTGAATTCAGATATGAACCTAACGTCAAAATGTTTGTCTGTCATTTAACAAGTTATTCCAAAATAGCTTGTGTCTGTTAATAAGTGAGCCAACAATACGGTTAATGAAGAAGTTGGTATCCCAACTCCAAATGAAAGCAATGAACTCAAACATCAAGAATCACAAGTTCAATGACAAGAGGCAAATAAATTAAACGTTAAAAAATTAATTTTCTTGTTCACAGAGCGACCTCACAGGAATAAAAAATTCGATGGCTTTTATTGAGACAAACATTTACGTGGTGCATCTAATAAGTTTCCAGACTTTTTTTTGTAAAGGTATTTAAAATTGTTGTAGACTCTTGAAAATTCACTATGTTATTGCTGTACATCTTATGAGATGACTGACCAATTTTTATGATTTCAGGTTCGAATGAACAGCTACAGCAGCAATTGGAATACACCCTACTAAAGCATGATTGTCACAACTGGTGAATTTCAAAAATGCAATCTGAACGTGAGAACACTTTAGAAGATTAATATGCAATAAAATTCTGTTTTAAACTTGGAAAAAATGCCACAGAAATGTATGGAATGCTTCAGACTGCTTTTGGAGCATCTTGCATGAATCGAACATCAGTTTTTGAGTGGCACACACACACACATACCTATACAAGTTTTCATATATATATATATATATATATATACATTATTGCCTTCAATAAGTTTCCAGATTTTTTTTGTACAGGATATTTAAAATTGTCAAAGACTCGTGAAAATTCAGTATGTTATTGCTATCCATCTTATGAGATGACTGACCAATTTTTATGATTTCTGCTTCAAATGAACAGCTACAGCAGCAATTGGAATATACCCTACTAAAGCATGATTGTCACAGATGATAAATTTCAAAAATGCATCTGACACTTTAGAAGAATGATATGCAATAAAATTCTGTTTTAAACTTGGAAAAAATGCTACAGAAATGTATGGAATGCTTCAGACTGCTTTTGGAGCATCTTGCATGAATCGAACATCAGATTTTAAGTGGCATAAGAGATTCAAGGAAGGCAGGGAGTCTGTGAGGGATGATGATAAGTGTGGGAGGAGTAAGGAAGTCAAAACACCAGAGTTGATTGGCCAAATAAAGAATTTCATGGATAAGGACCGTCGTGTCTATAGAGACAATAAGTGCACAGTTTGATGTCAGTGTGGGAACTGTACACACAATTATTCGCGAGGAACTGAAGATACTGAAGATTTGCGCGAAGTTTGTCCCAAGGGTGCCCAGAGAAGATCAGAAAGAAAGACGGTGTCATGACAGCAAGGAGATGGTCAAGCTGATCAATTCAGATACCGCAGTTCTTGATGCTCCGGTGACCTGTGATGAAAGCTGGATCTATTGCTATGATCCAGAGACCAAGAGACATAGTTCCCAGTGGAAGCATGCTAGCTCTCCAGTTTTGAGACAATTGAGGAGATGAAAGAGTCTGTGACAAAGGTCATTGACACGCTCACACAAGAGGACTTCCATGGGGCCTTCCAGAAGTTGTTGGAACGGTACAACAAGTGCATTGCAGCCGGAGGAGATTACTTCGAAGGGGACTAGAGTTTCATGAGTGTACTATCAATAAAAGTGCCCATACGAAAAACGTCTGGAAACTTATTGAAGGCACTTCGTACTATTGGTTGCGACAATCGAGAGACGATTGAAAAACTATCACATTTAAAGCTGTACTCTTAGTCTGGTGGTTGGTAGGCATCAAAAAAATTCTTTTTCCTTCAGTAGATCACGCTCAAGGCATAAAACCTTTTTAAAGGTTGGTTGTTTTCTCCTCATTTACCACATCCTCATGATTTCTACATCATCCCTAGCATTTAGCTGGGGAGGGTAAAGAAGACGATATTGCCTGCCTACCGTGTATCATACCATCCTAGCTGCTGTTACTATGTGCAAAAACTTAGTATTAATCATCTCTATCGCTTTTAGCCACAATGGTTGATTGAAAGTTATAACCAAATTGGGTTACCGAGTTGTCATGCCTGATTCTGCACAAACAGTAAGACAGTTTCTATTATATTGTTACATGATACATTAATAAGATCTATTTTTGACAATATAGCATTTCATTTGAGTCCTGAGCTGTTAAACAAGTGAAAAAATACAACGCTTAACCAGTGTGATAGACAACCGTTGAATTCGAGGTCAATCTGAAATCCCGATTCTGATTGGATGGTTTCAGTCAGGTGATCAAAACGGTTCTAGAGTTAGAAATAAGTTAATGAGAAACTATCAACGCAAGAGGTTGAACGCTCCATTTTGCTTTCATCGATTCCTCCTTTAGGCTGTTTGAAAGTCGCAAATAAATAAAAGTATAATTTCCATATAAAGTTGTGGTCGCGTTGTCATTCCTCGTCAACAAATAACATCAAAGATGGCGACACGAAAGATATATCAGAGCGACAAGACGACCGACTGTAGAAGAAACGAAGTGAAGAGAAATAAGGGGATTAGACCTGACTGATCGTAGAGGAAGGTCCATATATATAAATGTAACGAGAATGATCAAGTGAGGGCTATACAACAATGTCATTTGGATTCAAATCCAATATTAGTAGAATGAATGCAGTTACCTTACAGAAATGTTCACCCTGTACTGTTTTTGACATAAAACCAGACCAGTAAGGAGGACTACTTCGTAGTATAAAGTAAGATGAGTGTCAAAGGACATTGAGGTTATAGACTGTTGGTATGATATGACGGTTAAAGTGCTTTAAGTTTTGTCGGGGTTATTATAGAAAAGTCGGTTTCCTCGTGATTTACATTGTGAGTGATGAGAACACCTTTGTTCTTTGTGGTATTTGCAACTTTTTTCCGCGGTATTTCTGGCATTGTGAATGATGTTGCAATTCTTTCTGCATCCTGAGCTGTCATTGCTGAAATGATTCCCATGGCGTGGAGAGACCCTTGGCTATCAAGAGTTGCAGATCCATGTCGGCTATCCACTCTGTGGAGGAACTTGGACGATGCATTTTAAGGATGTCAGCTACATCCTTACTCACCAAGACTGAGTGCTTGTATCTTCTAACGTCATCATACCCTACGCAAAAATTAAGATTCAATTGTGTAATCATCCATTTTGAAGCAGAAACATGGGCCATCTGAACTGTCACAGCAAAAGGCACTGGTGCAATGCAAGACTTTCGGCGGATTATCAGCATGGTATCTTGGCTAATGCTGACATCTTTGTTTAACATTTCACAGCGCTAATCATTAGCTGACGCAGACATTTTGGCAACCATTCAGATCCTTTTTCAATGTTTACAATCCCCTCATCAAATGGATAATTTTCGAATTGATCATTTTTTGATCGTACATCATTTAAGGTTATATTTGCTGAATGCGTTCTTTTCCTCGACTTCAATGGTATCTTTTTATGCTTTGTAAGCATTACAAAGTAGGTAATTTGCAATATTCTTAACAACGTTACTTTTTCAATTTACTTTTGAAAACTAGACGTGGTTTTGATAACTCCTTTTTAATCTAGCTTTCAACCTCTTGGGTGTGTAAATATCGTCGGTATCATCTGTAGCGTAAATTTCATATACATTCACAAAATTCGCACTCACATTTTTAAACCAATCAACAAACATTAGAACATTCTAGAAAAAAAGGATCAAACCACATACACAAAATTCGCGCCCATAGATTTTTTAACCAATCAAGTACTTTGCCCAAAAAAAAAACATTCATACCCGTTAGGGAAGTTATTTGTGAGAAACACGTACTGCCTCCAAACTTTATTTTATATATTCGACACATCTCGCAATATCCCCGACACATCCATGGTTATTTTTTTTCCAGAAGCTTATTCAACGAATAGGATTCAACTTCTGTCTCCTGCCATTTAAAGAGCAAGTAAAATGCATAATTATCGTGCGGCGCCCGTAGCGCATAAATTCGTCTGGCCTCTGCGAGCCCCGAAAGTCGACCCTTCTCGTCCAGTGTCTAGTCTCAACTCAACTAACTTTCTTCAAAATTCCCAAAATCTTCCGCGCGCGCGCTTCCGGTTCATGACGTCATTCACATCCACTGGTCAACCTTTCTATCGGATTTTTATTTTGACATCTATGAACGACACATCCTCCCCGCGCACGCACGCACGTTAACACCTGTACTTAAGTTTGCACCTAACTAACCCATGTGCTAAGCCGAAAGGTTCTCAGCCTAACTAAACCCAAAGGCATAAAACGAAATCCCTCGGCCATTATATTACACTGACAGTAGAAAGCATTGATATTAACCATTAAAATGACGACGTCAACCCTACGAACTACTCCATTTAATGATGCACCATCACCAGTAAGTGGTGTAATGGTTACCGTCCTAGGAAATGGACACGGCGACACGAGTTCAAATCCTGGACGAGACTAATTGCATTTCACATAGCACAAATACCCTTGGGAAAGGTATGAATCCAATTATTCTCCCTCCAGCTATGGGTAAATAGTAGGGCAGACTAGGTTCTTCAGCCTTGGTGAGGCAAATCGATTGACAAAATCAAAGAGAATGGCTTCGAACTGACGAAGAAAAGAAGCAGAAGATATCCCGCAACAACAATTACCGACGCCGACTACGCCGATGACATAGCGATACTGGCAAATACACCTGACCAAGCCGAAACACTTCTGCATAGCCTGGAACGAGCAGCAGCAAGCATAGGCCTCCATGTTAATGCACACAAAACGGAATATATGTGCTATAACCAAACGGGGGACATCTCCACTCTAGAAGGAACCCCTCTTAAACTAGTAGACAAATTCACGTACCTAGGAAGCAGCGTCGAATCAACCGAAAAGGACATCGAAACAAGGTTAACGAAAGCATGGACAGCTATCAATAGGCTATCGACTATATGGAAATCAGACCTAACCGATAAAATGAAACGCAGTTTCTTCCAGGCAGCGGTCACATCGATACTGCTATATGGATGCACTACATGGACGCTAACAAAACGGCTGGAGAAGAAACTAGATGGCAATTACACAAGAATGCTGCGTGCAATCCTCAACAAGTCCTGGCAGCAACACCCCACAAGACACCAACTGCACGGCCACCTGCCCCCTATCACGAAATCTATTCAAGTTAGGCGAACCAGACATGCAGGACATTGCTGGAGAAGCAGAGATGAACTCATAAGAGATGTACTCTTATGGATCCCCACACACGGCCGCGCAAAAGCAGGACGACCAGCACGAACGTACATTCAGCAGCTATGTGAGGATACAGGTTGTTGTCCTGAAGACCTACCTAGGGCGATGAACGATAGGGAGGAGTGGCGAGAGAGGGTCAGGGATATCCGTGCTGCCAGCACGATATGATGATGATGATGATGAAACTTCGCTTAAAAAATGACCATGTGTCACACCCTGCCCAAGCGAAGGTGTTGGTACATTTGATCACCAGTAAGACAACTTATGGATAGAAACCTCCGAACGATCCTGTACCTCTCCTTTCATTTCATATCAAACACCACCAGTAATGCAAACAAAATCCAAAAATTCATTCGACTCCGACTCTACCTAAACTGAAACTTGGTGATACGGTGCGGATACGCACAAAAAGTAAATGGGAAAGGAAAGCACAGGTGCTTAATATGCTAAATCATCCCCATTCCTATTTATTGGTGACCGATAAAGGCACCAAAATTCGATGTGTCACGTAAATTTTATTTACATACACATATTTTTAAACCAATCAGCAAAGGAAACAACGTTGAACATTCTTGAAAAAAAAAAAAGGATCAAAATCTGATAAACAAAATTCGCGCACACATATTTCTAAACCAATCAAGTATTTTCCCCAAAAAAACATTCATACCCGTTTTGATCTACTTACCGGTTATAAAAGAATGCGATGAATCAATTTTAAACACATCGTCGCTGCCGACTAAAAGAATCCACGCCACTGAACTGTTTCCTCACTTCACCAAACCCTGAGAGGCGTCACGCTACCAAGCAAAGTCATATTACTTTTACTTCTACCACTACAAAAAAAAAGTTTACTACTTCAGAAATTAAACGCTCAACAAGTAAGCGAAAACAACAACAACAACAACATTAATTACACTGACCGTGCCTTCTTCAACATTGTGAGTTTCTTTATATATTATTCAATCTGAATAATAAATCAATTTTAAAGTTTTTCAGGTTTTGTTTTTTTGTTAGGAAAATTATTTGCGAGGAACACGCACGACCCCCAAATTTTGTTTTATACATCTGACACATCTCGCTACATCCCCGACAGATGTAATCGAGAAAATCAATAGAAATGTAATGTCCCATAGGTATATATATATATATATATATATATATATATATATATATATAATCAAGGACAGATTTGACCAATGCTAACTCCCAATTAAAAAACCTTTTAGAGTCGACATGTCGGACAAGATCAAAGACCGCTGACGCCCCCAAATCAATTCTCCGGCATTTCCAACAGAAGACCAAGATCGTTCATAGCTTACTAACCCACGCCATACGCAAAGTCAGTCGGCTAAGAACAACATACACCAACTCACCTCCTGATTCTTATCTGGTATAAGAGAACATATATCTCTTCTAACCTACCGACTTTGTTTTTGACTTTGAAAAGATACGTTTGTGGTAATGGTTCGGCAGAGAAGAGTTTTGGATAGTAGCATAGACGCGGGCGTTAGGAACAAATGGACGAAAGGTATTCAGTTCTGATAAGCTAATCACATCTATGTAACCTGTTATAAATTGTACAGTAATGATAATATATATGAAAGACAATTTTTTGGCACTTCTAGTTTGTTACTTTTGCTGTTTGTTTACTTTTGTTGACATTTCGTTTCACTTATAAAAAATTTCGTACGCTACCTTCCAATATGGACTCGGACGTATACAGGCTGACAAACTCAATACTACCCCTATAGAAACTTCGAGTGGATTTTTTTTATTTTTGTAAATGCCAGGTTTATAACCCTAACTTTATACATTTAGAATTGGTGCTTTTAACTTCAGGCAAGATATATTTGCTATAAGGTTAATGTAGGATTTTTAACCAACAAATATTAAATCATCATTGTCAATAAATTGTAAATGTTCCTTTTAATTAATATATAAAATAGATCTTATTTAGTTTAATAAAACGTTTTTTATTTATCTATTTCTTTTTTATTTTCTAATATTTTTAATAATCTTTTTGTTTTGCATTTGAACGATTCATAATTTCAGTTGAACGAATAAAAAAATGCGTAGCTCCAAAGAATGACAATGAAAATAATTCCCGGGGGTCGAAGATGCGAATAAAGACCAGATTTTCCTCTAAGAATTCTCTCTACTTCGCGTGTCTTTTTTTCGTTACCGCTTGTGTTTCGTACACGTGCAGTTTTAGTATGTACTCTATTTGGTCAGTTTTCTTTTCGTCTGCAATTCAGCTGGTAAGAGACCTGTAGTTGTGTGTGGTATGGTACGATATTAAAAGAGCATTTTACATACTCGTGTTATTATATCTACTTTTTTTATCTTTTTCAAGAAGACTGAACCGCTTATTCTGTTTGATCATTCGTTGCCAGATAATATGAAGCTAGAGTGATGATTAGTCATAAATCACACACTAGTCAGGCAAGACATGTTCCGCAAAGACGCGACGCAACTTCCTAAGTTGCAGTAATCGACGAAACTATGGTTTCTATAGGAGTTTCCAGAGGTGCATCGGGACCACTGCAAACATTTTGCAGTTCAATTGATATACCGAACTGCTTTGAACACAGATTTCAATGTCTTTGTCAATTTCTGGCCACCGCACAGAGCTTTTTGTTAGTAATCTCGTCCTAGATGCATGTGATTCTTATATATATATATTATTTACCTGGTTCTGGAATGATAACAGACAACCATAGAGCTCTACTATTTCATCCTTGCGCATGAAATATGGCTGAAGGATGCCCTAAGCCATCAGGCCATCCCGAGTAAAAAAAAGTCAATACTTTGGACATGTACCAGAATGAAAATTGTATTTTTTGTTTGACGTGTAATTTAATTTGACCGTTAGAGTCGCCGAACATTTTCACCCAATCAGGATGACTTGTCCTATTCAGCCCGAACCATATTTCCAAGCAGCACCAAAAATTGAAGAAAGCCCGCGAATCTCTCTCTCGCTCAGAAATCCTCAACGGACGTCTTAACGTCTGTTCCTGAATAGAGTAGCAGCATCATACACTATGAGGAGAGCCATCTAGTTTATGGACACCTTGGTCTATTCTTCTAGACCATGGATCCAAATTTTAAAAAAACAAATTAGATGATACACTCTAACAACTTCCTACCTTCTTTCCTTACTACAAGACCTCGCAGCATACCAGTGTAAACCCCTTTACTTCATGCTGCCATTAAAACCTTGATACAAAATCCTAACGACGTCTTCGTTCTTCTCCACCACCTTTATTTTCCACCAACATTTAGCGAGGGGATAACTACCAACGAAATACCAACGCAACCAACGAAATACCAACGCTACCAACGAAATACCAACGCAACCAACGTAATACCTACATAACCAACGTAAAAACAACTTAAACCTAAAAAAAACCAACATAATATTAATAATGCTATCCCCATCGCTATAAATGGCGGCATTCTGACTTGTGAGAATACGCAACCACATATAAAAACAAATTAAATATACCACTACAAAATGGAAATTAAATATCAAAACACAATATAACCTCCTACAGACATCACTGGATTAAAGAAGTTCATCGTTTTATACTTCTTGTATCCGACGGTCATGAGTTTAATATATTGATCAGCCAGAATATTTCTCCTGAAATTGGCACCGATGTATAAAACGTTTCGTTCAACAGTATCCCCCCCCAAAAAAAAATAACATTCCAATTTGATGACGTTCAACCAGTTTCTGCATAGCAAATTAGGACATTTGCTCAAGACTACTATAACAGGTAACTTTAAATGTTTATTGTGATAGTCAATATCAACCGGCGTGCTCCCCCAAACATTTAGTTTATATCCTGTATTGGTGTGTAATCTGGTGTTTGATTTTTGAAGTGGTGAGGGGTTTTCTATTGCTGTCCATGTTGTCTCACTCATCATAATGACTGTGGCTCCTGTGTTCTCCTCTATGGTTATTTTGCTCCCATTTATGGATATCGTGACCCGGTATGATTTTAGCTTATCAGTATTTCCCTCCACTCAAAACATGGTGTATCCTTTTGGTTTTCCTTCGAGCTCTATATCAGTTGATGTTTGGTGTTGTATACATCTGCAACACTCATAATCTACATTTGACTGTACCATTCTTCTTAGTTGGAGACTTACAACCACCTTGTTCATGCCGTCTACTATAAAAATCATTGCATCAAGTGCCCTATTTTCAAACAATAATGGAAATTCACCCTTTTGTGGATGTATTGGTCCGGTTTATCGTTTTCTCAACAACGATAGCATTTGCCACTTTTTTCTGCTCTCCTACTCATTTTTTTACCTACCTATCTACCATTCTTGTTTGTTCCTCCATCAGGTTGGTTTTGGACTCTCAAATCTGCGACATTCTCCAACTATGCTTCATCACCTTGAACTATTTGAAAAGTTATCTTAAATGTCAAGCCACTCTCGAACAATAATCTTATTCATATATTTTCATCGTTTATTCCACACAATTCTGTCCTGTCACCGTGTTTAACTATTTTAGCAAAAGATTTTGTTGAGATTTGCTATATTTTTAACCAATTAGGAACATTCCCACCAAAACATAAGCCCCAAAGATCGGAGCAAAACCACACCTATAAAAACATCAAGCCTCGTTAAGAAGAGGCTGTTCAACTAATGACACCAGCTGTATCATATCGAGACGACCTCGAAGATTGCTACCCCTTTAAGTACCTCACATCGATGACTGTCGCACCCTCACATCAACGAAGATTGTCACACCCCACGTAGCTAACCTCGAACTCTACCGTTACCTCACTCCTCGAAGACTGTCTCATCCTCACATCTTGAAGATTCCCACCGCTTCACACATCTCCCCTCGAAAATTGCCGCACCCTCACGCCTTGAAGACTACCACTATCTCACACCACGATGATTGCCACCTCTTCAAAAATCTCACCACGAAGATTGATGCATCTGTTCACCTCGAAGACTGCCACACCGTCACACCTCGAAGAGTGCCACGCTCACACACCTCGAAGATTGCTATGCCCTTGCACCTCGAAGACCGTCACGCCTTCACAGAGCTCACCCGGAAGATTGCCCTACTTTTAGATCTCGAAGACTGTCACTCCTTCATACACCTCACCTTGAAGACTGCCAAATTCTCACACCACGAAGACTCCCGTACCCTAACAACTCTAAGATTGTCACACCCTAACATGTTGAAGACTGCCGCATCCTCGCACCTCGAAGATTGCTACACCTTCACACATCTCACCTCGAAGATTCTGCACTTTCACACCACGATGACTGTCACATCTTCATAAATCTCTCCTCGAAGACTGCCACATTCTCATACTCTAAAGTCAGCCGCACTTTCACATCACGAAGACTGTCACTCCCTCATACACCTCACAACTCGAAGACTGCTACACCCATTACATTTCGAAGACTGCCATACTATCACACCTTGAAGACTTTTGCCCCTTCACACCTCAAAGACTGCCACACCCTCATGACTCCCACACACTCACACCTCAGAAACTGCTGCACCTTCACACTTGGAAGACTACCGCACCCTCACCCCTCGAAGGCTATCATATACTCACACCTCGAAGACTGCCACGCCCTCACACAACCTACCTCGAAGATTGCCGCTCTTTGACACCACGAAGACTGTCACTCTTTCAGACACCTCAACATGAAGAATGCCACTCACACCACGAAGATTGCCATCTCCTCATACTTTGAAGACTGTCGCATCTTCACATCCCGAAGACTTCTGCAACCTCACACTTCGAAGACTGTCACTCTTTCACACATCTCACCTCGAAAATTGGCGTACTTTTGTGGCGATTTAGGAATTACCAAAGAACTCCCAACCGGATGTTGACTCGTCGGCTGCCTGATACAAAATGTATAAATGCGTCGCCACGCATAAGGCTCCACGCATCCATCCGGTTAAAATCAGAAAAAAGAAAAATAATAAAATGTAAAGTAGCCAATGAGAAGCGGTCGCGCCAAAATTAGAAGAATTTTGGAGTGGCGAATTTGGAGCCGGTAGAGAGAGATAAATACTCAGGTTTTCTGTGAACCGACCTCTTTTTCGGGTAGTGACGTCGAACCGACAACACCGTTTTTACTATCTGGTGTTTTGGGCACCACGCTATGTCTTTAGACGTAGCGTTGGTTAGTCCATTCACCAGGTAAATAAAGGAAAGTCTGAAAGAAAAGTTTTTCGTCTCCTGTCTGTTCCTATCTTCTCTTTTTTTATATTTCTTTTGGACCTTCTTTGGGCAAGGCATTGCACCGGCCAAGTCAACGTGGGGTAAAGCAAAATAACCAAAAATATGGAGTCAGATAACTTACGGCAACACAGCCTTGCCCTTAGCCACTGACCTTCATAAAAATTTTAAACCCCACACTTTTACCCTATGAGAAGTGTGACAGCTTCATAATCCTCATCTCGAAGACTGCCCCACCCTCACACATCGAAGATTACCACATCCTCACACCTTGAAGACTGCTGCACTCTCACACCTCGAAGATTAAATACAAAAAATAAACTATTGCTGATAGGATTTTCTAAACTAAGAAAAGGTACTATAAATTTTTGGTGGAAATCTAATGCACATGTGAATACCTGACGGACAATCGGTTTATTAATGTTTCTAGTTACTAATTTAATTAAAAAAACTTTTTAAAAGTTTTTTAAAATTTTGATAACACTTTTTAATCTACCTAACCTCAAGTTAGGTTAGGTCGTCAACTTTTGGTGAATTTAAATCTTTAGAATTTATTAAAAATTAATCAGATATCTTGTGGGTTTTTTTTTGTTTTGTTTTTTGCTTTTAATACTGATGATTATGATATTACTTACTGTCTTTGAAATAAAACAAAAATCTAACCATGAATAATGACTTAAATTATTTTTAATTCGTTTTAACGGAAAAAAGAGTGAAAAAAATAGTAGTACCTATGTTTATAGCTTTCATAATTCGTTTTCTTTCAGGATTTCCTACTGAAACAATAGGAGTTTTTTCTTTATCGACACTTGTTATAATCTGTACGCACTGCTTTAGTGATTTTCCATGGGATCTTATCAAGCCTTTTAAGTTGTCTGATGTTTTATTTCAGTGAAGTTTGAGTATCAGTTGAGTTCACCGTGGCGTTCGTTGTCATGCATCGGTTGTTGCTGATTAATCGCTACGAAAGACGATAGACCGAGACCTTAGATTCATCGGACACCGAATCAAAAATATCAGTCCCAAATTTCACGACGATAACCAAGTTTTATCCTCAAAGGATATGCACGTAAGCAATTAAAAAAAAGAATGCTAAAAATATTTAAGTACACTGTACACACACAAAAATCAAAAAAGCACACAAAAACATATTTTGAAAATTATTGCTTACATACAAAGTAATACATAAAAAGAAAACGTCTGCTTAACAGAAGAAATGTTGGATATAGATGGTCTTGTGTCAACACCTTCGAGCATTTAATGTCGACGAGAAGAAGACTGGAAAACATGTAACCTTTATAACATTTTGAATTGACTGAAGTACAAGAGTGAACTTAGAGAGTAGAAAAGTCCTGGATGTGACTGATTGCATTTCACATAGCACTAATACCCTTGGGAAAGGTATGAATCCAATTATTCTCCCTCCAGCTATGGGTAAATAGTAGGACAGACTAGGTTCTTTAGCCTTGGTGAGGCAACTAGTCTAGGAGAAGGAAAACTCTGAATTCAAACCTGTTAAACTCCGCTTAAAAATTGACCTTGTGTCATAATCTGCCCGAGCGGAGGGGTTGGGTAAATATGAATATGAGAAGAGTCATTGTGTGTTTTTTAAGTGCGCAGCTTGAGTGATGTATTTACGCGTTGTTGAGTTCGTAAAGCAGAAGAGAAGGTTTATCCATAGCGAGAAGGAGATAGGGAAGGAATGAGAGAGTATTCACATTCTAGTAGTTGTTATCAGCTGCTGAGATTGATTCGGCCGTTTTCAAATATTATCTACTGATGAAGCTAGATTTTACAGGTATTTTTACGTACCGGAAATCTCATAGTTACTCTTGGCCGCTGATCTTGCAGTGAAGAAAATGTCCAAGGTATTTAAGTCGAAAAGTGTCACAGACGGTTGGTCCTCTGTTGTTCAATGCCGAATCTCGACGGTTATTAGTCGCACGCTCCACCAAACGGACGAGTACGATACAAGCCTTTTAAAGGTGGGTCCTGACGCCAAAACACGCCCGACATTCCTAAAAATGCCTCGAGCCCCGTCTGCATTTCACTAAAAAAAAAAAGGGGCGCCTCAGGCGCCAAGCAATAAACCTTGCCTCTCTGCAAAGAGAGCCTGAAAGGACGGCCCACTAAGGCTCGAGGAGTGTCAGCCGCTTCCGAGGCGCCCACGTCAGGCAACCTCGATCGAGAGACCAGACACACCCGACTAGATCCAAGCCGTCGTGCCACGGCTGGCCGAAGAGCTTCGTATCTACAGGACAAGTTGATTACTGAATCTCAGTTGGTGATTTAATCGCTGCTGCCTGTATTTATAATGAGTTGAGTGATGGATCCACCACAATTACCCCAAAGACTGACTTCGCGACAGCGGTACTGTGAAAGAATCGCGCGTGAAGCTGATTGGTCTGATTGGCACTTTCTATAGCAGTTTTACCATTAAAGGTTTTTGAGTGCTTTACAAATAAGGTCACATTTAGATTATTTTATTTGGTCACTACACAACTCAACCTCTCGTTATTTGTTTTGATGTTTGTGTCTTTTATTTATATTTCATTTCAGCATTAACTTGTCGTGGAACCCCGATGATGTGTCAATCCCGCGAACTGTTTGAAGTGTGTTGTGATTTACAGAGGACAAATGACAGAGATAAGTGAATAAGTTTAAATATCAGGTTTTGAGCGAATCGTTCACGAAAGGTGTATGAGTGTAAAAATCGCAGTTGTTATATCATGCCGGTATAGTTTCTGTTGAGTGTTGAAAGTTAGTGTTGTAGAAAGTCTTAGATTCAACTGTCTATTAGTTTGTGGCGACGGCGCGTCTAGATGGTGAGGATGGTCTCTGTGCTTGGTGCAGATTGTAGTTGTAGCTTTATGGTCAGATTGTAGATAGTGATGGAGACGGTCAATGATGTGGACGCATTAGTTGCAGGGGCTGGATGATCTATGTCCCGGTTCATGCAATCCTTGGTTAACCGGGGGGGGGTCGATGTGACCTCCAGTGTTAGTGCTAGTCCGAGCAGTGCGGTCGCTCGTGGACTAGGTGATGCAGATGCTATTGCTTGGTTGTGCAGGAACGGCTGATGGGTTAAGCTGGAGCAAGTCTGCAATTGGTGCTGTCTGCTGCATCGTCGTCTCCAGGAAGGTGTAATGAGAACTAAAAAGATCTCAAAAGACATTCTGAAGTTAACTCTTAGAAAAACTGTTGAATGGAAGACTTTCTGATGTTAGCTCTGAGAAGAGCTGTTTGAATGGGAAGAGCAACAGTGATTGGTTGGTTGTCTGTGCTGGCTCCGTAGCAGTGCTTGGTTGGATTCTACGTCGTCTGCTTTGGCTTGTGGTAAGGACACAGACTCCACGTTTGACAATTTGGTTTGTTTTGATAATGAGGACACAGATCCCATGCTACTGGGAGAGGAAACAGATACCTCTCCTCCGGGCTCGAGCGAACCCGACTGCCGAATTGAATTTTGGTTGCTGCCTGCTGTTTATATAGCGTTCAGTCACTACTGCACTGCTGGACCGAGTAAAAGGAATTCTGAATACAGGAAATTCCTTTATTAAATATAAGTAATAATGAAATACTTCATTATACTTTGAAGAAGAACTTCTAAATATAATGTATTTTATTCTGTGGTTACAAACTTGTTCTCGAAAGGCCAGCAAAATTAATCCCTTTCGAAAAATAGTTCAGTGACAGAAGTTCTCTCATAACGTATTTACAACGTTTTTGTTGTCTAACGTCACGGGTGACTCAGCGTTTTCTCTCAACCAGGTATTTTAGGTATCGTAGCCTGGACGGCTACGATAAACTTTAGGGGCTAGGGGTCAAATGCTGACTTACGAAAAAGACACGCGTGTCGTTAAAAGCGCTGCTGAAAGCCTTCCTCTCCATTCAGATAATCTTTATTTTAGTTCGTTGAAGAAAATGGAAACACTGACCAAATTATTTGAGAAAATAAGGGTGATTATAACAGACTGTTTGTTATCTGGTGTTAGAAAGGATGCTTAATCATTTCCAAATCACCAAATTCAAATAATAGCATTAGTATATCCATTGACCAACTAACGCTGAAAAGAAAGGTGAGATAAACTCATATAAACAATTAAAAGATTTGAGAGGTACATTTAATAATACAACAAATTTTGCAACAATTAACGTGTCTCGAAACAAATAGATGACGCATATTGCTCCATTAACAAGCATGTATGAAAGAGGTGCAAAGAAGAGTCATATAAACGTCTTAGTTGTTGTCTGGTTTCCTCGGCAAGATGAAAAAGAGCCTCGTCTGAGTCCGTCCAACGAACAAAAATGAAAAACCATGTCCATTTTTCGTCCATCGAGCGCAGACCAAAAAGACATTGTCGTCTCTGTTCGAAGAATGAAAGCAAAAGAGAAAGAATTAGAGGTCTAAATTCTCACTTGACCAACGAACACGTGACGTAGGAAGCCACATCCGCAATCCCAGAGAAAAAAATATTTTTGTCTCCTAACAACATAATTTATTGCTATTCCTACTAACCTCGTAACAAAGCAATCAGAAAGAAGACGAACTACGCTCTTATATCTTTGAATGGCCGGTGGTGACCACGTGGAACAAAATAAATTCGAGAAAAATAAGATCCAAGACTCAACTTTCCCGAAACAAAAGTAGTGGGGCGTCGGTAAATTAAATAGTTTCAGGAACCTGATTAGACGGAGTCGTCACGTACCGTGTGCTTTCAACTACGTATGCGCATTTTGATTTTGTCCTGCGCAAAAATGATCCTGCGTTTGGAGCAGGTCACTTGACATGGTTACCTATATATAGTCTACGCTTTCAATAACTCACTCTCTCATTCTTCGCTTTCCAGCTGGCGACACAAAGCTTATGACAACGTGACAGCGCTCACTCTCATTCTTAGTTCTTCCCAGCGAGCAACACATAGCTCCAAATATTTTGCCACGTACTATTTCAGACACGCAGCCTAAAATGGAAACCAGCAAAAATACACTCATTCCCATGATGAAATTCGTATATTTGCCACCCTACAATATTCTGAACTTTGCATGGATCTCAAAATCACCTCACCATACACACGTTTAACTAGCAGCGCACTTACACTTAACCATATTCGAACAATAAACACTTACATTCACATAATATTTGTATCAGTCACACCCACATATACACTCACGAATACCTAACAAATAATACCCAAACATTTTTCTACCTTTGTATTGTTTTTGCTTAGTTGTTAGAATATAAAAGTGTCAGTTTTATGTTATCTCGTCGTCGTTAAATTTCTTTTTCTCAACGTTGTCTATATTACTTGTCACCCTAAAAAAAAATGCGGGAGCTACACATATCGTAACCTATCGGCAACTCAAATCGATAATCCTCGTTGAAAACACAGAATCACCTGTGACGTCAGCCGACGGCATTTTTTTTTTCACCCTTACCGTAAACGGAAGCACCGACAATGTCGCCCTTAGGTGATGAATGAATTTCCGTATAAAAACAAGAACTATTTTTGAAATAACTTAATTCAGCAGATCATAGTTGAATTAAGTTGTAATCAATGATGAAAGTACGTTGCATTTAAAAGTCACTCTAAGTAGTAATAATGAGATATTTCATTATTTAAAGACATTTAAAAGAGAGATTTTGACAACATAGGACATCGCCGCCGAAACTATTTATGTAGTAGTCCCCTTCTCTTATATGAAGATAGTCAATTACCACGAATGCAAACTGCGTGGCCGGCTTCGGTTTGCCCTGCCGGTTCGCTAACGGGCCCTGTCCAGCAAAGGTAGACTTGAGACCGTAAGGCCCCCGGCTTCGGCTGAGCTACCTTTGAGTGGGCTGGATGCATCAGTCACCTCCCTTCGCCCCTAATCCTCGCTTTAACAGACCTTCGGCTCATTGACCTTGTGTCAAGTCCTATCTAGTGGGAGGCAGCAACAAATATCGGCTCGACACCGCGACTCAGGATCAATGGCAAACTCGAAGCCGAAAGGCCACTGGATTCGGGTGAGCGAGCTGCATTATTGTCACCTTTGTACAGTACTAGACCCCAGTTTAAGCTATAATAAGGCATCCGTGTCTGCACTCACGTTTGAGTCCATGTCCAGTAAAGCTCATCAGGCTCACATTGCTCTAAGTATGCTGATGACTAGTATCATCCAGCAGAGTTCGAGCCTCGGCTCGTGCCCGACCTTCTTCTCCCCTAAAACTCATTATAAGCCGACCTTTGGGTCAAGTCTTGTCTGGTGGGAGGCAGTGACAAATAAATCAGCTTAGTGGCCAGGGGCCTAGGTTTAGTGTGTAGCACGACCTTGCACTTCGTCGACTCACTTGACCCCTTTTCCTTGCACCGAGTTCTTGCAGAAACATTCACACTCGCTTGAGATCCCGCTCAACCGAAGTCGGTCCTAGCCTGGTTGTTAAAAAATTTCTCACTGTCTGCGACCAAGCTCTGCGGTCGATCCTATTCAGGAATTTGAACGTCTAAGCCTGCTCATGATCCCGCTTAACTGCGGTCAAACCAGCTTGATGGCTTAAAACGTTCAGGTCCACAGCCAAAAGGCCGCTCATGTTAGCGCCTAACGATCCAGTTTCCACTGCAGTTTGATCCCACCTGGCAACTAAACACTTGCAAGCTCACGGCTGAAGCGCATACATGCTAGCTCGTACCGAATCCCGCCACTGCAGTTGATCCTGCCTTGGAGTGAATATATGCTAGGCTCACAGCTGAACCCGTCTTCTGCGGACTCCATTTAGACTAACAGTCTAACTCAACCTCTTTCTGACGACTCACGAGCTTGTTGCCATTCCAGACGACGCTCCTGCCTGCTGCCGTACCCAACTACGCTTCAGCCTGCACCCTGTGGCGATTTAGGAATTACCAAAGAACTTCCAACCGGATGTTGACTCGTCGGCTGCCTGATACAAAATGTATAAATGCGTCGCCACGCATAAGGCTCCACGCATCCATCCGGTTAAAACCAGAAAAAAGAAAAATAATAAAATGTAAAGTAGCCAATGAGAAGCGGTCGCGCCAAAATTAGAAGAATTTTGGAGTGGCGAATTTGGAGCCGGTAGAGAGAGATAAATACTCAGGTTTTCTGTGAACCGACCTCTTTTTCGGGTAGTGACGTCGAACCGACAACACCGTTTTTACTATCTGGTGTTTTGGGCACCACGCTATGTCTTTAGACGTAGCGTTGGTTAGTCCATTCACCAGGTAAATAAAGGAAAGTCTGAAAGAAAAGTTTTTCGTCTCCTGTCTGTTCCTATCTTCTCTTTTTTTATATTTCTTATGGACCTTCTTTGGGCAAGGCATTGCACCGGCCAAGTTAACGTGGGGTAAAGCAAAATAACCAAAATATGGAGTCAGATATCTTACGGCAACACAGTCTTGCCCTTAGCCACTGAACTTCATAAAAATTTTAAACCCCACATTGGTAACCTCGACGCTAAAAACTTTTCAACACCACATTGGTTAACCCCGACGCAAAAAAAACAACCTTTAAACACCACAACCCATTTCCCAGACGACGTCCCAGTCCGCAGTTGAATCATTTTTTCTTTTGCTGACCACGTTCCTGCTGACCCAGTTATCACCTGGCCGCACGAACACAGCATACAAAACCTGTCCTTATTAAGGCAAGAACAATCGAAAGTCTTATCTTTACAACTGCAAAGTCTTGTTCCAGTCCTGAAACGACCCTAACCTGCATGTCTACCAGACAATCATCGTTCCAGACCTGAGGCGATACTGACCGGCCTGCTCTACCCGATACCAATCCAGACCGACCTCAAGCAAACGATCGAATCGACAAATCACTTCCAGATTTATTTGTTAACTCGTCATTTTTGTAAAATAAAAATTAACGTTGCGTTGAATTCTACTGCTTCGTGATTGTCTCCTCATTGTCTTAGCTGTTATCATATCATTTCTTATACAGCAAGCTTGTGGGGTCGACATCCTTATTGGTCCCACAACACTCATTTAATGTCACCTCCACAAAATAAATAAACAAACAAACAAAAACACGACAACATTAGAAGAAGAAAGATAGAGAACAGAAATAATTTGAATGCAAGAAAATATAAATATAAGAAAGTGGGAACAAGTGATTGAAATATAACATAAAGAAAAAAGAAAAATTCGACAAAAATAAGGAGTGTTGATCTAAAGAAAATGGTGATAAATCTTAAATTTATATCATTATTAATATGGCATTTATAACCATGATATTTTTTAAAATATCAATTACAATTAATTTATTAATTATAAATAAACAAACAAATAAATTAAGTCAAACTCAATTTGAAGGAAATATTTCATCTGACACCGTTCCAAGCTTCTCTGTGCAGGCATGACAACGGATAAAGATTAGCCAATGAAAATATTTGTTTCTCTAACCAGATAGTTTGAACAGACAAACTTTAAGAAAGAGATTCAACGACCAAATCATCTCATTGCCAGGATAAAGTTATTCCTAGCAGTAAATTATTTGGATACAGGTACATAATCTTGGGATATTCTGCAATAGTAATATAGGAAAATTTGCTTTTTTTCCAGCCTTAACACTGCGACTTCAATCTTTAACTGCCTGTTGTTTTTGACAGGCATGGACATGTTGTTCTTTTTGGTCTTTTTTGTATTCTAATTTTAATTTTGCATTCTTGAAAGTTTTAAAATATTTTATGATTACGTAATGAATCTTTTTTCTTTCCTTCTGCTTCGGCCACTCGAACACATTTAAAATCTTGAAACTCGATATGAAAATAACGTTCATGTAGAAGTACGAACCGTAACTCTTGTTGTGTAAATAATATATTTAATGTTTATTAAACGAAGAGATCATTTAAAGCTTTATATAATTTCTTATACGTAAAAACTGATGCATTAGTAATTTTGCAGACTGTATTTGAGAAGATCTTCCGCCGTTTTTAAGTGTATTAACTAAAGTCTAACTTCTAAAAACTTAAAATTTCTTTAGCCATCATCAACAACGGAAATAACGAAAAAAAAATGAAGTTAAAAATTTCCTCAAGACTATAGAATCCGACGCTAAAAGTTTATGTTTTCTATATAAAGAAGGTTCTCGTACAAAATTGTCTCTTTATTCCGTCGTTGAACAATCATATGTGAAAATAAAACTAACCTTACACCTTGTGTTAAACCCCATCGACCATGGTTCAACTTAAAATAAACTAGTCTCGTAGGTCAATTACTACGGAGTAGTACGTTCGATCGTACGTACCCCTAAATGTGACCTTGTGGCAAATTTAAGTTTTGTTTTGTAAATTAACGAAACAGCTACAGTTAAATCACAAAATTACACTATAACTCTACATCTTAGTGGTTGGTTGGTTGGTTTTTATGGATTATAAACCTTTGTAGGTTATTTAACGCCAAATCCATTTGTATGCAAATAATTCTATTTCAAACAATTCAGTTTAGCATGAGTACACAGTTTAATTGTCAAAAACATTTCTATTTCAAGCTATTCAGTTTAGTCAAAAAGTACTAATTCAGCTAAGTATAAGTACAGATTTTGTTTACACAGTTAAATGCCAAAACAGTTCTAGATTTAAAAATACAATTTAGTGTAAGTACAGTTTCAATGTCAAAAACAGTTCCATTTCAAACAGTTCAGTTTAGCCTAAATACGCAGTTTAAATGTAAGTACAGTAATATTTCTATTTCAAGCAGTTCAGTCAGTTCAGTTTAGTCAAACAGTTCTAATTCAAACAATTCAGTTTAGCCTAAGTATGCAGTTAGTTCTATTCAACCCATAGATAGGGCCTTATCAGGTGCTACCATTCCGGGCCAGAGTAGACCTGGGAGCAATGGCAATGAAGGGGTGCTGCATTCCCTAAAGCTCCTGCATCACTGGAGCTCACCATCAGATTGTTTAGTGTCATATCCAGAACACTCATTAGGGGAGGGGTCTTACCCCTCTGCAGAGGTGCACTTGGTGTATTCTACAGCCTCAGCCGACTGGGCAATACAGAGTTAATGTCAAAACAGTTTTATTTCAGATAATTCAGTTTAGCATAAGTACACAGTTTAGATGTCAAAACAGTTCTATTTCGAGCAATTCAGTTTAGCATAAATATACAGTTTAAATGCAAAAAACAGTAAAGTCAAGAAACCACAGTTTAGTTCTATTTAACCCATAGATAGGACCCTTATCAGGTGCTACCACTCTGGGCCAGAGTGGACCTAGGAGCGATGGCAATGAAGGAGTACTCTACATTCCCCAAAGCTCCAGGATTACTGGAACCTCACCATCAGATTATTTAGTGTCATATTCAGGACATTCGTTGGTGGGGTCTTACCCCTCTGCAGAGGTCCAGTCGGTGTATTCTACAACCCCAGCCGACTGGGTAATCTACATCTTAGTGGTTGGGAGAGGTAAATATGACAGAGAGCGAGTTAAAGAAGTATCTCGATCCTAATTGAAACTAGAGGAACATCTAAGATGGCAACAGCTGGGTTAATTAACAGACATATCAGAAATAAATATAAATCATATATGAGATAGCCATTAGTTAAAAGATCTGAGCCTGTTTAGAATAGCACACCTGCCAAGTAGATAAACCACTAACAGAACACAAAGTTAAAAGGGACTGACCAGTAGATTAATTCCACTCCTGTTTCTTAATCGTTCTAACATATAATATGTTCACACCCTCTGCTCACGCCTATGAACGAATGAGTTCCACTTTATGTTTTTTATTTTTATGTTTTTTATTTTTTTATTTTATTTTTATTTCTATCTTTGTTTTCTGATTTTTAATTTATTTTTTAATTTCCTTAATTTTCCTATTTATCTTCTGAATACGAACTGTAACTCCTCATTCACATCACATCTCTGGGACAATACAGAGCATGTAAAAGAGTCATCCGATGAGACGGAGAATATACCAACAATGTTCTCCGCCGAAATAAATTTATTATGACAGCTTAACCGAGTTTTAGTCTCCATTTAATTGCACTATATATATATATATATATATATATATATATATATGTGTGTGTGTGTGTGTTTTGCACTAAAAAAGGCAAGAAGCTGAAGATACCTGGCACAAACTAATACGGACGTACCCTACACAGATGACGTAGCACTTCTTGCAAATACAACTACCCAAACCAAATCCCTACTGCGTAGACTGGACCACACAGCCGGTGGCATTTGCTTCCATGTGAATACAGACAAAACCGAGTACATGTGTTTTAATCAAAAAGGAGACATCTGCACACTAAATGGTGGCTCTCAGAAATTAGTGGACAAATTCACCTACCTCAAAAGCAGCGCCTCATCTACTGAAAATGACATCAATATGCGACTAGCAAAGGCATGGACTGCTATCGATAGGTTATTGACCATATGGAAGTCAAACCTATCCAATAAAATAAAATCCAATATGTGATTGTAACTGTCCCATATAAATTTGGGTAGAGTGTGCCCACAAAAAAAAGGTACCATGAAAAGGAATAATTTCAAGTTTAATTATTCATTTTATTTAATATTTAAATTCAAAATGCAAGGAAAATACGGTTTTTAAAATTGTACTTAATTGATATTTTAAAGTGCATCTGTCGTTTAATTGTTTTACATTTTTAATGTAAAATGAAAATAAAATAAAACAATTGGAAAATGAATGGAACAACTAAAACAGCTTACTTGGTCTAATGGTTAGCAAATAAGGCTAACAGACCATTTTTTAGTTTCTCACTGGTTGTTTCATTTTATTCATTTAATGTATTCAGACTATTGTATTCATCTTTTTTGTTATACTTGCAGCATTTTGGCCAATGTGTCCTTCAGCCTTCATTGGCCAAACCATTGTAGATATAACAATAAGGATGAAAACGATGGTCCAAATACACTATATGATAAAAATTATCTAGATTAATCTCAGAAATTTTGGTAAATAATATCATTGTCTCATATTTAGAAGATATGATTTTGAGCTTGAATCAGTTAAAGGATTGTTCAGTGATAATTACTAGCAATTGTTAGGGTCAGTGTAGACAGTTTGGGATAAATGGAACACAAGTCATTGTTGATATTGAATTGAAGTACATCGTGAATATTCAGTTTCTCAACACTTGAATATTGTAATATTTCTCGAGCCCATTATTTCTTTGAATTAAAGAAACTCTTGTATGAGTTCATTTGGATTTAGTTTGACACCTGAATTTTATCTCTGTTGTCAAAATGGGATCTAAAGAATTAAATTTGGAAGCCACATGTTTTAAATAATCAGATATTTGACCTTTACTATAATAGAATTTATAGATTGATAAGATTCAAGTATGAATTTCTTTCAAGCATTGAATATTTGTTCATCTTCTGCGATTTCCTCATAGGATCTTTTTCTTTTACATTTTTTGAATGTGCTTATATTCTGTATTAATATAATATTTTTCATAACTCAGTTGCTTTATTCTTTATATTTTTTAATTGAGATTCATACTCATTTTGAATGTTTTTCAAATGTCTTTTCAAAAAGTTGAATTAAATGACTAGCCATTACCAGATGTAGATTCTATAAATAGATGGAAAAATTAAAAGTCTTGAATAGTAAAGACTTTTAATTTTTACTGTATTACTGTATTTAGTTTTTTGTTTTTTTTTTTACTATATCACTGTACTCTTGAATATAAGAATAACTGAGAGTTCTTATATGACAAATATCTCTTTACCTTAGCAAGCTTTTTAGGGGTAGTGTTTATTTTTGTTATTTTTTTATTTTATAAAAGAAGTTGATTTTCTTTGACTCTACACAAAAGCTGGAATTGTGTTTGAATCTCCTAAACCACAAATATAATGAAAAAGAAAATCAATTTTAAGAAACATGTATTTCACATAGAGACAAAGGAGTTTTAATCAAGACTGATTTCCAGCTATCATTGCAGCTCATAACTCAAGTACAATTTGGAGGTGTCCTTGTGGTGTAATGGTTAAAACAATGGACTGCGGGATTGTAGTAAGCGAGTTCAAACTCCAGTCGCACTATTACGTTCACTTTCGGACAATGCAACTAGCAAAGGCATGGACAGCTATAGTTAGGCTATTGGTCATATGGAAGTCAGACCTGAACGATAAAATAAAATGCAGTTTTTACCAAGCAGCAGTCATGTCGATACTGCTATATGGATGCACCACATGGACCCTAACTAAACATATGGAGAAAAAGCTTGATGGCAATTACACAAGAATGCTGTGAGCTATATTGGACAAGTCCTAGAGGCAACACCCTTCAAAGCAGTAACTGTATGGACACCTACCAATCATCACAAAAACTATCCAAATTAGACAAACCAGACATGCAGGACACTGCTGGAGAAGTAAGGACAAACTCATAAGCAATGTACACCTGTGGACCCCTTCACACGGATGAGCAAAGGTTGGACAACCAGCTAGAACTTATATACAGCAGGATGTAGCCTGGAAGACCTCCCGAGGGCAATGGACGATAGAGATAGGTAGCAAGAGAGGGTCAGGGAGATCTGTGCTAGCAGCACAACATGATGATGATGTCTGTTCTTCTAGGAGGATGGCTTTGGCATTAAATGACCCACAAAGATTGATATGCCATTAAACAAAGAAACCAAACCAAATCAAGTACAATTTTTATAGTATACTGATAATGATTTATTTTGTCTTTTCACTTCTCAATAAATAATTTTTTCAGTTAAAGTGATTTCTTAGTTTAGTGTATGTTTCTATACTTGATTAACAAAGTAAAGTAAAGTGTCAAAAGATGGGAAACAGTAGTATACTGGATCATTAGAACCCTCCCACCACTTGTAGAAATGGACTCAGCCAGGTGACCTGTGTGTGACATATAAAATAGTAGTGAAGTCAAGGCAATGTCAAAATAATCTAACACCATTTATCTGAAGAATGATTGTTGGGACCCGAAAGATGCAGCACTCTTATCTCAGGCAACTTATATAGTTTATTTTCTTAGCCGACTGTAGCAAAGATACACTAGGAATATATGAATTTTCGACAGACATTGACATCATATATAAATTGAGAATGTTAATGCACTTTACATGGGATTTCATAGTGTCAACCAACAAGGCTATCATTATTGACACCATCAAATCAGTTACTTTTGTCTCTAATTTTTTTGCCACTTCAATTTATAATACATTGTGTCAGAGATATTAACAAATATGAATTTTTTTGTAAAGGAACCTTATAAATTGTATAAATCTATTACCTAGTTTGCATTAACAAAAATTCCAACTGATGCTTCTGGTAGTACAGTATAAACAAATTCTTCTTATTTTCAGGTATTATAAGATGCTTCGAAATCTGTCCAGTGTTGACCAAGGTAAGAATTTGTCACTAATTATAGCTCTCTGGATTATGAATTCTGGTTAGTTGTCTGTTAATGTCTTATTAGTATATATTATTTACATTTTAAAATCCTTTACTAATGTTTCTAGTGCCAGTCATGCAAATAGCCTAATTAAGCTTCACAATTATCTAAATATTACTAAAATTCTCATTTTATATAAAAAATGTAATCATAGACCAGCAAAAATGCTATCTTGTAACAAAATCTTTATTAGAATTTTTTATAATAAAGCAATTTCCTGTCCAATTTGCAACTGAATTGAAATTTTGTAGAGTCTACATTTCCACTGAACATAATATTTTAAATATCCAAATTATTGAAATAAAAGTATAAAATGCTAAGCAGATTCCTTCACTCTTTCCTAAATAGAAATATCAATAACATCATGGACTATGAAATCCTTCACTCTTTCCTTAATAAAAATGTCAATATCATCATTGAACCAGTTACAAAAACCATAGAGGTTCATAGGTCATCTTGTATTTCATAAAAATCATGATGTTGTCTTATAACAATGAGACGCACTTTAATTAACAATTGTAAACAACAGCAATAATAACTTTTAGTTGATAGTGTTAAATAAATTAGTTTCAAGTAAAATATGTTTTTTGAAGGAAAAAGATTATATTTTTACAAAAAAAATTTTTGATACTGGTTCCAGTGATAAAAGTCGCTAAAAGTAATGTTCGGAAAAAAGATTGGAAATTTTTTAAGTGTTTTTATATAACCATACATTTCATTTGCCAAACAGTTGAAAATTTTAGTTTTTCCCATTCTTTTACTGTTATTTTAATACTTTTTCTAGACTGCATAATTGATATATTATGTCATAAAAAATTCCATAAGTCAGAGTATGACACTAAAGCAAACTTTTAAACCCTAGAATAACTTCAATTCTCGGATAAATCTAATTCTAAATGTAAGCATAACTAGTAAATATTTTTCTTTTTACAAGTCAAGAAAAAAGAAATTTTAATTGAAAACTATTAGAATATTTGAGGGTTTTTTTTTTTTTGGCAAGGTGGGGTCCTAGACTGTTGTGTTCCCTCAAACAAAATCCACTAAGAGCCACTGGCACAGAAAAGCTGTCTTGTGGGGCTAAAAAGTAACACAGATGATATAACATCTGAATTTTCCAAATGAGAGCATTGGTCTCATTACCATATGTTCCAGTAGTTTCAAAAGTTTAAAAATGAAACAATCTGTGAAATCAGAGTGTATTTCATGTTTGGCCTTTTCAGGTTTGTTAGCTGCAGAGTATGGAGTTGTGACTGATATTTCAGTAGATGGGACTGAGGCAAAAGTATCTATGCATGTGACATCTCATAAGAAGCCCTTATTATGACAGAATGGGGACACTATCATCCTATCAGGGTTCTTCTTGTTGCCATGATCAAGTCCCAGTTGTTCTAGGATAGCTGCTAATTTCATTTTGATCATTAACTTTCTGACGATTTTGTCAAGACTGTTGTGTTAGAAAAAGTGACCTGAGCTTTTTTATTGTTGACAATACCTCCACATCTGATGTTGTACTTGGTGCTCATGTCAACACTTGTGCACTAAGTGACTGTGATACTGGAAAGTTATGTCATTCAGGAGACAGCCAATGCTGGAGATGAGAATGGCTTTGTACCATTATTTTGAGTGTGACTGTGAGGCAGCCAGAATTCTGACTCTAGGCAGAATATTCAAATAATACACTCCAACCCGAGGTTGAAAATAATGGATAAATAATCCCTTCATAACAAGAAGAAGAAGAAGAAGAAGAACTACTACTACTACTACAATAATAATAATAATAATAATCATCATCATCATCTCTTCTAATAGTAGCACAAAACAATGCCATAATGACCAACTATGTTAGAGCAAAAATAGATAAAACACAACAGAATAACAAATGCAGATTATGTCGTGATAGAGACAAAACAATTAATCACATTATAAGTGAATGCAGCAAATTAGCACAAAAAGAGTACAAGACTTGACATGACTGGGAATTGTGCAAGAAATTGAAATTTGACCATACTACCAAATGGTATATGCACAAACCAGAATCTGTCTTAGACAATGAAATGCACAAAATTCTCTGAGATTTTGAGATATAAACAGATCACCTAATCCTGGCCAGAAAACTAGACCTAGTGACAATTAACAAAAAAAAAAAAAGATTTGCTAAATAGTGGACTTTGCCATCTCAGTGGACCACAGAATAAACATCAAAGAAGGAAAAAAAGAGAAACAAGTACTTAGACCTTGCCAGAGAACTAAAACAGCTATGGAACATGAAAGTGACAGTGATACCAATTGTAATTGGTGTGCTTGGAATGATCCTCAAAGGCTTGTTAAATTGGCTGGAAGAATTTGAAATCAGAGGATGAGCCAAGACCATCCAAACTATAGCATTGTTGAGGTTGGCCAGAATAGAGAAGACTCCTGGAAACTTGCTGTCACTCAGACTCCAGTCAAAGACCATCAGCTAACACTGGTGAAAAAAAATCATAAGGAGTAATAATGATAATAATAAAATGAAAAATTGATAATACACAAAGCCTTACACCTGAGAGATGATGATGATGACAAATGTTAAAAGAAATATAGGTGGAAGAGAACTCACCACCACTGAGAATTGTGTTTTACTGCTGCAATTCATAGACTACAATAATACACATAAAAGAACAAAGAAAGACTTATTACAACCCCAAAAACTGCAATAACAAAAGGAAAATAGGAATTATAAAATTAAGAAAAAAATGTGAAGTAAAACAACTATATGAAAAGAAAACAAAATAAGGAAATTTGAACACAAAATGATCTGAACATGGCTGTGCAGAGGAAATCAAAAGTGAGAAACTGAATAGCTGTTGATTGCAGCTCAAAATAACACCAAACTAATTTGATGAAATTTAGAACAGGAAAATAATAAGTGTAGGCTATGTGTAGAGAAAGATGAAACAGTCAACCTCATAATAAGGATGAATTCAGCAAACTGGCTGATAGAATTACATGAACACATATGACTGGGTGGAGAAGGCAATCTACTGGAAATTGTGCAAGAGGCTGAAGTTTTAATATATACTGACCAGTATCTGTGTAAAAAAATGAGATACATGTTTTATAAGATTTTAAAACATGAGCAGATTACCCCATCTGGACTTGAAGGTCAGACCTAGTTTTACTTAAGAAAAGAACTTGACAACTAGTGGAGTTTGCTGTTGCAGAAAATGAGACTAAAAATCTGGAAAAATACCTGGACCTTGCCAGAGAGCTGAAAAAATTATGAAACATGAAGATGACAGTGATATCAATAGTAGTTGGAGCTTTTGGAACAATACTCCAAAATATGGAAAAGAGACTGGGAGCACTGGAGATTAAAGGAAGAATTGAAAAAATCTAGATCCTAGCAGAGAATACTTAGAAGAGTGTTGGAGAGCTGAGAAGGTTTGTTCTCACTTCAGACTTCAGAGATAATCATCAGTTACTACTGGTCTGAAAAACTAATTAAGAAATAATAAATCCCAGACTTAGTGTTATTTAATAAGAAAAAAATAACTTGTTATCTTGTAGATTTAGCATTTCCAGCAGACCCCAGAGTGAAATTAGAAGAAAGAGAGCTGAAAAAGTTGTAGAACATAAAGATGATGGTGATACCAATTATTGATGGCCTTGGAATGGACTCCAAAAGCCAAAAAAAGGAATTGGGGATCAAAGGAATAATAAAGACCATTCAGACCACAGCACTGTTAAAATCAGCTTGGATACTTTGAAGAGTCCTGAAAACCTGAAGAGGCTTGCTGTCACTCAAACTTCAGTGAAAAGCCATCTGTGAAAACTAGTGTGAAAAACTTGCAAAGAGTAAAATAATAAAAGTGTGTTGAATACTTCAAAGTGTTAAATTTGAGGAGCCAGAATTTTGACCCAATCAACTTGATTAGAGTCATCAAACTTTGAAAGGCATAAAACGTTTTCCCAAACCTGTTGACTTGATTTGGTCCCTGGTAGCAATTGATGGATATGAGCCAAATATCATCATCAACAATGTGATGCTCTACACTTGTAGGAGATTTAATATGTTGTATAAAGAATACTTAGGAGATTTTATTGAAAACCAAGAATTAATCTTCTTAGAGGAAAAAAAATTTTTAAATATTCCTTCTTTTTAATTAGATTGAACACAAAACATCATAGCAGCATAAAGGCAAATTTATCTACAAGTTAGGCTGAAAGCAGCAGTTTGTGTCAAATCACCAAAGTTAAGCGACAATGAGCCTGTTCAGTTCTGAAATGGGTGATCACTTAAGAATAGCAGGTATTGCAAGTATTCTAAAGCCTATGTGCCAGGCCAAACAAAACTTAGTAAATAAGTAAATACCATTTGCATAGGTTCGAGTAGGATTTCACAATATTTCTTTAGATATTTGAATATATCGATCAAAAATTAAATATAGTAGATGTTGAGTAATCATCATTTATTTTGATAATTTTAATATATATAATTTATAATATATACTATTTATCAAAACTTGTATTCTAAGATAAACAGAAGTTTTTAGAGTTATGCCCCTTGGTCAATTGTTCTAGTTTGCCAGAAGTTAAGAAATGAGACATTTGACTTCTAGAATCTTTAAAACTGCTCTCAGACCAGCAAAAAAGAAATGGTGTCAAACATGCCTATTTATCATCATGTACCAATTCTCTACTCTTCAATCCTACAACCTCTCCCTCAGTCTCCTTGTTGATGATATTTGGCCAGCATCCATCAATTCCTACCAGGGACCAAATCAAGTCAACAGATTTGGGAAAATGTTTTATGCCTTTTGATTCCTCTCAATCACAAATCAGTGAAACAGACTTTTATTAATTTTTCATGTATTTTTTAAAAACTTCATGTCCAGTAGTTTGTTCATAATCACCATAAAAAGCATACATCATCATCATCTACATAAGTAAAAGTTGGCGACCATAGTCGAGGGTGACCAGAAGGCTCCCTTTTCGATAACTACTATACCTAGATGTAGGGGAGGGCGCTACTCCTTTCCCTGGATTACTCCACTTTACCCTTGATACATACCTTATATTGCTGAGTGTTAAGCAAGGAGGTATCAAGTACCATTTTAAAGTCTTTGGTATGACCTGACCTATGATTGAACCCATATCTCCTGGACCATTGGCAAACACTCTACTCATTAGGCCAATTTCCATGTAGTAACATGTAATTTGGACAAATTCAGAGAAAATGGTAATCAGCAAGGAGAATTATTTGAATTTTCATTGTTTTTTTAAAGGATATTGAGCATGAATATTTTTGGCTTCTGTATTTATGAACATTAATATTTGTTTATGAATTTCATTCTTAGAACCTAGATTGTTCTTTCAGAATTTTTTCAAAGTATTTGATGTATGTGTTCGTCATCACTGGGGATAATGGCAATCACATAGCTACGCGACCTGAAATTGAACTCAGGTTTCCTGGACCATTGGCGAAGACTACCTTAAAAATTAGCAAACTTGGCATTCTCTCAAGCCACTATCTGCTTTTAATGGAAAATTTTCATTGGGATGAGTTAGATTTTTCCAACTTGCAAATATAAGGCTGATTCTTTTACTTTTTGAAAGAAATACTGCTTTTTGTAATTTTAAGGAAACAACTAAATACACCTTTGATATCATAAATGGTCTTTAAGCACTTGAAAAAAAAACTTTGATCTAAAAAAAAAGATAGTAAAAATCAAAGTTTTAACATATAAAGTAAAATTGTATATTCATTTACATTTAGATTTTAATCTTGTGAACGAGCAGATTTTTAAAAAGCCAGGAAAAAAATTTGATTGAGAATTTTTTTAAAATAAAGTAAATCTTAGCAAAACTTTATTTAAAGAAAATATGGTTAACAGTTAGCTTAAACAAAAACACCAAATTGTATACAAGTAAATTATATGTGAAAAAACAGGTGTTCAAATATTTGTCATTTTTTTCTCCTGTCATCAATGAAATGTTATAAAAAAAACAATACACATATGAACAAACTTAATAAACTATTATATAAATTAATTTCCTTTCGTTTGATGTATTGTTTGACAAGATTTTATAGGTTTATAGGAATTTTATAAGTATTTTTAAGATAGAACCCACCAAAAAAGCAAATGAATATAATGGTTTAGGATACTGTGGGCATTGTTACAAGAAGCTCAAGTGATGAGTTATGTCTTTTTTAATGATTCCATGATATTCACCATCAAAATTTACATATACAAGCCAAATTTCATTGCTTTATTTTGAATAGTTTTTGCTGTAAATGTGATATGTGAATGAAAACAATACATTGTCCAAAAATTTTCAAGAAAATAGAAACCTTTTTTGTTCAGTTTTTCCAACTTCAAGTGATATATTTCAAAAAGTTGTGAATGGATTTTGATAATTTAAAACCCCAAAATCTTATATCAATCTATATGTTATAAATATTCTATTTGTTATAGTAAAATCCCATTTTAAATTTTTTTATGAGCTTGCTAATAAAAGAATGATTTCCAGACAGCCATATTTCTGGAATGCTTAGAGTCAGAAAAAGTTTGGAAAAATGAAAAGTATTTTAGATTTGAGTCACATCAAAAAAGAAAGCTTATAACAATATTTCATATCTTAAGTCATTATTTTTAATTATTATATACAAATAAATATTCAGTTATTTTTGCAGATCATCCTATACCATTTGTTTTTACATTTTGGCCAATCTACATGGAAAGAGGGAAGTTCTTTTTTATAATCTGTAAAACAGAAAAATAATGATCCCTATCTGAAAAACAAATCCTCCTCTTTTCCAAATGTAAATGGGATTGGCCATTTTAAATGCAGTGTTAGATCAATATTCTGAATAATTCTTTGAGGAATCATTTCAAAATTACAGAAACTAATGCTAGATAACTTTTCATATCTATATACAAAAAAGATTTTTGTTATTGATTCTGATAATTGAGGATATTGTGTGTGGGAAATGAGATGCAAAACAGAACATTTCCTGTCATCCAATTATAAATCATGAAAATCATTGTTCTTTAATATCATAAGAAATGATAGTAATTTTAATTTAAAGAATTTTTCAAAATTTAAATATTTTAGTATTTATTTTATGTTCCTTCTGATTAATGCAAAAAATTACAGTTCTTTGTATCTCCTAAGTGCTTATTTTTTTCAAGAACTGCAAATGTAAGCTATTTTTGTTTATTTTTTTAACTCTGAAACATTTTTTCTGTTAATTTTGATTTTTTCCTCCATTTTTATTTCTTCTATTTGATTTTAAAATGTTATTTATTTCTTCTTGAGCAGGACTAGTTGAAGTGGCAAATAACCTGTTAGTGCAGTTGCATGTTCCAATAGTTGTGGAATCCTTAGAAGACATTAATGCTAATGTCTTTGTCACTTTATTTGAGGGTCTTTATGGCGAACCATTGTCAGGTAAATTCCAATGTTTTTCTTATTCTTTACTGTGATCTTTAGAAATCACTGAACACCTTTTTTTCTTTTTCATCATTTTTACTAGGGCAGCATTGTTTAACTTGGTGATTGAGTTCAAATTTTTTGTTTAATAGAATAACATGAAATTGAAATAAAGCCATCTTCTTTCATCAAAGAATTGGCTTTAAATTGACCCCAGATCTGTTGAGATAGGCTTACATAAACAAGTTTATTGAAGGTTTTCACATAGCCTTAAATTGATGTTTGATACGCGAAATCTTCACTAAAAATCAGTTCTCCTAAGTACTAATTTTCCACATGGTGTTAATATTTATACTAATTTTCTTACCTCATGTAGTGTCCACTAATACTGTAAAATAGAAAAATTGTGATCCTTATCAATCATTTTTGACTATGAATGCATTTTTTAAATTATGGTTCTTTTATCATTTTGATTTAATTCTAGAAAGGGATCATCTATAGTCTGTCATTCTTGATTTAAATATCTCCCCTCAGATAATGGGTTTTCTAATCTTCTTTAGTCTTAGTCTAAGTCTTATCTTTAATAATCAATAAACTTTCTAAATTTAGAGAAAACAAGTTTAATGTAAAATTAAAAATTCTTGCAAAACCAAAGTCCTACTCATGTATTATTGTTTGATTTAACAGTTCCTTATTATTTCAGTGTTTATATCATTTTATTTATCATTAAGGTTTTAAGAATGAAGTAAATAAACATTGAAATATTAACTATATTTCATATCATATGACTTGTTGGTTGATCAAATATGCACTATAAACATATTTATCCAGAATTATGTTCATGAATTATGATACTTTATTTTTATTCTTTTATTTGTTTTGTCTTCTTAACATGCAACTTAAAAACCCATAAAGAAAAAATAGATATGCAGTTAATTCTGTACATCAAAAAACAAAATATGGGGATTATTTATTCCTTTTTGATTGTAAGACAATAAATATACTAGAAAATTCTTTGTGACCATTATGTGTGTTAATGCTTCATAAATTTGTATCTCTGACAAATATTTATTGATATTTGTTAAATAATTTTGACAAATACTCATAATCATAGAGCAACTAGTGAGAAAAAAAACTCATTATAATGGCCTGTAAGGCTATCTACCAATAGAGTACATGAAAATGACAAAGATTTTTTGTTAGATATTAGAATCTTTTATTTATATAAAAAGTATTTGCTGTTTTAAAGAAGATTAGATGAATAGAAAGTTATAAAAAAGATTCTATTGTTTCAATTTTCTCATAAATCTGAGTGAAAAAATGAACTGACTCATTTTTATTGATTTTATTTATTGTTACATACCCCTGCTTACTCTATTATATATATATATATATATATATATATATATATATAAAGTTATTAAAGAAAGTTGTATTTATCTAAATTTGTATTAAATCTGGAGTTTTAAGTCGAAATGTATTTAGAATTTAAAAAATAAAAAATAAAAGCAAATAAATTAATTTACTATAATTCCAACAGGCAATAAATATAAAAAAAACGGAAGTGGGCTAAATGAGGAGAAAACTCTTCACCCCTCTTCTATCCCCTCCCACCCTTCTTTCCTGTGTCTATTCTGAATTATTTTATCCATCAGATCTGATGAAGTCCTGTTGGTTTTTTTTGGTGTTTTTGATTTATATCAAAACCCATAACTGGATGGAAATAAATTTATAATCCTAATGTGACCGGTTTTTGTTTTTTCTTAAAGAAATTATTGCTCTGTAATGTCAGTTAAATTGAGCTCTTTACCAGGAAAATTTAAATGTTCACTGTTGAATGGTTTTTTGTCCTGATGGAATTACTCCCAACTCCGGTTTAACTGGGCTGAATAATACTAATATATATATATATATATATATTACTTACCTAGGTTATAGATGTAGATTAAATATGTATTTAAATTATATATTAAGTAATATAATGTTTATATTATAAGAATAAATGATATAAATGCTACATGAATTATAACATCAATTACACAGGGAAAAATTATTACAATTCATTGTTTGTTGTACAAAAATGTTCTACTGACTGTACATTTTATGTTTTGTTAATGTCCTTATTTTTACTTTAACAGAATTATTGCTGAATCCCCAGACAAAACAGGATGATATTCACAACTGTCAGATTGTTATTGATACCTTGGCAAACAAGATTCTTCACACATCTCTATCTCATATCACTGGCAAGGATGTTGTTGAAGGTGATAGAACATCAGTAGCCAATTTGCTAGAGATATTAACTGGGTTACTGGAATTTCTTACTGAAAAGATAGAATGTGAACAGGAAGAAGAAGGTAATGTAAACCTTAAGAATAAAAGAAATTTTAAAACCAAAAAGATATTAGAGCATTTTATACTTACTAGCAGTAATTGTAGAAGTGTCATTGAGTATATTTGCAATTTAGGAAGAGAATTTACCAATTTTAATAATGCAAAATCAAATTTTCCTTAGCATTACAACTGCCAAAAATTGATGAAGAGAGAAAGAGAAAAAAAAAAGAGAGGAATCACTAGGCTACTATACATAGGAGTATAAACATATAAATTGTTTTTTTCTATATTCAATTTCATTATGGCTTCCAATAATAGAAATAGTCTGCTTAAATTCTGTAATATAAAAGTTTTATACATTTGAGAGAAATTGTTGCCTTTCTTTGATAACAGCTCGAGAATCTTTTTGTATAGATAAAATGATAATACTGAAATAAATAGTCTTTAAAAAAACGTTTTGATTTGGGAAATTAAGAGATCTTAAAAACAACAATAATGGCATAATGATTAATGTTTTGAAAAAAAAATCTAATGAAGAACACAGTATAGAAATATTTTAAGTATATAATAAATGTTGTCATGGCGACAGTATAAAAACAATATAAAAACATACTTAACACATCACATGTATGTCTGAATGTTTGATATGCCTGTATGAGAAGGTTTTTTTAATGATAGCAATGTTAGCACTAAAATAGAACCTAGTCAGTAAATGCAGACCAGTTGATCCATTTACAAAAAACTTGAAAAAAACCTATTGGAGTTGATTTTTTACAATATCATGAAAGACATTTTTCTTGTGAAAAATATTATTAATTTCCATTGTTATTTTTTTCTGATTGAAGAAAACTATTTGTACAAATATATATATATATATATATATATATATATATATATATATATATATGCATATACATATATATATGTATATAGAGATATGCACATATACATTTACACATGTGTGTGTGTATATATATATATATATCAATCCTAGAGGCATTTTACAAATTCCAGCCAGAACTGTATACAGAAGCAGTTCTATACACTGATTCTCTTTAGCAATCCTTTTGGACCAAGGGAAGTTAATATTACCCTCGCCAGTTTCATCTCCTCAATTGTCTCATAACGACAGCCTCTAAATTTTTCCTTGAGTTTAGGGAATAACCAAAAGTCACAGGGAGCAAGGTCTGGACTATAGGGAGCGTGAGGAACTGTCTTGATGCCCATCTTGGTTAAATAGTCTGTGACAAGGATGGAGTTGTGGACTGGTGCATTGTCCTAGTGGAAATGCCACTGACCCGATTTGAAGAGTGCTGGCCTCTTCCGACGGAATCTCTTCCTGAACTCCTTTAAAACCTCAACATAGTATTCCTTGTTGACTGTCTGTCCAGTGGGAGCCCAGTGCATGTAGATCATGCCAGTGCTGTCAAAAAAAGGGATCATCAAAAGTTTGTGGGTGGATTTGCTCTGTCTGGCCTTCTTGGGTCTGGGAGAGCCAGCATGCTTCCACTGAGAACTCTGTCTCTTGGTCTCTGGGTCATAGCAATAGATCCAGCTTTCATCATAGGTCACCAGAGCATCAAGAACTGCAGTATCTGAATTGATCAGCTCAACCATCTCCCTGCTGTCATGACAATGTCTTTCTTTCTGATCTTCTCTGAGCACCCTTGGGACAAACTTCGCGCAAATTTTCAGCATCTTCAGTTCCTTGTGAATAATTGTGTGTACAGTTCCCACACTGACATCAAACTGTGCACTTATTGTCTCTATAGACACACGATGGTCCTTACCCATGAAATTCTTTATTTGGCAAATCAACTCTGGTGTTCTGACTTCCTTGCTCCTCTCACATCTCTCATCATCCCTCACAGACTCCCTGCCTTCCTTGAATCTCTTATGCCACTCAAAAACTGATGCTCAATTCATGCAAGATGCTCCAAAAGCAGTCTGAAGCATTCCATACATTTCTGTAGCATTTTTTTCAAGTTTAAAACAGAATTTTATTGCATATTAATCTTCTAAAGTGTTCTCACGTTCAGATTGCATTTTTGAAATTCACCAGTTGTGACAATCATACTTTAGTAGGGTGTATTCCAATTGCTGAGGTAGCTGTTCATTTGAACCTGAAATCATAAAAATTGGTCAGTCATCTCATAAGATGTATAGCAATAACATACTGAATTTTCAAGAGTCTATGACAATTTTAAATATCCTGTAAAAAAAAAATCTGGAAACTTATTGAAGGCAATAGTGTGTATATATATATATATATATATATATATATATATATATATATATATGAAAACTTGTGTGTGTGTATGTGTGTGTGTGTGTGTTGCCTGTATGGCTGAGCGGTATGATGCTAAGTCTAACGTAAAGTTGGGCGGCTTTCAATCCCAGCTTGAAGTGTCCTACATGTCTAGCTACACTGAAGAGTTGTGATCCAACAAAACTCTCTGTCTGTGGATGACAATATATAAATATAAATATTTACATGTATCAGGTATTCTGGTATAATAGATATATGTACATGTATATATCTAAAAATTATGCTGTCTATTTTTTTACAAAAATACTTCACAGTGACTACAAAGAATTCTTACTTAGGATAGTTTAAATTTTTTTGTATGTATGAAGTTGTAATTTAATTTGTAAATGATGTCCAAAATTAATTTAATTTACCCTTTGATATAATCATTTTCAGTGTCCTCTTACTTTTTTTATGATTAGAGTATTTGTATGGATGTGAACTGGATGATATTTGAAAGTTTCTGACTGTGATTAGAAATAATGTAGAAAGTTTATGCATTAAATTCTCTCATTTCATCATAAATTCAGTACTTGGCAACCACTTTCAAATTTTGGTTAATTTTTGCATTCATTTACAAGTGACTTAAAAAGTTTTATCTGTTAAAAGATTTAAATCAATTTTATAAAAATAACTCTTTTTGCTCTTTATATATGTTTTCAAAAATATAAGGAAATTCATTGCTAATTGTATATTACATATGTTTATAGGATTTTATGGTGTACATATTATTCTAAAACTTAACATATTGGTGCTTATGCATCTATGTTACTGTGAAAAAGCCGAACTTTCCCGAGTGTTTCCTGAAAAAACCAGAATATGTCGAAACACCTAGCTAATCAAATTTAAGCAAGCAGACGATAAAATAATTCAATCAATTTGTTCAAAAAGTTACAAACAATTGTAAACAACATGGATTTATCACAGCTAAGCGACAAACAACAATCTGTGGAAAAGGTGATACAATCCAGCCAAGAAAAAAAACTGGTGCTTATGCACTTATTGTACCAGGCTATTTTTAAATAGTATTTTCAAGTTAAATTCAAGTGTTACGATATCTTTTTTTTATTAAATTATTAGGTGAAAGTACTGAATAGTTACAAAACACTCCCCCCCATCTTAAGAATGGGTTTCTAAATTATCACGTTATTACTTCAGCATGGTACAACAAGAGCATAAATACAAAAAAAATATTCAAAAAGACAAAAAAAATGATACACAAGCCAAAAAAAAGATGAAATAAAAATTCAAACTATTTTTTCATATTCAAAATTACTATACATTGAGTGTTGTTTTATTCTTTTTCTCCTGAAAAGGTTGGTAACATTATCCATTAAAAATTATCTTTTCTCTTTCTTTTTTTTGGTCTTCATGTGTTTTGTCAACAAATTGGTTGACTTATCTTATCGTCTGCTTGCTTAAATTTTGTTTCGGCATATTCCGATTCTTTCTGTTACCAGCCCGGAAACGCTCAGGAAAGTTCGGCTTTTTTGCGGTGACATAGATGCATAAGTACCAACATATTTTATATATGGTGCAAAATAATTCACTTTTACATAATGGAAAAATTCACTTCTTAATATATTTTTATCATATTTAAACTTATTAGTTAATTTTAGTATCATTTAGATATCAAAATATTAATTGACATTAGCATTTAAGTTGCATCTTTCTTATGATATCCAATATATATTTTGTTCAATGTCTTATATTCTTGCTGAAGTTTTTCATGATGATGCATCTTCTGGCAATCAAGATGACATTGACCAACTCATGGAAGGTATCAGAAATCTTCCTAGGCCTAAAAATACAACTGATGGGTGAGTATTATTATGATACAGAGGGTTGAATTAATGAAAAGTTAATGAGCTTTAATGAAAATATGTGGTATTTTTTAAAATCCCTACCAGTTCAGTTTACAGTAAAATCATAGCAAAAATTACTGCAGTAATTTTTCCCTTCTGTTGTGAATCTTGTTGCTCTAGTTGCTAACTGCTAGTTACTATCCTCTCTTTTGGAACATTTGTTTAATCTTCTAATTCACCAATGCTAACTACAAATAATAACTGCATACACATTTCCTAATAATATTCTTGGAGCATGCTACAATTTTGATTCCTTAAAATCCTGCATACACAAAACTGATAATTTTAAAACAGAGTGCTTGTTTTCTGTGCATTGAACAATGATATAAGTCAAACTAATATAATAGAAATCTGTTTATACAAATGATTTCAAAGATTGATATTTATTTTGACAGTGACACTGAAAATGATAAAGAAGTAAAAGCTTCATGGGAAGATTTCAAGAATTCTGAGAATTCCAAATCACCAGAACCTGGTATGTTATAAGGAATGTTTACATTTAACCATTTGATTTATTTTTTTATATAAAACCTCTTGTAAAGACATAGGACTCTTCTTCTTCAATATGAATGATATACTGTACTTGCCAGATATATTTTTACCTCAAAAGAGAAAGATATGCAAATATTACAATGTGCTGATATTATTAAATTAGATGTTCAAAAAAGGCTCCAGTTCTACTATTCAGTTACCAAGAAAAAGTTGGGAAAACCAGTTGTTTATAATATCCTTTGTTAAACATACAGCTTATAATTGGCATTCAAATACTCTACAGTAGTACTCATGAATAAGTAACAAAAAATAAGTACATACTTAGACAAAATTCTATGTTGTAAATATATTTTCAAACTAAACCTAATTTCTTTTCTTGGTCACAGAATTCCAATTGCTGTTTGGTGATAAATTGATATATCCTGAGGTGGCAATAATATAAGGATAATCAAGAGATAGTGTTCCGTGAAAGGAAATAAAGGAAATAATATGTACTATGGGTTTGAATAAATAAAGAAGATGTTTATTGTAATATTTACAGAGAGAGTGTTTGTTCTTCACGTGTTCAGTCCAGGGTGTCTCCCTGTGTTTCTCTGTGTATGTCTGTCCGGTGACCGGTGACCTAGTTCCTTATTTAAACTGTTCCGGTGGTGATTACATATCTCATCATAACATAAATGATATCTAATAATTTCAGTTTTCATTGTATAGTGTTTCACTAGAAATATTAAAATCATGGTATATTTTGTTTTGAAGATAATCAACTTTTTATGAAAAATATTGGGAGGGTACTTATTTATAGGCAATACTGTTAGTAATAATTCAGTATGTATCTATGTATGTGTATATGTGTGTGGGAAGATATATAATTTTATGGGACACCCTGTAGTGTTCCATAAAATTTGACATCATTTCACCAGCCAATAATTTGGACAATTCTAGCTGAAATAACCTCAAATTTTCACAGAATGTATAGAAACAGATCAAGATTTTATAATTATTAGAAGAGGACAGTACATACTTACCTCAATGAGAATCTGCCAGAGAGATGGATCAGACATGGTGGATATGAAGACAGTTTTCTTATGAAATGGCCACTGCAGTCACCAGACCTGTCCCTGTGTGATTTCTTTCTGTGAAGGAACTGGTCTATGTCCCCCTTCTTCATGATAACATTGAAGTCAAGCAGAGAATCACTTCTGCACTGAATAATGTTACCAGAGACATGCTACAGCATGTTTACCAAGAGCTTAACTACCAACTTGACATGTGGCATATCACAAGCTGTGCACATATTAAACACTCATGAAATCAGCCCCAGAATGAATATGATGTTCAACACCTAAACTGTTCCATTTCATTGAGCTAGACTTAGTAGTTTTCAAGATAATTGCTTTAAAATAATGTCAAATTTTTAGGGACACCCTATATATATATGTAAATTTTTATAAACAAAAATTTGGTTTATCCATTGATTTGCCTCTTAGTGGGTCCTTGCATGTCTATTTCTTGAATCTGGTCTCTTTAAATTCATAATACCCAAAGATTCTATTTATTTTCATTATATAGATGATATATTACTTATATATCCATGAAATAATGACTTAAGAAAGATTATAGATAGACTAAACAAAACTAAATCTATCATAGATTTTACTTACAAACTAGAAACTAATAACACCTTATCTTTCTTAGATATCTTATTAACAAATGATAACAACAAATTAGAATTTAAAGTTCATCATAAATTTACTATTAAAAATGTGCATGTATATTTTTATTCACATCATAACACCAAAATAAAAAGTGGTATAATCATAGGTTTTTACCCCAGAGCTCTTAAAATTTAAACCCCCAAATTTTTAAATGATGAACTTGAATATATAGAAAAGTCCTTCATTCAACTTCAGTATCCTAAATTCTTCATACAACATGTTGAAATAAAAGCTTTTAAAATTCAAAAATGAAAATGTTTTCCAAAAATTTCTAATAATAATCTACTATACAGATATATTATTTTACCCAATAATTCAAACACAAACATCATTGAAAAACTTTAAACAACTTTGGAATTAAAACACTCACAAACTCTTCATAATCAATAATAAGAATAACAATACCTACATCAAATCTGATGCTGGCATTTATTCTATCCTAGATAGTAATAAAAAATATGTAGGTAAAACATTTCATTCAATCCAAAAATAAATTTATGAACATAAGAGGGATTTTAAAAAAGACAGCAAAAAGAACATAATAGTCCGACAGAATTTAGAAACTTATCACAACTTTTATTTTTAAAGATTCTAAAATGTTAGTTAATGTATATAACAAAAAGTTGTGAAAAGATTGTTGAATCTGGTATTATTTCTAATTACAAAGACCTGGCTTTTTAAACTTCTCTCATTATTTAGTCAAATTAGTGCATAAAAAATACAAGATCCCGTATTTGAAATTATTAGTTTTTAATGTCTGCTTTTAATTTCTACTCGATTTTTTTTTCAATAACACTTCTCATCATAATTCTTTCAAAATTACAAACAATTACATAATAAAATAGACAAAAGATGAAAGAAGTGGAAAAAAAAAGGAAACAACTAGAAAGAATTAGAATAGATAGTGTTTTTATATATATATATATATATATATATATATATATATATATATATAATTTTTTTTTTTTCAAGGAAATATGTTACGCTTTAAAATAAATTTTGAACACTTAGTTACATCACACAGTTTTGAAACAGGACACAACTAACAGAAGTGAAATCTTAAAATCTTTCTCTTTTTTTTTCATTTCACTTTGAAAAATAAAATTAAATATAATCTATAAGATACAACATCATATATTCTTGTAATCTAACAAAAGGTTACTGAATGAGAAATAACCAAAAAAGACGTTGAAAATGAAATAGAAATCTTTATAACATTAACAAAATACAATACATGCCAGCTGCGTGAAGATGATAAACAACTGCTAGTGGTGTACTACTTAATCATCATATTAACCTCCACTACTCACAATAGTTTCCAATGTATTTTTGAGGAATAGGACATACCCATTAATGTTCATAGGTACAGTATATAACACATTAACTTCCCTGATGATACTTTCATATAAAAAAACAAAATGTTAAGTGTTAGCAAATAATTCAACTATAAATTAAATCTTTTTTTGAATACTTTGTTTTTTCATATTTGTACACTCTCTGTGTGTGTGTGATAAAAAGGAAGATAGTATAAAAAATCAAAATGTCATGTTTTGCTATAGGAATCATGCCATCAGTATGGATTTACTATTCCACAAAAAAATGAAAGCCTAGCATTAAGATTTTGTTTCTCTAGAATAATAAAAACATTCTTAATTTGATTTTCTATATTGTCTTTCTTGTGAACATGTATATTCATGTGTGCATGCACATTTATGTATGTATTCATGCATATGTTTATCTATTATCTGATTATTCCAAGTAAATCAAGAATTTGTTATAGATTCAAATAAAAAGAAAAGAAATTGGTCCAGTAGATGACATCTAAAATAATTTAATATTCTTAAGTAAGGTGTATGTCAGCACATTGGTAGGGCTGTAGCAGGAGATGATTGTTGCTCTTGGGTTGCCATTAAATGTAGCTGTAAACATCCTCGGTTGTATTCTCTCAATGCTATTAAGTGTTTTTAACGCTCTAGGTCCTATAAGAATTCCTACCCCTCCTACTGTGGCATTGACAGAGTTTTTCCATGCCGATATAGTGGCTAGCGTCCATCCATTGCCATTTTCATGATATTTGATATCTTTGGTGTGCGTGTATCTGTGTTCTTGTATGCAAGGCACCAACTATACGGCCACCTGCCTCCCATTACGAAAACTATCCATGTTAGACAAACCAGTCATGCAGGTCACTGCTGGAGAAGCAAGGACGAGCTCATAAGTGATGTACTCTTATGAACCCCCACATATGGCCGGGCAAAAGTAGGACGACCAGCTCGAACATACATCCAGCAGCTATGAGGAAATGGGATGTGGCCCTGAAGACCTGCCAGAGGCGATGAACGATAGGGAGAAGTGGCGAGAGAGGGTCAGGGATATCCGTGCCTGCGGCACGACGTGATGATGATGATAGCCCACAAATGTACAATATGAAAATCACTTCATTATCATTTTTAATCAATTCTGCCTTATAATAAGTCTGCTAAGTTTCTCTGAATGTATCCCATAAAAATAAATAAATCAGATCTAAAAAGATAAGACTTAGTTTGCAAAAATTTAATGTAATTTTTGGTGTATTTTTTTTTTTTATCGGCTAAAAAGAAAAGTAATTCAAAAGCAGAAGTTGTCAAAAAAAAGCCTTTTTTTTTTTTTTTAAACAGATTTGTTGGTTGGTGATATTAAAACAGATGATGACCCTCACAATTTGACATTCTCCATACCATCATCTGTTGTGCCACCACTTTCCACATCACCAATTCCAGAAGGACCACAACCACCACCACCACTACCACAAGAGGATAAAAGTCCCTACATTGAATCTTTGCCAGTCATGGATTTACCTGAATTAAACCCAATGCCACCAAGTGTCACTGAAAATGAAGCTTTAATTGAGAAAGATCAACATGCGGTACTGGAGGATAAAAAATCAACAAATGCTACATCTAAAGTTTGGCGAAGACATATTGCAAATTTGCCTCCAAAGAAACTTTCAAAGGATTCCAAAAACGGTATATATATGTTTTCATAATGTACATTATATTTAAAATAGCACAGAAATAACTGTCTCTTAATTAATACTTAGTTTATCCTTTGCTGATAATGATTGGTCTATGTCAAAAGAGCTTTTGGTTTCTGTTGTATAGTGGCTCATACCACATGACTTCCTGTATCTCAGAGGTATAAAAGACCTGTTTCTTAAGCACATCGCTACTGAGAGATTTCGGTCGGTATTAAGACCAACTTCGGACATAACACCCACAGTGCGAGACTTGTAATATTTGTTGGACTGTACCACTTCAGTTAGTCAATAATTAACTCTATTTCACTGTGTATCTCTTCCCTACTATGATACAAGTTTCTTTGAAAAATCATTGAATATCTTTTCATATCTCTTCTTTACTAAAAAGTTCACATGGATTCTATATATCTACTTGCTCAACCTCTCCTGCCAAATGTTCTTTGACTTACTGCTAAAATAATTAATTGAATGTAAGCATTTTATACCAGAAAAGCTATTTCTTCTTGAAAAGAATGGTCAAAATCTTGGACAGATCATATAATCAAATTCCTTAAGAAGCAGGGAAGAGTAATTACTACTACTATTTTTTTATATTTGCTAAATACCTGCCATAATTATTGACAAGTTAGGATAAGACATTATTTCTAGTGCCCAACTATTGTAGCCTTATGTCAGACAAAACAAAGCTTGATTATAATATATATATATATATATATATATATATATATATATATATATATATGTGTGTGTGTCTCTTATGCATGTGATCAAAAGGTAAAAAGTAAAATTGGTGGCTGTAGTTGACGGCAATCTGAAGGCTCCCTTTTCAATAGCTACTACACTGAGGTAGAATATGGAGAAATATGTTTATTTTCAAATGTTGCAAGAACTTACACAGAAAACAAAATCAGCATAAAGAGTTTAAATTTTAGCTGCTTATTTTGACAACATACTAATGACCTGAGTAAAGGCATGAATCTATTTCTCCCTGCAGTCTATCCTATTGCCAGATATTTTGACAAAATGTCTTATCATATCTTATTAAAGACAAAAGTGAGTAAGAGTGTATTATGTAACCCATTCACCTATAACTGCCAAGAGAGTAACAGCAAAAAGATAACCTCCTCATAGTCAACTTTAAGAAAAGTAATTATAATCCTATAAACCCACTCATATATGTTTATTTATACATTGTCTATACTTTTGAAAAGAGTTGTTAGCATTCCAAATTTTGTTTTAACAATTGAAATTCATGTTTTTGATATTGCGAACCACAATGTTTCAGCTTATTCTTCAGCCTTCATCAAATGTATCATCCATCTTATGGATCTAAAGAGTGGATTAGTGGAAACAACATCAAGAATAGTAATGGAGAGTACATTTATTCAAGCAAAATTTGAATGTCATGCTCTCTGTTTCTGGAGGTGCCCGTGGTGTAATGGTTATCGTTGTAGGAAATGGACACAGCAACACGAGTTCAAATCCTGGACGAGACTGATTGCATTTTACATAGCACTAATACCCTTGGGAAAGGTATGAATCCAATTATTCTCCCTCCAGCTATGGGTAAATAGTAGGGCAGACTAGGTTCTTTAGCCTTGGTGAAGCAACTAGTCTAGGAGAAGGAAAACTCTGAATTCAAACCTGTTAAACTCTGCTTAAAAAATTGACCTTGTATCATATCCTGCCCAAGCGGAGGGGTTGGTAAATATGATTACTGATATAATGGTAATGGTAATGCTCTCTGTTAGTGTGTATCTCATTGCACTATTTTAGAATATCTGAATAAATTCTTCTAGATGATATAGGGAATAATTTCCACAATTCTGTTTGGTATAAATTACTGAAATTAATATAATTCAAATCTATGCTCTGTTGACAAAAAACGGGAATCCTGAAAACTTCAAGCAGCCGTTCTTTATTAAACTGCACATTGTAATAATATTTTACTTTTCTCTTTTCCTAAATAGGGAGTGGTGGTGAAATGTTTTAGGTATTGATTTTTTTTTTTTCTTTTTTTAAGTTCCTTCTCAACCAAAACTATCATCCAAAGGGAACCATCAAAGGTTTGTGAATAATCATCATTTATGTTCATTGGAATATACATCAAAATATTAACAAAACTACTCACAATTCCCAGCAATAAGAATTATAAAAATGGATGAGATCTATAAAATGAGAACAATTTCAGAAAAATAACTCCTCTCAAAATTACGGAAAGTTTACATGACTCTTATTTGCTAAATAAATAAATGTTAATTTCATACAAGTATGTTTTTTAAAAATACCTTTGTCATTTATGTCATTTGCTCTTATATTTACTAAACAAGACAACTATATTGAACGTGATTGTTAATAGGCATAACAGAAGTCATTATATTTCATATTTAATGTGTACTATATGGTTATTTATTTTTATAATGATCCAACTTTTATGTGTGACCAGCAAAGACTGCACATTGGAATAAAATTTTTGTTAACACAATAGCTTTAAAATGCTATAATTTAAAGAATAAAGCAATTTCCAATCCAATTTTCAAATTAATATTGTGGGGTCTGCTTTAGAACTCATTCCTATCATTAAAATTTCTCAAAGAAGACAATTATTAAATATTAATTCTTTAATTACAATTATAATATAAATTATATATTTGAAAAATATATGTATAAGATATGAGTTGACTTTAATAAGTTTAATAGCCACTGAAATTAGCTTTTGAGTGAATATATATGTATATATGTGTCAAACACAATGATGAATCATAAAAACACAATCAAAACATATTAATGCTCCTCCTCTAAATACAAAAAAAATTCCTCATATTACACAGAAAAAAAACTCACAAAAAACTCAAATTTCTTGAAGCTCATTAAGCTTCAAAAATTTGGAGTTATATAAAAATTAACTAACTTTCCTTAAACAAGATTAACTTTGAATATATTACATTCTAAAATACCTTTTAACACTTTTCTTGCCAACTCTTCCTCTTACTTCTAATAAAATTTTCTTCTTTCTCCTCTTTATATGAATGTATATGACTTGTTATTGTGTTTGTCATTTCATTGTTCATTTACCTGAAGATTGCTCCAACTGGGGCCACAAGTGCTTGGAAAAAATATGGTGCCTTCCTGAATTCACTCTATTCAAAACTCAAACGAATCTTATGAAGACTTGAATGGATCAAAAATAAAACAGGCAGAAATGAAGTGTCTGCCCTATTTTATCTTTGATCTATTCATGTCTTCGTGAGATTATGTATATACCAGCCTATTGGCCTATTGGGTTGAGTGTTCACCAGTGGCCTGTGAGACCGAGGTTTAATCCCAGGTCAAGTCATACCAAAGACTCAAAAAATGATACTTGATGCCACATTCAACATTATAAAGTATGGATCAAGGGTAAAGTGGATCAATCTCCTCTACATCTTGGTGTAGTAGTTAATGAAAAGAGAGCCTTCAGGTTGTCCTCAACTATGGTTACCAACTTTACTTTATATATATATATATATATAGGGTGAAATGATAAAATTGTCATCCTAAAGAAAACAACACTACAGCTTTATTTTAAAACTTTTATTGAAAAAATCAATTCAGGTAACTTGATTATGTAGTAGAGCTGACATCTATTCAATGTAGTCGCCTTCGGCCTCAATCACTGCCTTGATACGGATCCAGAACTGGGAGCATGCCTTTTCCACAAGCGCTGGCGGGAGCTCGGCGGATGGCGGCGATCAGGCTGGCTTTTGTGTTGTGGGAGGTCATGTTGGTGATGTTCCCGACATACGACCAAATGAAGTAGTCCAGCGGGTTCAGGTCAGGGGAGGAGTGGGGCCTAATGGACTTGATTAGCCTGAGGTTCTTTGTCTTCTCAGTCAAGATCTGGCTTGTCTGGAGCCTGTAAGACCTACACTTCAAGTCTTCCTTCACACATGCATTCACAGTTATGTGTGAGACGCCTAAATCTCTGGCAATCTGCTGAATAGGCTGGTGAGGAGTTTCATCAATGATTGCCTGGACCTTTTCGATGAACTCTTTGGTCCAGGTCTTCCTGGCGGTGTCCTTCCACTCCACCACCTCCAAAGGGTCATCCAATACGTTGAGCTGTGCCCTCAAGTGTTGAACCGTCCGGATTTGCATTTTGAGGGTGCTGGCAATGGTCCTGTTGTCATAACTTGGATCGGTAGAGGGCATGAGTTGTACAGCAGCGCATGTCCGATCTCGCTCATTGAACATTGTGTCACTTTCAGACATGATTGAAGGCTCCTATCGCTCTTGGGATTTGTACACAAACGGCCAACTAGTAAATGGTCTGCAACAAAAAAAGAAAACCGGTTTTCATTAAACGGAAGTGGAATCATGTCGTCTTTTCTAGGGCGACAATTTTATCACTCCACCCAGTATATATATATATTTATATATATATATTTTCATCTCATGAAAACTTTGTTGGTCACACAATTATTTTTTGCTTGAAACAGCATTTCTATGTAACATTATAGCAATATATTTATAATGGCTCATGTCTATAATCATTAAGGCAGATATAAAACAATAAAACAATCTTTGTTGCAAAAGAAAAGAACAAAACTGATTCATCTTGGGCTATGAAATAGAGCAAATGTTGTAGTAATATGATTTTTAGCTTTCTGTAAATAGTCTTTTTAAACATTCTATAGATTATCAAAAGTAGAGGGATAGTTAATGAAAAACAACAATGATAACACAATTTAATGGCATTCACTCGTCCATCAAGACCATGGACTTATTTATTTACCCAACCCCTCTGCATGAGCAGGATATGACACAAGTCTAATTTTTTAGTGGAGTTTGATAGGTTTGAATCAGTTTTTCTTCTCTCAGACTGCTTGTCATACCATGGTTAAAGAGCCCATTCTGCCCTTCTATTTACCCATAGCTGGAGGGAGAATAATTGAATTTATACTTTTTCCAAATATATCAGTGTTATGTGAAAGGCAAACAACCTCATCCAGGTTTTGAACATGGGTCACTGTGTCCATTTCCTTCTGTGGTAACCATTACACCATGATCACCTCCAACATGGATCTATGCCTAAATGCCAATGCATATCTGGACAAGGGTGGATGGAAGATCAGCAATTACCCATCCAGCAACTTTCTCCTCTCCATGTTGCTGATATAATCCAAGGGAAGAGCAAGTGCTGATAAAACTTGCACCAGTTTCATTGCCAGAATGAGATTAAAGATATCAGACTGCTTTAGGGACTCCAGCTCCTGATTTCAAAGTTGGTCTTCTCCTAGACTGCTTACCCACCATGGCTAGAGAATTTAGTCTACCCTACTATTTCTCTTATAACTAAAAGAAAAAAGAGTTATGCTTTTCTCAAGGGTATTAGTGCAAAATGAATGTAAACATCCTTAACTTGGCTCACTGATTACATAATACTATGTAATACTATGCACATCTTCAACTAAAATGATAATTATAATAATAATAATAACACAGTTATAGCACTGTATTTTGACATCTTAAATATTTCTTACTATCTAAAAATTGCAAAAGAGAAACAAAATCAAATAAATGAAAATATAACAAATGACATTCAAAATCAAATGTCTGACCAAGCAAACAACTTTTTTTATATTTAAGAGATCTGAAAGATGGAGCAGTAACAAGCTAGAGTTCCTAATAGGTGTAATATAAGTTGTAAAATGGTTAAAGATATCTACAAGAAGCAGGCCCAATATATTCAGCATTAGAGAATAATAGTTATTGACAATTTTTTATGGTTTTAAAATATAAAAGTTGGCGACCATAGTCGAGGGCGAACAGAAGGCCCTATTTTCAATAGATACTACACTGAGGTGTAGGGGAGGGTGCTACTCCTTTCCTTGGATTGCTCCACTTTAACCTTGATATGTACCTTATATTGCTGAGTGTTAAGCAAGGAGGTATCAAGTACCATTTTTAAAGTCTTTGGTATGACATGACCCAGGATTGAATCCAGGTCTCCCGGATCATTTGTGAACACTCTACTCATTAGGCCAATTAGCTGGTATTTAAAATATAAAGATTCTATACTCATTTCATTTGATAAAAAACTGTTATACATCATGAAAAATAGATGTAATCTTTGCTGATAGTTGATTGTCAAATATAAATATTATCATGGAAATTTTACAGTTGGGGCAATAAAGATTCTATGGTATTTCTGAGTCCCAGTGCTAATAAAAACAAAGTTTTATTGACCAGTTTGTTCATATTACTGCTCACTATTCCTGTCTAACAAATACTTTTCTTTACTTTCATCATCATTTCATTAAAACCTAACAAAGATCAGTATTAAAAAAGATTTTTTTTTTTTTGAGAATTTTATATTCAACTTAATTGTGATCCTGAAGAGCTTTCCTCACTTTTTTGTTATTTAGCAAAGAAAATCTGCTCATTAAGCTTCCTAGACATGAAGACAAAAAAAAACGCACCTCTCCATCATTGGAAACCAAAGATCTTTCACCTGAAGAGGCAACTGAACTGCTAAAAACTTACAGCAACAACCGAACCACTGATGAGTAAGTTGAATTCTTTTTATTGAAAAATATTTAATTCAGTATTCATTCTTTATGTAATCATAAGATCTTTTTAAACAACAAATATTAAACAGAATATATACATGCGTTTTAGGTTGTTGTTGTTTTTTTTTACACATGAATAGTTATGGTACTGGTAATATAAATATTTCGAGTTATTTCCCTTGGCTCCTAATTATTTTGGACAGGATTTAATTGGATTTTTAAAAAATTCAATTAATTTTTTTCCTTTCTTTTTCTTTCATATCTCGGGAACATTAAGTTTTTAATATATATGCATTATTATGTTCATTGGTAAATATTTGTAGCATGGTAGAGAATGAAAGAAATACTATTAAAAGGAGAGAGAAAATCATAATAACACCTTTCCAGTGTCAGAAAATCAAACCAAACCAGCTTCAATTGCTTTTATTTTCATCTTGTATTTTGTCAATTTATTGCAGAGAAATTCTCAAACACGAATAATCTAATTCTCTTGAGAGCATAACAACATACTTCCACAAAAATCAAGAAGAAACCTTTAACCTACATAAAAACCTAAAAGGATAACACTTGTGTATCTTAGGACTGAAACAAAAGATAAATCTTTAGATGATATAGAAATTTTGTAACATCTGTGAAACAACTTGAAACATTAAAATGTAGGAATATGAAACAAAGCTGCTATCTTTTATAGCAAGTGAATTTATTCTAAAGTAGATAAATACCTTCTGCTACTTATCTACTACCAAAAAAAGTTAAAAACAAAAAATACTAAGAATCTTTCATGTTATATGTGTATGGAACTTGATACCACCTTGCTTAACACTCAGCATTATAAGGTACGGTTCAAGGGTAAAGTGGAGCAATCCAGGGAATGGAGTAGCGCCCTCCCCTACACCTTGGTGTAGTAGCTATCGAAAAGGGAGCCTTCGGGTCACCCCCTCGACTATATGTGTAGTGCATGCTTAAGATACTTTTTTAAAATAACCTACTATTATTATTCCAAAATAATAGTGTATAAATTATTTGATCATCTTTAAGACTGCAATCCTCTTTGCTAAATAATTAAGTTCTTAAGACTCAGAAAATTATTTTCTTTGTCCAATTGTAATCAGTCAAAGCCTGAAAGGAATAGTTGAGTGTGGATAAGATGCTAAGACTGAAATGTAAGAATCTATGGCGATGGCTTTTGTAGATATATTCCAACCATTAATCCTCATTATATGCCTTACTTTTTACAAAGATTTGCTACTTTTAATTTTTAAACTGATACAATGATTATTTTAGATATTACTATCACTATAATGTTATCTTTATCATATTCATACAATACAGGATTAATGTAGCTGCTGTTTACAAAGAAAGTAATTTTCACAAAAGGCTTACTGTGTACCCCCTACAAAAATAGTATGTCTAGTTTGATGTTTTTCTGTAACTCTAAGAAAACAGATAATTAATGAATTAAGAAATGGAAAATGTATTTATTCTAAAATAATAAGCGTACAAAGTGACTGTGTTGCTAATACATCCTTACCACTACTCCAGAGATAGGGTACTCTGTCTTAATGATGCTTTGGCCTTGAAACTATGCTTGACCTCAGTCATCATTTGATGGAGGCTTTATTAGCCAGATAGAATCTGTATAACAATATTATCTATGACAGATTTCCTGGAAAGTTTGAATGTCACTATGAAAGACTTGTAGGTGAAAGGCCACACAATTGCTACAATGTCACAAAAAAAAACTGGGATATGCTCCCACAAGGTAAGAATAATATAATTACATCAGAAAATAGTGCTGAGTCATTTCATTAAAATTAGTCTCTTTCGTCACTAAATCTCAGACAGAGATTTCAAATCAATTGAAGGGAGACATTGTTAGGATTTTACCACAGTACACAAGATTCCTGTTTTTTTGGCAGAAGTTATTTTGAATTTGAACTATGTGGAATATTGTCTCGACTTTCCAGTTAACTTTGACATTGTCATCTCACTTAATTAAAATCTAACAATATTGAGTTATTGCTTCATTGTCAAGCTTTGGTACACTGATTTTGCACATGAAATTCATAAATATATCATACTTAGATTCTTGACATCATCTGATCACTTAATCAAAATCTTACAGTGTTGATTTAACACTTCATTTCTTGGCTCATGTACATTGGCTGGAATATTGTGAAAACAACAAAGCCGCCTTTTTATTTGGCATTCCCACAAAATGTGACCGATAAACCAAAGTCTGGTTGTATCATAGAATACAACTAGAGTGCTCTGGATTAGTGTTGATGATGCTTTTCATCTGATGAAGTCTTTGTTGATGGCACAACAGTTGTTTTTTAGTAGCAACATACGAGGTGCATACAATAAGTTTCCAGACTTTTTTCGTATGGGCACTTTTATTGATAGTACACACATGAAACTCTAGTCCTCTTCGAAGTAATCTCCTCCGGCTGCAATGCACGTGTTGTACCATTCCAACAACTTCTGGAAGGCCCCATGGAAATCCTCTTGTGTGTGCGTGTCAATGACCTTCATCACAGCCTCTTTCATCTCCCCAATTGTCTCATAACGACAGCCTCTGAGCTTAGGGAATAACCAAAAGTCACAGGGAGCAAGGTCTGGACTATAGGGAGGGCGAGGTACTGTCTTGATGCCCATCTTGGTCAAATAGTCTGTGACAAAGATGGAGTTATGGACTGGTTCATTATCCTGGTGGAAATGCCACTGACCCAATATGAAGAGTGCTGGCCTCTTCTGACGGAATCTCTTCCTGAACTCCCTTAAAACCTCAACATAGTAACCCTAACCCTAACCCTTTGGCAAATCAACTCTGGTGTATTGACTTCCTTACTCCTCCCACACCTCTCATCATCTCTCACAGACTCCCTGCCTTCCTTGAATCTCTTATGCCACTCAAAAACTGATGCTCGATTTACGCAAGATGGTCGAAAAACTGTCTGAAGCATTCCATACGTTTCTGTGGCATTTTTTCCAAGTTTAAAACAGAATTTTATTGCATATCATTCTTCTAAAATGTCCTCACGTCCAGATTGCATTTCACCAGCTGTGACAATCCGGCTTTAGTAGGGTGTATTCCAATTGCTGCTGTAGCTGTTCCTTTGAACGTGAAATCATAAAAATTGGTCAGTCATCTCATAAGATGTATAGCAATAACATAGTGAATTTTCAAGAGTCTACAACAATTTTAAATGCCGATACGAAAAAAGTCTTGAAACTTATCGTATGCACCTTGTACATATAAGTGTGTGTATGTGTATGTGTAATGTATCTAAATCTTTACATAGGTTGCTTGACATGATAGATGTGACTCTGAAGCAGCTAGATGCTGAATCAAGACCTTCAGCCTCTTTAAAGAGAGCACCTCACAAGAAACAGGTTCATTTTGAAGAACCATCTTATATAAAGAAAGTTAAAAAGACACCAGTTTCTCTGTGGCATCACAAACAAGGTGATTGGAAAAAGAATAAGAAATTAAAAGTAAGTGATATCTCTTTGTTCTATATATCAATTTCTTCTACCACTTGTAAAACATAGTAGATTAAAATAATAGGGGAAAAAAAGAATGTTCATAGAATAGTGTAAATAAATATGGAAATATTAACAAAAAAATTCTGACATTCTTAAATGGTTTACCTGTGCCATCAAAAATGACAGCAGTATTTAAGTAATTTTGCAATTATAAAATATCAAAACATTTGTTGCTCTGAAAATGTTCAATACTTTCTCAAAATAAAATTAAAGATAAGACTAAATGTATATGAAAACTATATAAAAAATACACATTATATGATTATATGTTACTTCAGATTAACTTTAGGTTAAACTTTAGATAGCTTTAATTATATACAGATCTAATATTTTGGCATTAAGTTATAGAAATTAGTTTTAAAATCACTACTAATTCACTTCAGAAAACAATGAAATTTTTGATTTGCTTCTATATATTGCATGCATGCATGTATTCATAGAGTAAAATGCACTCAATGTATTCATCTCAACTTCGTCAGGAAGCAAAATTTGTGCAAGTATGTATTCCATAGAATTTCCACAAGTCCAGCTAATGCTAAAATTATTATATACTTATGCATGATAATACAAAGAAGAAAAGAGAGAAAGAGGCAAATAAAATGTTGACTAGATAAGAATAACATTGTGCTGCTTGCTAGTTAAAAAGGTGCTTGAAGAAATTTAAAAAAAAAATAAAAATAGCTTTAACAAGAAAGGGGTATATTTTATGTGTGGAAGTATACAAGGCAATTCTAAAGATTTATTCAGAGATTGAGAAATTGGCTTCTTGTAGTACATAGTCTTGGGTGGTTGTTTAGAGTGTATACAAGGTGTGGTCATGAGGTACCAGAAGTTACATGAAAAATAAAAACAACAAAACTTTGTAAAAGGGGAAAGTTTGGCATTTAGTATACTCATAGTTGTCTGTATTTTAACTTGATGATTATGTTCTGCATGGAAGCAGAGAAGAACATGATAAAAGTTGTCTGTAATTGGCCACAATCTACAATGTTCTGTGTTCTGCATGGGCTTACTGTGTGGTCACGGGTAGAGCATTAGTGGGGGTTTGATTGTGGCATCTGTGCTGACATTAATGAAACTATTAATGGGAGTTTCTGTGCAGCTTAAGAGAAGGTTAGTGTAGGTCTCTATGCAACACACATGTAGATGTGGTTAGAGCTATTAGTGAGGGTATTAGTGGAGCTTCTATGTGTGAACAGTCTACATGGTCAAGAAGATTAATCAGGTATGTTGGCTAGCAATGCTATGAGAAAGATGTGTGACAAATCCAGAGGTCTGCGATGTGTGTTGGTCAGTGAGGCAACAATAAAAGAAGTATTATGTGTGGCTAGACTAAAAATCTTGTTTTCTATGTTAGCTGGCCAGGCGACATGAAAAGAAACTTTATGGGTGGCAGGACTGGGAGCTGTCATGTGTGTCGGCTTGCAAGCTACATGAAAAAACAAAAAATGGAAAATTCAGCAAATTTTTAATATATATATATATAAATGTATCTTACTTTACAAGTTTATTTATTTACAGAGCCAATCATAACTTAAAAGTTCCTTTAACAAAATATATACACTTGTTGACTTCTCATAAAAAAGGTCCTGCTTCTCCCCACCATGGATAACTAACATTTGAGATTTTCCCTTGACATGTTATGCTAGAGTTGTTTCTGATGAAGTCAAAATCTTGATCATTTTGAGGTGATTATCAATAATTGCCACATGTTCCTTTAAGATGCTTAACTGTGTGGCAATGCAATGCTTGGTTATTTGTTGATCTGCCATTATCATGAATTTTATCAATGTTTTCCTGTGTGGTGACTGTACAAGACCTTCCTTCATGGGGGTCATCTTCCAAACATTCCCTACCCTGTTTGAATTCAGCTGCCCATTTCTCAACCATGCTGCATTGTTGCCTTTTATAGCTGTTACATCCTCATGGATTTCATCAGGTGTAATCATTTGATAAAATGACAGTGAATGACTTATTTCATCCATTTTCTCAAAAATTGCTGACCCCTATAACAGAAAAAAATGTATAGTTAGAGACTTTATAATATGCATGCAGGTTTTTAAAAGTTAAACTGTAAGTAAATAGAATTCAAAATTTATATATATATATATATATATATATATATATATATATATATATATAAATAGAGGTGGATGATAAGTTTGTGGCATGAGGTAGAAGGGCATGAGCTACAAAATTTCAGTTTTATTTACTTATATTGTGTGTGTGTGTGTGTGTGTGTGTGTGTGTGTGTGTGTGTGTGTGTGTGTGTGTGTGTTACTCAAAAATTGGCTGATCTCAAGTTTTTGTTGATAGGTGTGCAATTAAATCAATTATAAACTTCCAAGAAAGGTTCAGATGACACTAATAACATTTAGGAAAGATTACTACATGGGAGTTTTATAACCTAATTCACATAGTGTATTCTCCAGGAACACTAATCATTACCACATTACCAATAATTAGGATATACTTTTGTGATGTCCTGAAAGGGTCGAATGTCAGAAAGTAATACAGAATCATTAATATTAGTTGCCTGTGTCAACAACAGTGTAATTCTCAGACTGAGATTGTAAAATGATTGAAGACAAACAGTGCTGGAAAATAGCACAGTACAAAGGATTCCTTTGTTAGCATGAACTAGAATTTAAAAAAAGAATGAAAAACACTTGAATGTGTAAAATCTCATCTCATCTCATTCACACAGGGTATGAAAGCAAAATATGGAATAATTTTTTAAAGTTTTTTTTAATCTGATTAGTCCAATTTTGAAAAAAAACACAACAAATCTAAATTTTCTTGATTAGCATTATCATTCCAGCACTTTTTTTTTTTTTTATTAAAATTCAACCCAATATTAGTGAGTGAGCAAAGAAATAACGATTTACTTAACACTGAAACCAAGCCAAATTTTCTTTGTCTACTGTATACAAAGCAAAGAATAGTCTTTTTCCTGAAAAAGAGCTTTTTAAGGAAAAGTTGGAATTGAACAAAGAATGAAAAGAAGGCTTTTTAACTGCTCTTGCTATGGCAATTAAGAAGGACCCCACAACAACAATAAGAAAATGCGCTCATTAATTGAAAGTCCTCGAGAAAACTGAAACAGCAATTAAACAATATTTAAGCCTAGACCTTAGTCCCCTTCATTATGTTATAAGGAGCATATTAGAAAACAGAACAAATGTAACTTCCCATCCAAATATTAGTTCACTTAAGACTGCTATTGAGGAGGAATGGAATAAAATGTCTGAAGAATTTATTTTGAAGCCATGCAAATTGTTTCAAAGGCGTGTTGATCAAATAATTGAAAAAATGGTGGCCATATTGAGTAAATTTACTGTTTTGTGTCTATTTTCTTATTTTGTTTTTTATTTTTTTTTTTAGAATAAAATTAATCTTGTTTTATAATAGAGTTGTTTATTATTATACTAGAATATTCCTAATTTTACCTCTGCACCTTGTACAACTAAAATTCTTGTTAATTACTCAACATCTTGACATTAACATCTAATTAGTTAATACAAATTTCACATCACTGGATTAATAATTCATTTTTTGGAACATGATGGCTGGGCTCATGAATATTCACTCATTAATACTAGAAGAGATATATTTTTATCTGACATTCTCATGCTATGATGGAAAACTTACACTATCTGTGGCACTTTGAGTTAGTGGTAATGATACTTCAGCCCAGAAACCTTATCTGATTTTGTTGCCAACAAAGCTATTTTTTTTTTTTGTTTTTGAAATTGTTAAAACGCTTACTCACCCATAGCTAATAAGCATATTTCAAGCTGTTTTCCTGCTTGTAAAGATAATAATGGTGATTTTTATATTTTAAAATTTACTGTTCCAGTTAGAGCTTTAGGAATTGCTATTTCCGTTTTTTTATATATTGTTTTTTGTCATGTATATGAGAAATTTAAAAAAAAAATATTAGCTTAATCCCAGATTGTTTGAATGCCTTAATCTTGTTAATAACCTTTGACCTTGTCCTATTTTAAAGATAGCAAGCAAAGCATCAACAGTTATGTACAACTATTATCCCTTTATGTACTTTAGAAAAATAAACTTGAAATACTATTTGTTTGGTGACTTTTTTTTGCATGGTAATTAAATTGAGAGCAAGTTGGAATATTGTGCAATGTCCACAAAGTTCATCTAAATGGTTAGAAATGTTTTTTGCCTTAGAAATTAGTTCCTTTCTAAATTCTTTTATTTTGAATTTTGCTTGAAACTTCTACTTTCAAACTGATAAAATACACTTTTATTCTACAGTACAAACAAAATAATCATCACATGTCAATTCTTCCAATAAAATGATTTTTTTAAAAACGTTCATAAAGAGAATTATTCTGTGTACAATACATGACAATGCATCAATACACAATATATGCACCTGTTGATATACATGCATTTAGTGTGTATAATACTCCAAAATCTCTATGAACTTGTGAAAGGAGGAACAACTAATTAAAAATCTAAGTAAGGATTTTTTTCTGTATTTCTGAAATATTTTGATTATAGGGTTGTGTTCATAAACTGCAAAACATAATTTCCATGTAGTTGAAGATGACCTGAAGGCTCCCTTTTCAATAGCTACTACATTGAGGTGTAGGAGAGGGCACTACTCCTTTCTCTGGATTGCTCCACTTTACCCCTGATACGTACCTTATAATGCTGAGTGTTAAGCAAAGAGGTATCAAGTACCATTTTTAAAGTCTTTGGTATGACCTGACCTAGGATTGAACCCATATCTCCTGGACCATTGGCAAACACTCTACTCATTAGGCCAATTTCCATGTAGTAACATGTAATTTGGACAAATTCAGAGAAAATGGTAATCAGCAAGGAGAATTATTTGAATTTTCATTGTTTTTTTTAAAGGATATTGAGCATGAATATTTTTGGCTTCTGTATTTATGAACATTAATATTTGTTTATGAATTTCATTCTAAGAACCTAGATTGTTCTTTCAGAATTTTTTCAAAGTATTTGATGTACGTGTTTGACATCACTGGGGATAATGGCAATCACATAGCTACGCCTTTTTTTTTTAACTGATATATATTAGATGCCAACTTGAAGTATGTTGCTTTTAGAGAGAAGTTCTTTATATAAGATATAAAGTTATCTGTCAGTGCGTTAACTATATCTACTATGAATCTACTCAATGAGTGTATAATACTGTCTATCTAAGTTTGAGGGAGATTGTATACACATGGTAGCTTACTATATTATTCATTCAAGTGTCTGTATTCAGTGCAGGTGAGCTGATCACTATTGTTCAGAATCTGTGACAATTTTCTCTGTTTCCATATCTGTATTCTTCTTGCAGGTTTCTCATCTTCAACTAGATTTGTCACTTTTTCTGAGTATTCCAATTTGTCCATCAAATTCAGCCATATTTGTATTATAGCATTCTGATAGCTATTCTTTCATCCTTTGTGATGTTATGTTTGTTTAAGTTATCTGCCTCTCACTTTTCATCATAACTTGTTTGCCTGTGTCGTAGAACTTTTCAAGGATGCCTCCTCAATAAGGGGTTATTACACCAAAGTATTAAACTCACTTGATAGTTATTGCAAAAATGAAATCTTTGTTTAGCACAATTTTATTTAGAGGTACTTTATTGATGTTTGCCAATGCTCTCATGAATTAATGCTGAAATTTATAATATCTTCTACTGTGATGTTTCAACCTCTGTAGTTTCTGTATTTGATGTACCTTGACTCTTACTCATGAATAATTCAATCGCTAACTCATGTTATTTTATGATAATTTTTCTTAGCTTCTAAACTTTTTGCCTGATTTTTCTATAATTTCAAATATTATTGTGCTACATCTTCCTTCAAAAGTTTCTACAATTCATCACTTTTAAAGTTTTGAAGTTTTCTAGAGAATTCCTTGTCCTTGAATTCAAATTTTTAAAAAAATTCCACAAACTATTCCTGATACATACTTGCACCTAATTTATTATTCATCTATTGCCTAATTTTTTTGCTACACTTTCAGATTAAACATCAAGAGTAAATAGTTGTATTTATATTTCATATTCAGTCATGTAAAAAAAATTATCACATTTTCTCCAAACAATCTTTAAGCAATAGAGGTAATAAGTAATAATGAGCTAAGTAAAGTTCAAAGACAATTAAAAAATTTCCTGTGCAAAAGATGATACTGAAAATTTTGCATTGACTTAATACTTTATCAAAAGCTTTTAGCATCCACAGGAAAATAGATTTTCATGTTATTACAACATCTTTATTGTGCTATTCAAAAACAGTACACTAAGACTTGTTTAATGAGATATTTATAAACTCTTTTTTGTGAAGTTATCCAATAAACTGACTGTTTCTCTTTGATCCCTAATGAAATGACAACAAAATAGATAAATGTTTTTGTTTTATTAACTCATTAATACTTTTTTTTTAATTTTCAGTTTATACGAAGAAATTATGCAGAGGATCTTGCTGAACTCACTAAAGATGTCAATTCACAAGCAAAATCAGACAAAACTGCAGCAAATGAAAAAGTATGGACAAAGAAAAAGATAATTATATAATTTTGGTTTTTCATTCAAAGTTTGATGTATATATGAGAAAAAAAATACAATTTAGAAAGTAAGGTTGACATGTTTTGCTAAAAGTCTATTGTCATAAGAATTCTGATGACACAAAACTGCTAGGAATAGATTTTATTCTGACTTTCCAAGTTGCCTTTTTTCTTTATCATATATATATATATATATATATATATATATATATATATATATATAAGTATTATTCATTCCAGTTAAACCGGAGTTGGGAGTAATTCCATCAGGACAAGAAAATTATTCAAAAGTGAACATTTATTGATTATGATTGGCTAACTTACTATATATATATATATATATATATATATATATATATATATATATATATAGTAAGTTAACCAACCATAATCAAGGGTGACCCAAAGGCTCTCTTTTCAATAGCTACCACATCCAGGTGTAGAGGAGGGCACTACTTTTTTCCTTGGAGTGCTCCACTAATCCTTGAACTATACCTTATAATACTGAGTGTTAAGCAAGGAAGCATCAAGTACCATTTTTTGAGTCTTTGGTATGACTTAACCTGGGATTGAACCCTGGTCTCCTGGACCATTGTTGAACACTAACCATTATTCCAATGAGCTGGTTATATATATTCAACATGTATAGCTTGAAAGTGAATAACAAAACAATGGATTTTACTTCATAATAATAAAAGAATTTATGACAATATTAGGAACATGAAAATAAGCTAAAGTAATTAAAGTTATGATTTAACTGAGTTTATTTAATATTTTTGTTCAGGGTTGTTTAGTACACCCTTAAAACATTATTCTTGTCAGCTATCACTTTTTTGAGGGGGAGGGGTTTAACATTTCTACCTAATTTTAGATATTTTTTTAAAAATCTGTCTTCAAAATTGTCTACATGAAAGGGAATAGAAGTGTAGCTAATATGTCTGTTAGCAAGAAACATTTTAACTTCTAGTGTATTCCACTGCTTGTCAAAACCTGAGTAGAAAGCTACTTTGCATTTGCTTGAAGAGCTTTTTGTTTTTTTAATCATCTGTGGAAATGAGTTTTGATGAATGTTTGATGAATACAAAAGTTATTTTAATTCAACGTAAAAATTAACATTTTGCTGTTGTGGACACACTTTAAAATAGGAATTTAAAAGAGAACTTGAAATGTTCAGTTCTTTGAAAATTCTTTATAAAAATTGCATTAATAATTTTCTTTCATAAATCAAATATAATTTGGCAAATAAAAGTCAATATTGCCAAAGAAAGCAATATATCATATGCAGGTTTATAATGTTAATAATCTGTGTTATTTTTTCAGACGATTTCTAGTAAGTTTAAAAAAAAAGTATACTTATGACAATTATTAAAATGTAATCAAAGAAATCTTTTTGGGAGTAGTTAAAACTAAACACTCCTGTCTAATAAACTTTCTGGGCTACACAATAATGTTTCATTGGACATTTAGCTACAGTTGTCTATATTTTTAATTTGATTTTAATTTTTTAAACATTTTTTTCTTGTGATTAACTTCATGGTATTTATTCTAACTTCATTCAGATTCTTAAAAAAAAATTCAATATGAGAGTCTCAAACACAATAAAATATGGAGAATATGGAGAGACAAACAGTTCTTTTTATATATGTAAGCATGTAGCTTACATTAAATAAACATTTTAAAAATATAAACTTTAGTAAAACTTTAAAAAAAAACTTGAGCTTTAAATATTATTTTTGTTTAATTGTTTGAGCAACATTTTTACCTATTAAGGAATGCTTTAATTATCATATCTACTTATCTAAACAAGGAAAAAGAACTTTTGAAAATCACTGGAGGATATATGAAATTTCAAGATACTGGTAAGTGTGGACTTTGATTATTTTTAAGTGCTTAAATGTTATTATACAGTAGAAGTATTCTAGCAAGAGAATGAGTGTAAATTACCCAAGTTTAAAGAAAACATAAAGAAAACAAAAAGGATCCTAAATCTAATTATTTTCTTGTGCTCTCAGGTAAAATGCTTTCCAAAGCTCCTGGGTGAAGTCATCCTTGAATAGTTATGTTGGGGTTAGAGCAAAACAATTTTCCAAGCTACAGAATGATTAAAAATTATTAAAATGAAGATGCATGTATCATTATGTAGAAATACCTATAGTTTTAGAAATATTATTTTCACTGCTATATCTGATTTGCATATATGAAGTGTAATATGTGTAATAAAACCTTCACATGAACACATGTAAATATACACACACACACACACACACACACATATAATCTTTGCTTGAAAATAAAAATATACTTATTTGTTACAGTTGAAAATATAAAAAACAACGATTGGTGGCCATTAAACGTCATGTCAAGTTATTTTGTATTTATAGAATTTTTATTATAATCATTTCCAAATAAATAGAATAAGCTATTCTATTAGAATAACCAGTGAATCATTTGATAGAATTTCCACCAATTTCACTATTATTATAATATTCTTATCTATATTATTATCTATCCTGTAAATGGTGACATCAGTTTCTTCAAGGTTTTATTTTTCTACAAAATCTTATGTTTCAATGTTTATTCAAAATAGAAAACGATAATTGTAAAAATACATTTGTGTCCTGAATTATACAAAATCATATTTATAATTATATGTAAGAAATACTTTTTAACTTTATGGTTTTCAGATTTATTATTTTTTGTTCAAATATTACTTTTTTCTTTCTTTTTAATATTAGCCATGAAAAAAAAGACAAGAAAGCCAAATATGAAAGCTAGAGTATATAATGCAACAAAAGGTAAATGATGAGATTCCATTTCAAGATAAATAAAAACATGTCTCTGGAATTAGTAAGAGGTCATTGTTTCCCAATGATAATATTCTATTCTACTTTTAATGTTTCACATTTTTTAAATTAATTTTATATATATAGCAATTGTTATACATACATTTACATACAGGGTGTCTCAAAATAGATGCAACCCATTAATAAGATAATGATTCATTACTGTGACAAGCGCAATTGCGGTTATTTGAAACACGTCCTGTAAAATATGCATTCTTTGAACTAGAGACATCAAATCAATGTTTTTTTAATTGTTATTATATCAACTTTGAGGACATGCAATTTTTTTTTTTGAGTTTCTTGTCTCAGTAATAAATCATTATCATATCAATGTGTTGCATCTATTTTGAGACAGTTTTGAATGATTTTGTCTCCAAATAAGTAGTGACACAAAATATTTTTTCCTCTCTTGTCCAAGGCATTGTGATCAAAGATTAATAGTTGTAATAGTATACTATTTTCGAGTCTGAAACATAAAAGAATACACCATTATTATTAGTAGACTTATTAGCAGTCACATGGGTCCGATGTATATTGAGACACCCTATAAGTTTCCTCATGTGAAATGATAAATGTTTGTTACTGAAAGAACTGCAATATCATTCCAGTTTTTATTCCATCACAAATGTCATCATTGTGTTTAGAATGACTCGGGGAAATAAGAGCATCACCACATTAAAATTGTTAAGATGGACACACACTGCTGTTTATATCACTGTTTCACTTATATAAAAAGAATTCAGATTCACTGCAATCAGATGAGATGTATTGAAAATAGCATAAATCTTAGAAGTGAAGAAAACCAATGTCAGGACAAATACACAAACCATTCATTGAGTCAAAATAACAAACTTTATAGTAATCAAGAGTCACAGTAAATTTGAATGTTATCTTGCCTTTCCAGCTGAAATTATGTTAAATAGTCAGCATCCCATGCCATCTGATCAGTAAATTCCAAGAAGTTCATATCATTGAATTAACTTTTTCTTTGGAGGAAAATACTAAACTGATTAATGTAAACCAGAAAATGTGAAGATCTGTAAGAGGAATGTTGAATAATTTATTTTCTGTCAAAATCTGGTAAAAGTTGGTATATGTGACTTAATTTGCAATGTTTACATCAGAAAAGATAACAAAATATGTAAAGAAGCTTCCAGGGGATGTAGTGATTGTATCTGATATTGCAATGGAAAACTGAGTCATATTGCTGAAATGCTATGGGTTAATGGCATTTAGCCCTTACCAACCATGTCTGACTCAAGGGTTTATTATCTGATTAAATATTTATTGGATGCATTGCAGCTGCTTTTTTTTTTTTTTTACAGTTGTTTATTATATGCAAAACATTATAAATGAAATTAGATTTTTCTTTTTATTTTATTTTTTGTCAACCTTTTCTGTGTCTTATAGAACTGTTATTTGATTTTGCATATCTTACTTTAGAAGTGAGAGGTGAAGACTTGCTTCCTGCTTTGCTTGAGGAATTCCCTCACCTTCAGTTATCAATGGAAACTTGGCATGAGTTATGGCGGAAGAGCATTGTCCAGCTTGAGTACCTGACACGTTCATACAGGAACTCTAGGCGGAAGAGAGATCAAACTCAACAACAGGTATGTATTTTTTATTGCATAAAACACTGGTTTTGTGCAATAAGCATTTTCTCTTCCATCCTATCACAATTTATAGGATATTCTACAAATATTTCAGGACATTTACCACAAAAATATATTTACACATCTTTAAAAACTTGAAGGTCATTTCTATTTTACTACTTCAGAGATAAACAAATAACATGATAACTAGAAATACATTTTTAGTGACACTGATTTTGTTGGTACAGAACTTTTTAATAAATGATAATTTTTAATTAAAAAAAACATAGCATTTTTCTTTTAACTCCTTGATTTGTCTTGTTGTTATGATAATTAAAGGATTAAATTTCTCTTTTATTTAACAAAATTACAATAAAGATTTCTTTATTTTTTAATAAGACAGCAATATTGTTTTTAACATAAATCATAATATATGCAACCCACTTGCATAAACAGATTGTATTTTATTTATTTATAAATGAGGTTACTTATGAATATATGAATTGTTCCAATTTCGTTTCTTGTTGCATTGCTAATTTCTCTTGTCATTTTTTTTTATTTTTATTTTTATTTTTCCTAGTTTTTAGTTTTGAACTTTTCTTTTGTTTGATCTTTTATGCTTTAGGTTGATGATGCTGAGAAACGACAACATATCCTGTATGATATTATCAAAAAAGAAATCGCTCATGCAGAACGAATGGTATATTGCTAAAAAACATTTTCAACATTTTATTTGCATCAATTGTTATGAAGCATTATGGAAACTAAAAACTCCACAAGAAATAATGTTTTTTCAAGTAATTTTTCAATCTGTCAGTGCACTTTCTGCTGAGGTGTAAAACACTGCCAAAAGGAGTATCCTAATTGTCTTTAATTGGAATCATTTTGAGATGAGGCTTCTTAATCTGAGAATTAATTTTTTTATTTATTGCAGACTTTTTGTCCTCATCTTGGTAGTTTTTTTTTGTGTTGTTTCTTCTTTCACTACGTTTCGGCCAAATTTCACCTCTGGCCTTCTTCAGGTGATTTACCGCAACCTCAGAAACATAGTGAAAGAAGAAACAACACAAAAAAAACTACCAAGATGAGGACAAAAAGTCCACAATAAATAAAAAAATTAATTCTCAGAGGGGTATCCTAGTTATGATACTAATTTGTATCCATTAGTGAGGCTCTAATTCTGAAGCTTTGGGGAGTATGGGGAACCCCTTCATTGTAGTACCTGTTAGAGACTCATCTATAGGTCAAATAGATCTCTGTGCAAATTATTCGTGTTAGATAGGAATACTTAATATCATATAACTCTACAAACAAATCATTATAGACAAATGAAAAAAAAATGCAATGAAACATAGGAAATATAGTTATGATTACAATCAAACATTTAAAAGTGCATCAAATTTTGGCATTAGATAACCCATAAGGAATTGATATACTGTTGAATAAACCAAAACAATAAAATAATTTTGTTATTATAGCTATTAATTCTGTTATTTTAATCTTACATTATAAGCCCAGATTTATAATCATGTCTAATAAAATAAATGTTACTGCATGCATTAATAATAATTTTAAAGGTTTCATTATGGTAAGCTATAGATTTAGGATAACTTTTCAAGGTTGTATGTTTATAGCCATGACAGACATATAAATATGAATTTAGTGTTATGAGCATATTTAGACTTTCTTTGTGATTTGTCTCATTACTGCTGTTGATTTGCATTTAATAAAATAGAAGAAAATCCCTTTGCTTTTTGATTATCTTTATTCTTTTAGTCAGTTTGAAAGAATTGAAAATTTAAAACAATGAACAGATTTTTGAAAGTTCTTTTGTTTTATCTTGTTTTACCTTTATAAATGCCAGTCTGATCTCACATCCCATAACTGAGAAACTAATTCTTTGTGGTCAACTCCATTTTGATAGACAATGGGAAAAGATTCCAGCTTTATTTTGTTAGTTATATGATCCTAAATCTCATTGGAGCTAGACATATGGCTTCATATTTCTGACTTCATTTTTAATAGATTCCATTCAAATTCTTTTTGATCAGTCATCTCTTTAACTCACACCTGTACTTGTTCACTTTTTGAAATATGAAAAATATATTACAAAAATATTTTATTTTTCCAATCTATCTTTAAGGTTCTGGCAAATTTTGCTATTGTGAAAGCATTTGATTATTTAACTTTTATTCTCAATGAGTTTTGCATATAAAATAGTTGGTGTAAAGTAATTTTTAAATCCTCATTTTTTTTTCTTAAAAAAATAAAAACCTGACGGCCCAGACTATTTTAGTATCAGTCTACATTTTATCAAATTGAAAATGATCTAAAACTAATTACAGTCTCATTATTTAATTTTTTGAAATAAAATAAAGGATTATTCTTGTTTATATCTGTTTATATTTACCAAGCATTAAATCTAAAAGAAGTCATTTTTGTTACTCTACTTAATTTCATTATTTTGAACAGTCTAAGAAGACTTTGTTCCCATTGTTATTTTGTACACTCCCCCCCCCTTGTTTCTCATCTATTGTGCAATACAACTAACTGCCTAAACAGAAATAATCTTTTACTTAAACTGTGTAAAGGTTAAGCAAAAGTCTATTTGATATTTTTAATATCTCATGCCTATATAATTACTTGATTCTGCCATGACTGAGCAGATTTAAAGATTTCTTTTATGCATATTTTAAATAGAAAGAAATGAAAGAAAGCAAAAGGCATCGTGTTGCTCTTAAAAATCGTCTACATGAAAAGCGGATGACATCTGCACGAGCACGAAAATACTACAATGAATTCTCAGCACAGATGCGTTCACGAATGATGAGTAAAAAGACTAAAGAGGAATTGGTAAATATTTTTTTAAATTTCTTCCCTTTTTAAAAAAATAGCAGTAATTTTTTTTTTTTTTTTTGACACTGGATATTATAAATAAAACTCATATAATATATTTTTGTCATGTAAATTTATTTACCTCTATAGATATATCTGTAGATAATCCTTCTGGTTTGAAGAAGACACCAGATAAATTCAAGTTTTTGATTTTAGAAATACTTGATTCTTCTTTTCTTCTGATTAAGATCTTTTAGTGTGTAGTCCTAAAATCTACTTATAAAATTTATTTAGCGTTACATGATGAATTATTTAGAGTCAATTTTCTATTACAACACATTCCTAATCAGAATATTGTGTGACTAAAATATGAAAAATTTTAAGAATCTGTCTCATAAAGCTTCTTTTATTGATACATTTCTGAAGAAAAATGAAAGTACTTAAACATTTGAAATATACAAAGGATACTATGGTTTTTAAATATTAAATAGATATTATTATAAATATTGACCGTTCATGAGATTACATGAATTCAATACATAATTTATTTGTACTGCATCATTGTTTTGTAATTTGTTTTTAACACCCAGATCTTTAAGAGACTTTTCCAGGATTCCCTTCAGATCCAGCGAGAACGTATTCAAGAACTGCAAAACTATTTACAAGAGATCAGGCATCATCGTTCTCACCAACTTCAGAATGAAATTGACTCCATGGAGAATTTATATCCTTTTTGTGATTACACAATTTGATCTAAAATTATTATATGAGTCTTTTTTTTTTCTAACTATATAGCTCATATTTTTTTTAAATTAGAACTGACTTGCCAAAATGTTGGAGTAAATAAAACTGCATCCGAAAAAAGAAAAAAAAAATGAAAAAATGACTTACAATCAATGTGTGATAAAAAGTTGGGTATCCAAAGTTCTGAGATGAAGTAATTTCACTCTCACATTTTTTCAAATGTTTTTTATCATATTATTTTAGCCAGTATGTTTTTCAACTTCTCTCAAATGTTTGTTGTATGGTGTTGCATTATTTTTTGTTAAATAAGTTTGGTACTTGTTTAAAACCTAGTGTGAAAACATTTTGCTTATAAAAGAATTTTTGGGGCAAGACTTAAAAAATCCCATATATTTCTGTCATTCATTAATGTGGAAAGTTTTAACAAGGAAATTTGGTTCATCTGATCATTGGCTTTTTTTTATTCCTTTTTTTTTTTTTTTTTTTGATAAATTATTCATGTGTAGATTCTTTTGTCTAGCTTTGTTCTTTTTTTTTGTTTTTATCTCATTCAAAACTAACAAACATGCTCTTTACTCTCGCCATATATAGCCTGCTAGGACTGATCATAGTTTTTTTTATATTCTTCTAGTATTATACAGGAAGAATATAGAAAATACTAATTTTTTTACATTGTATTCTTCTATACACACTGTTTCTGATTGTATTTGCTTCATATGGTGTTCAGACTTTTCTGAAATGTTTACATAGCAAAGTTTACTATGGAAAATTACCCTGGTGATATATTGGCTACAGATTATTTGAATATTTTTAGCAATCAGTTTTAGATAAGTAAAGTTACTGTTGCTTTATAGCTACTAAGATATAGATAGTTTACAGAACCAAAAGAAAACAAAACAAAAAACAAAAAAACAAGAACTGTTTACTGAGGCACATACTAAAACATAGCTGTTTCAGTTCATGTCTTATTTTTGATTTCAAGTGTGGGGAGAGACCTATCACTTCCTGTTTTCAGTTTTTATTTATTTAAGCATTGTTTTTTTTTTTTCTCAGGTCACAAAAACAGTTTTTTCCCTTGGCACTCCTTGTTCTCATTAAATCCTGTCGCTGCTCAACTGCTGTCTGACCTAATCAGTCAAACCCATAAATTTCTCATTAGTCAAAAAATTTCTTGAATACTGGCAAATCTGCTCCCTTTTTTTGATGTACACGTAATCTATTTTTATAATGACTATTAATGAGTATTTCACCTGAACACTGATATATCTCCAAGAGCAAGTCAAAACTTTTGCAATATTTGTATTTCAAACACGTGGTGATTAAATTATGAGTGGATAATTAAAAACAAGTTCATTTTAGTTGGGCAAACCGTCAATGCAACAGTGCGGTAAAAATACCCGGCATTGGTTAACAGAAAGCAAGTTTTTCTGCAACAATTCAACACACAACCTCATACCACTCAAATGACTTGGAATAAACTTCAGGAACTGAAGGGAATCAGACTGATGCTACAGCCAGAATATTGTCCAGACCTAGATCACTTGGATTATTACTTGTTCCAATCCATGGCTAACTTCTTGTGCTCATGACACTTAAACAATTGAGAAGAATTGGAAGCCTCAGTGAAGGAGTTCTTCTGTAATGTTACTGGTATCATCTTGAATATTAAAATTCCAAATTAATTGGCAACTCAAATTGTTCAGATATGAAACTGCTTTATTCAAACTGGTACAATTTCATAGCAGTTTGACACAAACACAAGGAGAGAGGAAGACCTTGTAAGGGTTTATCAATGTACCTCCTTTGTAGCCACCCCACCATTCTGTCTCTCACTAATTCATACCAACATCTAACCCCAATTTTTCTCTTGGGGTTTCAAAACTCAACTGTCTTAATTTTCAAATTATCTCATTTTTATATATTCTCTATTCTAATTGCATCATACTTTCTAGAATCATCACACGTGTCACAAACCCTTATTTCCTCATGCTAGTTGACAAGCCTTGATTTGTTTATTATTCATATCCTGTCTTCCCAACGTTATTTTGACATGAGGTGTTAAACCTAGTCACCATCTGTGCACACATTTGACTTTTGCAAGGAACTACCTTACATTCAAAGTCCTTAGTTAACTTACAATTTATCAAAAAATAAAATAATTAGTATAATTAATCACCCTAATTATTTTATACTTCACCTCAAAAGACAAGAATTGGTATTAGCATAGCATCCAAGAACTGGCAAAAATGTAGCTTCAGATGGTGCTCCTACTTTGAATGCTTAGCTGCTTTTGTTGTAACTAAAGTAAATAAGTTACCAAAATATTGCAAAACTTTTGACTCGCCCTAATAGCAACTCCTCATTACACTTAAATTGAAAGATCAACAGTATTGCCTGACATTTTCAGTTATCCCCAAGGTACCTCAAACATTTTTTAAATAAAAACCTTTCAAGAAACAACTTAATGCTAGGTCATGTTGAATACAAAGCACTAATTAACTTCTACTATGGTTTGATTCTTATCACGATGACTATTGCTGGAATTATTTCAGGAGGAGATTATTGTTACTATTTTTCTCATGTATGTATATATATGTCTGTTTGTAACTAAGACAATGTAACTAGTAGGAAAATTTACATAATTCAATTATGAATTTTAAACCAATTAAATCATTCTATTATCAATTTCAATTATAAAAATTCAAATCATTCAGTTATAAACTTTGACTCCTTCTCATCTACCATGACCAATTTAAAATTCTAACAGAAAATATGAAACACCAAAAAGCACAGAAAATGGCACAAGAAGCAGCACAAACTCAGGTAAATATTTATCAGACTGTTCTTTGAAATAATTTTTCACTTGTTGCCTACTTTATTATTTCTTCAATTATCAGCCAATTTCAGTGATAGACAATCAGTGAAGGGTGATATATTTTACTTTTAAATTGCTGTTATTCCAATTATAGAAAAGCAGCTCTTCTTTTAATGTGATTCCTATATTACAATTATACAACTGACTTGGTCTGAAATTTATCTCATTGTAGTAAGCTATGGAATGAAAGATTTCAATTAAGCCAATCACTTTAACATTTGGTTTTAATAAGTTTATAAGAATAATAGCTGAAGTAACTATCTACATTGGGTAAAAAGACCTGCCTAAAAACATCAAAAGACATTTCTACTTATTTTTCTAAACAATGTCTATTTTACAATATTTGTTAGCCCAGGCAGTTGTGGCTTTAGAATACACCAACTGCATCTCTGCAGAGGGGTAAGACCCTTCCCCCTAAGCAAGTGTCCTGACTCTAAACCATGTAATGGTGAGGCTTCAATCCTGGAGCTTTGAAGAATGTTGAGTACTCCTTGATTCCTATTACTCTCAGGTTAATTTTGACCCTAAGAGTGGTAGTACTTCTTAGGGTCCCATCTATGGGTCAAATAAAACTATTTAAGCACTTACTATACTTGAAACCATTTAACTGTGCACAAACAAATGATTAGATGTTAAATTGAATTGTTAGTACAGAGTCCAGAATCAAAATTGAGAATTATTTTATAATCAATAATTAAACTATCATGGAACAAGATTAATTTTTATTTAAAAAATAGACTGCAAAATAAGAAGATAGACACAAAACAGTAAATTGACACAAACACAGAATACTTCGACATTGTAGCAGGAGTACTGCAAGGGGACACACTAGCCCCATACCTCTTTATCATCTGTCTAGACTACGTGCATAGAACATTGATTGATAAAATTAAAAAAAACAGCTTCGAGCTGAAAAAGAAAAGAAGCAGAAGGTACCCCGCAAAAACAATTACCGACGCTGACTACGCAGATGACATAGCGATTCTGGCAAATACACCCAACCAAGCCGAAACACTACTGTATAGTTTGGAACAAGTTGCTGCAGGCATTGGCCTCCATGTCAATGCACACAAAATGGAATACATGTGCTTTAATCAAACAGGTGACATTTCCACACTAGACGGAAGCTCTCTGAAACTGGTAGACAAGTTCACCTACCTAGGAAGCAGTGTCTCATCAACCGAAAAAAGACATCAACACGTGGCTAACGAAGGCATGGACAGCTATCAATGAGCTATCGATCATATGGAAGTCAGACCTGACCAATAAAATGAAACATAGTTTCTTCCAAGCAGCGGTCATATCGATACTGCTATATGGATGCACTACTTGGACGCTAACAAAACGGCTGGAGAAAAAGCTAGATGACAATTACACAAGAATGTTGCAAGCAATACTGAACAAGTCCTGGAGGCAACACACCACAAAGTACCAACTATACAGCCACCTACCTTCCATCACGAAAACTATCCAAGTGAGACAAACCAGACATGCAGGACACTGCTGGAGAAGCAGGGATGAGCTCATAAGTGAAGTACTCCTATGGACCCCCCCATATGGCCAAGCAAAAGCAGGACAGCCAGCTCGAACATACATACAACAGTCTGTGAGGATACGGGATGTAGACTTGAAGATCTGCCAGAGGCAATGAACGATAGGGAGAAGTGGCGAGAGAGGGTCAGGGATATCTGTGCTGGCGGCACGACATGATGATGATTGTATTCAACATGCCTTTGAAACGATTTGCATGGCTTCAAAATAAATTCTTCAGACATTTTATTCCATTCCTCCTCAATAAAAGTCTTAAATGAATCAATATTCGAATGGGAAATTGTATTTGTTTTGTTTCTAAAATGCCTCATATAGCATGATCAAGGGGACTACGGTCTGGGCTTAAATCTTGTTTAATTGCTATCCTCACAGTTTTCTCATGAACTTTCAATTCATTAGCATGCTTTCTTATTGCCATTGTGGGGTCCTTCTTAATTGCTGTTGCAAGTTAAGAAGCCTTCTTTTCGTTCTTTGTTCAATCCCCCCCTTTTCCTTAAAAACCATGTTAGGGCGAGGCTTCAATCTTTTTCTGTAAAAGATTTTCCTTTGCTTTGTATACAGTAGGCAAAAAAATTTGGTTTGGTTCAGTGTTAAGCAAATCATAGATTCTTTGTTGCTCATATTGGGTTTTAATTTTGATAAAAAAAAATGCTTGAATAATATAGCTAATCATGAAAATTTAGAGTTGTTGTTGTTTTTTTTTCAAAATTGGACTAATCTGACTAAAAAAAAATTTTAAAAATTATTTTATATTTTTGCTTTCACACCCTGTATTACATTACAATACTTGAAATTATTGAACTATGAGCGAACAAATGAGCTTTGACTTGTCCGAAAATAAAGTTACCAACAATTTGCTTACAAATCATGTTTATATATGTATGTATATTTGGCATTCAATAATCTGCAAAAGTTGATATGCCATAAAACAATATTTATTGTTAGTCAAAATTTTGTCCTGAATAGTTCAAATTGTAATAGATACTATATATACATATATTATTCACATAACTTTTGACATTTTTCACACATTTTATTTTAATCCAGATTATTAGTCTCAATCAATAATTCTGTATATTTTACATCTCCTGCATTAAAGAACTTTTAATTTTATTAGTAATGTTTAAAGTGAAAAATTATTTTAGTAAAACAAATGATTTATCAATTTCTTTTCTTTTGAATTTTAAAAATGTAAATTTTGTATAATTAGATTTTGCAGATTTTTGTTTATGAACAGAGATCCACCACCTCTCCATGAGAACTTTTCTTTCACCATGAAGGAAAAATATTTTCATGTCAAAACCTTCCCCTTGTCACCAATATCAAATATACCATTCAACATTTGCTGAAGGACAAATAAACTAATTCTTCCTAATTATTAATATAGATGAGTATCTATGTGTGAACAGATTCTCCAAAATAATTAGATAAATTTTGGGGTGTTAGAAAAGAAAACAATACTATGGTGCATATGTGTATGAATTAATAACAAACAGAACTTATAACCTTTATCACATACATAGTGAATTAAACTAAGAATCCAAATATGACTAAATCATATCAAATAGTTAATTATTCATCTTTTTCATACAGAAGATTTTGCAAAGTCACCTCATAAGGAAAAAATAAACTTATTTTTTCTTGGATTCTGTTTGGCCCACACTTAAATATATGTGTGTGTTTGTGTGTATATATATATATATATATATATATATATATATATATATATATATATATATATATATTTCATTGAACATAATAGACATTTTTTGCCTACATATTTTTTGTTAATCCTTTCAAATTGTCTTACTGATCTTATGATATTCGGCGGGAATTGGTTGATAAATCTTCCATAATTATTTATTTCCCTAGTACTTTCTGTCCGACTTTGGACCATCATCAGGGGAGGTTGTATTACAAAAGTGATGTAACTTTTGTATGTACATTACTACTTTGTAAGAAGAGCGTCTGTACTCTAGTGACCCCCATGATGTGGTCTGGGTGTTTGCTTTTCATCATATGAATCTGCTCTCAGATTGACACCCAAACACTGTGAAATCTTCATATTGGCGTTTCTGATGTGAATGTGAAGCAGTACAGTATGCCATTTCCAAATTTCTGGAAGCGAATATCATCATGGTGCTACTTTCCTCACAGACAATGGCCAACTGATTCTTGTTTGGTGCACTGTAGACAAAACCTTAAACAAATAAAGCACATATATGAAAGTAATAATTTAAAATGGCAACAATTTACCCATCATACCCTCTGTGTGTGTGTTTTACTGGGCTTTAGAAATGTTACTCTATATATATATGTATATATATATATATATAAAAAGCCTACTAAAAGCATAAAAGTCAATTCAATTTTTGATGGATGAGCTCTGGCTTGTCCGAAAATAAAGTTACCTACAATTTGCTTACAAATCATATGTTTATATATGTACGTATATTTGGCATTGAATAACCTGCAAAGGTTGATATGCCATAAAACAATATTTATTGTTAGTCAAAATTCTGTCCTGAATAGTTCAAATTGTAATAGATACTATAAAAGTTATTCACATAACTTTTGACATTTTTCACACATCTCTGAAAATGAAAATAGTTGTGTAGTTGCTGAATGTAAATTAATTCAGATTATTTTTTTTGAAAGTTAAAAAGATAAGAGGAAAATATTTTAAATAAAACATAATTGGTTAGTAATGTAGTAAAACAAATAACAAATTTTAGTGAGTGGTTAAGTGAAGCACCACCCGAATTTCTTAAGGAAAAAAAAGATAACAACAACAACAACAATGATGATGATGATGATTTTGTGCAAAAGATTTTAGATAGCATTTTTTTTTTTAAAAACCAACTCAAAATGTTAATTTCTTGGGGCTTACCTGACCAAAATTTCCATAGCCAGTGGGAATTGATTTGTTTAGTTTGTTTTATCAGGCTAATAACCTGTTGGGAGTTAAGGGAATGCGATTAGGGTTTCCATAACACACTGATGAATTTCTAGGAGATAAAATTCAAAGGGGGGAAAAAGTGCAATTTAGTTTTTTAAGTGGGTGTCCATATTTTGAACAAAAAAAAAAGCTTGCATAAAAATGAACATGGTTCAGCTTTTCATAAAATTTATATTGTATCATAAATATAGACATTTTCATGGTTCAGTTATGTTTATATTGTAAATCAAACCCCCACCCATTTCCACTTAAAACTTTTTCTAAAGAAAATCATTTTTAGACAAAGCAAATCAAACTACCTAAGAAAAATTCATTTACTGACAAAATTACCATGATTCACTAAACTGAATCTAAACCATTTTATGTTTTTTTTTTTTTTATTTAAGAAGTGAGTGGCTGATTCTAAACTTTGTCATGTGAGTTAATTTCTTGTAGTTGCCAAATTAACAGTGAAATTGAGGGAATTTTTTTTTCTTTTCAGTTGATTAATACAATGAAACGAGATCTACGAAAGAAGATGGAAGAAGAAGTTCGGAGAATTCAAGAACAGCTTTGCCAAGACGAAGATGAGGCTTATTTTCGTGAACTTGATGCTGAGAGGGTGAAACGAGAGCTGCAGTTGGCTAACTATGTGTTCAAGTTACGTCCACGATCTTACCTGTGGAATTCTGATCATTAAATACATTTTCTTCCATAAACCTAAACACATGGCTTTGTTGCTAAGCAACCCATAATATGATGGAAAATTTCAAAAAGTTTAAACTTCATTTTTTCTCTTATTTTTCCATTAAATTGGAAATGCTTCATTCTTTCCATTTTCTGATTATCTTAGTGTTTGATGAACTGTGTCAGAATGTTTATTCATCTCTGAATAAATTCTCATCTAAAAATTCTATTTGATTTTGAAAATTTAGTATGAATTGATGAGATTCTTAGATTTTAATTTCTCAGTACAATAAAGAGTGAAGAAAATAATCTAAAATCTATTATATTTATTTAAAGGTTGGACAAGAAAATGATACCATTGTTTTATATTAGTTGTGTTTTCAAAAGTTTCCAGCTGTGAATTTAGTTTCTAGTTGTTTATTAAAAAAATTAAAGAGTGCTGAAAATTTTTATACACAGCTAATAGTTGAAAAATGTACTCAGTATTTGAATAAATTTTAGCCATATAGTATTTACCAGGAGATTTCAAACACACACACACACACACACACACTATATATATATATATATATATATATATATACAAATGAAACTGTAAGAAACAAAAGAAAATCAATTAAATTCTATTTGAATGTTGCAATTATTTACAACTGTTGTTGTTTTATGCTAAGTGAGATTATAATGCAATACAGGATGTTTTTTTTAAATTGAATATTTTCAAGATTTAGAGGAAAAATAAATATAGAAATTTTCACTTTCATTCATTCTTTCTTTCAAATAATTTCCTGTTCCAATTGAACAAATTTAAAAAAAAACAATTTCACAATTAATTTTTTTTTTTGTACAGAACTTTGTTTTTTAAAATAAGTTTAAAAATTTAAGTTGTTTTGAATTCTGCTTATGAACTACTTAGAATTACTTACAAAGTTTCTTAAGATGAGACAGCAGAGAATGTATAACAGATGTATATATAAATGATATTGTTATTTTTAACAGATACTATGCATATAAACATATATTTGTGTGTGTGTGTGTGTGTGTGTGCATGGATCAAGTAGTTTTTAAAACATGCAGAATGAAAGCAAAACTAAAAAAAACATATTCGTGTTTATGTAATATTATGTTGCCCTTAATATTATTGAGTTAGCCTTTTGCACAAAACTATAAATTCAATTTTGTAAAAACATGTAAAATTCAACTAATTTTAATAAATTCATATCATCTTGTAGAGAATTTTATTCTGAGTAACATTTGAATTACATCAAAACAAAAATTGATATGAAAAATGCTAATTACAAAGTTATAGTAATTTCTAGAAAAATTCGTTTACAAAGAAATCTTTTCTAGATTTGTAGCAGGAGCTATAGTTGTAATATTACGGACGGGCGCCGTCATTGAATTGCAGCGGTCTCAAGGTTGGAGAACGCGCAAGCACATCAGCTGTCATCAGTCGCTGGGTACATGGGTCTGACGATCAAAAATCTCACGAACCTCGCTCTTGCAGGCAGAATAACCTGTAGAGTTCAAGCGCGATTTTAATATAATCACACATAAATTTTCATGTGCTACACTATTGTTTTCACTGGTGATCATCGAGCCTTCTGGAACCTTCAAATTGATCCATCAAATTGCTATATAAGAAATCAAGTAATGAGATTTTGGCAGTTCGAAGCAGGTTTCTAAACAGGTTCAACAGAGGTCCATGACGCCCCAACCTTATACACAGCCTGTCAGCAATTCGACTGATATGAAAGTATCAACTAGCCAATGATAACGACGCCGCTATCATCGCAAAGAAGAGGAGGGAGGAAGAATGCTATAAAATAAACTTTTTTAACTACAGTCCGCTGTAGTCCCCAAGAATAAAAGTGACTACTATTTTCTACCTTAAAATTCAAGTTTTGAGTTTTTCTTTTCTGCAAACTCCTTTCTTTCAGACAATGTATTTTGGTCCTATGCTACATAGTGTTGTATAGCCATAATGATATCAATCACAACAGTAATACAATACATATACAAATACAGGCCGATACTGTCGTTTCAGATACGAACGGGTTTATTAATGGTGACACAAGGAGAGAGACACAATTCTTAAAAGCCTATCCTAACCATACTATGCTGACCCCATCCCAATGCACGGTGCATCTTGTGATATTTAAGATCTCAATTCATCTCTGCCGGTCGAGATCAGAAAAACTCAACCACACGCCTCAACAGTCAAATACTCAACTACTGTCTTTTCAAAATCCTCAAATTCTCAGGACCATCTCTTCTGGTATGATGTCATCCACACTCCAGCTCCATTTCCTGTCTGTTGGTTTTATTATGACAAATGGTGATTGTCATATCTTTTCCATGCGGGCATAAGACTGCACCAAATGACGATGCACCTGGACTAAGAGACCCAAGAGGTTCAAAGCCTTACCAAACTGAATGATAAAATATAATTAATGAAAAATCATGAATATAAAAAATCCTTCCTTAATTATATAACGATAGTACTGACAAGTGAGGGTGGTAGGCCTTGTATGAATTTAGTCATCTTAAAGTCATACCAGAAAAGAATAAGAAGCAACATGACAATGGAAACAAGATGTGTTTGAAAAAAAAAAAAGAAAAGTTTTATTCTTATTTATGGTCATTTAGAATGTCATTTGTTTGTTTATTCAGGAATATGTCACATTGCTGGAAAGGACTACATTGAAAATTTACCTGTGAAGTGAGCTTGCTGTATGTATTTTCTTCCTGCTGCTTGGGTCCTTTCTATCTTCTGAGTTAAATCAATCTTTTTTTACATATCACATGAGTGGCTTGGATTGTCTTTTCAGAAAGTCATTTCTGATTGGTCAGAAAATATTTTTATGATCTTTTATTTTTTTTTTTATTCTTCCAGGAAGTAGGTGCATAGAGCTGGTTCAATTTCTGCCTGTCTTTGCCTTATGAGCAATGGCTGTCAAGGTGAACACTTCCTCTTGGGTTATGGAGAGGTTTTCTGACAGATTACAACTCTAATGAGGTCCTAGCCTGCTTCAGAACTAAAATATAATAACTATCGATGTCTGGCCACTGAAGAACAATAAAAAGTAACTTTCAATTATTTGCCCTTTAAAAAATATCATTTTGATATCCTAGGTATCTACACATATTTTTCATGAAAAATTTCCCAAAATATGTATGAAAGTATTTTGTATCAAAGAAATGGCTGGAGAAAATTCCAATACAAACATTAATTGTGTTCCTTATTAAGAATCAGGTTTACTTATGTTTAAAATCTTTGTATTGGATAATATGATGGAATGATTTACATAAGAACATTTGGGCGGGGGGTGAAAAACACTCAGTTTTAAAAAAGATACCAAAATTTCATGATTTCAATAAATATTTATTATTCACTTATGGATAAGTTAATTTCAAAAATGGATGTTTTGTAAGAAGTTTGAAGAAATAAATTGAAGTCAAACAAACTCTTTATTTAATTTTTATGAAATATCAACTACTAAAATTTTCAAACAAAATATTTAAATGACTTCAATAAAATATAAATGATTGGCTATTGAAACAACTGTAACTGGTATACAATTCCATTTTACTTGAAACTTGATAAATTCCAAAATTTTAGTATTGAGGTATTGATATTTTCCCAACTTATTATCAAGGTCATTTGGCTTCTACCTTGTAAAAGTATTTATTTTGTGACATGAGTTTTTTTTCAAATGAGAGACAACAGTTCAAAACCTCTTAAAATTATCACTTCATTTAAAATTATTGAATATTCAAAATGAAATTTTTTACTTTTAACATTAAGAAAGATTGATTTGGAAAATAATTTAAAACTCTTGTAAAATTCCATTAATTCCATATCAGACTGGTGGCACATTAATTCACACTAACTTTTTCTAGTTCTTCTGCAAATATTGTCTTTGAAGATGTCTTTGTGAAACCAAAGAGTTTATTGTAAAATTCTTTTGTCTTGTTAAAAACATCTAGTTATGAGTTCAATACACAAAGCAAACAAGGCTGTCTTTCCAGGAGACTAAAATTCCTTTTTAAAGGAGAATTCATATATGTGCAGATTACAATTATCTGAACATAGAGGTCACCAAGGATGCTGAATTAACTGGTGCCTACCTAAAATAGCCCACAAACTAGACTCCAAAGAGAAGAGCAAAAGAGATGCCAAAGAATTGTTTGGAAATCTGTTATCAATGAAAAAAACAGAAATTAATTATTTATTATTATAATTTATTGTAACACTTAATTCTAGAGAACTCCCTACGACTCAATGTGTATTTTAATATTAGGAAGGAGAGAGAGAGAGAGAAAAAGCTGACTGCTGGAGATAAAATTGTATCACTCACCATTTTGGCGGATGGTAGAAAGAAATAAGAAGGGACGTAGTTATTGGTGGAATATACGAAACGATATATTTGTCTCTAACCCTCTCACCACACAGGATTTGACGCAAGGTATTTTTTATAGTGGGGTCAGTGGCATTTCCACCAGTACAATGCACCAGTCCACACCTCCCTCTTTATCACTGACTATTTGACCAAGATGGGCATCAAGACAGTTCCTTGCCCACCCTATAGTCCAGACCTTGCTCCCTGTGACTTTTGAAAGCCCGATAAGCCTGCCGGACTTGGACTCACTAGATGTGAGTTCGGCACTTATGCCTGTTCATAGCTTGAACTAGACCAGCTGGTCTAGTGCTATGCTGTGTTATCAATGCAGTTTGCCCACCTGAGAGTGGTCCAGCTGACGCTGGCAGGCATTCGGCTTTGAATCTGACATTGATCTGGGGCTCCATCCGGCACGAATGCCAGACGGAATATAGAATACGAATTTACAATATGAATGTCCGTTCGGTAAAACTCAAGTTTTCAGGCTCAGAATTAGACTTTGATGTAGTCTGTATATTCGTTTATTGATTGATATGTGGAAAATGTAACCATGTAGCCTCAAAGGGTATAAGAGAAAACTATTATTTGCAGAAAGAGAAGGTTGGTACTACTAATAAAAAAGATTTGTTATTAACCAAGTAGCAAGGAAAATCCTAACAGACAAAATTGTTGTAAAACAAACAGGTGATGTGGTGTAGAATTCGGGGTCCCAGAAAGGAATTGTGTTCTTCCTCCCTCTGGGAGAGGGGAAACAAGAGACGAGTGGATGAGAGCTCATGTTACATAGCCATATACACGAATATTGCCATGTGCAAAATGGGTGAAATAGACATCGAATGTACATAACGATAGAACATATAAAGAACATAGGAATCTCGGAATTCGAAAACACGTAACGACTTCTTGTTCATGTACGAAACCTTTTTATTAACTTTGAGTTAAAGGTTTCGACGTAAGGAGGAGAGACACAATCTTCTATGCTTGTCTTATTCATTTGGCCCCCAACTCGAGCGGCCCCCATAGGGCACAAGTTCGCCTCGCGCCTGCGAGCTCCAAAAGTCGATCCTTCTCGTTTGGCGTCTAGTACCCAACTCTCTTTGTTCAAATCTCCACAAACCTCTGCGCGCTTCCGGTGCGTGACGTCACCCGCACCCGGTCACCCCGTTTCGTCTCGGACTATTATGACATCTGAGTGACACCTCCATCCTCCAGCGCGCCCGCGTTAACACCTGCCTCAATGTTGCACCCAACTAACCCATGTGCTGAGCCGAAAGGTTCTCAGCCTAACTAAACTCAAAGGCATGAACCGAAATCCCTCGGCTATTATATAACATTCATTCTTTATCCAGTATGCATGGTGTGAGTGATTCAGTTCGGGTAGGTTCAGCGCGTTGTTGAGGTGTGGGTTCGTTGATAAACTGATGGTCGTCTCTACCCTTGTGTGGGGCGAACTGCGATTTATCTGACATCCCACAGAGTCAGAGTCTGGCACAAGGCCGTTTTATGGTGGGAGCCGCACACGAATCGAGACTTATGCGCTACAGGTGCAAAAATTCTTGGCCCGTCGACATTCCTTTTTTGGGGCGTCCCAGGAACCAAGGAATAAACTTAATCCTGCAAGCAGGCGAATACCTGGGGAGCGGGGGACAGCCCTCTGAGGCCAAGATGTCATAGTTTAGCAAACACAACCACTCGGCACAAATGTCAGGTGACTAGCGCAGTACTGCTTTCAAGTCTCTAGGTGCTTTTTTTTTATAGCTCTGGTGGGGGAAATCGGTTCTAGAAGGATTTGGAGAAAGGTTTCTGATTATTTGAAAAGTTTTGTTTTATTTTTTACATTTCAAATGGCTGCATGCGTGGAGGTTACCGGCACAGCGACGTGTTTTAGTCATTTTATGATAAGCCACCTACCTCCCATCACGAAAACTACCAAAGTTAGTCGAACCAGACATGCAGGACACTGCTGGAGAAGCAGGGACGAGCTCATCAGTGATTTACTCCTATGGACCCCTTCATATGGCCGAGCAAAAGCAGGACGACCAGCTCGAGCCTACATACAGCTGCTCTGTGAGGATATGGGATGTAGCCCTGAGGACCTGCCAGAAGCGATGAACGATAGCGAGGAGTGGCGAAGGAGGGTCAGGGATATCCGTGCTGGCGGCACGACATCATGATGATGATGATGATAAGCCACCGTTCAAACAATATCTGGTTAATGTTACCTTTTTTTAAATCTAATTGTATGTTCGTTGGATTTTCTTCCAGGAGGCTTTTATTCATTTATTTATTTTGTTGGTGAGTCTGTAGAAAATGTAGGAGTAAATCAGAAGAGATTTCGTCTGGAGTTAACTAATGAGTAGTTTTGTTGTTGTGGAAAGAAAAAGTAGTCAGCGTTCGATACATTGTCTTGTAACTGTTCCTGTTTTGCTGTTATGATTGACTGTGCATTCTTCGTAAGGTTGTTAAAATCGTAGATAGAACCATAAACAAGAATTCAATGTGATTATCATACTTACCCAACCTCTCCACTCGGGCAGGATATGACACAAGGTCAATTTTTAAGCGGGGTTTAACAGGTTTGAATTCAAAGTTTTCCTTCTCCTAGACTAGTTGCTTCACCAAGACTGAAGAACACAGTCTGTCCTACTATTTACCCATAGCTGGAGGGAGAATAATTGGATTCGTACCTTTTCCAATGGTATTAGTGCTATGTGAAAATGCAATTAACCTGGTCTAGGACTTGAACTCGTGTTGCCGTGTCCATTTCTTGCGACGATAACCATTACACCACGGGCACCTCCAATTCAATGTGATTATGTGTGTCACCGCTGAAAGAACTGTGAGGGAGACGTTATGCTGCATGTAAATGATGTGTATAGTATCGTAAAAAGTGGTTGCAATGCAGTACGCTCGTAGGTATGCGTAAGACCGTTGTGGGGTTAAGAATGGAGTTTCTGTTGGAAAGAGGTGTACGAGGGAAGTCCATAATGTGAATTGATATCCTTCGGGCAGGGAAGAAAAGGTTGTTGCGGGAGCGATGAATACGTCGATTCCGTAAACAGTTATAAAATGAAGGAGTGAAGTGACAAGGACTAACCAAGAAGATGGCAAGAGGCGAGGTGGGAAGGTTTGAAATGCCATGATTTATTTGGCGAATGATACATGAAGAATTTGTGTAGTGTCCATGCTGTTGTACTAAGTCCAAGCTGTATCGAAAGTGTAGACCCGGCTCTCTAATAATTCTTGGCGATAGCGACTCTAGAGGATCTGGAACAATTCTTGATACTCTGGGCATGTCATCGTAGATGCAACGGTGTGGCCAGGTATTTGTACACCGTCAGATATGTCGGGTTGCAGAAGCTGGATGATCGATATCCCGGTTGTTGAGTCGACAGTTAACTGAGGGTGTGGTCGATGTTGGCTTCGAAGAGTCGATGATAGCCTGAGCAATGTCGTCTGTATATGGACTGGTCCTTTGCTCCGAGTGTCCGTTGCGTCTGGCTGGCTGCTACTTCATCATCCTTGTGGTGTTGATGAGATAAGACCTTCCTTACCTTAGTCGAAGGTGACCCGAAGGCTCCCTTTTCAATAGCTACCACACTGAAGTGTAGGGGAGGGCGTTACTCCATTCCCTGGATTGCTCCACTTTACCCTTGATTACCCTTAACTTATAGTGCTGAGTGCTAAGCAAGCTGGCATCAGGTACCATTTTTTGAGTCTTTGTTATGACTCGACCTAGGATTGAACCCCGATCTCCCGGACTATTGGCGAACACTCAACTCATTAGGTCAATGGACCGGTTCTAAGACCTTTCAAAGCTCTTAAAAGAACTGAAAAGTGGAAGTAAGACTTGATATTGAAAGGGACTGTTTGAGATAATCCTAAAAAGGACAGGAAAAGACTTTTGAGGTTAAATCCTAAAAAGCACTGTTAAGCAGGAAGAGGTTGAAAAACTGCTGGATGGCTGATCACCTGTGTGCTGGTATCAGTGAAAGGGCTCCACTGATTAGGACTACAGCGTGGCCGGTGGTAATTGAAGTAAAGCGTCAGGTCAGGGTGCAAGGACAAATGAAAGGCAACGAATTCCTTTCGACTAAGGCCTTAAGTCAGCTGTCGAATACCCTCTCGCCGCCAGCGACAGCTGGATTTATAGCAGAGTTGAGTCGCTTATTTGCTGGGTTCGCACGTGTCTGATCTTGGACAAGAGGCTTCTCTTTATTTATGTGTAATAATGAAGCAAATCATTAGACCGCAAAGAAAAATCTGTAAATAATACCTGCTATGTTCAACAGTTAGGAAATATTCTCTTGACGGTTTGCAGAATTAATTTATCTCAAAAACAGTCTCGCTGACAAACTTGGTGATGATGTCTTGTGTTGATTTTTAGCGAAGAATATTGTTGTCATTATTTCTAACATGAAAATGTTGTAACGTGCTTGTGTGTTACGTTGTTCCCCCGCTAACTGTTGTTGGAAAATAAAGGAGGATGAAGAAACAAGAAGACGAAGATGCCGTTAGGTTTTATATGAAGGTTTTTAATGGCAGTATGGGATAAAGGGTTTACGTTTATGCTGCAAGTCTCGTAGTAAGTAAAGAAGTAAGGAAACGAAATAAAGTTATGATAGAGTTGAGAAAGCATTTTAGCAGGTAAATGCCTGAGCGAAAAGTGCATCGTTAGGTTAAGGCATTGTTGCATGTGTGAGGGAGATATGTTCGCCATAGCGTAGCAAAAGTAGGGTTTGCTGTTTGAGGACAGAAACGATTGTAGTTTGTGGTTCTGGTTGTTTCGGGGAGAAACGTGAATGTATCCAGAAAATATTGCCCAGAGATGAAGTAGCTAGGTGTCGGAGCGATATTTTGCATCGCAGTCGACATAGCCAATACTGGAGGCGACTAAGAGTTGTTCCTGTGTGTGGCGTATTGAATTCATCTAATTCATATTCAACTGGGAATCCTTGGTCAAAGAGATTAGACGCAAGGGGTCCATAAATTAGACGGCTGCTGCGGCTATTGAAGAGCAGACAGTTAGACGTCTGTCCTGAATGAAGAAGTTTTGAGAAAGAGAGAGAGAGTGTTTGGCGGCTTCCCCAATTTCTGCAGCCCTGAAAGATGGTCCGGATAGATAGGATAAGTCATCCTGATTGGGTGAAATTATGCGTCGACCCTAACGATCGAATGAAATTACGCGCCAAAGAAAAATACGGAATTCTTTCTGCTACAGATACCAGGGTTGGATTCACTTACAGTTTCAGTGAAAAATTTGCTGATGGCATAGATGATGTTGCATTTTTTTTCAAAACAATGATTCCTGATGTGAGTTGCCAGTGGGTTACGATATAACAAATTTTATATTTATTTAACTTTTATCATCTTTTTAAGTTTAAAATATTATTTTAACTGTTATAATTTCTATACTTTTCCCTTGTAAAAATATGCAATAAACCTTCAGATTGTTGCTGAAAAAATTTCCATTTACTGATGACAGAGATGACGTTGCATTTTTTCTAAACAATGATTCCCGATATGAGTAGCCGGTGGGCTACGATGGTGTTATATGTGACCATCGAGTGAGTTTATTGTATATATATATATAGGTATTATTCGGTCCAGTTAAACCAGGGTTGGGAGTAATTCCTTCAGGACAAGAAAATCATTCAGGGGCTGAACATTAAAATTTTCCTGGTAGAGAGCTCAATGTAATTGATTTTACAGAGCAATATTTCTTTAAAGAAATGGATAAATAGAATTCTGGAAGAATTTTGAAAATAAAATAAATAGGTAAATAGAAAAACGGAAATTCAATAAAACGAGGAGGTAACTCTTTAAATCTCTTCCTCCTTTCCTCCCCCACGTGTCTATTCTGTTTTATTTATCCATTGGATCTGAAGAAGTCCTGTTATATTTTTCTTCGTGTTTTTGGTTCACACCAGAAACGAAAAAAACAGGATGGAAATAAATTTATAATCCTAAAATAACCGGTCTTTGGTTTTTTCTTTAAAGAAAAGATATATATATATATATATATATATATGTGTGTGTGTGTGTGTGTGTGTGGCTAAATCGAGCATTCTCCATGTATGCTAACTGACGATGTCAAAGGGCATCATATGTGTATTACTGAGGCTCCAGTCAAGCTATGTGTTGTTGCTAGAACAGGTCCGTCGAAAAAAAGTGAGAAAAAGAGAACACCTGGGTATTTATGTATTTTCGGAGGCGTTGGTTATTGTTTTCCAGCTGCTCCCAAAGAGACTCAGAAACTGCCTACCATTGCGTCTGCGTATTAAGCAGTCGTCGGTGATTTTGTGTGACCTGTAGAAAATACAGCTATGGCCAGTTGAATGAAAATGGGATTGTTGGCCCGTGTGTGTGCGTGTGTGTGTGTGTTTACATGTTAGTAAAGTCTATTGAAATAATGCGTCCATCGTTGGCCGAAGTAAAGAGGATAAAAAGTTGACTTTACTTGCATACATGTGTATGCGTGTGTGTGTATATATAAGTGATGGACCGTAAGTAGGTGCTTTTCGTTTTCATAGATCCGCACGTGCCTTTTTTTTACAATCTTTGGTGACAACGTGTCGCAATCTAGTAGTTGGTAAAAGAAAGTTGCATGCCTTTTCCCTTTCAGTCTTATGGTGCGGCTTTGTGCTGTCCGTCATCGCCTCCCATAGTGAAAAGTCTTTTTGGTAGTGGAAGGAATGACCTAGTTAATTAAATTCTTCGTTATTTATACTTTTGGGGGTCACTAAAGTGGATCAAAAAATAGGATATTGTTAGGTTTTATTGCAGGTCCTAAAATTCAAGCGCGCAGACATTTCTTGACAAATCAGATTCGTATATTTACTTATTTGTTTTAGAGCCTAAAAATTGTCTGTTAATTAGTTTCTAAGCCAGAAGAACGTTCTTATTTTGTGTTTTTAGCTGATTGATTGAAAAATATAAAAGTGTAACTTCAATGTTAATGCGATTTTGATCCGAAATTTCTAGAATGTTCTTATCTATGTTTTTTGGGTTGATTATTATAAGGCTAAAAAATGTGTATTCTATAGACCATTCTAAGTTTCGACTGTCATGGATAGGTCATAAATCATAACGAGATTTGACCTAAATGCCATCATATCATCAAACCGCTATCTACTCTCATACATCACCGACTTCACCAACTTCTACAAAGACCAACCATTTTCTCCAAGGAGAATCTGGTCATCAGAGCATACCATCAAATTAAAAGAAGACATAACTTAAATCCTTGTCATTACACTTTTTAATCTTTATGAATTCATTGAAATACCATTCGGTCTCCACAATGGAATCCAGATGTTTTGGAGATTCATAGACGAGATATTTCGATAATTGCTATTTGTATTCACTTAGACAATGTGCTAATTACTAGCAGCACAAAAATCGAAAACTCACCTAGCATGGATTTCATATTACGAGGGATGATATTCAGTAGAGTCTTTGTAAAAAATAGATAAATAAAAATAAAAATTGAATTAAAATAATTATTAAAATATGCAGAAACTCACAGAGGCCCCTGAGAGGAATAGGGACGACGCATGCGCAAAGGAAGAGGGACGGTCCCGACAAAAGGAAAAATCTCATTCTCTTTCAGCAGTGACCAGCGGAGTGACAACACCTTGCTAACTGGTGGAGGACGCTATGCGTTAGTCTTTAGACGACGCATTGGCTAACCCTTCCACTGTTTGTAGTCGTCTCTTTAACGACCGACCCATGACTAAAACACCGGATTTAGACGAACTCCCCAAAGTGAGTAACAGATCACAAAAGCTTTATATACCGAACACGTTGTTAAAGCTTTAAATACCGAATAAGGACACATATATACCCAAGAAACGACTAACGCATTTTTAACACGTTGACTGGGGGATTCAACCATTTCAATTGTATTCAGGTATGATTTCCTCACCCACTGAATGGTTATTAAACCCAAGAAATAAAGGGAAAACAATTTTAAAAAAACGTCTTCGCCTCCTATCTGTTACTAACTTCTTTCATATAATTCTTTTACGGCCTTCTTATCCAAGGAGTTAAACCTACAAAACAAAAGTCGGATAATAATAGAATAACTCAGAATGGAATCAGATAATAAACGGCAACTCAGCTTGCCCTGGGACCCCATATCTTCATTCACCAAGGTCCAATATTAGTATATCAAAACGCTCAAAAAGGATCTGTGCGTGTGATTGTTCATCTATAAGGGATTGACCATGAAGACATCGTCTGCATCGGCACATACATATGAGCCTTTGTAATACGTAGTTGATAAATATTTGGAAAGACTGCGCCGCGTTCCTTAGCCCAAATGGAACACGTAATAATTCGACCAACTCAAAAGTTGTAGTAATCACAGTTTACGGTATATGTTCGGGCTCTACTGGAATTTGATGGTAGGCTCTGATAAAGTAAATATTGAATTATCTTGAATTATAGCCGTTACATTATTAACGTGGGGAATAGGATAATGGTCCAGTTTAATAACAGAGTCGAGTGCTCAATAATCTCCACATGCACGCAAAGCGTTACCACTTTAGGGTATCAGATGCAAAGGAGAAGCTCAGTTACTGTTAGATGAACGAATTATACTCAGTTCCATCAGTTGGATTAACTCAGCTTTTGCCACATCAATTTTCCGGTGCTAGCCGCCGAGGACGACTGTGAACAGGTGCTCTGCTAGTAGCAATGTGGTATGTGATAGTATTGTTATATCAGCGTATGGTTGCAAAGAAAGTACAAAAAAAAAAAAACACAGTTGCAAAAACAAAGAACACGAAGGCACGTAAAAATTTTAACAATCGTATTGAAAACCAATAAGTAAAAAGTTCAAAATGACAGGGTTTGTATAAAGGTGTTGATATGGAATTAAAATGTAGAAAAATATCCTATGCTTAATAGTGGTAGAATTGATAGATTTATGCGCATGCGGTCAATCAGATGTTACGAGTGCGGAGAGGAGAGGGGTGTTAGGTGATTTACGGCATAGTCACTTCCTTCAAAGCGGAGAAAAGGAAAGTCAATGTGGGTGATGCGTAGTTTCGAGTTTTCCCTCCCCCACCTCTCTCTCTCTCTCTCTCTCTCTCTCAGGGTTGGAATTCTAGTCTGTGGGTGTCGTCTGCTTTCTTTTTGATACGTTCCGCAGTCGAGAAATTTGACATTTATAGCGTTTTTGTCTTCGGATCGAATCAAATTGGGTTTTCTTTATTTTCTAACCGAAAAATTACTTTGGATTATTTTTATTTTTTGACAAATTTCATCGGCATCTTGCTATGCACTGATCCTCTGGGTAGAAGCCCCTTTTTTCCGTTTTGAAGAAAGTCTCAGCGCCGATAACATCCGGTAAATGCTCTCGTAGACGCTAGTTGGAATCATTATTTTCTGTGTACGATGAATTAGAAGAGATCTCTTTCGGTCATATAACAGTATGGGGCAGAATTTCTTTGTGAAAGGACGGTTTTATAATATTGTCTAACTTTTCAAAATACAAGGTTATCGTCCATGTTACCCATGGTAGGGCATAGGGAAAAAGTATTATAAAAGAATCCTGATGACTTAACATTCGTCTTCAGATCGGTCAGATAACAACTGTGGATATGAATGAGAAAGCCATATTTATGCAAAAAATCTGCTCCCAATATAGCTTTCTCTATTTCTGCCATTACAAAGAAATAGGTGAAAACCCGTCTTAGCCAGAAGTAAGGTAGGTACTTATGACCATAAATTTGAATGAGCGACTTCTTAACGGTTTTAGGATGAATTTATTAGGGCTTTTTAACTTGTCTGATGAGCAGGAGGAATATTTTTTCTAGAAATGTAAACTCTGAATTATTTGGAATTAGTTTATAGCACAAATTATTGTAATCTCGCAAATATTTTTTTTGTTTTAAGACGATTCAAAATGATGGCAAATCATATAAAGTGATCCAGGCTCGTATAGAGATCTGTCGAGAAATTTTTTGTAGTTGAGAAGTGCTAACCATGAATAGGAGAATGTGGATAAATACGGAGAAACATGTTTAAATTTTACAAAAATGTTTACAAATTGGTTAAATTGTTTAAAGAAAATCGAAATAGAATTCAAGATTAAGACAGGCCAGGCAGGATCACAATGGTGAGTAAACCTGAAATGGTGAATTTTGAAAGAGTTATAATTGAGGAAATTTCTAAAGATTTAGAATTTTGCTCATGATGACTGTAGGGGACTAATGTTAATAAAGATAACACAACTAACACGGGTGCAACAAAAAATAGAGAAGTTTTATTCTTGGATAAATCTGAAAACAAAGAAATAAAATTGTTCTTGTGCTAAGTCGCAGTGGGTAGCAGTGTTGTATAGCCACATAATACATAAACAACTATACACGGAAACATAGTCAACATAATGACGAACGAACACTCTTCTTTAGAAAAATATACCTCTCACACTTTATTCTCGAAAGGGTTGCGAAAGGGTTGCTGTTGGTTATGTGTGAGAGGTGAGTTGGAAACGGAACAGACTGCCACATATTGACCCCAAGTTTCTCTGACTATAGCAGCATATCTTCCTCATTCTGCTGGGCAGCTCAACCGGGGTTCTGAGGGCTCAAGCCCTCTGTCTGGAGCTGGCTCTCACTACGGCATCTTGTCCCCAACTGCGACTGGAACTCGAACTGTGACAGCAACTCGAACTGAACTCTGCCTGCCTCGAACTCCAACTGCAACTGCCTCAAACTGAACTGACTGTCTGCCTGCCTCGAACTCCAACTAACTCAAACAATCTGTGGCACCTGGTTATATAATTGTTTGATACCCACCTGCTTCCTGTGGGCGTCGCATCTGCACCGAATTCAACCATGTCCACAGGTCAAGGTGATATTCCGACATCTTCGACCGGATGCACCTGTTTCTTGATTGACGGCTCGGTCGAAAGTCAATATGTTACAGCCGGGAATTTTCAGCCAGCACGGGGAATCATTAGGCTATCGTCCTAGTTGAAAATCGTAACTTGATACGGGTCGCCCGTCGGTCAAGCAAGCTTCGGCTGCTATGACTCTGAGACACAATTGTATCGTCTTGCCAGGGTTATAAGTAAACTAATCTGAGGTGCCTTTGAAAATGCTCTGACTTTATAGTATTTGCCGGGATCACGTAGGAAAGGGACCGCGTATTATTTCATGACACCTGATTGATCAAAAAATGTTGTCGAGTGTTTTGATTTTTTAAAAAAACTTCTTGAATTTTCTTGAACACGTGTGTGGGCGTTTTTAGGTTTACAATTGCGCCAAAATTACATTTTTCTAGAATGTTCTTTGACGAGGAAATTGTATCATTTCTTACAATGACCTTGTTTTTTTAAAGATCCGTATTGTTGTTGAGTTTCACGAGGATAATGCAAGACCCCATACAGTAGAAAAAACAGCGGAAAACATCTGTTTGTTTGGTTGGGAACAATTACTACATTCTCCTAACAGTCCATATCTGGACTTAGTTTGATTTCCACTTGTTGGTGAAACAATTTTTACAAAAAAATAAAATGAAAATAAGAATAAAACAACAATATCTTTCAAATAATTCCCGAGTGGAACAAAGTTTTTAAGCGATTATAAAGTGATGAGTATGTCGCAATCCGTTCACAAACATAAACAGATCGGATTACTCACACCCCTACTAACACGACATCCGACTATGACCGGAAATAATGAATCCCTATACAACCCTGACCAGCCGTTACAGCTAAGTAAGGGAATAAGTTACATTTAACAACATTACAGAACACGCCTGTCAAAAGTAACTCTATCAAAATGGAGTAAATTATCTTTGGTAGTCTATATCAGACTAAAGAAGGTCTTTATTTCTACACCCATTTTTAATAGACGAACTTTGTGTTTACGTAGCCCGAGAGTGTGACATAGTTTTCCTTTTATATAAACAAGGCACCGGCGGCGAAAAAAAAATTAGAGGTCGTTTTTCGACGCTCTCGGGAGCCCGTTCGAGCTCCGCAAAGGAACAATGGCAGACTTGAGGCTGTAAGGCTCCCAGTTTCGGCTGGGTTATCTCCGAGTGGGCGAGCTGCAACATTAACTCCTTTGTCCTCTATGTATAGCACTAGACCTTGCTGTCTAGTTCAAGCTATAACCCGGCATACGTGCTCGGACCAGATTCGGGTTCGTGAAACTGCTTGCCTCATTAGACCCACATTGCACTTAGTGGGTCAATAAGCAGCACAGACCAGCAGGCTTCGAGCCTCGGCTCGTTCCCGACCTTCCCCTCCACTTTATCCCCACTTTAATCGGCCTTTGGGCTTTTCACCTTGAGTCAAGTCTTATTTGGTGGGAGACATTGGCAAATATCGCTCTCAGGAGTCCGCTCTCAGAGCGAGGCTCTCCAAGACTGAATTCTACATCTCGTGGTCGCATTCGCCTTACTTCAGGGCTGAATCCCACTCATGGTCGCATTCGCATTCCATCACGTAGATATGCAAAAAGGTCCTTTTAAGGACCATTAGAGGTCCCCTTCTGCTGGTTGGAGTATCTCTGACGGTCCTTACAGACTCGTCGAAGTAGACGGCCTGGCGGCACACACGAAGAGGACCCTAAGACGACCCGGTCTTAACCAATTCGGTCAGTTCCGTTGTCCGTTCGTTCGCTCGGCTGTATAGCGCGAAAGGCACGGGTTAGCCTTTAGCTACCACTTCCCTCTCTGCGCAGCGCTAAGATACTGCCAATCTTAGCTGTAGCCTCCCGGACTGTTCGCTCGATACGTCCGCACAGCTCTGGTACGGAAAGCCTTAGCTACCATCTCCGATACGTTCGCACAGCTTTAGCACGGAAAAGCCTTAGCTACCATCTCCGATACGTCTGCACAGCTTTGGCACGGCATAGCCTTAGCTACCGTTTCCGATACGTCTGCACATCTAGGGGCACGATAAAGCCCTAGATTTACCGTATTCGCTCGCTCGATTTTCCGTGTGCTAAGGCCTGGCAAACCTTAGCCACGGTTACCTTGTCCGTTCACTTGGTCCGCCGTTCTGAGAAACGGTTAAGTCTTAGTCACCACGCTCGCTCGACTCTACGCGACCAATCTGCCAACACCAGCTTCGACCACGACATGCTCCAGCAATGCAGCAATGTTCACGTACGACTCGCTGTACGGACTGCCTACCTCAACGACAGCATGCTCTAGCATTGCAGGATCTAGCCCACGTGCGATTCGCTGTACAGGCTAGCAACCACATCGACACCCCCGGTTAATCCAACGCACTGTCAAAAACCGGGACATCGATCTACCGACTCGACCAACATCAGCTACCCGCAACGAAAGTCTTGCTGTACCTCTACGACTCGTCCAACATCAGCTACTCACATCGAAACTCTAACTGCACCTTCTCTACAACTTCAACCATACCATCTACCGACATCACCCATCTAACTGAAGACATAACAACAACCACGAACTTTACATACGCCCTTGTAAATACGACAAATAAATTGTCATCATTGTTATATTGTTACCTCACCTTTGTTTCCTTCATTGTCTTTTGACTGTTATTACTCGCCCGCTTAACTTAAATCATTTGCGGTGTCGACGTGTTTATCGGCTCGGCAACAAGTATTGTGAGCTAAAAAATCAGTAAATTCAATGATTTATGTACTGAGGGAATGCGAAAGCTTTTTTAAGAGAAAAATGTCTTTTAAAAAATGGAGATTGTATTGAAAAATAAAGGAATTTTTCCTAGGTAAAATGTAAGTCGTTATAACGCAAAATTTCCCTTTTTTATCGTATGACCCTTGTACATATATACTCACACACTGACACGTGCATATATATATATATATATATATATAGTCATCCACAGACAGATCTGTTTCGTTCTATCAGAACTCATCAGTGTGGCTAGACAGTATATATATATATATATATATGGATGACTTATTCAAACCATGCGTCCAAACCACATCGCCCTTCTTGTGGTTAGTAAACAAAGGGAAACGGTGTGCTAAGATTGAAATTTTGGACCCCGTGTTTGAAAATCAGCTACTGAACCAAAACCAAAATTATTCAGATGCAAAAGCACTGTCAACATAACGACTTTTAATGTTAGAACTTTCAACACAATAAATCGGCGACCTAAGGTCACAGCAACAGCAGAATATAGATATCACATACGTATTATAACGTAGATATTATTACCAAAGTAAACCAGAAATAGAATTCAACGATCCAGATGATAGATGAACATTTGTGTCGTCATCTGCATGGGTAAACTCCGTCAATACTGCTGTTATATGACCGAAAGAGATCTCTTCTAATCTATCGTACACAGATAATAATGATTCCAACTAGTTTCCACGAGAGCATTTACCGGATGTTATCGGTGCTGAGACTTTCTTCAAAATGGAAAAAAGGGGTTTCTGCGCTTAGGATCAGTGCACAGTGAAATGCCAATGAAATTTGTCAAAAAATAAAAATAATTAAACGTAATTTTTCGGCCAATCCATGACCTTCGCGGTAAAAAGCAAAGAAAACCCAATTTAATTCGATCAGAAGAAAAAAACGATATAAAAGCAGAGACAGATAAAAAGAAGGCAGACGACACCAACAAACTCGAAACTCCAACTCTGAGAGAGAGAGAGAGAGAGAGAGAGAAACGAAACTCGAAACCACGCATCACCCACATTGACTTTCCTTTTCTCCGGTTTGAAGGAAGCGACCAAACCGTAAATCACTACACACCCCTCTCCTATCCACACTCGTAACATCTAATTGACTGCATACGTGTAAGTCTGACAATCCTACCACTATTAAGCACAGGATTTAAAAAAAAAAATTAATTCCATATCAACACGTTCATACAAACTCTGTTATTTTAAACATTTTACTTATTTGTTTTACATAAAATTGTTAACATTTTTACGTGCCTTTGTGTTCTTTGTTTTTGCAACTGTATTTTTGTAATTTCCTTGCAACAGTACGTTGATATAGCACCACTATCAAAATGCTTCTTAGTACTCGTGCAACAAAATCACCAAATATCATATACGTAATCCTACTGAGAATAATGTGTGCTAAAGATTAATATCAACGCTTGTCTCATGCCACAGTCCCATCAATGCTAGTAATGAAACGGATATCACCACCTTCTAAAACTGGCTATCTTCCCTTGTCCGAAGGTTGACTAGGTTCTTAAGCCTTGATTAGGCAACTAGTCTAGGAGAAGGAAAACTCTGAATTCAAACTTGTTAAACTCCGCTTAAAATTTGACCTTGTGTCATATCCTGCCCGAGCGGAGGGGTTGGTAAATAGGATCTTCCCTTGTCCGACACATTATCAAAAACAACGTTCTGATCATCAATAATGACCTAAATATTCAAATAAGCAAATAATAAATTCTGATTACTCAACTCAATGTTGAATATCAAGCAAGTTTTTCACTCGAGAAATGTCTTGCATGCCAAAAGCCTAAATTTCAAAAAAAAGGGAGGGAAAACTATGGACTTACACCTATCCATAATATGATAAAGCTCAGCTAAATTATATATACATAAACAAAAAGTGAATAAATAGCGCAATGAACAGTGAGGCATACTCCTCTTTCGATAGAGTATCTTCTGATCCCAGAATTGTCTTTGCAAAGTTTTGCCTGAGCCTGCCCAGAAACAAGAAACAAACTGATAAAGCTTCACGGTATGACAGGTTCTCCCCTCCAACAGTTATATTAGAAATCAATTTACGGTAACTGAAAGAAATAAGTTTAATATTCTTTAAGAGACATATGAAAGACATAACCCAAATGACGAACATGAAAACTCTGTTATTGCCTAGCAACCGAGTGTATACTAGCCAAACCAATAGCCGAATATAGAGTTCCCTGGGAGTCAATTGCAATTAGTGAAAAACGAGATAACACAAAAAAAAAACATCGTTAACTTATAAAAGAAACCCCACAAATCCAAATGTACAAAAACTTTAGAAAGCCCAGAAAGAATAAACTAACACATACCAAACAGGAAACAAGGATAGATTCACGGCCAAATCAATAAAGTCTGAAATTCAGTAGAATATAGAAAATTACGATTAACTTGGCAAAGAGTAAATGAAGTGAGTCAAAAGAAAAGCCCCTCGAAAGCAACTCTAAAAGCTGCAAGTCAAGAAGAAAGACTTAACAAGTGGAAAGAACATTGGAGACACTCCAGAAAGAGCTGATAAACCTACCGAAAAAAATATTAACGGCCAACTTGACATCAAACTAAAACAGTTTACGGAGGAAGAATTTAACGCAGTACCGAAAAAAAATGTAGAGAAGCTTAAGCTCAAAGAGAACAAACAAAAACATACTAAAAAGAACAACTAGAATACATTCAAGGCCAAATCAATTAAATCAGAAATTCGTTGGAATCTAGACAATCACGAATAGCATGGTGGACATTAAATGAAGTAAGTTGAAGGAAAAACTCCTTGAGAGCAAATCTAAAAGCTGCTAGCCAAGAAGAAAGACTTCGTAAGAGAAGGGAACATTTCCAGAATCACCTGGGAAACACCCCTGAAATCACTGATAAACCAACCGAATATATATATATATATATATATATATATATATATATATATCATCATATCAAGTTATCATGAAGTCGCGCCGACAGCACGGATTTACCTGACTCTCTCTCTCTCTATATATATATATATATCCATCCATCTTTATCATCGATGTTTCAGCAGGTCCTCCAAACTACATCCAGTGTCAGCATAGAACTAATGTAAATAATTTCTTTTATATATATATATATATATATAAGTTCTTATATATATATATATAAGTTCTTATATATATATAACTATTTTAGTTTAGGGCATTGTAGATTTTGGCCGCTATGGATGTAAGTGTTATACCTCGCTAGTTCTTGACTAATCCGAGGTCACCCTTTTTAGTGAGGGGAGGATGCATCCCTTCATCCATCTGTCTATCGGATTTTGATTATAGACTGCGTTGCAGTGTCGGAGCAGTACGTCGTCGAATTGTCTGGTCTTCCATACTTCTGGGGGAATCTCGTCAAGCCCTGCAGCTTTCCTATTTTTAATTTTTCTAAGAACCGAGTCGAGTTCTTCTTTGGTGAACGGACCTAGTTTAATGTCCAATTGCTAACTGATAATTCTGGTGATCGGTTCATGTGTAACTTTCGGTTGGTTTCCTAGTAGATTTTCGAAATGCTGTTTCCACAGTTTTATTCTTTCTTGTCGGTTTGCAGCTTTCAATTTTGCTTTGGTTGTGCTCTTCCTTCAACTCACTTCGTTTATTGTTTGCCTGGCTATCCTAGATTGCCTATCTTCCACCGAGTCTCTAATCTTATTTTTGATTTTGTATGTATTCCGTCTGTTCTTTGAGATATATGCCTGTTAATTGATATTGTGCCTTTTTTAGTTTTCGGGTATTTAACCCAAAATCGACAACATCCTTAGGAAAAACCAAAATGGCTTTCGAAGAAATAGATCCCCGACCTCACAAATATTGACCATCCGTAGAATCCTTGAAAGCGTACGGGCAAAAAACCTACAGGCTACATTATTATTTGTCGACTTTACCAAGGCCTTCGATTCCATTCACAGAGGGAAGATGGAACAAATCCGACAAACATACGGCCTACCAAAAGAAACCGTAGCAGTAATAACGATTCTCTACAGAAACACCAAAGTGAAAGTACATTCAGTACACAGAATACTTTGACATTGTAGCAAGAGTACTACAAGGGGACACGCTAGCCCCATACCTCTTTATCATCTGTCTAGACTACGTGCTTAGAACTTTGATTGATAAAATCAGAGAAAACGGCTTCGAGCTAAAAAAGAAAAGAAGCAGAATGTACCCCGCAAAAACAATTACCGACGCCGACTATGCCGATGACATAGCGTTACTGGCGAATACACCTAACCAAGCTGAAACACTACTGCATAGTTTGGAACGAGCCGCCGCAAGCATTGTCCTCCATGTCAATGCACACAAAACTGAATATATGTGCTATAATCAAACAGGCGACACTTCCACACTAGACGGAACCTCTCTGAAACTGGTAGACAAATTCACCTACATAGGAAGCAGTGTCTCATCAATCGAAAAAGACATCGATACACGGCTAACGAAGGCATGGACAGCTATCGATGAGCTATCGATCATATGGAAATCAGACCTCACCGATAAAATTAAACGCAGTTTCTTCCAGGCAGCGGTCGTATCGATACTGCTATATGGATGCACTACTTGAATGCTAACTAAACGGCTGAAGAAGAAACTAGACGGCAATACACAAGAGTGTTGAGAGCAATATTGAACAAGTCCTGGCAACACCCCACAAGACACCAACTATACGGCCACTTGCCTCCCATCACGAAAACTGTTCAAGTTAGACGAACCAGACTGGCAGGACACTGCTGGAGAAGCAAGGACGAGCTCATAAGGGATGTACTCCTATGAATCCCCGCATATGGCCAAGCAAAAGCTGGACGAACAGCTCGAACATACATACAGCAGCTATGTGAGGATACGGGATGTAGCCCTGAAGACCTACCAGAGGCGATGAACGATAGGGAGAAGTGGCGAGAGAGGGTCAGGGATATCCGCGCCAGCGGCACGACATGATGATGATGATGATTTTAGTTTAACATTGATTAGGAAGGTCAAATTCATTAAAAAAAGCATATACGATTGGTATCCACTGGTGTGCCTCCAAACTTACATGTTAGAGACCTGGAACTTTTGTGAGGAAAATGAATTTTAAAAATTCATTCTACCCAGAGAATCCTTGACAAATCTTGATGAAATTTAACACGTAAACATGAGTATATTAAAGGGTTTTGGAGATTGACCGTGAAAAGATGTGTGCAATGGAACCTCTCTTGCTCCCCGGGTAATTTTAGCTTAAAATTTGTCTGAAAGGAAACCAAATCCATTTGTATATATATATATATAGACAGTTCTATTTCAAACAATTCAGTTAAGTATTAGTATAGTTGTTTTGTTTACACACAGTTAAATGTCAAAAAAGTTCTATTTCAAACAATTCAGTTTTGTAAAAGTATAATTTTTTGTTTACACACAGTGAAATGTAAAAACAATTACGCAGTTTAATTCAATTTGACCGCGAGATAGGACCCTATCAGGTGCTACCATTCCAGGCTAGAGTGGACCTGAGAGCGATGGCAATGAAGAAGTACTCTGCATTCCCCAAAGCTCCTCTGTCAAATAGTTTAGTGTCATATCCTGGACACTCGTTAGGGGAGTTTTACTCCTCTGCAGAGATGCAGTCGGTGTATTCTACAGCCCCAGCCGACTGGGCCATCCAAGACACTCGTTGGGGGAGTTTTAACCCTCTGTAGAGAAGCAGTCGGTGTATTCTACACCCCCAACCTACTGAGTCAGAGACTTTTCTGAAGACAATTTATAAAATTCATTGGTACAGAAAGTAAAAGTAAAGTTGGCGACCTTAGTCGAAGGTGACTCGAAGGCTCTCTTTTCAATATCTACTACACTGAGGTGTAGAGGAGGGTACTACTCCAGTCCCTGGATAGCTCTACTTAGCCCTTGATCCTTACCTTATAATGCTGAGTGTTAAGCAAGGGGGGATAAAGTACCATTTTTTGAGTCTTTGGTATGACTCGACCTGGCACTGAACCCCGGTCTTCCGACCATTGGCGAACACTATACTCATCTGGCCAATGGCCCGGGAATAAGAATGAATTAATTAATTTTTGTTTAAGAAAATGTAATTTCCATATCTTTTTTCCCCCAGCAAAACCAGATTCTTCTCGTATACTGGTAAATATATGAGTACATATATATCTAATAGATAGGTTGGGTAAAAAAATTTGAATACACTCGTGTTCAATGCTACAAGTTTTGTGTGTCGGGAGATAAAAAACAATTTATTCTTTCCGTCGCATAATAAATGTTTGTTCGTCAGTTACATTGAAAGGATGCAATTCAATCATTTTTTTTTTCTCTTGTCATACAATAATTCATTCATAAGTGACTATTGTCTTAAATTATTTATATTTACTTACTTTACTTTAATTTAAGTGCGTATCATTCATACCGGAATAAAAGCACTTACCAGACCAACCCAGTTCGACCAAAATGTTCCCAAAGCCTCTTCATTAAGTCACAACTCTTCCCAACGCCAAAAAAGCCACTCTGTAAAGGACACGAAAAGGCCGAAACATTGGATAACAATGGAAACGAGATTATTACATTTCTTTGTTATTTTGCTTTTAATATTTTATCTTTGTTTGCAACAATGTGAGTATTTACTTTCATTATTATATTTTCTTTTATGATAAGACACCATTTAAGAATCAATGTTTATGTAAATTATATAGTCTTACCTTTTTTTTACTGTGTTCAAGTGTTTATTTTTTTTTTTTTAAATATGCTATCTGAGTAATAATCAGGTTTTTACAAGACTGTCAGAAAGACTGTCGCATATATATATATATATATATATATATATATATATATATATATATATATATATATATATAATGTGTGTGTGTGTGTGTGTAGTATACACATACACTAAACACCACTTATACGCCTACACACAATAATACGCAACTATAACCCCCCCACACACACACACAAGCACACATAAAGATTTGAACACAATTCCAAAGGGTTTTTTTAACTATATTTTTCGATTTTTTCGATTTCTTCATTTTCTTTCGTTATCTGCCTGATGATTGTTGTTTGTAAAACTTCATGAAACCTAAACTTCCATAGCATTAGATATATAAAATCTAATATATATATATATATTGACATGACAAGTAAATAGACGTTCATATAAACTTGAAAGTTTATTTCGAATATTAATTGTTTAATGAAAGTATTACAATAAAGTACAAATACTTATTTACTAATATTTAGTTGACATCCCCTTAAAGTTTTTTTTTAATGCGATGACTCTTTTAGGCATATTTGATATTGGTTGGACGAAGAAGTAGTTTCTTTCTTGCAGCTCTGCTCTAGTAGCCTAGTTAGTGAAGATACCTAACATCTTTTTTTTGGTATGTTAGAGGCCTTGCAACGAGAATTATTCTCAACATTTCTCTTAACAAGATGCAGGGTCCTATCAGAGGGCAATGGACGGCCTGAGCGAGATGCTGAGCGGTCCTTACCCTCTCTATTAAATTTTACAATCACCCTATTAACAGTGGAAAATAGGATTGAAAGGTTTGCTGATAATTTACGTTGACTGGGTCCGCCTTCATTGTGACCCATAATACGACCTTGCTGAAATTCTGAAACTTCTAACGCTCTTTTTGTCTGTGGCACGATGCAGTAATTATATATGGAACCTGAAATAGAAAAACTTGGTATAAACAAGAGTTGAAACAAGTTATATTCATTTTGGGCATAACATAAGAATTAAAATGTACTTTGAGATGGTGTCTATCTACATCTATCATGTTTGTGTATATGTAAAGAACAGACAAAAATATGAAATAGAATTTAAAAAATTAATAAGTCAAAAATTGAAGACGTTAATCATTTGGTTGAGATTTTATTTTGCGCAGTAGAAAATAAACTTTTTGTCTGTGTAGATATTTACCAACCTAGTCTGGTTCAAGAACCGGGAGACTTGAGTTCAATCCCAGGTTGAATCATACCAAAAACTTTTAAAATGGTACTTGATACCTCCTTGCTTAACACTCAGCAATATAAGGTACGTATCAAGGGTAAAGTGGAGGGAAAGGAGTAGCGCCCTCCCCTACACCTTGGTGTAGTAGCTATTGAAAAGGGAGCCTTTGGGTCGCCATCGACTACGGTCGCCAACTTTACTTTTTACTTACAAATATTTGTACGGGTTGGCAAAATTAGCTCGCTCGTAACTGTGTCTTGTTTGCTGTTATTGCTGCACAGTAAAATCAATAATGTTGAAACCAACGAGTAATATTTCACTATCCACCTCCAAGGTGTTGTACCTCCAGGTTAATCCAGGCATCTTCGTTAGAAGGTAATACTAAAAAGAAATTTGGAGATAAGAATACTTTTGGTAAAGAGGAGGGAAAGGAGTAGCGCCCTCCCCTACACCTTGGTGTAGTAGCTATTGAAAAGTGAGCCTTTGGGTCGCCATCGACTACGGTCGCCAACTTTACTTTTTACTTACACATATTTGTACGGGTTGGCAAAATATAAGTGATATTTCACTATCCACCTCCAAGGTGTTGTACCTCCAGGTTCATCCAGGCATCTTCGTTAGAAGGTAATACTAAAAAAAAATTTGGAGATCAGAATACTTTTGGTACCGACAAAGATAAAAATTGTAGTTGTATATTGTGAAAGGCCTTAGGTCAACAGATAGATAGATAGATAGATAGATAGGAAGGATGCCCGTGGTGTAATGGTTATTGTCGAAGGAAAAGGACCCGGCGACACGAGTTCAAATCCTGGACGAGGCTGATTGCTTTTCACATAGCACTAATACGCTCGGGAAAGGTATGAATCCAATTATTCTCCCTCCAGCTATGGGTAAATAGTAGGGCAGACTGATTTCTTTAGCTTTAGAGAGGCAACTAGTCTAGGAGAAGGAAAACTCTGAATTCAAACCTGTTAAACTCTGCTTAAAAATTGACCTTGTGTCATATCCTGCCCGAGCAGAGTTAGTAAAGATAGATAGATAGATAGATAGATAGATAAGAGGAAGGGCACAAAAATGTACACACATTTGAAATCCATGGAACCAAATATTCAAGATAATATTTATATCAAAACTCCAATATAAATTTATGATTTTTCTTGCCAATGTTTGAGATAGATTTCTCAATTAATTAATTAATTAATCATATCAAAAGAACCAAACTACACCTCATTCACATCATAGATTTTATTAGTACATCAGTTACTGATAGAGACTGAATAGCCTTGATATTTAATATTTTGTTAAATCTCGAACACAACAACTGACGTCAGAAGCAAATATTCTTAAAGTGTCAAGAACTCGTCAGTCCCATGAATATATCCTTCACTCCCTTATTGTTTTACAAGTGTCGTTTGAGGTCATAGACAAAAATAGTGCGTAAATTAAATGACGAAAACGATGAAAAGATGGAAGAAAAAAAAAAAAGAATTCAAATGAATTCACTGAGAAAAAAAAGAGTTTAATCACTTTTTGAAAAAGACAATATTTTATTTACCTGTCAGATCCTTTTTCTCCAACTTTTTATACAATAGACAAACTCACAATTGGGTTAAGTTAAGCTTAATTTCAATTAAGAATCAACAACAAGTATATGGGGGTTGAGCACTCTGGCGAAGGAATTTACGGCTGCCGCTCGCATAATGCAAAGCTCTTCGAACGAATTGAGCATTCTGGTATCCGGTAAGGTATAAAATGTAAACAAACTAACGCTACTACTTAATACCTTATAATTCCCTAGCTGACGTGGTACGCTTGTTGGTGGAGCGGTCTGATACTAAGTCTAACGTAAAGTTGGGCGTGTTTCGATCCCAGCCACACTGAAGAGTTGTGAATGACAATATATATATATATATATATATATATATATATATATATATATATATATATATATCCTCCAAGTGAAAAGTAACGAGTATGTACCATTTCTCATAAATACGTAGGAGACTGTTGTGAGGGTTGTAATTTATGCTAAGTCGAGACTGCCTGAAGTGAGTGCCGAGGAAGCATAGCCGACCCTTCTCGAAACTCAGGAGGCCTTCCCCCAAGGCTTTAACCCTCCTTAGAAAGGCTATGTTCATCGCCTGCTGTCTGAGGAGTCACCGGGCGTGCTCTAGGCAACGACCCTGCACTCGGACCCACCTTAAAAAGCCTTGTGCTATACTCGTCCGGTTGGTGGGACGTACGACAAATACCAATTCATGCTGACTTAGTAGTCACCTCTAGCAGTCGGTACCTTTACGCTGCTGGCGAGTATTGTATTTTGTTGATGTTATAAATATTTCCATTTCATTCTCAAACTCCGTTTTGGTTATTTCTCATTCAGTAACCTTTTGTCAGGTAACAGCATATATATGTATATATATGTACATGTATATATAGCAGTACCCGTAACAAATCATGGTATCATTTACCTGGGGATCGGTATTTCTGCCTCGGATCAAAGTATCTGTACGCTCTGCTCAAAATCAAAATGTTATCTAGGGATCAGAATGTAATATATGTATGCTTAGCAAAAGTGTTACACACACAACTTATATGAAATTTTTCTGCATCCACAAATTTTTGGGACTTGATTATTAATTCATTTATTAATTTATTTTGCCTAAATTTTATTTAGAACACTTCAAGTTAGAAATGCAGTTTTACATTTCATTCGCAATTGGTGTTTCTGAAATATTCAGTTTTGAAATATTTTTGCTTATTCGTAGAAGAAAATGTCATCACAAAATTTTCTACTAGGTACACAATCAGCTTTTGTATATTTTTTTGTTCGTTTTCAATAATTGCTGCATGTATGGAATGCAATGTTATCATCATATATAATTATATTGTTTAGATTATTAAAAGAATATATAATATCTAAGTTATTATTAGTATATATATTAATAATATAATCCTATAAGCTCTTCTGTTATAGATGCTCATATTCATATACAATGATTTGCATGTACACGGTTGTGTATGTATAGTATATGTACAGTTAACGACGAAATTATTCGTACACCCATCAATTTGAATATTTTTATTCATTTCTCAAAATCTAAAGTTTGTATGATGTCAGGTTTCTTACTTGTTAGTAAGCACAAAAAACAAAAGGAATATAAAACTCAATTTTCGGAACAATAGGTTAAATACAACAAATTTGACAGGCAAATTATGCAAAATTGAAAACGACAAAATTATTCATACAGTAGAAAACATCGTTTTAAATTTGATTCGTGTAAGTATAAGTAATTTACAAAATTATTATGTCGGTGAAGCCTTCAGTAGTATATTCGTGATAATTCCAACAAAGAACATCACGAGGTACATAGAGTGTCATAATTGTTATTCGTACGTTAACAACATGATGGGGGAGACAAAGGAGCTTAGCGTTGACTTGAGACAGAGAATTATTAACTTCCACAAGTCGGAAAATAAGTACTACACCATTTTAAACTAGTTAGCTATCCTTATATCAACAGTACCGTTCGTTATAAAGAAGTTTAGACAGTTTGACACGACAGAGATTTTGCCTGGGTGTGAAAGAAAAGCAAAATCGTCACCGAGAACAACACGAAGACTGTGTTTCGATGTTAACAAACCCAAGAGTTATATTGAAAGACATCACCAAAGGTTTGGGTACGATGGGTATCCTCGTAAGTACTCGTACAATACAACGTGGTTTAGATAGAAATAGGTTGTATGGAAACGGACCACGACGAACCCCTCTTCAAAAACTATGTCACAATGTTGCGCAGTTTGATTTTGCCAAAACGTTCTTGAACAAAAAAATGCTTTTGGGAGCAAGTTCTACAGAATAATGAAAGAAAAATTGAATTTTTGTACATAATGATGGATAGAAGATTGGGGGCAAGAAAGGTGAGGCTTTCCTTCCAAAGATCACAGGGCCAACTTTGCAACATGGTGGTGGTGTGATGATGCTTTGGGTTTGTTTTTTCCTCAAGAAGGACTGGACAACTAATTGCAATAAGAGGAATAATGAAATCTGAAAACTATATCAAATTCTAGACGAAAATCTACAGCGATCAGTGCAAAATCATGATCTTGGTCGGCAATTTATTTTCCGACCAGATTATGATCCCAAACATCAGTGACTGCGTGGCTTCAGAAAAAGAATATTGTTCTGCAATTGCTTTCAATGAGTCCTGACTTGAACCCTATTGAAAAATCTATGGTAAGAATTGAAATTTCGAATATTTTGTCGGCCCCGCCCAAAAACTTTCGGAATTAGAAAGTGTAACCATTGAAAAAATCCCAGAAATGACTTGTTCAAATCTTATCAAAAACTTTAGAAAATAATCGCAGAAAGTTATAAAGATGAGAGGCCATGCTTGTTGACTGCTAATATTGTGAAACTTGTTAAATTGTTTCAATTGTTCATACTCTACGAATAATTCTTTTAAAACTTTAACCTATCCTTCTCAAAATTGAGTTTTATATTCCCTTTTTTGTACTTGATAACTTATGAAAGTCTAGCATAATACGAGCATTAAATGGGTTAAAATATGTGATATGTATAAGTTTACGAATAATTTCGTCGTTGACACTATATAATTTATGATGATAAAAGACGATGACAGCTGTTTATTAAAAGAACTTTTAGTTAAATAAATTGGGACTTTAACAAAGAAACTAAAAGTTTGCTTAATACTATATATACATTGTAGAAAAGATAATATGTCACTTACATTTATGACTATAATGTTACAAATGCCGTTACAATTTTGAATAAAGATTCCAATTTTTTTTCTTTTCAAAGGTAAAACTGACCAAGTTCGGGCATTTAAGAAATCTTGTGACCAAGTTATAGACTGTGGAACAAATCACGTAATTGCAATTGCTGATGTCATTAAGAATAAAATGCATCGTGTAGCTGCAAAAAACAGGTGCAATGGGCAACAGAAATGTTACCTTCCCGAGGCAAATTGTTCAATAGAATATTACTGCATTGACAGTAAGTTATCTTCTCTTTGTTTCTTTTGGTGACCATTAATGTTAACTTACATCTAATTTATTTTATCATTAATTCTAATAAATAACTGCATGAATAAATAGATAGATTGATGCGGAGCCGATAAACACGTTGACCCCGCAAATCAGTTTATGGTTTAGCATGCGAGTAATGACAGCCAAAAGACAATGAAGGAAACAAAGGTAAGGTAACAATATAACAAAGATGACAATTTATTTTTCGTGTTTACAAAGGTCGTATGTAAGTTCTTGATAGTTGTTGGTGTCGTCAGCTAGATGGTTGGTGTCAGTAGCTGGTACGGTCTAAGTCGTACATAGGTAGCTAGATGTTCGAAGCGAGTAGCTGATGTTGGTAGGAGTCGTAGAGGTGCAGCTGAATGTTCAATGCAAGTAGTTGATATTGGTCGAGTTGTAGAGGTGCAGCTGAACGTTCGATGCGAGTAGCTGGTGTTGGTCGAAGTCGAAGTTGATAGTACCAAAATGGTCGTGCCTTTGTTGTGTTAAGGTACTCGAACGGACAAGGGAATCAACAGCTAAAGCTAACCCGTGCTTTAGCACAGCGCAGCCGTGCAAACGGACAAGAGAACTGACAGCTAAAGCTAACCCGTGCTTTAGGGCTGCGTAGCGAAGCGGACGAACAGACAACGGAACCGACCGAATGGCTAAGACCGGATGATCTTAGAGTCCTCTTGTGTGTGCCGCCTGGCCATCTGCTTCGAAGAGTTCGTAAGGACTGTCAGAGATACTTCGACTCGCAGAAGGGGACAGCCCAGCCGAAATTGGGAGCCTTACGGCCTCAAGTCTGCCATTGTTCCTTTTCGGAGCTACGCTCTGAACCAAGCTCCGGGGTGCTGTAAAAAGCGTGCCGATATTTGCCAATGTCTCCCACCGGATAAGGCTTGACACAAGGTCAAAAGCCCGAGGGGCGATTAAAGTGGGGATAAAGGGGGGGAGGTCGGGCACGAGTCGAAGCTCGAACCCTGTTGCTCATCGGCTCACTTAGTGCAATGTGAGCCTGATGAGCCAAGCTGTTTCACGAACCCAAATGTGGGTCCGGGCACGGGTGCCGGGTTATAGCTTGAACTAGACAGCAAGGTCTAGGGCTATACATTGGGTACAAAGGAGTCAATGTTGCAGCTCGCCCACCCGGAAGTAGCCCGGCCGAAATAGCAGCCTTACGGCCTCAAGTCTGTCATTGTTCCTTTTCGGAGCCACGCTCTGAACCAATGCCCAGAGCAGGCTCCGGAGTGCTTTTATTTGTCGCTGCCTCCCACCAGACACGACGTGACACAAGGTCAAAAGCCCGAAGGCCGATTAAAGTGGGGATAAAGGGGAGGGGAGGTCGGGAACGAGCCGAGACTCGAACCCTGCTGGTCAGTGCTGCTCATCGGCTCACTTAGTGCAATGTGAGCCTGATGAGGCAAGCAGTTTCACGAACCCAAATGTGGGTCCTGGCACGTATGCCAGTTTACGGCTTAAACTAGACGCTCGGTCTAGTGCCGTACATGGGTGACAAAGGAGACAAAAGTTCAGCTCGCCCACCCGAGGGTAGCCTAGTCGAAACTAGGTGCCTAATAAAAGGCCCCAAGTCTGCCATTGTTCCTTTTGCAGAGCCACGCTCCGGACCGAAGTCCAAAACAGGCTCCGGGGTGCTGTAAAACAGCGTGCCGTTTATTTGTCGCTGCCTCCCACCAGACACGACTTGACACAAGGTCAAAAGCCCGAAGGCCGATTAAAATGGGGATAAAGGGGAGGGGAAGGTCGGGAAGGAGCCGAGACTCGAACCCTGCTAGTCATTGACCCACTAAGTGCAATGTGGATCTAATGAGTCAAGCCGTATCACGGACCTAAATCTAGGTCCGGGCACGTATGCCAGCATATAGCTTGAACTAGACCGTGAGGTCTAGTGCTATACAAGGCGTGCAAACGGATCTGCAAAAGTAGCTCGCCCAGCCAAAGCTGGGGGCCTATTCGGCCCCGAGTCTGCTCTTGGTTTCTTACTGATATCCAACTGGAGCAGTGACAGTGTAACAGGTTTGCCTAAGCGTAAAGTTCATCTTTTAAGAGATAGAAGTGAAAGTACAGTTCTTCTTTAGCTAGGGATAGGCTTCGGAAGATAATCCACTTTATTTTGATAGAGTTACTTTTGACAGGGATCCCTATTAATGATGTAAATGTCATTTATTCCCTTTTTTTCTTTTAGTTATTGTGTCAGGTCAGCGTTATATAATGTTTTACATCCGGTCGTAGCCGGATGTAATGTTTAAGGTTTGAGTGATCCGGTTTGTTTACGTTTTTAGGCGGGTCACGACAAGATGAATAAATAGAAGCACTCCGCATGTAATATCTAATTGTTATCTCCCTTAAAATTCATAACGATTAAGACGAGTATGAACAGCTTCCACACTGGTATTCTTGCATTGTAAATTGAACTGAGAATCGCTTTATTCTTTCGATTCTAGTATTTTATTGCTGTTGTGTCAATCAAAAGTATCGTTACGATGTTCCGGTTTTACTGTGCCATGGTATCATCCAAACATATCGGATTATCATTATGCAGATTATTATGAGTATATATTCATGAGTGCGTGAGTTTCAATCGTAAAAGGTGATTAGATGAATATCATATTTACAAGTTCACACATTAATAGAATATGGATTATCATCTGTAGATATACAACAACTCAATCAATTCATTAAGGAAAGTGTCCTTCTAATATTTACAATCAGCCTCGTTATAGAGCAATTGTTAGCAAGCTTGTCTCGCAGATCAATTACTTCTGAATCATGCTTCATTTTTGTGTCCATTTGCCAAATGTAAGCTATGTTTTATAAATAAGTTATGGGTTGTAGGTTGTTGTTGTAGGTTGCCGGTTGTTGTAGTATCTGATTCCATTTGTTCTTTCTATTCTTACCTCATTTAACTTATTGGCTTCTTTGTCTGTAGAAGGTTGCAAAAGAATTGCAGAAGGAAGGAAAGAAAGACAAAGATTCCTTTCAACTCAAAACTTTATTTCTGGGTTTAATACGGCTGTTCTGTGGTGAAATGTCTCCCTAGACACTTTGAAAATAGTCGCATCTCCCAAACAAGACGTTGAAATATATTAGTCATTTTCGATGGGTGATAAGTCCAAAGTCGGTGGTTATGTCCTGTTGGTGTTTTTAGTAAAATTTGTTTCAGCGGTTTCGGCTTGCTAGCAGCAGACATGGCTAAGTGTCAGACAGCAAGACCTGATCAGCACAGTCTAGTGGAAAACCGTTTTACAGTCTGAGGGGTACCGCTAAAATGAGGTAGAGTTTCTAATTAGTGACGTTAAGTATTGTCTTTCTAGCATTCGCGGCTCCGACTTCCTGTCAGAGATTTCTGGGAACTGCTACACGTTTGAATTTATTCTTTTAATTTTTTTCTTTTTCTTTTTATTAATCTCCACAAAGTATTAATACTCCCAGATTTTTTTCGAATTGACGAATAATGAATTGCAACTTAACACAAGAGTCTGAAAAGCTACTCTACTGATTTATTCCTCTATTAAAGTGAACCAGTGATACGTTTTGAAATACTTTTAATGGCATATAAGATCTAATCGTTTATGTTTGTTATTATAGTATTTTGAAATACTGTATTTCATATTACATTTGATTGCAAATTATCTATGCTTAATATTATGGCATTAGACTAGGTACAAGTACTTGTAGTCTACATTAGCCTTCTTCATATAAGACTCAGAAGATATTTTTGTGTCATTTTTCAAAGAGATAGGTCTTATATAACGTTAGCTTGCTACATATAGGCGGCCTTCCAGAGATTTGATTTTTTTCCCGCTCGCTGTTTTAAATTGATTGCTTCGACTGATGTGTGTAGAGAGAGATACGAATTTAGCGTGAATAAAATGCTTGTTATTATTTGGGCGAGGAAAAGTTGTAACGTGCGTTTGTGTGTTTATGTTGAGTTGTTTCCTCGCTAAGTGTGTAATTCCCTCGCTAATTGTTGTTATGTATATAAAGGAGAGAGAAATTCCAAGATGTCGAAGTCGAAATGTTTTTAAGAATAGTTTTTATTTGCAGCATGGAATACTTAGCCTGTGTTTGTGCTGCAAGCCTCATAGGAGAGGAAATAAGTGAAGAGACGAAATGAAGTTATGAGAAAGTTGAGACAGCAGCGTGTGTTGTTAGACGGGCGAGGGATTGTGTTCGCCGTAGTTTAGCGAAAGTCTTATTTGCCGTTGGAGGAAATAAACTTTGAGTCGCCGTGAGTTTTGTGTGTCTGGTAGTTTTGGGGAGAGGCGTGCGTGTCTCCATTAAGGTTACCCAGAGATGAAATGAGAGCTAGGTGCCAGGACCGGATTAGGCATCGTATCGACATAGCCAATTTTGGGGGTGACATGAAGTTGTTCCTGTGTGTGGCGTATTGAATGTATCTAATTCATATTCAACTGGGATTCCTTGGTCTGAGAGAAATAGACGCAAGGAATCCATAAATTAGATAGGTTCCTTCGTGTGTCCATGCTGCTGCTGCTATTGAAGAACCGCCAGTGAGACGTCTGCACTGGGTGGCGTTGTTCAGCCAAAGAGACTGTGTTTGACAGCTTACCCAATTTCTGCAGCCCGGAAAGGAGATCCGGGTTGAATAGGATACGTCATCCTGATTGGGTGAAATTATGCGTCGAATTAAGTTACGCGCCAAACCAAAATTCCTTCTGCTACACGAAAATAGAGAGACTGATATACCGATAGAATACCAAACAAATACACACGTGAATCCTTTCAAATAGGGCGTGCCCGCTTGAGTGCCACCTAGCGAGAGGGGTAGATAATTTGGCGAGCTTTAATAGATATAGTAAGGAATTGAACGGGATAGAAATAGTCCGGGTAGGATGATGATTTAATTTACAACAATGTGTTTCCATATGTTATAAATAAGCGTATGGTTGCAAGGAAAGGACAAAACACAGAGTTGCAAATCAAACAAGAAAACAAGTGAAAAATTTAACAATTACCAGTAACTCCAATCGATGAATAAAACGGACGAAATATTGCATCTGATTTGGAGTTAACTGTTTGATTTATTCAACTTTCTACATATTTCTACCATTTTTGGAACTCTAAAAGATCTTCTCATTTTAAGATATTTTTTCTTCTTTTTTTTTTCATTTAGATCGCTTCGTCCAAAACTGCTCCATTATAAATCAAACAAAAAATATCGAAAACAGTTTTGATTTGATTTGGTGCTACAAAAAAACTAACATAAACCAACCGAAAAAGAAAAGCTACTGCTGGGAATTTCTCGAAGATGTCTACCATCATTGGATAATTCTTCGAGGGTGGATGAAGATTAAGACAAACTCAGATGTAGATGGAAAGTCGATGCTAAATTTCAAGGTGATCAAAAGCTCCAGTAAAAGTAAAGTGTGTACATCGAGCAAATACATTTGGATAATTTATGTTGGTAAGTTGATTAATAGAATATAAGAATTATTTATTTATCTATTAATAATTAATAAAATGAATAATAATTAAATAAATAGTTAAATAAATAAATATATATATATAAATATATATAATATAATATTATAATATTTATAATAATAATAATAATAATATGTCCTAGAAAATGCCATGCATAAACTCCTATGGGACTTTAACATACAAACGGATCACCTAATCCCGGCCAGAAGACCAGACTTAATGGTAATCAACAAAAAAAGAGAACTTGCAAAATAGTCGACTTTGCTGTCCCGGCTGACCACAGAATAAAACTGAAAGAATGTGAAAAGAAGGATAAGTACCTCGACCTTGTTAGGGAATTGAAAAAACTGTGGAGCATGCAGGTGACAATTATACCAATTGTGATTGGTGCGGTTGGATCAGTAACTAAAGGATTACTAAAGGGACTGTAGGACTTGGAAGTTGGCGGCCGGGTGGAAACCATCCAAACGACAGCATTATTGAGAACGGCTAGAATACTAAGAAGAGTCCTGGAGACTTGAGGAGACTTGCTGTCACTCAGACTTCAGTGAAAAACGGCTAGAATACTAAGAAGAGTCCTGGAGACTTGAGGAGACTTGCTGTCACTCAGACTCCAGTGAAAAACGCGAAAGTCGGCTTATTGTGAAGGTTAGGGGCGTGGAAGGTCGGGCATGAGCCGAGACTCGAACCCTGCTGGACTATGCTGGTCACTTGGTACAATGTGGGCCTGATGAGTCTAGCTGGACATGGACTTGTGGTGACCTGTTATTGAAAGGCAAGCAATATAAACGAAATAGAAAAGCTCTAAAGAGGGAATAATAATAATAATAATAATAATATATATATATATATATATATATATATATATATATATATATATATATATATATATATATATAGTTAGATAAATAATTAAATAAATAATTATTAGAATATACAAATAAATGTGACTTTATCGTAGATCGACTACTGAATTAGTCAATATTGTGGCAAATAGTTTGAAATACCATGAAAATCAAGACAAGTTAGATATTAACAGAACAATAACATAAAATGAAAAGCAAATTAATTTTAATGAATAAATGTATTGTACGGGCTGAAATAAAATAAAGGGTATATCATTTTTTTCTTTATGTTTAAGAGCCAATGTTGTGTGAACAACTTTCATTTATTGACCTCTGTCCATTTTTTTCCCAAGTGTTCAAGCTTATCATTAAAAATATCATATTAATAAATTCAGGGAAAACAAAAAAACAGGAATTATATTTCCTGTGGTTACAAGAACATATCAACAGATGAATAGATATAACCGGTTGATGCGGTGGGCCAAGAAATTTGAAATCAGTGCCGAATTATTGAAGGTCGACAGATAAGTGAATGCCTACTGTAGAATTTTATCATCGTTGTTCAAATTGCTGTTAATATATTTTTAAAGTTTTGGTTACAATGCAGCTACTTAAACGTCGTATAATAATCTTAACCGCTGTATAATAATCTTAACTGTCATGCGATAATCTTAATCAATCTTTCAAACAGAATAATCTCAGTTCTTCACATTTTGATTTTCTGCAAAGAGTTTTTTGGTCTCCAGATCATTTTTTTTTTCAAAATTTAAATTATTTGATAAAAGAAATTGGGGTTTTATTATTTAACAAAGACCTTCTTGTTTTATCATCAGGTACAAAAAGTCCAAACACAACTGTAAATATTTTTTCAAAAAGCGATCCAACATTGACAGATTTAGATCAAGTCACTGATATGAACAAGAACGACTCAAATGAAGAAGCCATGTTCAAACGACGTGACAAGACCGACAATTTGCAAAATAGTTTTTCTGTGGACGACGATACAAATCAAAACAACAATAACAACAACAACATGAATGTCCTGAGTAAGTATGAAATGTTTTCATTGTTTAAAATTATTCTTACAGATCTTTTAATTACACTTGCTTTATACCTACAACTCATTAGGAATTATTGCTTTTGTGTGTGTCTAAGAATCATAGTAATTTGCGTGAATTGTCCTAGAGATCGATATCAATATGATTATCACGATGGTTTGGTCGATTTACTTGTTATTCATCGCTTCGATGAAATTATAAATCCTTTATACCCAAACCTTTAATTTTTCAGATAGATAAAATCATGTTGATAAAATCATTCTAAAAACATACATTATTTATTCTTTGTAGATAAAATAATTACACTATTATAGTATGTCACAATGGCTGACGGAATCAACTGGAGATATATTAAGGGAAACTACTCTAAGGTTAACAGATCAATATCTGGATAGAAATTTTGGTCAAGTTAATTACAATTATTCATCAACCAATGAACCTGTTGCGGAGTCGATCCCGCAAACGTTTATAAATAAAATGATGATTAATAGAGAACTAGACAAATGACAAGGATAATTGGGTAAGTTTTAAATGTCAGGTTTTTATTGAGCGAATCATACACGAAAGGTGTATGGTTGTAGAATCGCTGTTGCTGTATAATGTCTGTGTAGTCTCTGCAGCGTTGAAAGTTTGTGTTATAGAAAGGCGTAAACTCGGCTGTTAATAAATTTTTGGCGACTGTGCGTCTAGAAGATGAGAACGGTTTCGGCGCTTGGTGCATATCGTAGTTGCAGCTGTACGGTACAGACGTAGCTGGAGACGGTCGAATATATGGACACATATGTTGTAGAAGCGGGTTGATCGATGTCCCAATTTATTCTGTCTTTGGTTAACCGGGAGTACGTTGATGTGATTTTGAAGTCCTGATGTTAGTCCTAGCAGTATTGTCAATCGTGGACTTGTGTGCTATTGATGATCTGGTCTGCTGCAACGAAAAATGTAAGTGCTTGCGTCTTGGTCGTGCAGGTGTCTGCTGTTTGGTGGTGCAGGTGTCTACTGTTTGGTGATACAGGTGTCTGCTGTTTGGCGATGCAGGTGTTTGTTGCTTGGTGATGCCGGAGCTGGTCTGCAAGTGTCTGTAGCTTGGTGATGCAGATGCATGCAGCTTGGTGGTGCTGGAACAGACGCTGCTGGTTTGCTGCAAGTGTAGCTGGCTGCTGCGTTGTCGTGTCGTGGTTTCTGCAAAGGAGTGTAGTGAGCAGACCAGAGGTGATCCTCAGAAGACTTTCTGAAATTAGCTCTTAAAAAGCTGGTTTATGCTTTTTGGAAATTAGCTCTGAAAAGAGCTGTTTGTGAGAGTTTTGGTGATTGGTTGGAAACTGTCATCAGCTAGGATTGGTTGGATTCCACGTCGGCTGTTGGCTGGTAATAGAGGTACAGATCCCTCGCATCTGGGGATGTATGTCCCGTCGCCAGCTGGCGTCAGGTAGAGGCACAGATACCTCTCCTCCAGGTTATATTTGTCTCTGCTTCCTACCAGACAGAACTTGACACAAGGTCTTTTTTATAGTGGGGGTTTGGGTAGAGAGAGGTCGGCCACGAGCCGAAGCTCGAGTCCTGATAGACGTGTGCTGGTCATCGGCTCACTTAATGGAATGTGAGCCAGATGAGCTTACTACTGGACTTGGACTCACTCGATATATAACGTGAGCCCGACACGCATGCCTGCTCATAGCTTGAAATAGACCCCAGAGTCTAGTGCAATGCTTGTCAATGATGTTATCGTCCACCTGCTGGTGGCCCAGCCTAACCCGGGAGCCATTTTACTTTGAATCAGTTCTTGACCTTTAAACGAGGGAGAGGAACAGAAACCCCTCTTCCGTGTAAGTGTGCCCGCAGACAGGACTTGACATAAGATCAATGACGCGAAAGTCGGCTTATTGTGAAGGTTAGAGGTGTGGAAGGTCGGGCATGAGCCGAGACTCGAACCCTGCTGGACTATGCTGGTCACTTGGTACAATGTGGGCCTGATGAGTCTAGCTGGACATGGACTTGTGGGGACCTGTTATTGAAAGGCAAGCAATATAAACGAAATAGACAAAAGAATACCCACAACAAGGCAATACAAACAAGAATACATTTATATATCAACAAATACATAAAAAGGAAACATTTCAAAAAACATTATGAGTGTTTGAATATAGTTGGTTAAATATTCGTGCGTGTGAGAGTGTGTTTTAACTAACACGAACATTACGGTGAATGCCTATTTTATTTAGGAACAAAAAGGTAAGAATGTCAGAATTTTTACTTACGTTTATGTGTTATTATCTAGGTGTATGCGAGAAGACAAAATGTTAAAAGTCTATATTGACTCAGTATTTCAGGTGAAGTATCAATTCATGGGAAAATGGCAATATATTTCTGAGGGATGTTTTTTCTCTCACGTTGGTCGTTTGTCTCCAGTGGGAAGTGATAAAATGTCTCTGGCCCTGCGCGAGCTTGAGACTGGAACACGTCCAGTTGAAAGGCAGACAGGAGCGGAAAGAGAGCGAGTTCTCTTAAGTCGTAGACTATATAGGCACATTGTCACGTGATTTCTCAGGCTAATAGGTTCCTGAAACTAACTGATTTACTGACGTCCACCACCTTTTGTTTCGGGAACAAGTGAATCATGGATCCTATTTTCTAGAATTTTTTTTACCACGCAGTCGTCGACGGCGATTTGAAAATGTAGGAGTGTAAATTCTACAGACCCAAACATGAGTCCTGACACGAATGCCTGATTATAGTTTAAACTGGATCACGAGGTCCAGTGCTATACAAAGGTGACAATAATGCAGTTCGCCCTCCCGAAGGTGGCCCAGCCGAAGTTGGGGGGGGGGGGCTTTTCGGCTTCGAGTCTGCCATCGATGTTCGATGCCCGTCCGGCACGAATGCCAGACGGCTCGGCTAAAAAACCGAGGTGCAGATCTATATTGGTTACTAACCCTGTGTAACAGTCTGCTTCTTTTATGGTTTGAATGAAGGGAATTCTGTTATCGTGTACTGGAAGTTCCTCTTTTGAATATAAGTAATACTGGGATATCTCATTGTGCTTCGAAGAGAAGCTTTTAAATTGGATGTATTTTATCCGGTGGTTAAAAACTGTCTCCGAAACTGCCGGTAGAATTAATCTATTTCGAAAAATAGATCATATATTCACAATAGAGATTCACTCGTAAACGTAGGGGTTACGTTTCGTTAGCTGACGTAATGAGTGATTCAACGTTTATCTTTCATCGAGGATTTTAGGTTTGAGTAGCTACGATAAACCCTATCAGTGGAAATCGGTGTATTCTTTAAATTAGATCATTTTAACGTTAACAAAGAATTTTTTGTGTTACAGCAACAAATATACATAAATCAGATCATTATTATATACATGATCATTTTAAAAATATCGTTTGTTGTAGATATAATAAATCCTTACTATCCTTATTTTCTTAGCTATGATATTATTCATTGCTATCATGTATAATAATTATAATTATATTTTTTTTCTTTCTAGAAATAATAATCATAATATCAGTTACTTGTGGAGCTTTGATTCTTTTAGCCATCACAGTTGCAACTCTTTGGTGCTGTTGCCGACGGTAAGTGGTAAAATTATTATAACAGTTCTGAATTCATCAAAATTTTATTGATATGTGTAGTGATATTTTCCTTCTGAGGAGTTGTAAAAAAGTTTATTCCGCCTATCCCCATTTTGCTACGACAGGTTTACGACAGTCGTAAATAAATTTATTTCTAGTATTTCAGACGTTCTGAACCAGTTGTTTGTTGCCGTCATATTCAAAGTTTTGTTATATTCAAAGTTTTCTTTTGTATTCACTTGTGCAAATATGACTGCTTCGACAATCATTAATTCTCAGTCGTTCAATATTTTTGGTCTACCTGCCTATATCCACCCAGACAGCAAAAGTTTTAGTTGATAAGTGAGTTGCCAGTAGAAGGACCACAAATTATAACCGTCAAAGCAATGAACAAGAAGAGTGATTCAACGGTACAATGTGGAAGACATTTGCAATGGCTCTGAAATCATGTATTTTACTGGTTCAACACTGGCAAGCAGTTCTGTCTGATGTTCTCCATTCAATTCGTTCATTGGTGTGCACGGCTACATATGTCACCCGACATGAGAAACTTCTGAATTATCCTTATCGTTCTTCTTGTGGATCTTCAATGTTCTCCTAGTTATATCACACTGACTTTAAGCGTCACATTCGAATGAACAAGACAGATCATTTGGTTGAAAAAATAGAACTCCTTTAATCAAACCTATATTACGCCCATATTCCCCTTCAAAACAGCGAAGAGATGACTGTATCCACTCAACATTTAGGGTAATTTAGGGTAATTTACTAAGCTTTTTGCTTAGATGCGGCACTAGGCCGTATAAATGGGGCACCTATGAGACTCGAACTCACTAATTCACTCAACATTTAGCCTGAGTTAAGACCTCTTCTTTTAAGGAATCCTAAGACATCGTCCAAAAAGGAAGTCATCGCCTGAATGACAGTGGCGTAATGGCAAAAGTGCTGGACAGCGACTTCAAAGTAAGCGAGTTCGAACTCCAATTACACTATTACGTTCACTTTCAGACAAATACCTTGGGTAAAGGCATGAACCCTCTTATCTCCCCAGCTATGAGTTAATAATACTGTCACTGTCTAAAAAAGATGGTTTTGGCATTAAACAACACATGAAAGTTGATATGCTATTAAAAAAACGAACTGAATTCAGTTATTTTTATTGACGACTGTTTCTACAAATATAGTTGATACATTGCATACCTTTCTATTCCAAATTTCACGATAATGTATTCGGATTAATGTTTCTACTTTTGTTTTTCGGAAACAGCTTTAAACTATCCGTATATATAAACTTTTGAGAATTAGTTTTTATCCTCATCTTGGTAGTTTTTGTGTTGTTTCTTCTTTCACTACGTTTCGGCCAAATTTCACCTCTGGCTTTCTTCAGGTGATTTTACCGTGACCTCGGATAGGAATGCTGAGTCTTGTAACCGTATCCCCAGTAATTACTGCCTTCCATTGTTGTCTTCCAGAGTCGGGTCCGTACCGAATTTTTGTATTTGTCTTTTAATTGGAATCATCAATTTAATTGGAATCTGGAAGACCAGATAAGGATTTATAAGACCAAAAAATCCATACTTGATCGCCCTTCGGTGCCCGTGGCGCAGCGGATAGAGGCGGTGAGTCTTTACGGTTCCAGGTGAGCATTCAAATCCTACCCAAGCCGGCCAGAGGTTTACTTGCTCAAAAACATGATGCGATAGACAACAACAATGGAAGGCAGTAATTACTGGGGATACGGTTACAAGACTCAGCATTCCTATCCGAGGTCACGGTAAAATCACCTGAAGAAAGCCAGAGGTGAAATTTGGCCGAAACGTAGTGAAAGAAGAAACAACACAAAAACTACCAAGATGAGGACAAAAAATCCGCAATAAATAAAAATTAATTCTCAGATTAAGAAGCCTCATCTCAAAATGATTCCAATTAAAGACAAGTATATAAACTTTTGTCTTATGATTCATTAAGATCTGTATCGTAGCCAAAAAGAAGATAATTGTGCGCTAATCATCATCTGATTTATTATCAGGAAGATTTGGAGTCTTGTTTGGGATTTTTGCTTAAGAACACAGTCACTGCCATCTTCAACTTCAGTGGAGTTTTTTTGGTGTGAGGAGGGGGGGTGCTGAATAGAGACAATCACTTTACTTTCAGAAAGTTGAAGAAATTGAACATTTGTAATTTAACTACCAGAACATAATAAGGTTCATTTTCATTTCCAAATAATAAATATTATCTTTCTCTCCTAGATATTATGATAATAAGGATAATAATAACTACTATTATGGTTTTGCAGATGTAATAATGTGACCATCACCAAACCAGTGAAAGAAACTATGGAGAATTCACATGACGTGAAGAATATCATAGCAGAAGATCCGAACTGTCAGATGCGAGATGGCTTCATTCCAACTGGAGAAAAAAGAGATACGTGTGATAGTATCGGATTTTGGACTGATGATGAAGATTACGACCCTAATGATGACAGTCACTCCAAAATCCAACCCCACATTTACGCTATGGGTAATTGCATCTATAGACGTCAATCTTCTAAGAGTGAAATCTACATGAATTCTGTCATTCCTCCACCTCCAACTTTCGAGAAAGAAAAAGACTTGTATATCAATATGAACACAAAACCAATGAACAAGCATTTTAATGTTTATTTGTAATATTTTCAAACAGAACACTTGGTAATGCATGAATTTACATGCAATTACTTCACACACACACACACATACACACACACACATACATATATATATATATATATATATATATATATATATATATATATATATATATATATATGAATGTATGTATTGGAAAATCAATTAAATCTGGTAGTATCGCAATATACTGCTAAGTAACTCGGGGTTAGTGGTGATGATGCATTTATCCTCAAACCATATGTGGCCCCAGAGTCTTTAACTGATGAAATCTTTGTTGGTGGCACGGTTGGTTTTTACTTTTATTTTTCTAAAACATTTGTATGATATCTATATATATATATATATATATATATATATATATGTAAATAAGTCACGTCTGTTTTGAGATGTATATGTTGACTTAGAATTAAGAAAAGAAATGTCATTGAGCATTAAAATCGCACAGAGACTTGAATATGTTTATGATGAGGAAAAGTACAAAATTAAGTTTTTTATTTTTACTTATTAAATGATATTACTCAATAATCAAAACTCAATCGATTTCTGGAGCTATTCTGAGGTCTTCATATGTAAATACAAAAAGTGGAGGACTCTATCGTTCTTCTTCAGACACGCCATGTTTAAATATCATACGGATTCCATTTGGCGAAATTAAAATTTAATGATTTCTTGAAAATCATTGCTTTGTAATAAACTACAATTTGTAAAAAAATAAATTTTAATCTTTTTTGAGACTCCCCCCCCCAAAAAAAAACACGTAAAAACCAAAGGGTAAAAATACAATTTTAAATGTAAACTAAAAAAAAAAAAAAAAAAAAAAAAAAAAAAACAAATCGTAATACGAGGAATTTTACATTTTTATTTCTTATTTTTATTTCTTATTTTTATTTATTACCTTCTTTTTATTGTACCTACCTATTATGTTATATTTTTAGAGTGCAAAAAAAGAAAAAAATGAATCAAAAGCATTCTTTGACAATAACTCAAAAACTGGTTCTTTTAAACGTATACTTTTCATATTAGAACAAAATATATACATTTTTATTTCTTAGTTTCTATTTATTTTACGTACCAATAATGTTACAATATTATTAGAGGATAAAAAAGAAAAATATAACAAAAATGAAACAAAAACATTGTTTAAAAATAATTCAAAAACTGATTTTTTTTATGAATACTTTTCGTATTAGAACAAAATATATACATTTTCAGTCTAGGTAACAAAAACATTTTTTTAAGAAATAAACAATTTGTAGAATAAACGAATTTCTTCATTTAAATTGACACATGAAATTTTCCGCCTAAAAATAAAGATATATTTTAAAATCTCAACTTCTTTTTAATATGATATTTTAATGGATAAAAAAATGAATTAAACGAATACATATGTTTTATAACTGTAACTTAACAAGCAATTAAAAATTGAAATTTTTTTTCTTTCGAGAAATAAAATTTTAATTATTTTTCAAACCATTCACGAGTTTAGAATTACATTTCTTAAAACTTTCATTAGAAATATAAAAAAAATTCTAAAATAAAAGAATATTGTAATACGTTAATTTTTAGTTTCTTTTATCCTTGAATTTTTAAAGGGTAAATAAAAATTTGAATTAAAAATGTGCTGCTTTTTCGAGAATTATAAACAAATGCATTGGAAGTGAACACTTATTCTATATATACATATATATATATATATATATATATATATATATATATATATATACTAAAGCTGTTGAACAAAACGACTGTATCTCTTCAGAGGGGTAAGACACCCCAAAATGTTCTGTATATGATATTAAACCATCTGATGGAGAGGCTCTATCCTTGGAGATTTTGGGAATGTGGAGTACTGTAATATATTAACGTGACCTGCAGGTGTGAATACAGCAGATGTTATAGACAGATACATGGATAAGATCGGAGTGATTACCAGAATGTCACCATGCACACAGGTGTTGTGTATCGGCGGATGTTGTTGGCAGCTTCATCCGGCCGAAGATAATATCAACAAGGTAGCAATGGGAAACAAGCAACACATGGACGTGAACTGTAACCAATGAAAAACAAAGAAGTGAGACGTGGGCGTAACCATAACCAATAAAAAAGAGGAATTGCTACAGGTCATGTAGGAGTTGTAGACTATATGTTCCCGAATTTTGGCTAAAGTCAGTTGTTCACTGGCTCTTCCGTCTCCCGACAACCCCTTCGTGTGTGCGAACTCTCTGCGATTGTTTTTCTGCTCCACACAAGTATCATCGTCAAGAATAAAAATATAATCTTATATTTTTATTTATACGTGTTCCTCGTTGTTCATAAAGACACAGCTGAGTGTACAACATACATGATTTGGTGTGCAGTGACTTGCTCCGTTTAAAAACAAAACAAAAATAAAAACAGAGGTTGTTATCGAACCTGGTTGCCATTGACGAAAATAACGAAAAAAATGGACTATCATAGTGTCACGGACAACATCAACAAAACGTAAGTGACTTTCGTTTTGACCTTGTGTGTATTCTGCTCTTCTATATATAATAGGAAGTTGACAAAAAATTTTTAAATGGAACAGCATACCTTTTCCGATTTTGCCCATAGTCTGACCGTAGACTTGAGAAATGTGGCTAGTTCGGTGACGAACACTTTAAGAGGGGAGTTATTTTTGAAAAACATACAACCGTTAATGCGTAAAGAAGATGGTGGGTATAGGACCTGGATGGAGGATATGGAGAGGTATTTTAGAGTTGTACGCGTGGCAGAAGACAAATGTCAGGCGGCTCTCCTCACAACTAGAGGAACTGTCGGACAATGCATATATAAATTAATGTCCAATAACCAACAACCCACATGGAATGAGTTAAAAAAATTCTTTGGAAGAGTATAACGGGTTGTTGAGTTAGCGAACATTAAACAGGGTAGAACAGAAGGAATACAGGGCTACATGCAGAGAATAGTACGCCTAGCAGAGAGCGCATATGTTGGGGTTGACGGGAGGAATGAAGTTGTTGCAAAACAAGTTCTGGGATATTTTATTGAATGGCCAAGGGATCGGGATATAAAGATGGCAGTGATCAAGGAGGAGCCACAAACATTAGATGTTGCCTATCAGGAAGCGTTATCTGAGTTGAAATGGAAAACTCGACTCGATGCAAGCTCTGAATATGAAGACGAGTCTAAGGAGTTTTGCTACTGTCGTAGACGGGTACCGATAGAAGCCGTGAACCCTGCTACATCTAATAATAATTGTAATAATAGTAAGCGTATGAATAAGAACAATAAAAAGGGAAGTAATAATGGGGAAAAATACAAAACTTGCGAGCGAGAAGGGAACGAGCGCATTGTTAGGTGTTGGAATTGTGGCGAAGAAGGCCACATAGTGAGATTTTGTAAACGAGCCCTGGGAAACGGCAGAGGTCCGTTCGTAAGACGCCCAACAAACGGAAGAAGAATGTACCGACGCACATAGTTGTTAATATGGGCGCTCCAAATTCTGTCTCCATTAAGATAGAACGTAGAATTTATAGGGCCTTGGTTGATACGGGAGCAGAGGTATCGGTCATAAACAGCGGTTTTTTTTTAAATTGCGACCCAGGCTTGAACTGCAAAAGAAGGACATTAAACTTCGAACTGCTAATGGATCCCCGTTACATGTGGAAGGCCTTTGTCGTCTACAGATTCAAATAGGAAATAAGTCTACCCCTCTTGATTTCTTCGTCGTGAAGAACCTTAATAGAAATGCCATACTCGGACGTGATTGGCTGATGCAAAATGGGGTGAGAATGTATTTTTATTTGGGGGCCTTGAGGATTGGGGAAGAATACGTGGCATTAGAAGATGATGTCCATATTTCCTCTATTATTAGATTAGCACAAAAAATAACATCAAAACCCCAACATCTGCACACTTGTATAGGACAAACCAAGTTTAGAAACGGAGCTGGCAAAGAATATGAAATTGAACAGTTAAGTAGTGGATACGTTAGTAATTTCTGTGGTATATCAGTAGCTAACGCAGTTGTAAAAATTGCTAACTCTCGTAGGTTTCCGTTACTAATAATGAATAATACAAACCAAACGATTACCTTGAAGCGGGGATGTCCAATTGATAAATTTGAAAGGGCAGGTAATATTACTGAAATTACTATACCCGATAAACAAAATAAAAGTCCGGATGTAGATTTAGAACAGGCACATGCACCAGAAGAATTCAAACCCGAAATTGATAAGCAACTAAAAAGAAATAGGGACTTATTTGTTAGTGACGACAAAAACCTGGGCAGGACTGATACTGCTGAGATGCGTCTCGATACTGGAACGTGTGAGCCCATAAGAAAACATCCATATCGCACACCCCTCAAACAAAGAAAGATGATTGATTCAGCAATCGATGAAATGATGCAGGCAGGCGTAATTGAGAGGTCTAATAGCCCGTAGAGTTTTCCACTAGTTTTAGTAGAGAAGAAAGATGGTAGTAAGAGATTTTATGTAGACTTTAGAGCACTCAATAAGATCACAAAGAAATATGCTCGACCACTTCCAGTCATTGATGATATGCTGGCATCACTTGGGTCGGCAAGGTACTTTTCGAAGCTTGATTTAAAATCTGGGTACTGACAAGTTAAGCTCCATGATGATGACAAAGGGAAAAGTGCATTCACTTGGCACAGGGGTTTATTTCATTTTAATGTTATGCCATTTGGGCTCGCAAATGCCCCGGCATCTTCCAGGAGTTGATGCCTATTGTTTTACGTGGACAGGAAGATTTTTCCCTGGCATATCTAGATGATATTTTAATATTTTCATATACGGTGTAAGACCACTTGAAGCATATAGACACAGTCTTAAATAGTTTACGTAGACACAATCTCAAATTGAAACCAGCTAAGTGTGAGTTCTTTAAAAAAGAGACTCAATATCTGGGCTTCAAAATCAGTGAAGAGGAAATACAACCAGATCTCGATAAAGTCAAGGCTATAAAATCAGTTTCGACTCGAACCACTGTTAGACAAGTAAGAGCGTTCATTGGGATGACCTCTAACTATCGCCGCTTTATTAGAAATTTCTCAGACATAGCCGAGCCACTGGTCTATTTGACAAGGAAGTATGCACGATTCCAATGGAGTGACGCTTGTTAAACCACTTTCGATAATCTAAAAATGAAGCTCGTGGATATGGTGATACTAGCCTATCCCGACCCAAATAAGGACTATAGGCTATATACTGACGCCTCCGATCAATCGATTGGCGCATGTCTATCCCACATGGTTTACGATAAAAAGTATTGAAAGGAGGTAGAAAAACCAATTTACTTACTGTCCCATAAGTTAAGTGATACACAAACAAGATGGTCAACTATAGAGAAAGAGGCTTATGCGATACACTACGCCCTCCAAAAACTGAACCACTATCTGCATAGTGCGGCATTCACGATCTACACAGATCATAGACCCCTGGAACATTTACTTAATTCATCCATACAAAATAGGAAGATACAGACTTGGGCTCTGAGCATGGCAGGCTACAATTGCTGCATACAATATCTCAAAGGTAAAGATAATGTTTGTGCAGATCTCTTATCACGCGCTGTTGACATGAAGGAGGATAATGTTGATTCTCCGGTAGATATTGATGATAGGAATTACTTGGTCAGTGCGATAAACTCGAATCTAATTGAACCGAAGGAATTTACATCCTATAGAAATGTCGACGATTCATCAGAAACTCCTGAACGGTCAACATCACAGGGGATAAACATAATCAGGGCGCAAGAGTCGGACAAGGACATTTTAGACCTGAAGATTAGATTAAGAAATGGTTAGGCTACCAAAGCAGAACAGAAAAAATACCTAGAAATGGATAAGATAGTGTATTTCTTGTCTTAGCCTGACGATGAACCTCTCATCAGGCTGTATGTTCTCACCTTGGAAAAAGAGTGATAGTTCAATACCATGATAACAATGGCCATATAGGTGTGGATAAGACATTCCATTCAATAAAACAAAAGTATTTCTGGCTCTGTTTGCTAAGAGGAATAAATGATTTTTTAGGTAAATGTATTCCGTGCCAAACAAGAAACCTAAGTAAGCAGCAACCCCATATACAGGAATGCGATTTGCCTCCTTTTCTCTTCGCAAAGCTTGCTTTAGATATCTCCGGACCCTACCCAAAGACTCATTCGAGTAGCCAATGCATAGTTACATTCATAGATGTGTACAGTGGTTGACCTGAGGCTTTTGAGGTTCCTAACAAGAAGGCAGAAGCAGTGGTGCATCTTTTAATTGATGAAATTTTTCCCAAATTCGGGGCGCCACTTCAGCTTTTAACCGATTATGGGCCGGAGAATGTCAACAAAATAATGAAAAAGACATTAAAAGATCTAAATGTGGACCATGTGACAACTTCCTTTTATCATCCTCAGAACAACGGTAAGGTTGAGAGGTTTCGTAGAACAATGCATGATGTTCTAGCTAAGAAGATTGGTAACAACGAATAATCATGGGATATACATTAACCAGATGTTAGCGGCAATCTGGTTTCATGTAAGTGAGACCACGATATTTTCACCGTATTACTTACTCTATAACAGGGATGTTATTTTGTCTTTGGATAATATACTGAGGCCTCGTCGCATATATGTTGGTGATGAGTATCCCCAAATTGCCCTACAGGAATTGCATCGTAGCTTCACTTTAGTTAGGAATAAGTTTTTAAAAAAAAGCAAGGAGAACCACGATAGAAAAATCCTTTAGTAAGACTAAGGATGTAACGTTTAAGGTAGGCGATTTGGTGTACTATAGGAATCACCATAAGAAAGGGAAATTAGATATGCGCTGGCGGCCATATTATGTGATTGTTGAAAAGACTGGCCCCGTCTCTTATAGAATTAGAGATCAGTTAACCGGTTCAGTCAGTAAGGCGCATGGCGAGCATCTTCGGGCTGCGTCCATTGAGGAATGGGAAATTCCCACTACTGAGAGACCGTTACGGAAAATTGGATTGGCTGCTCCAATAGAATCCAGTGATTCTGATAGCGAATCCGGAACAGAACAAGCTGACTTTCCAGTACGCAAGTGTCGGCACAAACATGAGAGATCAAACGATGAGTCTGATGTTCCATTATTGGAGTGCCGTATCATGACACGACGTAAAACAGCAGATAAAAACGTGTCAACTGTTGATAAATAGGTCGGAATGGGGAGCATAACAAGTAATTCATCAACTCTCGAGGATGATTGCCCAAAGAGTGGAACACCTGAATCTACTTATGTGGATAAAGGAGTTTCTGGCGGATCACCAAGCAGCGAGATGAACGACGATATCCAAGTGGGACAAACGTTCATAGGGACAAAAAGAGCTGATACGCCTACATGTTCAACAGATGAACGCAAAACTAAAAAAGAACAATTGAAAAGCCTTGTGGACTTACTGGCGGATATGCTATAAAGTCAGAGAAGAAACTGCGAAAGGAATAAGGATCGTTTGTAACAATGCATGCGGAAGATGCAGCCGTGGGGATGGAATTAATAGCATCTAAAGTGTAAACAGAGTTACTTATCTCTAGCGTTGATACATAATGAGACTCACAGCTATGTCTCTCTCATTTCAGATGGCAAACCTTGTTCTTTTGGTCCTGTTGTTGTTTCCTGGGTCAAACTTAGCGATTGAGAGTTACCAGAACGTCGTCTTTAGTGAGCAAAATGAAATATCACTCACACGAGCAAGATGGTTGGTAACATTTTCTATCGATCTGACACCATACGACGCTGCGTTCCAGTTATTAAAAGAATGCATAAAAAATGTCCGGTCAGGTGCAAAGGAAGACTTCCCACAAGAATTCCTTGGAGATGTTACCTTTGAAACGCTGATAAACAATGTAAACGAGGAATTTAAAGAGATTACAATAAAATGCGAACGGCTGTTATTGAAATACGAAGATAATCGGTCTCTTACAGAATGAAGCGTTCAGTGTTGCCATTTGTGGGAAATGCTCTTAGCTACCTTTTTGGAGTTACGTCAAAAGATGATCTGCGTGTGATCAGAAAGGTATTGGGTCAATTGGCAAATACACAGGGGCGGATATTGCACATGATAGAGGATAGCATTTCTATTGTAAATGTTACAAGACGCGAGATATCCGACAACAGACGCAAAATAAACGAGCTCATTTCTAGCCTTATAAGTATTGTGGTTTCCATGGTGAATGCAACACAGGGATTGGACAAACGAGTGTCCAGACTAGAAATCCTTACGCATAGATACTGGTTATTCAAGATTATGGTTGATAAATTAGGGAAATATTTCTTGGACGTCCGCATAGCTTTGAGCTACTTCGAACTGCAGCTCATCTTGTTGTCGGTTGGTCATTTGTCTCCTAGTATAATCACTCCGCACGATCTGGGTGAGTTAATGCATATTATAGCTCCGACACTCCCGGATAACTTTAAATTAGCAAGTGATCCAGATAAGGACATATGGTATTATTATAGAACATTGAGTTGTAGGACACTTTTTGACTCAAAATCTATCGTGGTTGTAGTGGACGTCCCATTGGTAGATAGAAACACTCCTATATAGTGTATAGTATCTTGAATTTTCCTCTTCCGTTGCCCATACACGCAGGTTCGGCGGACGGATCCAAGTTGTCAGCCAGGTTCGAACTGAAGTCAGAAATAGGGCTGGAACCCGTTACATTCTCTTAAGTCAGGCTGAAGCGGCACGGTGCCCGGAAATTACCAGCAAATCACGCGAGGTGTCCGGTCCCGTTTACGCTACCAATTCAAGAGCGTCTTGTGAGATGTCCCTTTTTCAGCATAATCAAGCAGGAATAGAGAAGAACTACCGGGTCACAGTTAAAACGAACAATCGACTTCCAATTGCGATCAGGGTGAACCGGGGATCTTGGATGATAGCAGCAATCAGCGATCTTCACTTTATGATACTCTGTAGTGACGGGTCTCGAAGTAAGGTTATTGCTCAAGCCCCACAAGCCACTATACAGATAGAGGAAGGGTGTACAGCTTACAATGATCACATGGTGCTGGCTGCGCAGGTTAATGGTAACTCGAGATTTTAAAATGTCGGAAAGCTGCAACTCACACCCATAAACGTCTCTAATCTGGTAGTTTGATCCCCAATAACGCAGAAATTTTCCCAATAACGCAGAAATTTTTTCGGTGGACACCATGCCGGTAGAACTGCATGACATGATGGAGATTCCTGTCTGCAAACTATTAAATACCTTAGAACAGGTAAATATTGAGAGATTTTGCAGGGGGTATAAAGTCACCCCGAAAAAAGTTGATAATAGAAGTTAATTCTAGCATAGTTGGCATATTGATCATCTTTGGGATAACAGCTAGAAAATGGATTGTTGGGTGGAGGGAAGCAAACGTACTTCGGAAAGAGAATTCGAGTTGTCCCTTGTGAATTGTGCTGCGGGGCTGAAGAGTATCCAACGCCCAAATTTCTCTGGGTTGAATAGAGAGATGTCTATAAATCAGGCGTACTTAGATCTAAATACAGGTGAGGGGTCCGTAGTTAAAGAACACAAGAACTAGAGACAACCTAGAGAATTACGAATCACAGACCCAATTTTTAGATCCTGTTGTTTGGGAATTAGAAGCTGTATATGAAACGACTAATCCTCCAGGTAGATCGTATGCCCATGATCAACAGATAGAATCAGTGATCTTCTTCATTTTATATTGTAGTTTTCTCGGACAGACATTGAATGACGTGTACTGTAGATAATGGCAGCTTTTCTGTATTCAAACATAGTATGTTTGGAATTAAGAAGTTATCTGTATAACTATAAAACTCGAGCGGGGACACACACGGTGTTGATTGAGGGTCATTTACTAGATATCAGTTTGAATATTGGGACGAGGTTACCGCCTATGATTGTATGGTTATGCACTAGGATGTCAACTTGTGTGATAAAACGCAAAGAAAACAAACTTTAACTTTCTGCAGGCATGTGAAAAAAAAATCGGACACTGAGAACATTATAAAAAGGGGCATAATGGACATGAACATTGTGTGGGTTGTCGATTTTGATACTCCGAGTTTTTTTCCCTTCTCCCTTTCCTTAATTTTCTTTTTTTTTATATACTTAAAGGTGAAGGGAAGGAGGAAGAGAGGAAGAAGAGGAAAGAAAGAAGAATTTTTTTTGTTTTTCTCTGTATATATATATATATATATGAATTTTTTTTTGTTCAATTGCCTCGCTTGTGTGGAAAGATAGCAGAATAGGAGAGTTGCACGTAAAATGTTCCCATGTGAACATTTTAGAAAATAGGACGAAGTGGAATGTAATATATTAACAAATTTCTCACAACACCAAGTGACTAGTAGAGCTTCTTTTTCAGTCTGAATGTATCTCTGCTCAGTTTCTGTAAGGGCTCTGGAGGCATAAAATACAGATCTCCAGTCATTTTCTTGTTTCTGAAGAAGTACTCTACCTAAACAATAGGAAGATACATCAGCTGAAACGTTTGTCTCCTTGTCAGCACTGTAGTGGATCAGTACTGGTGTTGCGTAGCCATATACACGAATATGGCCATGTGCGAAATAGACATGTAATGTTCATAACGATAGAATATATAAAGAACAGGAATCTCAAAAACACATAACGACTTCTTGTTCAGGTACGAAACCTTTTATTTAACTTTGAGTTAAAGGTTTCGACGTAAGAAGGAAAGACACAATCTTCTATGCTGTCTTATTCATTTGGCCCCCAACTCGAGCAGCCCCCATCGGGTGCACGTTCGCCTCGCGCCTGCGAGCTCCAAGGGTCGATCCTTCTCGTTTGGCGTCCAAAACCCGACTCTTATTTTCTTCAAATTCTCACACAAACTTCCGCGTGCTTCCGGTGCGTGACGTCACCCGCACCTTGTCACCCAGTATCGTCTCGGACGGTTATGACATCTGAGTGACACCTCCATCCGCTCGCGCGCACCCGCGTTAACACCTGCTTCAATCTTACACCCAAACAACCCATGTGCTGAGCCGAAAGGTTCTCAGCCTAACTAAACTCAAAGGCATGAACCGAAATCCCTCGGCTATTTCATAACACTGGTGCTGTACTTAGTTTTTCTTTTAGTGACTCAAATGAAATTTTCTGAGGCTCTTCCCAGATCCAATTACTCTTATCTTCTCTGGGTCTACTTGGATCCCTTCTTTTGATGTGACCTATAAATTTTATTTTGTTAACAGAGAATGCACATTTTTCATTTAATGTTACTCCTGCTGCTTCCATTCTCTGTAGCACCATTTTTAGCCGCTGGTCATGCTCCTACTGATTTCTTCCACTGAAAAGAACATTATCTATGTCACAGATAACTCCATGTATTCCAGACCAAATGTGAGTCATTTCACGATGAAAAATCTCAGGACCAGGACTGATTCCAAAGGGTAAACGTTAGTAACAATATCTCCCAAATGGTGTAATAAAAGTGGTTAGTGTCTGAAAATCTTCATGTAAAACGGTTTGATGGAATACACTGTTAAGGTCCAATTTAGTGAATACTTGGTGACCGACTAGTTCATCTAATAGTTGGTCTATAGAAGGTAGTGGAACTTTATCTCTTTTTACACTTTCGTTGAGTTTTGTGAAGTCGACACAAAGTCTAACTTTTCCATTATTCTTCAAAACTGCAACAATGGGAGCACACCAATCAGTAGGCATTTTCACAGGACAGATAATATTCTCTTTTTCTAAACGATTTAGTTCCTGTTGGACCTTTTGTTTCATAGGGAGGGGCAGTCTTCTTGGCGTGGCAATAGAAAACGGTTGGGCTGTCTCATTCAAGTGTATTTTATATACAGTTTATAAATTCAGTTTTCCAAGGCTTTTGAAGACTCTTGGAAATTCCTTTTCGTATCTGCACTCTCATTGATAGTATTAATTTTCCCTAATATTTTCAATGCTTTTATAGCTGGTCCTCCTAGTAGTGGTTCTTCCAAATTTTTCACCACGTATAGGTCATATTTTGAAGAAATTTTTACATCATCTAAAATGGCTTCCACACGTCCTATGTCATGAATTTTTTTGTGACCAGGTCCATAGAGTTTTTTGTTTGTCTCCTACACTATTGGGGAATTTTTTTCGAAAAAAACTATCGGGGATTACAGTCACGTCTGCGCCTGTGTCCAATCGAAGATTGATGATTTTGCTGTAGACTTTAGTGGTGACATATATTTTTGCCTGCCATTCTAATTCTTCCATTCCTTTAACTGAATTAATTTTTTTCAGTGTAATTGAACCTAGAAAATCACTCTTTTTAGTTCCCTAACTTCAGACTTACTTTTGCAAAGATTTGCATTGTGTCCAATTCTTAAACACTGTCTGCAGCGGACATTAATTGGATGGCTGTCATTTCTGGCATGGCATGAAATTTACCGAATCGTTGACAAGTTTTTTCTGTTTAATTTTACTAGGGTACCTTTTATTTATTTTTTTTATTTACTCTATTTATTTGCACGTCAGTATCTGTGCTTGAGGAAATAATTTTTGTCTGTTGTTTAGAAGTTTCGTATGCCCTCCCAATTTGTAGACACTTGTCAAGAGTGAGCTGCTTATCTGCTAGAAGCTTTTCTCTGATACTATCAGCTCTAACTCCAACAACGATCTGGTCTCTAATTAGTCTGTCTCGTAGCAGGCCAAAATTACAATTTTTCGCTAATTGACGTAATGTAGCTACGTATGCTTCGATGCTTTCTGCTGGTTCTTGTTTCCAGAGGTGGAATTTATACAACTCGAACGCCTCGCGCGTTTCGCCGGCGAAAATGATCTTCTAATTCTTTCATAACAATTTCTCAGTCCATTTTGTCTTCATTATCAAATTCTAACCCATCATATATGTCAAATACATCTTGACCTATTGTTTCCAAAAAACTGAAGTCTGATATTCAGTATCGACCTCTTTCGAGAGCCTACTAGTTAATGAGTAGTTTAACAAATTACGTTTAAACGTTCGCCAGTTCTTAGCGACGACTCCAACTAAACTCATTTTCTCTGGAGATGGTACATTCGCTGAATATTGCCTCATAGCCATTATTGAAAATGATTAAAAGAAAATAAAACTTACAGTTCTCAGAAGAAATGTATTTCCTTTCAAAATTTCGTGTTTTTTTTTTTTTTTTTTTTTCGATTCTTGAAACAGGGCTTGTTTCGTTTTTTTTATTAATCCCAGGTGAATTTGAATTTCTTCTTTTATATTTTTCTTTTCGTTTTACTTCTGACACCATGTGATGTTTTGGGCGAAAATCTGTTGTGTGAAGAAGTGTAATGAAAAGACGGCAACTTGCCTATATTCTATTATCATACCGGAAGTCCGGAAGTTGTACAAGGAGGATGACTCTACAATAAAAATGAAAGTGCTACTCAGCCAGGTCAGGTGCCATCGATGGGAACAAGTGATAATTGGGTGGAGCAATGTCTTGTGAATAATGTCGTTGGGGTAAGACTTTCCATTTAAGCGTTTCGAAGTAGGTTTTCATCCGTTTTGCAACACGTGGCCTAGCGTTGTCATGTTGCAAAATCACTTTGTTGTGTCTCTTCATATAGCGGCAGTTGTTTTGTTTTTTTTTTCATTGCTCGGCTCTGATGCATCAATTGTAGTCAGTAGCGATCTCATGTGAGGGTTTCGGTCGGTTTGAACAACTCATAATAAACTAAACCCAGCTGATCCCACCAAATGCAGAGCAGATGCTTCGAACCATGGATATTCGGCTATGTCACCGATGTTGATGCATGGCCGAGCTTACCCCACGATATTCTATGCTAAGGTTTATCATACTGTATGCACTTTTCGTCGCCGGTCACAATACGATGCAAAAAACCTTTCCTTTCCTGCCGTTGAAGCAGCAGTTCACACGTGACAAGATGCCATTCAACATTTATCGGCTTCAATTCGTATGGCACCCAAAATTCTTGATTTTGAATCATCCTTAATGCTTTCAAACGTTTCGAAACTGTCGTGTGATCAAATCCTAATGATTCTACAAGTTCAGCTTGCGCCTGACGTGAGTCTTCGCGAGTTGGTGCCTCTAATTCTTCGTCTTCAAATCTTTTCGGTATGCCTGAGTGTTCTTTATATTCAAGATCAAAATCATTATTTTTGAAGCGTCTAAACCAATCTCTGTATGTCGTTTCCGACAATGCATGGTCATCGTAAGTCTCAACAAGAATTCTGTGTGCTTCAGCAGCAGATTTCTTTTGAATAAAGTTTTGCAGAAAATTCCCCGCAAATACACTTTCTTCGGTGCAAAATCCGACGCATTAAACAATATGAAAAACAAAGTTGTTTACACTTCGGCGAAATGACATTCCCTGAATTTCAAGCATGTTTATAGTACTTCCATAGACATATATGTGAATATATATATCATCATCATCATCATCATGTCGTGCCGCCAGCACGGATATCCCTGACCCTCACTCGCCACTTCTCCCTATCATTCATCGCTTTTGGTGGGTCTTCAGAGTTACATCCCGTATCCTCACATAGCTGCTGTATGTATGTTCGAGCTGGTCGTCCTGCTTTTTCTTGGCCATATGCGGGGGTCCATAGGAGTACATCATTGATGAGCTCGTCCTTGCTTCTCCAGCAGTGTCCTGCGTGTCTGGTTCGTCTAACTTGTATAGTTTTCGTGATGGGAGGCAAGTGACCGTATAGTTGGTGTCTTGTGGGGTGTTGTCGCCAGGACTTGTTCAATATTTCTCTCAACATTCTTGTGTAATTGCCGTCTAGTTTCTTCATCAGCCGTTTAATTAGCGTCCAAGTAGTGCAACCATATAGCAGTATTGATACGATCGCTGCCTGGAAGAAACTGCGTTTCATTTTATCGGTCAGGTCTGATTTCCATGTGATCGAGAGCCTATCGATAGCTCTCCACGCTTTCGTTAGTCGTGTACATACATATTTATATATATGTACATATATATAGGGGGTGTATACATACATATATATATGTGTGTATATATATATATATGTGTGTGTGTGTGTGTATATATATATATATACATTATAAGAATTTATTTTTTACAAGTAAACAAACCGACCAGATGTGGCACTTAATTTTGGTCAGAGTGGAAAATGCAGAAGTAACCAATATGGCACTAAAAAGCTACTTCCCCCTATTTATCGAGAACTATAACTAAATCTTTAGTACGAACATGGGAGCCGGACTGTTAAGGTAGGAGAGAGATAGCCAGCAAAAAGGTATCGTCGCTAACTTCTTGAATGGTCGATAAGCATTCCAACAGGCAAGAAGTTTCCCTAGAAATTCTACGAAAGTCGACTCCACTGAAATTCACCTGAGTAAACTAAAAGAAAATTCAACCCGAGAATTTTGCTAAAAACATAACTTTCAGAAGACTGAATTAAAATTAAATGAAAACTAAAAAGACTCAATTAAAATTTCAACTCGAGAACTCTGCCGAAAGACAACTTTACAGAAGACTCAAAATTAAAGGAAAATTGAAACTCTTCAACGAAACTAAAAAGAAGATAAAAAAAATAAAATTCAAAGAATTTTGTTTTCCGGACACTCTTTTTCTCAGATAAGTCCCGCGAATTACTCTAAAATTTGCAAAGCTTTATCTTCTCCATCCTTCTGAAATTCATAATTACATCGTGTTTCTTTTGTTTAAAATTTCTTTAAAAACTTTGTTGTAGGTATTATCGTTTTGAATCAGTATCTGAGCTAGAGAGCTGCGGAACTTACCGTTTAAAATTACACACTAAAGCCCCCTTTAAAAATTACCACTTTAAATGATAAATTTGTCTTCAGTATCATTTCCTTGAAATTGAATTTTGTTATTTAAATTGTCTTAACACACACACACACACACACACACATATATATATATATATATATGCGCGCGCGTGTGTGTGTGTATATGTATGTATATATATATACATATATATGTGTGTGTGTGTGTGTTGCTTTAAAAAGGTGTGCATAGTAGTAAGGACGATTTGAACTCCTAAAAAAGAGGACCCTTTATTTTGGTCACTTTTCTTCAGAGAATATCAGTGACTATCGAGTTTGTACCAGAGGAAGTAAGCGTGGGATGGTGACCAATGGGAAGGCCAGGGGTGGAGAAAGAAAACAACAAAATCTACTATGAGCCAGAAGAGTCAGCACAGGTAATAGAGTTTTCTACTGGTGGTCCGTGGAGGTTATTAAAAGCAGTGGAGAATAAAATTGTTTTTGGATACACAATTCTGGTTTGCGTTTCGTTATTAGTAATGCTTCCAGTATGGATAGCTGAAGTGCGTTAGTTGATGTCTCGGGAAGGGTAAGCATAGTGGGTCTATATGCGCATGCGCAAGCCAGATTCCTCGAGGTGACGAGAAATGATGGAAGTTGAATTTTGACAGCTCGGCGCCACAGAATAGTCGGAAGTATGCATGCGGAAACTCGGAGGAATATGTTGGTTTTCTCTTATCTCTAATTGCTGACTAGTGCGACTATATAGCAAACATGTAAATCGGTAAATGAAAGAACTTTTTTGGAAAACTGTCATACTGTCTTTGAGATTTGGGAGAAACGGCGCATCAGATTTAAAAACAACTCGCAACGTAACCGAATTATAAAAAAAAACGGTTGACAGATCTTTTAATTTGTTCTGGTAGCTATATGGAAGAGTTGCCGATCCACGGTAATCTTAAATATACCGGAAACCTCTCTGGTCAAAACTTTGATTTGGTGGAGGATTGCAGGCACCTATATGTAATGGTGTTGGTAATTACATCTTCGGGATATCTATTCTTAAATAAAGTCATCTTGATAAAATTGAGTTCATCGGCAAATTTTGGCTTGTAGCAGCTAATTGAAGCACCGTAGACAAAGGTTTTTATTAAATTAATATTGCACCGGGGGGGAAAACGAACCCCTCGGTGTGTATGATCCAGTAAATGTACGTCTACGATAGCTCAACGTCTACATACCAAAATTGGTGCGCACAAGTAAGATGTCAATAAAATACAAGATGTTGTTGTGCTCGAATTCACAGAGGAATGTCAACAGAGGATGTAGTTGATTGAGCATATGGAATATATATATATATATATATGTGTGTGTGTGTGTGTGTGTGTGTGTGTGTGTGTGTTTGTGTGTGTGTAATAATTGATACGTTAGAGCTTGCGATTGATTGAAAAAGTCAGACAAGCTTGAAGAAAAGCTTTATTCAACTTGTGAGGTTTAAAGGTTTTTAGGTAGTCAGTGGCTAAGGGCAAGGCTGTGTTGCTGACTCCATATTTTGGTTATATTATTTTACCCCACGTTGACTGGCTGGCGCAATGCCTTGCCCAAAGAAAGTCCAAAAGAAATATACAAAAAGAAAAGATAGAAACAGATAAGAGACGAAAACATTTCTTCCATATTTTCCTTTATTTACTTGGTGAATGGACTAACCAACGCTCCGTCCCAAGACACAACGTGGTGCCCAAAAACACCAGACGGCAAAATCGGTGTTGTCGGTTCGACATCCCTACCCGAAAAAGAATTAGAAGAAGACTGGTTTACAGAAAACCTGAGTATTTATCTCTCTTCACCGGCTCCAAATTCGCCACTCCAAAATCCTTCTAATTTTGGCGCGAGCGACCGCTTCCCATTGGCTACTTTACCTTTTATTATTTTTCTTTTTTCTGATTTTAACCGGATGGATGCGTGGAGCCTTATGCGTGGCGACGCGTTTATACATTTTGTATCTGGCAGCCGACGAGTCAATATCCGGTTGGGAGTTTTACTGTTAATTCCTAAATCCCCACAAACTAAGAACTGGTCATAGAGGTAGTGACGGCTAAAATGGCCACCCACCAGTCAACTAAACAAAAGTGGAACAATTCGTTCCCAGAAAGTAAGGGAGATTATATAGTTCCTTCCTTTATCACCACATTCTCCGCCGCCCAGGAAAATTCGGGTTCGTCAATTTATCGAGAGACGAACGGTTCAGCGACTCTCAAAAGGGTATCTCCAATTAAATGAGTCCCGTAGATGCCTTTGATCAAACTGAAAACAGAAAAGAAATGAAAACGAAAGTTTAAAGCTGATAGTTCTCAGTTAAATAAGGTCTTCGACGGGTTCTACTGGAACATCGAAGATTTAGTGAGTCAGCGTCTTCTGACAAGGTCCTCTGAGAATCATCAAAGAGTGGGGGAAGAGAAATAGCAGGAACTGAATTCTCTACAGCAGAGTTTTCAGTAGTACTCTGTAGAAGGGGAGGAGTGTTAGACGGGTTAGGGACATCCAGTTCTTGGGGGTCCCCTGGCATAAGGTCTGGTTCCGTATCTAAACTGTGACGCAAGGACACAGTTGTTTCTCGCCCATTATTGAAGCGTACATGAGCATAGTTCGGGTTGACTTCGAGTATATCCGCAGTCTCCACCAGGGACTCATATTTACTTCCACGTAAATGGCGCTTCAGAAGAGCCGATTTGGATCTTGTTAACCATGTAGTTATGGGATCTCCTGTGGCTGATTTTCTTTGGAAATTGAGTAGGCCTTCATGTGGAGTACAGTTAGTAGAAGTGGAAAGTAATGAGCGGATGCAGTGGAGAGTCACATCCAGCACCTTCTCCCAATTAACAATAGAGAGATTTCTTGATCGGAGAGCCAGACTCACCGTTTGCCAGATGATGCCGTTGTATCTCTCTACTTGTCCATTGCCTTGAGAATTAAAAGCAGTTATTCGACTGGTAGCGCTGCATCAAGAATGTAGGAATCCTTTTAGTTCCTCTGGCATGAAGGCTGTTCTTCGATCTGAGTGCACAAAAGAAGGATTTCCAAAAACAGAAAATAGATTAGTTAGGTGTTTAATGACAATCGCAGCAGCCACATCGGCACAAGGGAAAGCGAAAGGAAAACGAGAGTATTCGTCAACCACAGTTAGTAAGTAGCGATTGCGGGAACTTGAAGTCTACACTCAATCTCTCAAAGGGTTGACTCGCTTTTATGAGTGTCTGAGGTGCTCTTCTAATGAATCTAGGCTTAATCTCAGAACGCCCGGACTACTGCTCTTACATTTTCTACGGAGTACGGCATAGTTTTGCTTCTGACAAAATGTAGCAATCGGGTTACTCCTGGATGACATAAATCTTCGTGCAAGCCATGTAACTTGTCCGCAGTAGTTGTAGAAGAGCAAATCCGGGCGTCGGCGGCTGCATTCTGTTTTCCTGAACGATATGCTATATCATAACTGAAACAAGCAAGTTCCAATTCCCATCTTGTGATCTTTTCATTTTTTATCTTGCTCTTACTTTTAGGATTGAACATGAACGAGACTGATTTCTGATTGGTGATTAGCTTAAAATGCTTTCCAAGTAATAGGTGTCGCAATTTTCGAATCGCTTCTACAATAGCGTACGCCTCCTTTTCAACTGATGAGTGCTTTTGCTCAGCAGAAGTTAGGGTTCTTGAAAAGAAAGCTACAGGTCGACAGTTTTGGGTTAGGGTGGCAGCGATAGCATGTTCTGAAGCATCAGTTTCGATCTCAAAAGGAATAGAAGAGTCTATAGCTACCAGGGACGATTTAGCAATCTCCTGCTTCAGGCACTTGAAGGCCTCTGTTTGTTCCTTAGAGACAGGATAACAGGTTACTTTTGTTTAGTTTTTCGGAAAAGTTCAGGATCCACCGAGAGTAGTGAGAGAATATTCCCATAGCTCTTCGAAGAGAAGGAAGATTTTGGGGTACCGGTAAGTTCATCAATCCTTTTAGTTTATCAGGGTCGGGTTTTACCGAACCCTTGCTTATCGTATACCCGAGCAAGTCTATGGAGGTAAGCGAGTAAAGACACTTGTTTTTGTTCAGTGTCAAACCGTACTTTACTACACTATTCATGAACTCTTTCAGATTTAAGTCATGTTCAGCCTGATTTTGCCCACAGATGGTAACATTGTCGAGATAGGCGTAGGTTCGATTGAGATCATCTCGCTTGATGATGTCGTCCATAACCCGTTGAAAGCTCGCTACTCCATAGGTCACTCTGAATGGGATTCAGCAAAATTAGTATAGGGATCCAGCAGCTTCAAATGCAGTGTATTTTCGCTCTTCTGGTTTAATAGTGACCTGGTGATAGGCACTGGTTAAGTCAAGGGTGCTAAATACTCGGTAACTGGCAATTTCATTTACCATGACCTCTATCCCTGGAAGGGGATAAGCATCCAGGTGAGTGAACCGATTTATGGTCTGGGAGTAATCCACAACAAGTCTCTTTTTGTGATTTTCGGGGGATACTACAAGTGTTTGGGCGCGCCATGGAGATTGAGAAGGCTCTATAATGCCTTCCTTAAGCATCCGGGAGATCTCAGACTGAATGAATTTAGTGTCCGGTATGCTATGTCTCCGGGATTTAACTGTTATTGGGCGACAGTCCGGGGTTAAGTTCGTAAATAGAGATGGGTAGGGGATATTTTTAATGGCGGTAAGTCTACAAACAGTAAGAGGTGGAAGCGGCCCTCCGAAAGGTATTCCTACAGAAGAATATTCGCATAGAAAACTATGTCCAAGAATGATGTCACAGCAAAGGTTAGCCATCACCGATAACTTGATATTCTTGTATTCTCTACCACTCAGGTGCAGAGATACTATGCAATGTCCAAGAGTAGAAGAAGAATGGGAAGTGCTAGCCATTAAAATTCTTTCAGAATTTGGCGTGACTGCCAACCCGAGCCTTTTAACTTTATCGGGGTGGATAAAATTTTCTGAGTTTCCTATATCAACGAGTATCTTTACAGGTTCTTCTTTAATTTCTCCACACATGGATGAACGAGAGAGACAAACTGAGAAGTTAAGAGTAGACGAAGCAAGCAAGGACTTACCGTAGTTGGTAGCAGCCGCCGTATGGGATCTGCAGACACGAGCGAAATGGTCTAGAGTTTTATTTTCTAGAAGCCTCTGCCTAATATGGTTGGACGTAATTCCATTGATAAACGCGTCTCTGATGTTTTCGTCTCTCGCTTGTGATGCCGTAACAGCCTGAAAATCACAGTCTTTAGCGAGTCTTTTTAAGGATTGTAGATACTGGTCTACGCTTTCATCCGTTTGTTGCCGACGAGTCGCTAACAAATGTCTACAGAAGACGCTGTTTTTAGGCTTCACGAAGATTTCTTCAAGAACATTCTGTAGTCGTGAATATCATATGTGTAGGTTTTGTTGGTATTACTTTGGTTGCGTTGGTATTTCGTTGGCAGTTATCCCCTCGCTAAATGTAAATGGAAAATAAAGGTGGTGGAGAAGAACGAAGACGTCGTTAGGTTTTTAGAGGAAGGTTTTAATGGCAGCATGAAGTATAGGGGTTTACACTGGGATGCTGCGAGGTCTCGTAGTAAAGAAAGAATGTAGGAAGTTGTTAGAGTGTATCATCTAATTTATTTTTTTTAACTAGAATCTTTTGGTCTAGAAGAATAGACCGAAGGGATCCATAAACTAGATGTCTCTCCTCATAGTGGTTGATGAAGCTACTACTATTCGGGAACAGACGAATAGACGTCTGTTCCCTTTGGGGATTTCTGAGCGAGAGAGAGATTCGCGGGCTTTCTTCAATTTTTGGTGTTGCTAGGAAATATGGTTCGGGCTGAATAGGACAAGTCATCCTGATTGGGTGAAAATGTTCGGCGACTCTAACGGTCAAATTAAATTACGCGCCAAACAAAAATTTCAATTTTCTTTCTGCTACATATGTATTTGAAAATAGCCGGAGAAAGGAGGTTGATTAATAGCTTCAATTTCAATCTGTCTGTCATGGAAGTAAGTTGTTGAATTTCACAGACGGTCTCCAGGAAGATATTAAAAGTCATTTCCAAATGTCTCCACGTGTCTGCAGCTTCGGGCTTAGATGGATCTAATTCCAGTCGTTTCGGCTTGAGGTACATTTCCATTCTGGTTCTTAGTTGAATAAATTGTAATAATTGATATGTTAGAGCTTGTAATTAATTGAAGAAGTCAGATAAGCTTGAAGAAAAGCTTTATTCAACTAAGAACTGGTCTTAGAGGTAGTGACGGCTAAAATGGCCACCCACCAGTCAACTAAACAAAAGGGGAACAATTCGTTCTCAGAAAGTAAGGGAGATTAATAGTTTCTTCCTTTATCACGACAATATATATATATATATATGTTTGTGTGTGTGTGTGTGTGTGTGTGTGTGTGTGTGTGTGTGTGTGTGTGTGTGTGTGCGTATATATATGCATATATATATGTTTGTGTGTATATACAAATATGTATATATATATGTATGCAAATATATACATGTATATATATATATATATATATTGTATAATAAAGACACATTTTGTCTATATAATTTTATTAAAATCCTTTTAGGTTTCCTGATAAGTGTCTTGGTTTCCGGTTGGAATTGGTGGATGAATTTACCAAAATTGTCCCGAGAATTTTCGAACCTTTCATAGGCCATCATCAGGGGTTGCTTGCATGTATAAAGAGTGTTTTTTAAAGAGTTTTTTGAAAGAGTTTTTTTAGTTTTTTTTATAACATTACAAAATTACGTAAATGCAGAATTGGATAAAACTGAGATGCTGATGACATCCAACGAATTCTTAAAACAGAACGCTATCAATAGAAATAGAATATTATCAAGAAACGCAGAATATTAAAAAAAAAAAAAAAAAAAGACTAAAGGCATTTCAAAATATTGTCGCTATTTTAAAAATTAATTCTACTGATTCTAGTTTTTTATGTTTTTATATGTAGGGCTTCTAGGATTTGTCGTCGTAGCTTATTAATTTCGTGTGCTATTATAGTGGTGTTTTCAAGTAGAATTTTTCGAAATTTGGATTTGGGAATAGAGTGGGTTTTAAGATGTATGGAATTATAATCATTAAGGTGCATTGTAAGCCATCTTGAAAGAGTTGCAGTGGTAAAACCAAAATACGTATTATTTTCGTTAGAGACACAGTCTCCCAAGGGACATTTGAACATATATACGAAGTTTGTCTTATCAAGAAGTTTATGGGGGGGAGTATGTAATTTGGTTATTTCCGTAGATTGCTCTCTAAATTATTCCCACCACAAATACAACACAAAAACTTTACAATCGCGCAAAAGAAATGGAATAGAACACAACGAACATTAAACAAACAATTTAATATGCATATAACAGAATATGAAAAACAAAATACATGATGTGTAAATGGCCTTTTGGAAAATAAAGTTTGAAGAAGAGAATAAATTTGTTGAAAGATGTGTGTATGTTCATGTTATCAGAGTCCGTAAATAAGTCGTTCTTACTTACATTAAGTTTATAGCGGGTTTTATGATTGTGGCGACAGTGTGTCTCGTTGATGAAAGAAAGTTTGTCGGGTTTTCCTTTTGAATATAATTCTCGGCCATTTGAAAAGAGGTCATGAACTTTAGTTGAGGAAGGAAAGGAATTGGTTGGACATAGTATCGGCTACTGGCTTAGTGGCTTGTGTTCGTCTGTGTCTTCGTTTGTGTGTAAGCTTGTGTCTTCCGTGGCTTCCTAACTCTGTGTTATTTATATCCTACAGGTGGATCAAAGAATCGTCCTAAAATTTTTGCGCGTAGACATTTATTGACCAATCAGATTTGTATTTTACTATTTTATTTTCGAGCCTAAATATTTTCTGTAGGTTCACTTCCGATCCTAATTTTCTAGAATGTTCTATTCCATGTTTTTAGCTGATTGGTTGAAAAATATAAAAATGTAATTGAAATGCTAATGCGGTTTTGATCCTAAATTTCTAGAATGTTCTTAAGTATGTTTTTATTGCTTATTTTAAGACTAGAAAAAATGTGTATCCTATAAGTTCAGTGGCAGAGGAAGAATACTATTATAAATGATATTTACAATCATCCAACGCTGCCTCCACTGTAAATCAACACCAAAACTTTACACAAAATACTTTTACTCTGCAATTCTGAGGTACCATTTTACGATCCCCATGGAAATATATATAAAAGAACAATCATAAAAATACTTATTTACAGAGCTAAATTACAATCTTCTTCTCAAAGTATCTTCCTTAATGAATTTAAAAATATGAAACAAACATTTATTAATAATGGGTTTCCCAACTAAATCGTCGATACAGGAATTAAATACAAACACTCTCTTTTCAATAGCTACTACACTGAGGTGTAAGGGAGGGAGCTACTCAATCCCTGGATTGCTCCAGTTTACACTTGATACGTACCTTATAATGCTGAGTGTTAAGCAAGGTGGCATCAAGTACAATTTTTTGTGTCCTCGCTATGACTTGACGTGGGATTGAACCCTGGTCTCGCGGTCCATATTCATTAGGCCGACGAACGTACATATCTGCCTATATGTGTCTACATGTATACGTGTATATGTACGTACATATAAATGACAATATATATGTGTTTATATATAAATATATGTGTGTGAGTATATATATAAATATGTATGTAAATATATGAATAAATATATATATGTGTGTGAATATATATATATATACATATACACAAACACACACACACATATATATATACATATAAATACGTTTATAAATATATGTATATACATATACATATGTATATGTACACGTGTATATATACATATACAAATATGTATATACACATATATATATACATATACGTATGCACTTATATATGCATATACGTACAAATATATACACTTATATCCATGCCTATATATGTATCTATGAACATATATATATATGTATATATATACATATACATGTATATATATATATATATATATAGGTTTATACATATATATACATATATATATGTAGTCTCTTCGTATTTGAATTGAGATCACGGCGGCCGTTGAACGGATGTATATAAACAATAGTAATTGTGATTCATAACCGTTTAAAATGTACTTCATAGCTAATATTTCCTCGTGGCTAAATGGTTAGAAGCTTTGGCTTGGCGTTTGAGTCAACCGGGTTTCGATCCCAGCTACGGGAAGATACTGTCTAGCCCCACTGATGAGTTTTGATAGAACGAAACGGATCTGTCTGTGGATGACTATATATATATATATATATACATATATGCACAAATCTACATATATATATGCATACATGAACACACATATATATATATATATATATATATATATATATATATACGTATACATACATATATATGCATATATACATACATATTTATACACATACATACATAAATGTATTGCCATACATATACACATGTATATGTAAATACATAAATATACGTACGTAAATATACATACATTAAAATGGACATGTGTATACATATATATAATCATTTGTGTGTGTTTGATTACATATATATATATATATATATATATATATGTATATATATATACACATATATTTATGAATATATATGTATATAAACGAATATATACTTATATGTGTAAACATACATACGCATATATATACACATACATATATATAATTATATATGTATACATATTTACGTATATGTATGCATAAGTATATATATATGTGTGTGTGTGTGTATGTGTGTGTGTTCATATGTATATATATATATTAATATATATACATGTATATATATGTATATATATATGTGTGTGTGTATATATATGCATAAATATACATTTTTATGTATATATATAGACACATATATATAATGTATATATGTCTCTATATATACATATAAATGTACATATATACATATTTATGTATGTATATACATATCTGATATATATATATATATATATATATATATATATATATATATATATATATATATATATATATCCATATATATACATATAAATTCATATCTATGTATATATATGTATATATATTAGATATGTATATACATACATAAATATGTATATATATACGAGGTGCATACGATAAGTTTCCAGACTTTTTTCGTATGGGCATTTAAAATGTTGTAGAGTCTTGAAAATTCTGTATGTTATTGCTATACATCTTATGAGATGACTGACCAATTTTTATGATTTCAGCTTCAAATCAATAACTACAGCAGGAATTGGAATACACCCTACTAAAGGCTGATTGTCACAGCTGGTGAATTTCAAAAATGCAACCTGGACGTGAGGACACTTTAGAAGAACGATATGCAATAAAATTGTGTTTTAAACTTGGAAAAATGCCACAAAAACGTATGGAATGCTTCAGACTGCTTTTCGACCATCTTGCATGAATCAAGCATCAGTTTTTGAGTGACATAAGAGATTCAAGGGTGCAGGGAGTCTGTGAAGGATAATGAGAGGTGTTGGAGAAGTAAGGAAGTCAATACACCAGAGTTGAATGGCCAAAGAGTTAGGGTTAGGGTTACTATGTTGAGGTTTTAAGGTAGTTCAGGAACAGATTCCGTCGGAAGAGGCCAGCACTCTTGAAATCGGGTCAGTGGCATTTCCACTTGGACAATGCACCAATCGACACCTCCCTCTTTGTCACAGACTATTTGACCAAGATGGGCATCAAGACAGTTCCTCGCCCTCCCTGTAGTCTAGAATTTGCTCCCTGTGACTTTTGATTATTCCCTAAGCTCAGAGGCTGTCGTTATGAGACAATTGAGGAGATGAAAGAGGCTGTGACGAAGGCCATTGACACGCTCACACAAGAGGACTTCGATGGGGCCTTCCAGAAGTTGTTGGAACGGTACAAGTTCATTGCAGCCGGATGAGATTACTTAAAAGCGAAGTAGAGTTTCATGTGTGTACTATCAATAAAAGTTCCCATTCGAAAAAAGTCTGGAAACTTATCGTATGCTCCTCGTATATATATGCATACATATTTATACATATACATACATAAAGGTATAGCTATATATATATATATATATATATACAAACGTATATGTACATCATGAATATACATACATTAATATACATACATATGAATACATTAATATGCATATATGTATACATATATATATGTACATATTTATGAATATATATATATATATATATATACTTTTACATGCATATATATATATATATATATATATATAGGTATAGATATAGCCTTATATCTAATATATGTCAATACATAAACATATATATATACATATGTATACATATACACATACATATGCATATATGTATGTATATATATATGTATATATACATATATATGTACATACAAGCGGTCGTGTCAATACTGCTATATGGTACACTACATTGACGCTAACTAAATGAATGGAGAAAAAGCTTGACGGCAACTACACAAGAATGCTGCGAGCAATATTGAACAAATCATGGAGGCAGCACCCCACAAAGCAGCAGCTGCACGGGCACTAGCCAACCATCACGAAAACTATCTAAGTTAGACGAACCAAACATGCGGGACACTGCTGGAAAAGTAGAAACGAGCTCATAAGGGATGCGCTCTTGGGGACCTACATACAGCAGCTCTATGCCGATACGGGATGTAACCCTGAAGACCTGCCGGAAGCAATGGACAATAGGAAGGGGTGGTAAGAGAAGGTCAGGAATATCCGTGCTGATCGCGTGACGTAATGATGATGATGATGATATATACATATATAATATAGTCCAGACCTTGCTCCTTGTGACTTTTGGTTATTCCCTAATCTCAGTAGCTGTCGTTATGAGACAATTGAGAAAAAAAAGGCTGTGACGAAGGTCATTGACACGTTCACACAAGAGGACTTCTATGGGGCCTTTCAGAAGTTGTTGGAACGGTACAATAAGTGCATTGCAGCCGGAAGAGATTACTTCGAGGGGGACAAGAGTTTCATTTGTGTACTATCAATAAAGTGCCTATACGAAAAAAGTCTGGAAACTTATTCAATGATCCTCGTATATACACATACAATCACACTCACATATATTTATATATACACAAACACTACACGCACACACACATATATAAAATGCAAATGTTTTGGATTTTAGAAAATGTATTTATTTTACCACATTTTTTCAATGACCAGTTTTTATAAGATATCACCTTTTTTTAGGAAAAATGATGCTAAGATTTCAACATCCATTAATAATACGAAACTGCTTTTCTGGATTTTTGAAATTGTAACCCGTAAAAAATGTCTAAAACCGAGAAACGATATAGCCTTTAAGAAAAAAAAACTCCATTTAATGGTGTAATCAATTTAGAATATATTTTCCTGAATTACTCGTTTTTTTTTCCAAAATTCAAAACATTTGCCATGAAAACGACTTTTCAGTTTGTATGCTTTATATAGTTTCTATTAATTTTATTGTATTCGTATTTTTATGTTCAAAATAATTTCAAATAGAATAAATTGTACGTTGGCAACATTTTTGTCAAAACATGTGTCGGCAAATAATTTTTTTTTATCCACAGTAAGTATATACCTTCCATTTAACTTTTCAACATATTTGACTTATTTCATTTTTCTCTCACTAACATATATATATATGTATATACAAATATATACATATATATACATATGTATACACACGCATATATATATATATATATATATATATATACATATGTATATTATCATCATCATGTCATGCTACAGGCACGGATTTTCCTGACTCATTCGCCATTCGTCTCTGTCCTCCAGTAGGTTTTCTAGACTATATCTTGTGTCCGTACGGAGCTATTGTAATAAGTTCTTGTTGGTCGTTCAACACTTGCACATCTATGTGAAGGGGTCTACAGGAGAACGTCGCTTATGAGTTTGGCCTTACTTCTCCAGCAGTGTCCTTCATGTCTTGTCCGTCTTATTTAGATGGTTTTAGAGATGGGAGGTAGGTGGCCGTACAGCTGCTGTTTTGTGGGATGTTGCTTCTAGAATTTGTTCAATATAGCTCGTAGCATTCTTGTACAATTCCCATGTAGCATTTTCTCTATACGCTAAGTCAGCGTCCATGTGGGGCATTCATATACTAGAATCACACGACCGCTGCATGGAAAAAATTGCGTTTTGTTTTATTGGATAGGTTTGACTTCCATATGATCGACAACCTATTGATAGCAGTCCATGCCTTCGCTAGTCACACATTGATGTCATTTTCAGTAGATGAGGCGTTGCTTTCGATGTAGGTGAATTTGTCCACTAATTTCAGAGAGCCACCATTTAGTGTGCAGATGTCTCCTTTTTTTATTAAAACACATGTACTCCATTTTGTCTGTATTCACATGGAGGTCAATGCCACCAGCTGCTTGCTCCAGACTATGCAGCAGGGATTCGGCATGGGTAAGCGTATTTGCAAGAAGCGCTATGTCATCTGCGTAGTCTGCGTCCGTGATAATTTCCGTGGGGTTGTTGCGGAGCCGATAAATATGTCGACCCCGCAAATGAATTATGTGAATGAAAACAGCCAAAGCAATATGAAGGAACAAAGGCGAGGTAACGATAATAACAAATGACAATTTATTTTGTCATATTTACAAGCGTGAATGTAAATGTCCGTGGCGGTTGTATGTAGTCTTCAGCTAGGATGGGCTATGGTGTTAGCTGGTAAGCTGAGGTCGGTCGAGTCGTTGAGTTCAGCTAGACGTTGGATGCTGGTAAGCTGAGGTCGGTCGAGTCGTTGAGTTCAGCTAGACGTTGGATGCTGGTAAGCTGAGGTCGGTCGAGTCGTTGAGTTCAGCTAGACGTTGGATGCTGGTAAGCTGAGGTCGGTCGAGTCGTTGAGTTCAGCTAGACGTTGGATGCTGGTAAGCTGAGGTCGGTCGAGTCGTTGAGTTCAGCTAGATGTTGGATGCTGGTAAGCTGAGGTCGGTCGAGTCGTTGAGTTCAGCTAGATGTTGGATGCTGGTAAGCTGAGGTCGGCTGAGTCGTTGGGTACAGCTGGACGGTCGTTCGAGGTTGGTAGATCGATATCCCTGGTTGTGACGGTATGTTGTGGTTAACCAAGGGTGTGTCGATCGGGTTGGTGACTCGTACGGCGGGTCGTACGTGAGTCAGGTGTTGCAGCGGTAGAACAGTCCGTAACAGCGAGTCGTTACGTGGACTGCGTGGTACCTTGCAAGAGCGTCGAGTTCGGTAGATCGACATCCCCGGTTATGACGATATGTTGGGTTAACCGGGGGTGTGTCGATCGGGTTTCTGGCTCGTACAGCGGGTCGTACGTGAGCCAGTTGTTGCAGTGGTAGAACAGTCCGTAACAGCGAGTCGTTACGTGGACTGCGTTGTACCTTGCAAGAGTGTCGAGGTCGAGGAAATGCTAGGGCCTTGCTGGGCCCCCTAGCCGTGCGGACGTATCGGACGGGAACGAAAGCTTTGCCGTGTCAAAGCCGTGCGGACAATGGCTATGGCTAGGTTCGCGCCAAAGCCGTGCGGACGAGCGGACGAGAGCGAAGGCTTTGTCGGGTCAAAGCCGTGCGGGCGAGCGGACGAGAGCGAAGGCTTTGTCGGGTCCAAAGCCGTGCGGACGAGCGGACGAGAACGAAGGCTTTGCCGTGTCAAAGCCGTGCGAACGAGCGGACAGGAGCGAAGGCTTAGTCGGGTCAAAGCCGTGCGGACGAGCGGACGAGAGCGAAGGCTTTGCCGTGTCAAAGCCGTGCGAACGGGCGGACAGGCCATGAGGCCGAGGCTAAGATGGGCGTTATCTTAGCGCTGCGTAGATAGTGAAGCCGTAGCTAAAGGCTGGACCGTGCCATTAGCGCTGCGCAGCTTATCGGACAATCGGAACCGAGGTTAAGACCGGTTGGTCTTAGAATCCGTCTTCGTGTTTGCCGCCTGGCCGTCTATTTCGACTGGTCATTACTGACCAGTCAGAGATGCTCTGACCCGCAGACAGGGACCTCTTGTGGTCCTAAAAAGGACCTTTGCGCATACCTATGTAGGTGGAAGAAAGGCAGGTCTACCACGAGAAGTGGGGCCAACGCCGTAAGTTAAGGTGAATGCGACCGCACAGAATGCGGGATTCCTCCTTAATGAGCTTCGCCAGGAGCGCGCCAAGTATTTGTCGCTGCCTCCCACCAGACACGACTTGACACAAGGTCAAAAGCCCGAAGGCCGATTAAAGTGGGGATAAAGGGGAGGGGAAGGTCGGGAACGAGCCGAGACTCGAACCCTGCTTGTCTGTGCTGCTCATCGGCTCACTTAGTGCAATGTGAACCTGATGAGGCAAGCAGTTTCACGAACCCAAATGTGGGTCCGGGCACGTATGCCAGTTAACGGCTTAAACTAGACGCTTGGTCTAGTGCCGTACAAGGGGGACAAAGGAGACAAAAATGCAGCTCGCCCACCCGAAGGTAGCCTAGTCGAAACTAGGTGCCTAATTAAAGGCCCCAAGTCTGCCATTGTTCCTTTTCCAGGGCCACGCTCCGGACCGAAGTCCAGAGCAGGCCCTGGGGCTCCGCAAAAAGCTAAAAGCCGGGTGCGCGCCACCGAGCGTTGAAAAGGGCCTGTTGATATCACGAAAGGGCTGTGACACACAGCCCAGCCGCGTGAATAAGAAATTCCCTCATAAAAAATGAGTGTAGCCATAAAGTGTTTTTCTAACCCGCCATAGGCTAGCGACGACTATTAGTTCTAGTCTTATCTAGTTATTTCCGGCCAAAGTGCTTCGTAAATGTTATTAATTTTTAATTCATCCTTTTCTTTAGCTATAACGAGGTGTCAAGGTCGTTAGAAAGAAAAGGGGCTTAGGCAGTTCCGGTCGTACCCGGATATAGTTGTTCTACAGCGGGCGTGTAACTTGACATGTTTATGTTTATCGGCCGGTCGCGGCAAGGCCCTCTCCCTAGATAATTGATCGTCCATCAATTAGTAATAATCGGTCCGTAGTTTGCTAGGGAAAGCGACCTTCCTTCGGGGTCGGGTTTGCTGGCGTTGAAGTACTTTCGGCAGATGTCGTACTCACCGCTTCCCTCCATTGTTCTGGCTGTAATCACGTCGGGGTCACCACTTGTTGCGGAGCCGATAAATATGTCGACCCCGCAAATGAATTATGTGAATGAGAACAGCCAAAGCAATATGACAAAATAAATTGTCATTTGTTATTATCGTTACCTCGCCTTTGTTCCTTCATATTGCTTTGGCTGTTTTCATTCACATAATTCATTTGCGGGGTCGACATATTTATCGGCTCCGCAACAGGGTATCGTTTGCTTGCCTTTTTTTTTTTTTTTTCTAGAGTAAAACCATTTTCTTTCATTAGACCTATCGAAGTTAGAAGCAAGAAGTCTTGGCAGATTATGAACAGATATGGGGCTAATGTGTCCCCTTACCGAACACAAGCAATTCTACTATATGGATGCAACATCCAGAGCTCGCTTGAAGTTTGCTAAAAATCCTGGAATATCTTCGTCATTCCTTCTATGTGGCGCTGCCTTATTTCAACTCCGGAGATGAACAAAAATATACCCACCGAAGAGCTTCCTTAATCGAGTGAAAAGATTTATGAACGGCTTCATATAACCGAAAAGAAGCAACAGGGTGAAGAATTGAAAGAGTGAAAAAAAAAAAAAAAAAAAAGATTCAAAATAGAATCATGAACGACTAAGAAAAGAACTATAAAGATAAGTTTTTTAAACTTCCATTCCTATTTCTATTAGCATACACTCATATATGAAGAAAGAATTCCGTACATACATCATCACCCAAAGAAATAGTGAAATGCCAAAATGTTTGTGATCTTGTTTGCTCATTTGAAATTGTGACTTGTGACTATTCTTTTACGCTGTCAGTCCCTGTCTCCTAACCATTATTTTCCTTTCCGCTGTTATTAAACGCTTGTTAAACTTATGCCTTTCTTTATTTATTCGTATCGATCATTCTGTTAGGTTTACTTTCTTTATCTTCCTATATCTTGGAACCGGAGTAGAGGTTTTACTACACCCCTCTGATTTCTTTTAAAAAAGAATACATAGTAAATGTTCAACCTTCATGGAGACACTGCAATCAAAGGGAGATAACCCTGACCCATTTTTCCACTAAGGTCGTAAGAATATGTATATACATATGCATACAGGTGTACATACAAACGTATATCTTTATTTACACACGTGTGTGTGCGTGTATATATATATATGCATGTATATACACACACACACGCATGCCTATATATATACACACAAACATGCATACTTATACACACACACCTACACACACTATATATATATATATATATATATATATATATATATATATATTCATACCTATATATATATGTATACATATATATATATATATATATATATATATATATATATATATATATCTTTAAGAAAAAAAACCAAAGACCGGTTAATTCATGATTATAAATTTATTTCGGTCCCGTATTTTCAGTTTCTAGTGTAAACCAAAAAACATGAAGAAAAAAATTAATACAGGACTTCTTCAGACCCAATGGATAATTAATTAAATTCAAATTTAAATTTAAATTTAAATTTAAAACCAGAATAAACACGTGGGGTGTAGGGGAGACGAGATTAAGGAGTTACCTCCTCGTTTTATTGAATTTCCGTTTTTATTTTAATTTTTCAAATTTCTTCTATCAGTTATAATTACGGTAATTTAACTTTTTTATTTATTCGTTTAGTTTATTTTCTTTTCATGTTAAGTTCGATGATTAACTTTTAAGAGAAATACTAATGCTTATATTAATTTCGATACCATTTAATTAGCTACCTATTTTTATGTGCATATGTTGGATACGTTTTTTTTCCTGGTTTCACTATTTATTTCTATGATTTTAATTTTTTATAGTTTAAATTTACATGTACATGTGTGTGTGTATATATATATATATATATATATATATATATATATATATATATATATATATATATATATATACAAGCATACCTATATTTATTTATTCATATATATTTATACACACACATATACCGACAGTGGGTAGAGTGTTCGCTAATGGTCCGGAAGACCTGGGTTCAATCCCAGGTCGCGTAATACCAAAGACTTTTAAAATGGTACTTGATACCTCCTTGCTTCACACTCAGCGATATAAGATATGTATCAAGGGTAAAGTAGAGCAACCCAGGGAAAAGATTAGCGCCCTCCTCTATACCTCGGTGTAGTAGCTATTGAAAAAGGAGCCTTCTGGTCGCCTTCGACTATGGTCGACAACTTAACTTTCTTATAAATATGCATTCACACACGTGTGTTATATACATACACTTTCCAATATACATATGTGTATACACACCTATATTGATAAATATGCTTTCATATATATGAATACGCACACACACACACATGTACACATTTCAATACATATATACATACAGGTACATAAGTATACATACACACATATATACTCATATATAGGCATAAATCCGTTTAAAAAAATTAAGATTAAAAAAACATAAGAATTTACTGTCCCAGAGAATAAGTGTATTGAAGTTTTGTTATTTTATTTATTTTTTATTTTTTTCGGGTGAGGCTGTCATCTGAAGATCAGGATATTGTGTTTATCTTTATAGGACATTCTAAAATACTTGACTTGAAGTTAACAACTTGAAATAAAAATGAGTGCAAAAGGTCAAGAAAGTCAGAGAAATTTTAAATTTTAAAACATTAGTATCACAGATTTTACAAGTTCACAAATGAAATAACATTTCCTAAGATTTCTGCTAGTAACTAAAAGGAAAAGACTCAATTACAAACAATGAGGCCGAACTTTTAGTTGTCCAAAATAATATAAAAACTAAGGTAGTTGTTTTTTGATCTGGAATAATGGATACAGAACTTTTAAAACTAAAGTCCATATGGATTAGGATTTGTGATTTAGAGAGGGAAAATAGTTACGTGAAAATATCTTTCTACTTTAAAAGGAATTCTGTACAATATAAATGACTAGCTGAAATAGACCAAGATTTGAACTGAAATTTGCTTTTTCACAATTTTAACAGTCCCTTAAAAATCTATCAGCAGTAATTATTACTGTAAAAGTAAAATACACATAACAGAAAAGTGATTTAACTATTGCATTTTCATTGCCAATGGTCCGGGAGACCAGGGGTCAATCCCAGGTCGCGTCATACCAAAGACTTTAAAAATAGTACTTGATACATCCTTGCTTAGCACTCAGCAATATAAGGTATGTATCAAGGGTGAAGTGGAGCAATCCAGGGAAAGGAGTAGTGCCCTCCCCTACACCTCGGTGTAGTAGCTATTGAAAAGGGAGCCTTCTGGTCGCCCTCGACTAAAGGGAGACAACTTTATTTATTTTTACTTATGATAAGTTATTTTTAGAGTTTAAAAGTAATGTAACCCTACCAGTTCTCAAATAGACGTTTGTAACACTACAACACCACATAGACACTTGCACTACCAGCGTTCTCAGTAGACCCTAGTAGTGCTATAGCACCACATAGACAAGTGTACCACCATGGTTATAACGGGTCTATGAGAATAGCACTACGCTTTAAGTTTCAGTCGGACTTTGGTTGTAATCTCGCTGTCAGAAAAAGTGACGAACACACAAAACACCATATTGGTTTACTTATACAAAAGTTTATTTGCCACAACACCTCTAAGCAGTCATTGAGAAGAGATGAGTCCACGACTTTAGCTAGACAGAGAGAAAAAAAAACGTTGAGAAAAGAGAAAGAGAGAGAGAGAGAGAGAGAGAGAGAGAGAGAGAGAGAGAGAACGAGCGAGCAGACACAGACCTTTATATTATCTTTCTCAGTTTCTGTTGTAGCTCTTGCATGTGCTTGTTTGCTGGTTCTGTATTCAGAGCTTCATAGCTGGTGTGAGACCCTTTTATGGAGCTTACCTCAAAATGCGTGCCATAATTTTCAGCCCGTCTTCACATCATTGTGGTTAATTCCCAACTCAGTTTCTTGTTTTCTCTCCCACGTCCACTTGTATGGTTTTTTTCCGTTAGAGGTTTTTTTTTAGCCTGTCACAACCAGTAGACGATTTACTACTGATACATTTCTATTTTTAATTTGGGCATCTGCTGCTATCCCGACCTAGACTTGGGGAACTTTTAAGTCTAGCTAGGCAACAACTTACTACTTAAACAATCAACCAGAGTCCCTAATTACATTAAAATATTTGTTGGATATTACTGTAAAGTAAATAACATGTAAATCAATTATAATTTTTTTTCTAGATTGTTAGTCCTAACTAATCAATAATCTAATAAAATTCTTTACTATCTCCAGCTTGAAAAACCACCAATAAACTTAATTAGTATAGTTCAATTAAATGTGAATATTTTTTTGAAATTTGGGAATTTCTATTTTTCATGAGTTATATCTTGCAGCATGATGGCTTCTTGATGATTGTTTATTGTTAGAGTTCCCTCTTTTTCTCCATGAAAAATAAACTTTTTTTTCTTTTTAATTATATACATATAAAAAAAAGAACTTCCTGTAATCATAAAGTATCCATATCAAATTTGGTAACCCTATATCAAACTGTTTGGCTGTCTATAGAGAATAGCAACAAAATCTTCCTATCATTAATAAAGATATTGTTTTAACTTAGAAAAGTGCACATCAATAGTAACGGGTTGGGTCACCATGCCGTAGTGGTTAATAGCTGGATTATAACATCATAATAATGAATTTAAACTCCTGTTTCATTATTATATTCACTTTTGGACTAATACCCTTAGGAAAGTTATGAACCCCTTTATCTGCCAAGCTACAGGTGAAATAACATCACTACTGTCCTTCTACAAGAATGGATATTATCAAATAACCCATAAAGTTTGATATGCCATTAAACCAAACCAAACAAAAAAAAAAAAAAGGAAGAACTATTATTAGTGGTTTCCTATTCAAAAGAAGAAAAAACTCAATAGAAAAATAACAAAAAATTATTAAATTATTTAAAATAAATACATTTTTAGTGTATTATATCTCTTATTGTAGTTAAAGTACCATATAACCATATTTATTCAAGAATTTGTTCCATATATAACATTTTCTCTCTCACATACACAATATATATATATATATATATACACACACACACACGCACCTTAGTTTAGCATTTTCCAAGTGATTTTTCAGAAAACAAACAAATATGTACTTACTGACCTATCCACATGAGCAAGATGCAACACTAAATCAATTTTCTAAGCAGAATTTGACAGGTTTGAATTCAGAGTTTTCTTTCTCTTAGGCCAGTTACTATAACAAGGTTAAAGAGCCCATTCTGTCCTACTATTTACCCATAGCTGGAGGGAGAATAGTTGGATGCATACCTTTTCCAAGTGTATAGGCATTATGTAAAATGCAAAGAGCCCCATCCAGGACTTGAACTTGGCTCACTATATCCATTTCCTATAAAAATAACCTTCATGCCACAAGCGCCTTTCCTCAAAAACACACTGACAGGTAATCAATGATAGAAATAAACATTCAAATATTAACAAAATTGATCACTTTTTCTTGCTGCTAATCCAATATTACTACAATTCTTTTTTTTTTTTTTTTTCTTTTTTTTTTTTTTTAAATTGAACACAATGATACTAAATTTTTTATTCATTTTTTTTTTTTAAAACACCAGCATGTCTTATGACTTCTTGTATGGAGGTGAAGGATTAATTCTTATAAAAACAAAGAGTGAAAGAAAATTCACATAAAATGCATTATATTTTACTATATCACCAGAATATTCTATTATAATGTGAAGATGGGTGAACTGAATGAGAAAATATATTATGATAATATGGAATGCTTTGGCGACATTGTAAAAATAGAATCTTGTTTAATTTGACAAATAAAATGCCGCAATTTATGTCTTGCATTATCTTAGTTCACTTATAGATAAACGGATAAAAAAAATAAGGTACAGGATCAATTTCTTTTAAAAGTTTCCTTAAATTTCACTTTTTTTAATATTCAAGATATTTAAACAAAAAATGTGGAGCAATACAAAGTTTTGATATTCTAAGAACAAAATCATTATCAGTAGATTTGTAAAATTATATTTTTAAGAAACAAAAAATTAAACTAAGAGAAACTGTTCTAAGTTTGTTCTTAAAAAGCAAAGTATGTAATATAATACAGATGAATATTATTTTTTAGAAGTAGCCATTACAAGACGACCTTCTTTCAAATCGAGTTGCTTAATTCATTTTCATATGTAGATACCATTTACTTAACAATATAAGAAGTTTTTAAAGAAAAAGCCCTGAACATTTTTTAAATTGAATTTCTCCTCTCTCTGGATTTCAGAATGTGGTTTAGTTTTTTGGGAGGATGTCAGATAAACGAAATTTGTAGGACTATTTATTGTGATCATGATTTTTTAGTGAAGCAACTTTTAAAATAAATTGACTTGCCTGAAGGCTGGTAGTTAAGTTTGATATAAAAATAACTTCCTCTTTATAAATATAATTTATAACAATCACTTGAAAATAATAAAATTGCAATAATGATGAAATACTAAAACTTTTCTCTTAAAAATTGCTAAAAACCATTGATATAAGAGAACACATAAAATCTACTAACACAGGAAGATTTTCATTCACTTCAGAATTTTACCATTTGTTCAATTGTGAAAATTATTTTAATGGTAAGTGCATTACAAATGTTTGACAAGAAATTCTAAATTTAAGATTTTGTGCTGTCAGTTTGGTTCAAACCTGACAAAAAATTATGGAAGTTGAAAAGAAAAAGATAATGATATTATCAAAATAAAGATATTCTATGAAGCAATTATTAATGTTTTCATTTTTTTTCTTTTTCATTGTTAATGATTTTCTATTCTGATTTTGGGACCGGGCCATTGAGTGTTTGCCAATGGTCCGGGAGACCAGGGTTCAATCCCAGGCCGAGTCATACCAAAGACTCAAAAAATGGTATTTGATGACACTTTGCTTAACACTCAGCATAAGGTAAAGTGGAGCAATCCAGGGAATGGAGTAGTGCCCTCCCCTACACCTTGGTGTTGTAGTTATTGAAAGGGGAGCCTTCAGGTCACCCTCGACTATGGTTGCCAACTTTACTTATTCTGATTTTAATTACAAGATTATTTAATTACATTATTGTTTTATACCATTACCTTCAAACTTAAATTTAAGAGGCTATAAACGTCAAAAACATTAAGAAGACATTTTTTCAAACATTTTTACAACATCCAGAAACTGAAATCAAAATTTCAAATTGGGGGGGGGGGGCGGGGAAGAAGAAAAAAAATTTACACCTGGAATGATCTCCCTTGGTTCGTCATTGAGAAATATAATTACCCTTGTGAATAAAATTTTTTTTTTTAAATATCACTAACACACTTTTTTGTTGCGAGAAAAAAAAACCTATCAGACAATTTAATAAATCAATAATTTTTTTAATTTAAAATTTATTATGCATCATATTGAAATATATCTTAAAATTTCACACATGGGCTCATAGCTTTAAATAGTTAATGTTGGAACACAATTTTACCATACCTCCAGATCTCAATAGATATTAATGAAAAAATTGTTTAAAATGGCTACTATTCATAGACTTTGTTTAATACAATCCCATTATTCCATATAGATGTCTGCATACTAAAGTAAACAGATGTGTTATACTCCTAATATTTGTCACTGAAAATGTAGTACATCTATTTTGTTTACAGCATAATTTTAAGTTGAATGTAAATACTTATACCAGACTAGGCATAAGTGCTCATCAATGCATTAATAATTCCATCAAATCACAACTACTCTTTCAAGATTTTTTAAATTTTGAAGAGAAGTCTTTGTTTTATACAACACATTACTCTTTTCTTATTCAAAATCTGCTCAATACAATTATAAAGGTTAAAAAGACTTTTATATTAGTGTTATGGTACCTACCTTACGAACTATAATGAACTCTTCCTATAACTATGAATATCGGGAGAATATTCATCTCGGTGTAGAGTTAACTCCAGCCTAACACTTTGGCAGTCAGACTGATGTTCAACACTCTTTTACCTATGCTGTATTTATACTTTCGTTCAATATACTTGTTTCATGTAATCCCGAGTTCATGTCTTTCTTCCGGATCTTTTACTGGTCCACAACAATTAGTTTTAAAAAAAAATTGTATTGCCATAACTTTATTCATTTGTTTTTATTTTTTTTTTTTTTTTTTTTTTTTTTTTGATGTTGCAACTTTACAAGAAAAAGATTTTGAGAGCTTACAGGTTTATTGGGACCCAAGGACAGTAATTATCAAGAACATAAAAAGGCTGAAATAATCAAAAGTAAATTCAACACAACTAACACACAATAATCACAAGGAGTATCCAATTCTTCTGGTAGAAAACTCTTCAGAATATTAAAGAGAAAGAATACATCTAGTTAATTAAAACATATTTTTGATTTATATTAAAACCTAAAAACACTCATTTAATTCTTGCTAATGTACGACTAAAATAATATTGTATATATGTATCTCCCACAGTAAAATGGCAAGATTTTTATCAGAGCAATACACCTAAAGTGCTCTTACTTAAAGGATTTTCAGTATAATTTGCAATTGAAATTTTGTAGTCTTTGTTCACACTGAATGGGGTGTTTTTAATTATCCAAATAACTATAAAAATCCTTCATTCCTTCCCAAACAGAAGTATCAATATTATCAATGGATCATGTTATATATATATATATATAATATAATTACATGCATCAAAAAGCTATTGACTCACTTCTCATTATTTTGTTTTAAAATATATATTTATTAAAGGATTTAATGATGTAAAAAGTTGTGGGTAAGGAAAGAAAATATCCATTTTTACTTGGATTGAAATATTCATTTACTACAATTAAGGCTTTTGCAAAAAGTGACTATGCAGATTTAGACAAGTTACTAATAAGTGATTATTTCACTTTATAAAACTATGCATCAGGTGTCAATATCAGACAAAAAACAAAAACAAATGGAATTATTCAAATTTTACATCAAATTCATTTTAAATATATAAAATTCAAATTCACTGTCCTTGAAATTCAATACATTGAGGTTGATTTAAGATAAGCATTTAAAGGGTTCTAAATCAAATGTTTAAAATAAGATTTTTTTTCTTAACTGGACTATAAAATAAATGATAGTAATGAGAAAAGTGTCATTCTTTTAATTTAACTATACAAAGTTGTTTGTTGCACTGACAAATTTTCAATTAAAATCAATTTTTTAAATGTGTATCAAAGGTGAACATTTATACAAACCAATGCATCTACATGAAGATATAATTCTACTTTCTTTATTCATATCATTTTCATGTTGTTGTGGTTCTAATACAAATGCATCAGAAAAATATGACCATCATTATTTTCAGTCTAAGCTCACTGACTCTAGTGAATCATCTATATCACCAAAAAGAATCTCTAATTGAAATGCTATATATATATATATACTAACTAAAGGGGAGAGAGAGATGTGTGGTGTGTAATGTTAAAATCCTAACACTATGTGAACCTTTTTTTTTTTTTTTCACATTCTATATTTTAATCCTGGACTTCCAATGATCAAATGATCCTGAAATGGATATTAAACTGCCAATAAATGTGATATTTATTGATAGAAAGCATAAAATTTAAACAATATTTCCTTAATCCTTAAGTGCTTCAACTTTATCTAGGATCATTGATGTACTCCGATGCTCTATATCATGAATAGTATTTCCAGTTAGAATGAAAGAAATTTATTTTCTTCATTGCGAAAAATCTGATCAAGTTTTTCATTAAGAAAACTTGACTGGTTAAATATAACATTTTCAGTGTTGGCAACTTACTACTTCATTTTTTAAAAAGGTGACATGAATGGACATAGTTCCCATCAAATACAAGTTTCATGAAATTAATCTTTATTTTAATCACTTTTTGCTAATACTAACTATTAGACTTATATATTCTTAAGTCGTATTTACACCAAAAGGATGAGAAATAAGTTGCATGTTGTGTTTTCTAACATTCATTTTCAGCTTGCTGTACATTGACAGGTAAACAAATGATGCAAGGTTTTCAAGTGTTCACCTACCAGTACCAAGACTATCACTAAAGCTCTTGCTGTGCTTTCTCATGGCAACTTCTACTTAGTGCTTTGTGGCCTCAGGTTAAAGCAACCAGAGATTTTGAAGCAACAAGAGATCCCAGGAGTATGATATTTTTTTTTACCAACCTCTATCCAGCTACCTTGTGGGTTACTTATGGAAATGATCCTGAACCAACCAAGGTGTATCAACGAAAAGGCAAATTCTGACAAGAGACTGGAGTTTGGCAAGATGCTGCAACTAGTAGAGCTGTTAGTCATCTGACTTTCTGTGCTACTGGAGTTCAACTGTACATGTCAAGATAGTGATGCTGCTGGTCTGTGCAATCATTTCAGTACTTGAATCTTTTGTTTATGTTGAAGGTTTTCTTGTTTCCTTACGTTGGAATACTTTGATAAGAAGAATGACTACATACTGACTGGGCTGAACATACCAGAAACATCAAATGGCTTTCAATATCCCTCCCCTACACCACAATTAGAAAATAGATGACCATTTTCCACCAGAGAAAAGGTTATTGGGAAATCATATTTGCACAGATTTAAGAGATAGCTTTCTTCAAAACCAACTTTAATAAGCATTAAATATCTTTCAACATTATCAATTTTTTTTTTTTTTTAGATTTGTGGAAACAGACACACACAAATAATTTCCTTGTCTATAAAAAGAAGAGAAATATTAAATCACATAACCATGTTACTATTAAATGATTTTTCAGAAAATGGGAAATAATTTTAAAATTTACTTTCTAATTTTATTTACCAAACAAATATTAGGGTAGTAATCTTTCTTTTCAATAAACTCACAAAGACTTGTATGTTGCTGAAATTTGAAAAAAAAAAAAAAAAAAAAAATAGTTGCACAAAAATACAAAGATATGAAGAGACCAAGATAGACATACTGTCCCTTTTTAGTTAACAACCTCAGTCAATTTGACAATAAGCTAAAAAGTTGATAACCTTTCAGGAAAAGAAGAAAAAATAAAAGATAATGAATAATTGAAAACCTAACAGTGTGTAGTGTTTTAGCTTTATAAGCATTCAGTCACTTTTAAGCTGAAAGTTTTTTTTTGTTTTCTTTTTTTAAATTCCTTTTGATCATACACCAACAGCCACAATCCTGGCACTTGTTTTCATGAACCAAATCATCATATTTGCATTTCTAGCAAATATTTCCAAGAAAAGGGTTTTAAAATCTTTAAATAAAACCATATTGTAAAGATAACTTTCATTTTCGGAGATAACTTTCATTTTCATTTGAATTGCATGTTAAATGAAGTGTTTTCTTGACTAATGATTTGCAATATACTTCCATAATAAATTTTTTTAAAATTCAAGTTAGCACATTATTCCTCCCTCCCTCCCACACACACAATATGGTATTAGTCAAAGATTATAGCACAAACAAAAAAATGATGGCAGCTTTTGCATTTCTTTTAATTTGGTTTAATTTATGGAGTAGCAGGAAGTTAAAAACAGACTTACATTTTTTTTGTATTAAACAGAATTAGATGATTCATCTTTTTATTATAGTATCAAACAGAGAACAGTTCAAATTTCAATTTGAAAATAAAAATGTTAAATCCTATAAGCAAATTTTAAAAAAAAGCTCAAGTTGTAATATAAAATGCACTTGTAAGCTGGTAATCAATGAATGATTAGCAAACAACAAAATAGGATTACTTTTGTTAATATTTTGATCATTATGAAAATATTAATCAAATCTATTACAGTTTGTCAATCAAATATTGATTTCCAACAAAAACATTTTTTTAGTTACTTCCATCTTTTAGGTTTCAAAATTGTTCATTTACAGTTCTTTCTATCAATAATTACAAAAAGGAAAATTTTAACATTTGAAATATTCAGTCTGTATCTGTTTGTATACTCTGCATTTATGAAAACTGAACCAAATTCAGCTTTTTTGCTTATATTGATCTGTCAACTAAAATTAGATTTAACAACAACAAAAAAAAAAACAAACAAAAAAACAAAAAAAAAGAAAGATATTTTTAAAATGAAAGGGAGGATGGGTTAGGAAGAAACCTTATTTTAACAAAATTTCAAGTCTGATTTACAGATAACAAAATTATACTTTATTTTTAGGTTTTTATTATTCAAATATTCCTATTGCTATCTATTAAAAAAATCAGTTTCTCACAAATCTCTTATTCAATGAAACTTAAACAGATTATGCATCAGATTTCGTTATTTATTACTCCAGACATGATTGATCCACAAACAATCCAATTGCATGTACTTTATATTTAACAGTTTATTGGATTGTGTTTTATAATTACTGTTTATTGGATTGTATTGTTATTGGGTTGATGTATAACTGCTGGAGAACTTAATATCTTCAAGTAAAGTTAAATAAAAATTATCAAGATTACATCAAATTTAAATCTTTTTGATAAAGGTCATTTATTAGTTGTTTTTCCCCTTCTCAATTAAGCAACAAAGCAGATTGACTTATAATAAAAACTTAAATATTTACTATCAATACAAAGTACTGTAGAGAATAAAAATTATACAATTTGATAATAAAATAATAAAGTTTTTGTCCCCTCATATTTCATTTTGTCAATATTCTAAATTAGATTTTTTTTTAAAAAAGCATTAATAGTATTTTTGGTGTTGTAGAAAACCAATAAAGAAATGTTATTTAAAAAATAAGATTGTGAAAACAATCTGAAAAATCAGCTGGATAAGACCGAAGTTTGTTTCATAGTATTCAACATGATCAAACCTTTCTTCCATATTCTATCTCTACTTCAATTTGTCTGCATTGTCTTATTAACCTTTTTTTCTTAAATTCTTTTACAACCTTGACAAAGACATATGCTGCCAAAATTTTTAAATAACTACAATATGAAACAGTATGAAAAATAGGCAAAATAAATAAAAACAAAATTAAAAATGATAAAAACAAAAAATAAAATAAAAAACAACTATCCCATTTTTTTTTTATAGATATTTTAAGAATTTTTTTAAGGAGGATTTATTAAGGCGTGGGTAAAACATTTCTTTTTGTATTTTTTACATTTATTATTATTATTATTATTATATTATTATTATTAATAATCTTAATATTTTTTACAACAGGAGCAGATGAAGCCTTACTTTTCTGGGCAAGCATCTTTTATTTTCCCCCAGCCTCTAAAGGCAGTTTCTGGGGGTTGGGTACTTTCAGATCACCAGAGAGACAAGTTGGCATTTTGGTGAATGATAAACGGTGGGAGGGAAGGGATTATAGGGAGAGGGGTGTAGAGCATGGTCCTATACAGGCTGGCACCTACCCAGCAAGGTGAGGTATACACCTGTATAGACAAAGGCAGAAAGGTATATATCACTACGCCACACTATACAGAAAAAAAGAGAAGAGAGATACTGCCATCGTGTGTGTGTGTGTGTGTGTGTGTGTGTGAGAGAGTGAATGTGTGTGTGAGTGTGTATGTTTTAAGAGGTGCTAGCATACAGACATACACTAACATGTAAACAATAACAGGATTGTCTACATGCAATCAGATATTCACACAAATAGTTCCAACATACATGCTTGCATACACAGAAAGACAGACAAAGCTGGGTTGATGATTAGGGTGTCGCTCCCATGAAGGTAGGGTAGATTACCATCAAGTTTTGTCCTGGGGTACATTTCCTGGCCGTACAAACTTCTCTGGACTAGGCCTAGGTTTCTGAAAAAAAGAAAAAAAATGAAAAGAAAAATTTTTAAAATACTATTATAAGTGTTTTCCTTTAATGATTTAATTCTCAAACTATCCAGATTTCTAGTTAATTCTGATGGTATTTTTGAGTTGTTCCTCACACTAAATAATTTTCAGGAAAAAAACGAACAAACCAAAAAACAAACAAAAATTTACATTGTCTTGCATTGCAGTTTTTAAATACACCTTGGAGTATTATTTATTTTTGCTCCCCCTCCACAAACTTTGAATATGTTTCATTAAAGATATAACAAAGTTTTGATATAATGCAGCTTTTCCAACTGTTTTTGTAACATTATGAGACCATAAATATCATGAGGGTAACACTTCACATGTAAATATAAACAACATGTTACCTTACAAGACCCAAAATGAATAGCTGTTATATCACACAAAGTACAAAGCGCTTTCGTTTCTTTAGATATGAATATTTATTAGTCTGCAACATTTCACATAGTTGTCAATGAACCCAAGAGAGATAGAGTGATAGGTATTACTAGTGTTCATTAGAAATGCTAAGAGTCTCATTCGTGGGAGATGAACGTTCAAAATACTGACTTTGCTTTTCCTCACCACCAAAGGACTGCTCGTCTCATCTCTGGACTGGAAACTGTCCAACCAACTGAAACCCTCTCTGACCAACCCGACCATTAAATCACCCTGTTTATATATTATCATATTTACCAACCCCTCCACTCAGGAAGGATATGACACATGGTCAATTTTTAAGCTGAGTTTTAGCAGGTTTGAATTCAGAGTTTTCCTTCTCCTAGACTAGTTGCCTCACCAAGGCTGAAGAACCCAGTCTGTCCTACTATTTACCTATAGCCGGAGGGAGAATAATTGGATTCATACCTTTCCCAAGGGTATTAGTTCTATCTGAAATGCAATCAGCCTCGTCCAGGATTTGAACTCGTGTTGCCGTGTCCATTTCCTACGACGATAACCATTACACCACGGGCACCTCCCTGTTTATATACTATAATATTTCTCTTTATTACAGCTTACATAATTACTAAAAACTTTCCATAAACATGTCATCGTTAAAACAGCTGACATATATATATATATATATATATATATATATTCAAAATATTCATTTTAATGTCATTCAGCCGATTTCAAAACAAATCCCTATTTTGACATAAGCTGACATCTAGTTGTGGCATGGGCACACGTACGACCTTTCAATGTGACCTACACTGCAACTCACAATTTATTAAAACCAATAAAATAATTAACTAATATAATTAATTACCATCCCTAATTCTATTACTTTTTTCCCTTCTACATGATAAAAATACTTATCTAAAGCATAAGTACAAAATGATCACAAGCAATCTTTAGGATTTAACAATATGAGTGTATTATTATCATTTTAATACAGACATCAATTATTAAAATAAATTTTCCCCTTTTTTTGATACATTTTAAAATAGGATATAGGAAATTACAATCAAAAGAAAGAAATTATTAAAGTACTTACATCACATATATATTAATAACAATGTTACAACAATGATATCTAAGATATTATGTATGCAAAAGCTGATTGATGCACCAAATTGTAAAGCTAAAATTCAGATTGTATAAGCAGCAGCAGCAGCTAACTATTTAGCATTCATTGACCCATTTACATATTTAAAGTGAGAAGGCATTTACATCGGAAAGAAAAATAGAATAAAAGATAAAATTCCAGGTAGCAATTACCATCCTGATACAATTTTACAAGTTGATGACAAAATGATACAAAGAATTGAAAATAGATATTCAAAAATCATGGTTTGAAGAGTGATAATTTTTATATACTGTCCAACAACTTTATTTTCTGTCTGAAATGAACAGAATATTAAAAGGGCAGAATTTTAAATACAATTTATTGTTACTGGTCTTACATAGTTGTGACACTATAATATACACTGGATGTTTAAAGAGGCTAAGTATGGAGCAAATGGCATAAGAGAGTTATAAAAAATGAAATGTGAAATTAGTTGCCAAAGACAAGTAAAAAAAGGAATGGGTTTTAATAATGACCATATAATCATTTTGATGTCTCTTAGGTTTTATGTTCTCACCATGATTTATTTATTTTTTAAAAATATTATATCAATGCATATCAATAATATTCAGATGTGAAAAAAACTACTAAAGTATTGTAAGTTATTTGAAGTTTTACTCTGGCATCAGGATTTTTTTTTTGAAGTTGTAGCATTTAACCAATACATATCTTCTCTTCAAGGGCACAGCACAATAAAGTTACTTCAGAGCATAAGCTTGTCAGAAAAATACCAAACAAATTTAAATATATTTTTGTATGTATATTACATGAAAAGTTCCAGATTCTAATCATTATTATCCTCCCTACTGAAAACTGAAAAATCTCACAGAGATTTTGTGTAAGCAAATGTATTTTTGCATTATTTCTTTTTATAAATGACCAGAAACATTTTTTCTTAAAAGAAAATGTTTAAGAAAAGGGATGGTGTGTCATTTTTGTGCAAATAATCTTAATATATAAAAAAAAAAACAAGAAAAAGGCAAAACAAATGAATTTTATATTAAACAAAAGCAAACCATTTCTGTAAATGATTGTTCAAAAGACCAGTTTAATCAACCTTGATAATAATAAGTTTGCTATTGGATAGACTGAAATTCTTGTTAAAAATAGCTTCCCTGTTCTGGATGAAAAAATTGTTTTGGCCATGTCTAAGAAATGGTCTACTATATATAAAGGATTGTAGATAGAATATCATATAAGTCAGTTCTTTAATACAATATGCACACATTAGGTTTTGAAAAACACCTTGTAAAATTTCTTCTAGATTGTTCAGCTAAGGCTTTTTAAATGAAGTAGAATTATAAGTTGACCCCCCCCCCCCATTATCAATGTGATATTTCAGGTTGTTGATCTTTCAGCAAACTTTGGGCTAAGTTTGGATCTGGTTGGTTGGGTTTTATGGCATATCAACCTTTGTAGGTTATTTAATACCAAACCCATTTTTATTCAAATAGTTCTATTTCAAACAATTCAGTTTAGCATGAGTACAGAGTTTGTCAAAAACATTTCTATTTCAAACTATTCAGTTTATTCAAACAGAGCTAATTCAGTTTAGTATAAGTACAGATTTTGTTTACACACAGTAAAATGTCAAAACAGTTCTATATATAACAATTCAGTTTAGTGTAAGTAGAGTTTCAATGTCAAAAACAGTTCCATTTCAAACAATTCAGTTTAGCATAAGTGTTTTGATTTGGTAATCATCCTCTTTTATGATGTTTTTCAACATGTCACATTTATCTCTAACTACTTCAACCTCCAACTTTTTTTCACCCATTTATGCTTGAATTAACCTAGTAAATATTCAATTCAGAATTGTTAAATCAATTAATAATGACCGAAAGAGTATTCTATGAAAGGTACTGAGAAAGATCCTGTATAATATTTTGCATTTGAATACAGGAACTCTAAAAACAAACACATCTACTTTGTGTCCTAAAGAGCTTGATGGATAAAAAATTATACTTATATCTGCTGATATTACAGACAGTGCAAGCATACATACAAACAGAGAATCAGAAAAGTACAAAACTAAAACATCCACAAGGTTTCAAAGTTAAAGATATTAGATTTTTAACTTTTATTAGCTATATACAAGCATATTCAATGTCTCTTTTCACTGAAAAAGAATAAAAACAATGATTATAATGACTGAAAGAAATAGTAAAAAATTAACATGTACCTTACTCTCTAAATTGTATTTGAAAATTGCTGAAGTATGCAAACTGTAATTATGATTATATTAAACTAAACTTTTGTTTGTGTGATATTTCAAACATTTGAATGATATTTGGAAAGATAATTGCTTTGAGAAACTAATAAAAATTTAATAAGTAAAATTTTAAAATTAATCAGCCCTAAAATGATTTAAGTACAATTTCCCATTTAGTGAATGTTTTAGGTTGCTTGTTATAGCGAGTATACATAAAGTTAGATGTAACCCATTACAAATAATACTTTTTAGCAGCCAAGACTTTATTCTAAGTTGGCAACACTAACCTGGCAAACAAATATTGGTTTTGTTCATAGTAAAATCAAAAGAAAATTATTCTAATGCAAAGAAAAACTACTGAAGAAAGTATTTATAAACTGCAATAAACTGTGAAATTATTTTCAGGAAATATAACACACAATTATGTAAACATACACAAAATGATATTTATGTAACATAAGGGTCATTCCATGGCAATTCATCCCCCTTCCCACCAAAAAAATGTAATCCACCATGATAGATTTTGTTCATTTTGATATATGTTGTAGATCTGACAGTTCTTAGAAAATCCAAAAAATTTTAGAGAAAATTTCTTAGTTCTCAAGATATTGCAAATTGAAATTTTGCTAAGTCATCATTTTTCACCAACAGATTCCCATTTTCAAACTCATTGATCTCATGAAAACTCTTATATCACTTGATCTACTGACCAGAAATTAATAAATTTGATAGCCTTATAAATTTCTAGTCAAGGAATCCAAATATTCCTTTAGAATTTTACAGGGAGTAACCAAAAAGTAGCTATTAGTAGTTTTCTAGCAAAAAAATAAAAAAATTTTTTTAGGCAACTGACCACATGGGAAAAATTGAGAAATATCATATTCTGCCCCTAAAAGTAGCAAAAGGTGACACAACATTTGAAAACTAGAGTATTCATGGAATAAATAGCAATAGGTTTCATTAACTGTCTCTCAATTCTAGACCTCTTAGATTTTTTTCCTTAGAAATTCTGATTCATGGTAATTATGATTTAATATTGACTCATTGCACAAAAGGTGATGAAGATAACAAAAAATTACATGGTATTTGGGGAATTCATTCCCTAAGTTTTAACAACATTCTTTTTTTATTTCAATTTTGATGGCTGTTTAAATATATACTGGAAAAAATTTTTTTTAATGCAAATTTAGTACAAAAGCAAAATTTCCTATATAGCATCAACATTTCCCTGATCAAGATTTTAAAAGCTTAAAGAGAAAAAAGATGAACAAATATCTTGATTAATAATTATTATCTTTTAAGCAAAATTTAAGATTTTTAAAAAATTGCTTAAAATAGCTGTATATTTATCAGTTGTCTCTAATGGCAACATTATAGACTTTATAACTTCAACGTAACATCAAATTATAAAATTTAAGATTTTTAAAAAATTGCTTAAAATAGCTGTATATTTATCAGTTGTCTCTAATGGCAACATTATAGACTTTATAACTTCAACGTAACATCAAATTATAAAATTTAAGATTTTTAAAAAATTGCTTAAAATAGCTGTATATTTATCAGTTGTCTCTAATGGCAACATTATAGACTTTATAACTTCAACGTAACATCAAATTATAAAATTGCCAAAATAAACTTTGAATTTAGTTTGTAAAAAAACTAAGAATCATTCATTCTCTAAGTCCAGTTCTCTATATCATCATATTTATCATTTTGAAGGCAGTACATACATCCTATAGTAAGTTGGCAACCATAGTCGAGCGCGACCAGAAAGCTCCCTTTTTAATAGCTAAGTGGGTAAAGTGTTCACCAATGGTCTGGAAGACCTGAGTTCAATCCCAGGTCGCATCATACCAAAGACTTTAAAAATGATACTTGATACCTCCATGCTTAACACTCAGCAATATAAGGTACATATCAAGAGTAAAGTGGAGCAATCCAAGGAAAGGAGTAGCGCCCTCCCCTACACCTTGGTGTAGTAGCTATTGAAAAGGGAGCCTTCTGATCGCCCTCGACTACAGTTGCCAACTTTACATACATACATTCTGAAGTTGTGGCTTGAATTGAAAGACTGCACAATTTTATTAGGAACCTAGTATATGTCCTTGTGTCTTGAGCAGAAAAAAGAATTTTCTCATCCATGAGGATGTAAAAACAGTATTTTTTAATTATTTTGTGCCGAGTCAATTTAAAAAATTAGACCAACCCACTAAAAACTATCATAGATGCAAACTATATACTCCATAATTATAATGGAAGGTTCTAGATATGAAGATGCTGCCTGACATGAAACATTAAATTTTTTTGTGGTTTGATCATGATTAAATCTTAGATTATAGTAGTGCCATCTTTAAGAAATATAAGGTAAAAAGACCTTGTTTCAGGGACTATGCATCCATCAGCAAATATAATGAACAAATTTTTTCTTATGGCTTTTAATTCTTTAATACATAGCAAAAAATAGATGATATTCTTTGTTTCTTGAAGGAAATGAAACAATTACTCAACAGTTAGGATTTGATTTGTAGTGGTTCACTTGAAGTTTTCATTTGTAGTAAGTTTTTTAGTAGTGCCACCAATGCCATCATATGTAGACTTTCCATAACTTGTTGTGAAAAAGCTCCATTCAGTATCCAGGCCAAAATCATTTTCATGGAAACATAAATCCAGGAAGTTTTTATATTGGCCTGAAAAGCTATCAGAAAAATATATCACAGACTTAACTTTTCGAAGATATTCTTGAATATAAGATATTATAAATTTTTCAATGCAGTAAAAAAATAAAAAATAAAAAAAAGTGACACATCATGATTCTGATCTCATGATAACATAAGAAGACTTAAAATTTAAATATAAGTATCAAAGATAAGAAAATAAGAAATTTTATACCAAGTGTAATTTCTGCAGGTACAGTTAATTATTCATTAATACAAGGTCAATAAAATGATTGGTAAAAAGTTGACTTGTCATCAGCAGATAAACAGAAATGTACCAAGAGGCTCCCAGATCAGTCAGAAACTGCATCTGCATGAATCTGGTATTCCTACACTGTGACATAAAACTAACAAAATCTGTTGGTATCATAAGGTACTGCTAGAGGATGACCTGCGTTAATCGTTTATATATATATATTATAAAACAATGTAAAAGTAGTAACTTACAAAGTTTTATTTTTGCTTAGATGTGGCAGAAGGCCATATAAATGGGGCGCCTAATGAGACTTGAACTCACTCGTGAAGGTTTGCTAGTTTAGCTTGCTAACCATTATACCACCAGAGGTGCGGAAGCAATGTAAAAGTAAAGCAGGGTAAAAACTTGTGACTCAGTTTCAGGGTTACATTTGTCATGTGGGTTAGGGTGGATTGGCAGTTCACTCTTAGCACAAAAAAAAAAATCTTTGGTGATATTTTAAGTAGAGCCAACTATTTTATGAACGTCTTAGAAAAGGTGCATTTTTGACCCAAAGTTTCTGATGAAATATTAATCCTCATTAAATCTATCATGATATATTAAGCCAATTTTCAACATACCTCACATGTCAGTTTTCGGAGATGTCACTTTTTCAAAATTGGAATCTTAGGGAGGTGGGGTAACATTTGATGACTTACACTAAAATTTCTTTAAGAAGTATTAGGGTTATATAAGAAATTTCTCTGGACCCAGTTACAGAACCTGGAGTAATTTAAGCCTTATGTTTTTGAATCTGTAAATGTAAATTATATCACATTTCCTTAAATATATGTTTACTTACCTTAGCATTGTTTTTATTGTTAGATTATACTTAGCTTTCAAGTCTACACATTTAGAGAAATTTGCGAAGAAGCTCAATGCTCAAAAATTTTGATAAAATGAGCTTTTTTTATTTCCAGATTTTCAGAGTAGACATGACTGATTCATGTGATATTGGATGGTGGCACAGATCTTTTTCAAAGTTTGTGAGGATGAGTTTGAAATTAAGCTTCCAAATTCATCCAGTTTCCTTACAAACCCTTTTTTTTTTTTGGCCACAGTGATCAGATGATATAATGGTTTTCATGAGATCAATGAGTTCAAAAATGGAAATGTCTGTTGGTGAAAAATGCTGATTCAGCAAAATTTCAACTTGCAATATCTTGAGAACTGTAAGAAATTTTCACTAAAAATTTTCAGGATTTTCTATGACCATAAGATCTACAACATATATCAAAATCTTTAAAGTTTTATTTTTGATTGGTTGAACTGACATGGAATATAATAATAATAATAATAAACTTACTATCAAGAAATAAAGAATTCAAAAACAATAATACAATAAGCAAATTAATACAAGGTTCCATTAAATTTCTCCCGACTAGTTTTTCATATATAAAAACTGTTACAAATTTACTGAGCTTGGCTTAGTATACCACATAGTCCAGACAGTGCTTATATGAAATAAGTTTTATCTTAATTCAAGTGTACCTTTAAACCTCTAAGTCCAATAAATCAGGCTAAACACTATTTTTCTATACACTATAAGACTGATATTTAAAGCTTGAAGAGATCAAACAAGCTATTAAAAACCTAACATACTGATCATTCACAGCCTTTCTCTTAATGGGATAGCTTTAAACAAAGATGTTTAAATAGGATTTGTACAAGCTAAAGAACAAACTTTTTAAAAAGTAATCTTTAATTTCTTAAACAGAAATCACCTTGTTGGATGGGTCTGTAAAATATGCCAATTACACCTCTACAAAGGGGGTAAGACCCCCCCCCAAAAAAAACAGCATCTGATGATGAGGTTCAGTCCTGAAGCTTTGTGGAGTATCCTTTCATTGCCATTACTCCCAGGTCCACTCTGACCCAGGGTGGTAGTACCAGTTAGGGTCCCATTTATGCATCAAATTTACTAAGGATTATTATCATTAGTTATTTGAAACTATACAGCTGTGTGCAAATTGTTTATATTACATAGGAATACATGAAACCATTTAACTATGTACAAGTAAATGATCAATATTAAATAGAATTGTGTTAGCAATACTTGAAGCCATTTAGCTGTGTGCAAACAAACGAGCTTTAACAATTCATTTAAAAATAAAGTTACCTACAAACTATTCTTCTTACAAATCATATAAAAACAGAATTTGGCATTGAATAACCAACAAGGGTTGATATACCATAAAATCCAACCAACCAATCAAATAACTTGAAAAGGAAGAAATTAGTTTCCTCTCACAAGTCATGAAAATACATATGGTGGAAAAACAAATTTAAAAAAATTTTTTTTTATTAAAAAAGTATCCCTAACTTGGTCGTTTTTATCTCACTGCTTCAACTAGTGTATTCTCCTTCCCTCATCAAGTGTTTTTTTATATTCAGTAAATATGTTATATGGACACTCCTGGTTTTACTCAGGTCATTAAGCTCTTCTGAGGCTTTGTCACAGAATTTGGTGATTGATTTATTGATAAGAACCAATTAATTTCCAAACAAAAGAAATCAGTATTTCCAAAAGTATCATTTCAGAAAAAAAATTTAGTATCGATTTGTATATTGGTTGGCAGCAGAATGTGAAGTCATGATCTGAAATGAAAGGGTGAAAACATCACATAAAAAGGATTTGTTGTCACTAAATGGGAACACTCGTTCTATCAGAGTACTTTCTGTTGCACTAAGTTCAGAAAGTTCAAGAATGGCTGATAAGTCTGTTATGATCAAGGCCTTTCATGATTAAATCTTTTAGTAAGAAAATAAATAAAGTGAATTAGAATTGTAAATATTTGTTGATATTTCATTTTTCACATGCAAATAATAAAAAAATCATTCAATATTTTGGTTGGTTGGTTGTTTTGTTTTACAGCGTATCAACCCTTTGAATCATTTAACGCAGAAATTAAGTCATTCTGATAAATGTTTTAAACAATTTAGTTCAGTATAAGAATAGTTTTTTGTTTACACACAGTTAAATGTCAAAACAGTTTTATTTCAAACAATTCAGTTAAGCTTACAAAAATAGTTCTATTTCAAACAATTCAGTTTAGCATAAGTCGGTATTTTAAATGTCAAAACAGTTCTATTTCAAGCAGTTCAGTTTAGCATAAGTACACAGTTTAAATGTCAAAACAGTCCTCTTTTAAACAATTCAGTTTAGCACAAGTACCCAGTTTAGTTCTATTTGACCCATAGATAGGACCCTATCAGGTGCTATCACTCCAGGCCAGAGTGGACCTGGGAGTGATGGCAATGAAGGGGTGCTTTGCATTCCCCAAAGATCCAGCATTACTGGAACCTCACCATCAGATTGTTTAGTATCATATCCAAGACACTCATTTGGGGTGGGGTACCCCTCTGCAGAGAAGTAGTCAGTGTATTTTACAGTCCCAGCTGACTGGGCAATCAATATTTTGAGTTGGATTTTAGATATTACATTTATCTTTAAAATTCAAAGATGCTGTTTACTAAAATACTTAAATAACAGACATAAAAAATCTCAAAAACTTTTCAATAAAGTGCCCATTTTTGGTTGGATCTTCCTTCATTCTATAAACGGAACTCCAAATAAGAGACCTTTTGGCAGAAAAATTTGCTTTCATACAAAATCTACTGGCATCAAATCAAATTTTATTTTTATTGAATACATTTACTTTTATTATGATTAATTCCTCTTAAGAAATCAATGTTTATATGGAACTTATGAGGGTAAAAAAAAAAATAAATAAAATTTAAAAAAATTTATAGCTTAAGATTTAGCATTAAAGAATCTAAAAATTTATTTGACATATGTAAATTTCAATAAAATGTTTCACCATCCTATGCCATCAAGCATCATATTGACTCAAATTCTATATATAGAATCTATATTATAATTCATGTCAAATAAATAAGGAAAGGTATTCTAGGTAGCATTTACTACTTATCTCCCTTAAGAAATAATGATTTTTTTTTAACGTGAATGCAGACCTTATACTGGTTGGTAGGTTGTTTGGTTTTATGTCATGTCAACCTTTCTAAGGATATTTTATGCAGAATCAGGATTTTTATTTTTATATTTTATTGAATAATTCTGTTTTCTGTAAAAAAAGATGTTTTACTGTGATTATTGTGCTACATATGCATTTCAGCTCTTCCTCCCACTTTAGTAAAAAGGCATGAGTCAGCCATGATTAGCCAATGCGTAGTCAGGTTAAAACTACTTCTTTTCAGTTTCTGAGTTCTGATGCTCATCCCCTCAGAGTGAGCTTTATTTGGAAAAGTATATTTTATGGATTGCTTTTCCACTATTGTCGCTATTTCCCCTTTGATGAATTTATTCATCAAAATTTTGATACTGATGTAGGGTATTTTGAGATCGTGATCAATGACCATTCTTGAAGTTGATTTGGCTGCTGAGTCCACTATCTCCTCTTTTAATTCTGATGTGACTTTGGAACTCAGTGGAATATGATGGGTTTAGTTTTGTGCATTACATGTATCTTGTTCAGAAGTTTGATAATCAGTGAGGTTTCTAGTTTTTCCTCCTTACTGAGATCAGGACAGATAGGGAGTCTGAAAATATAAGTTTCCTATCTTTGTTCAGACCAATTAGATCTAATGCTAGTTCTACTGCACAAGATTCTACACTAAAGACGGATGCATCCTTTGGTAAGTGTTTTTTGTTTTTTTTTTGTTGAGTATTGCAACACAACCTGTTTTTCTCGGTCATTAGAGTCATCAGAGAAAATGTCACTGATTTTTAAGAATTTATCAAGTAGGTAATAGAGGGGAGTTTTTGTTATGGAAAGATTTCTCAGTTTTAAAATTACATTGGAATGTTTAATAGTCCAGTATTGAGTATCTGATAGTTCAATTCTGTGTATTATCTCAAGAGGGATTGATTCTTCAATAAGTTGCTCCATTTGAATTCCATTTTATTTTATTTTTTGTTTGAAAAATTGTTTATATTTTTGGTTTAATGTGGAGTCATATGCTGGATTGGAAGGACAAGATTTTGGTTTGAGGTAGTATTGGATGGCTAATTTCTCTCACCTTAGTTTTAAAGGTAATTCATTAGCTTCTGCATAAATGCTCTCTATTGAAGAGGTAGATAAGGCTCACAGTGCAAGTCTTATTCCTTCATGGTGTACTACATCTAATGATTTAAAGTGTGAATTTCTAGCAGATTCATAGATTATACAGCCAAAATCCAGCTTGGAATGAACTATGCTTCTGTATAGTTACATTACAGTTTATTGATTAGTTCCCCAATCTTGATGGATTATGTGTAATAGTTTCAATGCTTTTAAACATTTTGTTTTAAGGTTCTTTGTGAGGAATAAAGGATAGGTTTTTATCTTATATCACACCCAAAAACTTATGTTTACTCACTGGTATTTCTGAAACTTCCAGTTTGGGTACAGGGTCCTTAGAAAACTTTCTCATTTCACAAAAGTGAATACATACAGTTTTTGTCTTTGAGAATCAGAATACATTTGTTTTTGCCCATTTCTTCAGGCATTGTTATAACTGTCTTTCAGTAATGTAGACATATCTTGATCAATAGCATATCAAGAAGTCATCCACATACAGAGAGAGCTCAATGACAGATTTAGGCAATTGACTATATTGTTGATTTTATATTGAATAGCTTCACCAACAGTATATCCCTTCCATTAGCTTTTGGAGATTTGTTTATAAAGTTCAATAATCTGTCTCTCAGTCCAAGCTAATGTAGGTCTTTCATTATTCTGTACTTCCACATAGTATCATACACCTTTCCAAAATTAAAGAATATAGCTATTAAGTATTTTTTTGTGATATTAGCCTCTCTTATACGAGTTTCTATTCTTATAAGGTGATTGACTGTGTTTCTTTTGTTTCTGAAACCACAATAGTATTTTGTTATGAGGTTGTGTGTATTAAGGAACCAAATCAATCTCATATTAATTATGGGTTCAATTGTCTTGCAGAGGCAGCTTGTTAGTGATGTGGGTTTGTATCATCTTCCTTTGATTTTGGAATGGGAATCATTGTTGATTGTTTACGTATTTTGAGAAATTCTCTGTGTATCCAAATATCATTGAAGGTGTTCAAAATATATTGTAGTAATTCTTATGGGAGCTGTTTCATGAATTCCTAATGTATCTCATCAGGGCTATGTTATGAGACTTTTCAATAGATTCCATAAGTTCTGTCAGGATAAAAAGTTTGTTACAACACAATGAATTATCTGATGAAAAATTTAGTTTGTATTTTTCCTCTTCCTTTTTGATGTTTGGAAATTCTGGTTTCCACTTGTTCAGAAATTTTCTTAGAATGTTTCTGCCAGTAGATTTGCTATCTCTGCTCTACTAGTTATTTTTTTGTTTACCTTGAGATGCTTTATGGGGGGGGGGGGGTGATTCATACCAGAGATTTTTTAAAAATCATTTTCCCAACATTCTTTATTTCTTTTAATATTTTGAATTCAATTAAATTGTATTTCAAATTCAATTAAATTGTATGAAGTAGGTTCTTTGTTGAATTCACCAATTTCATTGCATCCAGATAACTTTTTTTTCAAACCATGGTTTGTATCATTTACTTACTGTTTATCTTTTAGGTATGCAATTTGTTGCTATGGCAATAAGAATTTCTGTAAAATGATTTTGGTTTTGAGTATTAGCATCCTGGATTGGTCATTTTTTAATTTCAGTTTCTTATATCTTCCAACAATGGGACCATCTTCATTTGACTCAGAGTTTTCCAGTATAATTGGGAAATGAGCACTGCCACATGTATCTAAGTAAGTAGATTCAATGACTATCAATCTTCAAAAAGATGTTTCTGCTTCATTATCTGAAAAATCAGATTCTGAGAGGTTACATGTAGGTTTTTTATTTGAATTTGCCATAGATACTATTTTTTTCTTTGCTGGTGCTGTACTCCACTTTATGGTGTTAGGAATTTACCAAGGGAGAATCTCATTTGCCTTGGTTGAGATGGAGATACACTAACAATATACCCAAGTTGGAGTAAAATTTGAGCCCCTGCCAATTGCAGGTTTTCAATAGACAATACTAAATGATGTGCAATTTAACAGTAGTTAAAGTCTTATTCTCTCAACATAATTGACCTTCAGCCACCACCTCAAGCACCTTCAAGATAAAAAAAAAAAAAAAAAAAAAAAAGGATTGGGTATTTGTTTGCTACAAGTGCAATTGAAGAATATGGTCAGGACAATCATATTAAGAACTACAGCTCGACATGACAAGCCAATTGATCGGATCAGGCCTCTCCAACCATTTGTCTAGCTCAGTAAGAGCCAAAGTAGTGTGTTGCGAGTCACTTGATCACTCAGTTATCGGGTCAAGAACAGCTCAGCCACTAGGAACCCATCCTCAAGTATTAAGAGTTGTGGTGGCTGTTAGAAAGTGGGGGTCCTTACCCCTCTGCAGAGGAGCAGTTAGCATATCCTACAGCTACAGCAGACAGGGTGGACTAGTAATTTGCAAATAGCTTTATTCTCTAATTTAGTACATTTTAATACTATTGCACTAACAAAACCTATTATATACAATGTTTACTGCATTATGTTAATATACAAAAAATTGTTTTAAAAGGTGACCATTAAGCTTGATGTCAACTATTATCCTATTTGTAAATTTATTTTATAATCATTAAAAAAAAAAAAAACCCAAAAAACAAGGGCATTACTTTATGATTAATCTTTCATAGTTATCTCCCTGTAGAAAATATAATCAGTTTGAGCATGAACATAGGCCCCTTCCACACATTATATACACCAGTGTTAAATTGCAAATTGAATTGGAAGTTGTTTTATTATCCCAGTTTGATCATTTTAACAGTGTGTTAATAAAAATCTTTTTCAGATTTTTGCTGTGTTATGCTAACATAAAAAAATTGCCTTGAGTAAATCTTTGTGTTGACCAATTTTATGCTTTTGGTTGTTATAAAATACAAATTTTAGCACATATTTTAAAAGTTAAATCTTTTAGATAGCAATTTATAAAATAAATTATAATTACTAAAATAAAGTATGCTATAAGTTGCAATTAAAGTTTTAACCTCTTATCCAACCAATAAATAATATCTGTTATATCAGTAGAGAGTTATTCTACTTTCTGGTTGGAGTCCAAATTTGTGGATAAATGCCAAGGATAAGATTTTTTTAAAGATTAAAATGAAGAGTATTTTAAGGGTAAATTCAACAGTCAAATCATTTTAACAAGTGTTGACATATCTGATTTATTATTTCTGTTAAATTACACATTGATTATTACTCAAATTTAGTATAATCTTAATTCTATTTTTTCTTACATATTTCCTTTAAATAGCATTTATCATAAATTAGAATTATTAAATAAATTTTGATTATGAAATTCATTCAAAAATTCTAAATTAGATAACATCGAGATCACATAATCATGAAAGAAGTTATTTTCTTGTATAATTATGCTAATCAACAATGACTATTTTTTTTTTTTTTTTTTTATTATTATGTTGGTAAAAATTCAGCTGGGTGACATCTTCAGATAAGCATTAGAAAATATATTTTTCTTCAGCTTATTCTAAACTCTATAAAAATTTTGAAGGATCAGGTAATCCTTTTTATTAGGAATGGCTGATTCTATGGTGAATTACTGAACATATCTTTTCTTGGCCATTAATGTTTTTATCTGTTTTAATATCAAACTCTTCTATTGAATAATACACTGTTTCATAACAACCAATAAAAGGTTTGTTTAACTTTATCAATACAGAAAGGATTACTTGTGCTACAAAACCCATAAAGATGTTAATCTGCAAAAAAATCATCCCCATCCATTTTCAATTCTACTGATGAAATTTTATGATCTACAAGTTAAAAATTCTCTGAAAAAGTTGCTTTACTTTTGGAAAATTGAATTATACTATAAAGATTATTTATTTTATTAACAATACTAAATTTGAGAAGAAGAGTTGGTTTTTTTTAATCCATGTTGAAAGAATACATCATAACTGGAAAAAAAAGAAATTTGTTACGGATTTCCATTAAAATTGCCTAGAGTGACTGATGAGTTCCTGTTTCTTCATATATAATCTGCCATTCTTCAAATTGTTGTCTCATCTTGCTTCATGAATGTTGAATAGTTTTATGACCCTGCTGTTACATCAACTAGAGGTTCTCCCTGCATCTTTTTATTGACATTTCTCATAAAATATTGGGACACAGTTTCCTTATTGTTCATATCCTTATAGATTGTTTCATTTTTCTTTTTTTTTTAAGCAGATCCAAAAGTTATGACTAATAATGACTTTTGATTGATAATTGGTTGATTTTATGGCATGTCAATCCCTGGGTAATTTTATACCAAAGCTACTTTAACACTTATGGTCTCCAATTATATACAATACAAAAAGGTATCTTTACAATCATTTTAAACAAGTAAACACTTCATAAGTCTCCACTTTATCCTTGATCCATACCTTATAATACTGAGTATTAAGCAAGGAAGCATCAAATACTATTTTTTGAGTCTTTGCCATGACTTGACCTGGGATTGAACCCACGTCTCCTGGACCATTAGCAAACATTCTAACCATTATGTCAATGGGCTGATATTACTAAACACTTCATACTTAATTGCAATATCAATATTTTATAAAAGAATATGAACAAAATTTTAAAGATTACCTCAAACAAATTTGAACCATAAATGAGATTCTAACAAGTACTACTCCTCTGGGTCATAGTGGACCTGGGAGTAATAGCAATAGAGATGCACCAGATGCAGTTTATACATTTTGGGAATTACTCCTCAGCAGATTATACAGTAGGTATATTCTAAGCTCCATCAACAGAATGGTATCATTTTTGAGGGTGTTGTGTATATAATATCAATTTATACAGTAAGAATTGAACAGGGTGGTGATCCTATTTACCCAACCCCTCCGCTTGGACACGATATGACACAAGGTCAATTTTTTAAGCGGAGTTTAAGAGGTTTGAATTCAGAGTTTTCCTTCTCCTAGACTAGTTGCCTCACCAAGGCTGAAGAACCTAGTCTGCCCGACTATTTACCCATAGCTGGAGGGAGAATAATTGGATTCATACCTTTCCCAAGGGTATTAGTGCTATGTGAAATGCAATCAGTCTTGTCCAGGAATTGAACTCGTATCGCCGTGTCCATATCCTGTGACGATAACCATTACACCACGGGCACCTGAACAGGGTGGTGATGCTGTTTTTAAGTTTTGGCCAACATTGTGAACAATTCCTTTTTTCACACAAAATGGCTAGTTAGAGTCAATTATATAAGTTTTAATGCCTTTGTTTCTTATATACAGATCTCTGAAGTTCACATTCTAGGTAAGTAAGTTTATGTTGTCTTTAGTGAACTTTGATGACCTGATGAAATTCACATTATCTAGCAGTGTTTGTACATCATCTTCATGAGGCCAGAATATGCTGGTGGCATTATCAGAGCTTACTTCTCAAAATGAATATAAAATGTTATTGACCAAAAGCATTGATAAAAATCCAATCTACTTTGAAGAAAAAATTATCTACCTCAGCTTCCCACATGGTAAACTTAGTGATGAATTTATTCCCTGAAGTTTCAACAGATGAGACCATTTTGTTAAAAAAAAAAAAAAAAAAAAAGGATAAATTGAAAACTTCAGTTATCAAGGAATTATTACATTGGCATTCCATTGTGAATTACTTTATAGAAATACTGACATTCTGTATACAAACTATACATCACCAATCTTAAATATATAAAAACCCAAATACCTAATAGAGGATCACTACTTTTATTTACTCCATGAGCATAGATTGTTCTTAGTCTAATGTCCTTTCTTAGCAGACATCTTGCATCAGCTAATTCTTCCCAATTAATTAGTGCTTATGATGTTGCTAAGAAAAATGAAGAAATCATATATACTCCAAGAGAGTGGAATGAGAACAATCTACCACCATGAATTGAATCCAAGAGTTTGGTTCAAAATTTCCTGTTACCACATCTATGATATAGAGACCTGAAGAAGGATTTAGGATACAACCACCAAAATATTATGCCTAAAACAACCAAGATGAGGATACTAGTTCATCAGTGCATAATAATCAATCTACTTTTATGAAAATCTATGCTCATTGAGTAAATAAAGGTTTTAATTTGAAATTCCTAGAAGTTTAGTAATGATGATAGACACCTGAAAAAGACCAGAGATTAAAATATCCAAAATGCTATTATCTCAACCAAAATGAGATCAACAAGTCCACATAGTACACCATTCTTCATTTCAGAAAATCAGATAAAAAAATGGATTAATTCTATTCACCAGAAACTGGCTCAATGGATGCCTTGTCAAATCTTAAAAAATCTTTGGATTGAGATGAAATACTTACAAATCTAAACAGGGCTATATATATATATATATATATATATATATATATATATATATATATATATTAAATAACTTACTGAATAATAGCACTTACGGTAAGGGAAAAAAACACCGCAAGTAATTTGAAGATAAAAATATACAATGAATCACTATCTAGGGGGAAAAAATATATATATATCAGAAAAAAAAAGAAAAAGCCAACCTTTTCACACCAATTGAAAAAAAAAAAAAAAAAATCAACAGATACGCAATCGATTGGTCAAAAGAAAAAAACCACCGTAAATTGCGGCTAAGCTACAAGTGCGAAAAGTGCTCAATACTAAGCAGAACAAAATAGTGACAAAAATTATATCATGAGTCAGGAACTAACCTACCATAGTTTTGCCAAAGCGGCTCATCATGGTACCCTGATGAGCCGCTTAGGCAAAACTGTAGTAGGTTAGTTCCTGACTCACGAAATAATTTTTGCCAGTATATATATATATATATATATATATATATATTACACACACACACACACACACACACACACACACACACTTAGTATTTTTCTATAATGTTGAGTTAGTTATCTACATTTTTTAGTGGAGACGTAGCCTATATGTTTTTTTTAAATATCTGTTTTCTTTCTGTTGTTGAAGTTGTTCTTTCTTTTATTTACTTACAATAATTAAGACTCATCAAATTATTAAGGTTACTTCAACATTTTGAATTAGCCATTACAACTATGGTAGAAACAAGCTGCCCCAAAAAGTTATTGGAAAGCCATTATCCAAAGCAAGAAATGGCAGAATATGTATAAAGAAAGAGGAAAGCACACCAGCCACTTTGGAATGAGTTCAAATAGGAACCATGATAAAAAAAACCCAATCTCCCTAGAATGAAAGAATGAATTTGATATATACACAAGAAGCCTATGCAAATTGAGTACATTTCAACATCACATATAGGAAATCAGGAAAATACCCACTACCACACCCATGATACATGTTTATGAAGTTGCACAATCTCAAAAATAGATTCTCTATGAATAAATGTAATATACATTGCAACTTTAACTTGGTTGTGAGAATCAAAGTACTAAAGATTTGCATGATTCAAGCAAAGTAGAATTTAAGAAATGTAATTGTTTTTTTACTCTTCTTTCAGAATGATAATTAGAAAAACTGTTTCTTTTTAGGGGTATATTCTATTTTTACCCCATAACACAAATTTTGGAGACTGATTCTTGCAACCAAGTGATAGTCACAAAGTATGATTCATGCAGACATTAGAAATCAGTTCTGTTACAAGTAAAGCCAAGGTATTCCTGATGTACTCAGTTAATACAATTGCATGTGACACCTTTTATACATTAAAAACTTATGTTCTATACAATGTGTAGTGGTTGTTCCAGTAGAATTATATACAGATTTCCTGTTATTTTTAGTATGAGCTCTAAAAATCCAAGTACATAAATCTAGTCCATGTATGTCATACATGGTGATAGCTGAAATTTAGAGGATGGGTTATGATGGTAGCAGCAGATAATAAAGAGAACATATTTGTTACATTTTTGACAGGGAAGACAATCTCTCTTGTTATTTGGTTGATTTTCATCTATAACAACAAGATCAGTTTCCATATACTTTTAGATATTCAAATTCCTTGATACATTTTGATATTTCCCATAAATAAATTAACCCTTAGTGCCTTGGCCTTCAAATAAGTTGTACTTGAACATACAAAAAGAAATCAAGTAAAGAAAAAATATTCAAACATCACTCCAGATGTCTTTGTTTAAAGCTATCCCAGCATTCCATCAAAAGAAAGGTTGTGAATAGTCATCATACAAAACTTCTTTTAGTATTGAATGTGATCTTTCCAAATCTGACATATTAGGCTTATGATAAATAGTAAAATAACACTCAGTCTAAAGTATGAGGCTTATGAATTGAAAAGGTTAAAACAGAGGTAATGTAAGCATATTTCCGTTTTCTAATTTGTTGAGAAAGAGAAAAAAGCCAGATTTAGGCAGTCAGAACAGAAAAACAGAATTAGACCTCATTACATTTATATATACTTTTCATTCTACTTCAGGTCTAATATTTTTAATACAAACTAAAAATGAAATTAGTCAAAAAAGTTAATAATCTTCAAAACTGATGAAATTTACAAATGCATTGTCATTTCACAGGGTTATTTAAATGAGGAATAGTATTTTTCTTCAGTAAAATTACTTCACAAGGTTGACACAATCTGTTAAATAAAACCAGAGATTAATTTCCAAAAATCTTGCAGTACATTATCATTCTTGGATCCATACAGTGCCATAGCAAAACTGAAAATGTAAGAGACACTTCTATTTACAAACTTTGTTATGCTCTAAAATACTTACACAATGTTTTCCATATTCATCAATGAAAAGGAAAAAATCCTCAAATTAAAGAGAAAAATACAAATTAAATTAATGAGAAAGAAAGTTCCAGCAATTTCCACTCCTGTTATTATCTTGTTATTTTTTTTTTATCAACAACGTTTTAAAGCAGTGTGTTTGCTAATCAATATTTGATAGCATGACATGATTACTTTAGAAAAACTTAATGTTCATTTTATCATTTTGGCTGGTTTCATGAAATCAATAAACTGACTGCATCATGCCAACAATTTGATGAATGAACACCAATCCAAATATTTAAAAAAATTCAAAACAAAAACAAATAATGATAATGATTTTAAGATGAATAAAAAAATATCCATTTAAATTCTACATATGCCTCATCTCACAAATAAATGAATAGAAAGTCTCCTCTTATCATCACAGCCCAAATCAAATGGTAAATGCAATGTCGGCAGAGTTTATTCATACAGGGAAATGTGTCGCTACCATGTATAGTGTAAGGAAGACAAAAATAAGCAGACATTTCAATAGCAACAATAGATATAATAATAATAATGGGAAAAGAAGTTTGATGTATGATGTAAATGGATGCCAACAAGCATAAGTTTGTACTTATTTTAGTTCTATAAGATTCAAAATATAATTGAAAAATTGTTTTATGAAAAGAGAAAGGTAAAAATATGATGACTAAACAAGGAATATGTTCAGAATATCTAAAAAAAACTGATCTAAAAAACTTGAAATATATTTTTTTTTAAATATATCCTCATCATTAAATAAACACATTTATTTCTTGACAATTCAATTCTTTATACAAGATAATTTTTGATAGAAAAAAGAAAAGATAACTCAAAGATATAAAGATAGAAAATAAATTTAAAAAATCTGATTCAGAATTGAATAAAAAAATTTTCAATAATAATAGGAAATGATTATAATAAAATACAAAAGATATTAAAGACAAAGAGGGCTTACAGTTTCAGCAATAAATAGTACATAAAAGAATTAACTATAAAAAAAAAAAAAGAGGAGAGAGAGAAAAATTAGAAAAGATCAATTATACTAATTATTGTACAAAAAAAATTAATCCCTTTTAAGAATTTGGCTATAAAAATTTACTAAATTGTGATCATTAATATAAAACAAAACAAGGCAGCTAATTTTACTCTATTTTACCCAATTGTAATACTAAATGACTAAAAAAATAATTAAAAGGCAAAATAAGATAATCTGTTCATTTTAGATTTTCTGGCTGAGACTAAAGTCTGTAATTTAATGAATTATAGGGTCTAATTCATACTTCAAGGTGTTTATTTAATTTTCCTACAAAATAAGCTTACATGTTCCACCATATAGGAATTTGTATTTATATCATTACTACATACTTATTTGCATTGTACAGATATTATAGATTCTAATAGAAATCCTCACTATATTATTGAAATTTATAGCAGGAATAGACTCAATAAACATGAGCCAAATAGAAACACTTACTCAATACTTACAGCCACAAAAAGCATAACATAGCTGATCAGATTGTGGAAGAAAATTTATGCTGTCTAATATGATTGGGTTTGAAAAAGATCACTTGAATCAAATGCATTAACATATGTTTTCCAGCATGTTAGAAAATAAGATAATAACCAGCACTAGAACAGAAGCATGCATATACACTTTATTACAATATATTTTAAGAAATCACTTTGTTTTTATATCTGTTATAACTTTACAAATATAAGAGTGGCTGATACTAATGCTAAGAGAAAACTCTTTAAAAGGTGTTTGAAAACAATTCTTCTTTCAAGTGATAGAGTAGTAACAAACTTTTACCTCAGATATAGTCTACAGTTCTATGTTATACCATTCAGATATAAATGAACTGTATACCAGTCAACTTTGATAGAACTATTTTTGACTAAGATATCTGATGAAAATTATATTGACTATTATCCATTAATGATCCACTACATCTCACTTAGCTTAGAGACATACAGTTATTTGATGCACTCTGAGATGAAACTTCAAAACTGCTAAGAAGCTGAAATAATAGCCATATTCTTACATTATCAATAAATCAAAGTAATTCTAAAGAAGCATGCACATAAATTAGACAGTAGAATCTCAACTACACTTTCATAGTAATTACTAATACAAATCATGCCATATCTCTTATAAGTGAAAATCTAACAAATATACTACCAAATACAAACTTTATTTGAAATTATCATAAACTAATTTTTAGTAAGAATTCATTTGAACATTCTGTGTCACTATAAACTAAATTCTAAACAAACCATTTTTTTTTTAGATGCAAATAAATTTTACTAATCTATCAACAAAAAATCCTGAAAATGCTTACCTATTTTAAGAACCCGAGCTGATTCAAACTTTCCTTTTTGCTGCTATAATAGGCTTCATCTTACTTTCTTTAGGTTAACAAACAGTTCATATTTCAACATTTCATTTAATACATGCTTAAATGCACATATTAAATGACATAAAAGATTAAGTGCAGAATATCAGCATTCAATTATAATCATGTATGTATATAAAATCAATAAAAAAATTTTTTTTTAAATTCTGTCTATTAAAAAGTGAGCTTAATGCATTAAAAAGTAATGTATTCTCTTAAAAATTATATCATAAGGAAATATATAAATAAGGTTTTATATATGTAGGACTAAAGTTATGGTAGGGTTTGATTTTTGTAAATAGTGTAATTGTAAATAACCAGCTCATAGGCCTAGTGGGTAGAGTGTTCGCCAATGGTCCGGGAGACCTGGGTTCAATCCCAGGTCGCATCATACCAAAGACTTTAAAAATGGTACTTGATACCTCCTTGCTTAACACTCAGCAATATAAGGTATGTATCAAGAGTAAAGTGGAGCAATCCAGGAAAAGGAATTGTACCCTCCCCTATACTTTGGTGTGGTAGCTATTGAAAAAGGGAGCCTTCTGGTTGCACTTGACTATGGACGATGGTAATTGTAAATGTACCATTTTTGAAAATATTTTTACCTTTTCAGCTTTCAGATTCTTTAAAATCAACTAATGAGACATTTTACTTCTATAAAATTTAGCTGATTCATTTAAGTAAGTATGTAAAATATTTTTCTGGTAAAAATTCAATTTTTTTTCCAAACATAAATTAATAGCTTTGTTTTTCAAAAAGATTCAATTTTTCCAAAAGTCTGCGGGTTTTTTTTATAAGCCTAAGATAGCTTCAGTAAGATGTCATTTTTCTTACATAAACTATAAAATAGTTGAAAGAATTATAAATAAAATACAATGATTTTAATTCATTTTAAAATTTTATGTTTAACCCAAAAAATCAGTGTACAAATATTATTTCTTCTATGCATGTGTGTGTGTGTGTGTATGCGTTTTTAAAAAAATGGTCTCATTTCATAGAAAAATACCCAGTTAAAAAAGAATTATTCACTGCAAATTAGCTAGATTATAAAGACTAACAAAGAGTAATACCATTTAAACTTAGAACTAAAGTATACATTTACAATAATATTTTGTTATATGATAGGAAAAATGTTTTTCCTGTTTAATTTTAACAGAAAAACATTTAATAACTAAAGCAAACATTTATCTTGAAATACAACTTCTGATTTGCATAATTCTTTATGGGATTAAAAGTTGATTATTCTTTTATTCTTTAATCTTAAAAAAAATATCTACTTTTAAGATCAATGCATTTTTATGTGTGTATTCTTTTTAGAAGGGGTTCAATTTTACATCAAATCCAAATAAAGTATTAGTACAAGCTTATATTTCCTTTTTTATACTTTCAATTGTACAATGTCATAGTTCAGTAGTGAAATTATATGACAAAATATCTGAGTAAATCTTACGAAAAGAACAGAGGGTGGGTAGGTAAAATAGTCAAAGACTATAATAATGAGAATTATGAGTGAAAAAATATATACTAACAAATATATAGCTTTATATTTTCTTCATACTAAGCTAGCAGCAGTGTTGATGGCCTACTAAGAGACTTAAGAGGTAATAACTTTAAAAATGAAAAAAAGGCATGCTTTAATGAGGCTATCAGTTCAAATTTTGCCCAAAGCATCAACACCATGTTTAAATACTGAATATTATAACAACCCAATGATTTCTAGATTGACTGGCATAAATTAAAATAAAAGCGGGGGGATACCAATAACAATGATAATCAAAGAAATTGTTTTCATGATTCAAAGTGATCCCATTTTACAATACTAAAAATGGGTTCCTTCATGAAAATAAAGTATTTTCAATGTTTAACTAGTTTGTTTCTAGTGACTTACCAGTTAAAATTAAAATTGGTTACTGAATCAGAAATGCAAATATTTAAGTAATAAAAAGATAGTAAAGATCAAACATTTAGCAATCAAACATTATTAAAAGGATAAAACTTTCTGGTGCCTTTAAGGATTACATTAGAAAAATAGCATTTTTATTTTTGTTGATCCTTGAATGGTACTGTATCATGAAAAAACTTAATATATAAAAATTTTGAAATTTTGAACTAGCTAATAGTATTGTATGCAAGTCATTTTAACAGTGGCATTAAACAAGTAATACCAAATTATTTTGACAGGTAGTAACCATGAAAATACATGTTGCAGTATTTATAACAAATATAAAGAGTACCAAAACAATATTTTGTTTCTATTAAGCTACATTTTTAATATCTTTAACAGATCTGTACATTAAAATATTTTCTGTGGTGCAAAATTTCTTGCAATAAATTAATAGTGGAAAATTATTTTTACTATTTCATGTTTTAAAAATTACTGTGTAATGAAAATGTGGTATGAATAAATAGATAAATAAATTATAACATAAAAGCTAAAACTATGATGACATGGGTGTTATCAGTTACACAGAATAAAAAATATCTTTTTTTAATTTTAAAATAAATCTGTATAAAAAATCATTTGAGGCACCAGCATTCAATTAAAGTGAGTCAAGTTTGGATATGAAATTTAACCTTTAGCACTGAATTATTCATGAGTATTATTTCTCCTTCCAGTGCATTCCTTTTTTTTTGAGGATGACAAGATTTTGTGCATATTGTAAATTTGTGGAAGTTTTGCTGTTTCTCCAGCAAGATACAACACAATTTCAAAATTCAAACACACTATTGTTCAGTGATCAGTCACCTACTGTGTCAGAAGAAACTCTTTACTTGAGGAAAAAAGAGTCACTTTACTAAATGCTAAAGGTTAAATACCCTAGAATACTCTCTAAATTGGTCAAATCAAAAATGAAAAAGTAAGGCAGATCATACAAAAACTAACAAATTATTTTATATATAATGTATGGAATTAATTTTTTTTTTTCAAGTGAATAATACAAAAATAATTGAACATTTCTTAAAATATCAAACAAAAAATATATTACGAAACTTAAATATTTTTTTCTAAATTAATAATTGCATAAATCATATCTTATTTATGATGAAAAAAAAAGACATTGCTTTTTGCAACTAGAAACAATTTTTCTTATGCAAGTAAAAAATTAAAATCAGGTAAGAATAGGTGAAGAGATCCCACATGAAAAAAGAATTTATTTCTAGTGAACCCAGATTGCATGAATGATAAATATAGTCACATTGTGTTTTATATGTAAGATAGTATTTTGGACTATTTTATCTTACTGTTGGTTGGTTGTTTGGGTTTTATAGCATATCAATCTTTGTACCTTATTTAATGCAAAATCCATTTTTATAAAAATAATCAGTTCTATTTCAAAAAATTTGATTTAGCATCAGTATACAGTTTATTTGTCAAAAACATGTCTATTTCAAGCTATTCAGTTTAGTCAAACAGTTCTAATTCAGCTAATTCAGTTTAGTATAAATATAGTTTTTGTTTACACACAGTTAAATGTCAAAACGGTTCTATATTAGACAATTCAGTTTGGCATAAGTACAGTTTCAATGTCAAAAACAGTTCCATTTCAAACAACCCAGTTTAGCATAAGTATGCAGTTTAAATGTAAGTACACAGTTTAATTGTCAAAAACATTTCTATTTCAAGCTATTCAGTTTAGTCAAACAGTTATAATTCAAACAATTCAGTTTAGCATAAGTATGCAGTTTAGTTCTATTTAACCCATAGATAGGGTCCTATCAGGTGCTACCATTCCGGGCCAGAGTTGACCTGGGAGCAATGGCAATGAAGGGGTACTCTGCATTCCCCAAAGCCCCAGCATCACTGGAACCTCACCATCAGATTGTTTAGTGTCATACCCAAGACATTTGTTTTGGTCTTACCCCTCCGCAGACATGCAGTTGGTGTATTCTACAGCCCCAGCCAACATCTTACTGTTCAAACTGGGTTTTTTCATTCATATATATATATATATATATATATATATATATATATATATATATATATATATAGTAATATATTATAAATAATGAAACAATTTATATGAACAGATGAATTCAATACATATGAATAAGTGAATGATTATTTTTTTAATAACTATACAGATATAAGGACATATATTAAAAAAACTTTTTGATAGTATGTTATATTAAATGGAATGTTTTTAAAAGTATTTTCAACTGTTGTTATAGTTTTGATCTATGATCATCTGAAAGGAAAAATACAACTTTGATTTTTAAAAAATTAAAAGTGATGTTTACATACCTAAACTAATATAAAATAATACAAGCCAATAGATGGTTACAGATTTTTAAAAATCCATTTCTAGATGATGTAGTATAATGCATAAAAGTTGGAATAAAAAGTATTTTTATATTTGTGTTCTGATGAAGCATATGAATGATATATGTTGGCCAGTTTAAATTAATATGTATCAACAGATACATTGTTGCCATTATAAATTATTAATTTCATGTGTGCACTTTGTGTGTTTCAAGTTTTGTCTACTGCACAGCAAACTAGTGTCAGTTGGGCAGTATCTGCAAGAAAAACAGCACTATGATGCAATTCATTCACCCAGAAATTTGGAAATGGATCCTGTACTGCTGAGCATTTATGTCAAAAGCTACATTACATAGATTTCAGAGTGTTTACATGACAATTTGAGGACAGTGCAGAGGATTCAAAAAGAGTTGGATGAGTCCAATGGTGATTGCAAATGTGAAAGCCTTGCTCTGATAAGAAAAGAACTGAAATTTTTGGCAAGATCCAGGTCATGACTGTCAATGATCCCAGCAAGTTAATCAGGTCAATAGCCAGGGATATGATAGTGTCCAAGTTTCTTATCAGGCAGGTAATGTATGAAAGTATTCACTGTTTCTCATATAAGATAAGAAAGGGACAATTCTTATCACAGGCCATGAAGGACAAAAAGAAAAAGCGCACTGCAAAGCTTTTCAACAAACTCGAACATCCACTCCAACTGAACATGCTTTGATTTTTCTCAGATGAGAAAATTTTCTGTCAGGATCAGATGGTTAACTCACAAAACAATTGTTGGTTTATTCTGTCCCTACAAGATGTACTAATAGTGATGAAAACCAATCATCCAATCTACATTATGGTGTTTGGGGTGGTTACTAGTTGAATGGACAACATCTAACTGATTTCATGATAGAAAATAGATTAACATGCCTCAATACAAACTATCAAAAAAGGGAGGGAAAATTATGGACCTACACATACGCGAACAATAGTAAAGCACAGATAGACTACATCTTTATAAACAAGAAATGGAAAAATAGTGCGATGAATTGTGAGGCATACTCCTCTTTTGAGGGTGTGTCCTCCAATCATCGAATAGTTACGGCCAAATTACGACTAAGCCTACGAAAAAATGCCACACAAACAGCGACAACTAAGCACTATGACTGGGCCCTACTTAACAGAGACATTCGAGACAAATATGCATTAGAATTAAGAAACAGATTCGAAACACTACAAGAGAAGACAGGAAAAGGTACCCCAAATGACGAATATGAGAATTTTGTATAAGCGCACCTTGAGACGGCATAAAAGTGTATTCCAACAAAACCTAGAACTAAATATAGAGTCCCTTGGGAAACGTTAGTGGTTAGAGAAAAATGTGCACTCGTGAAAACTGCCTCCAAAAGCTATCGGAAGAACCCAACAAACACAAATGCCCAAAAACTAGAAAAGGCACAATATCAATTAGCAGGAATATATCTAAAAGAACAGACAGAATACATACAAAATCAGATTATATAAGATTAGAGACTCGGTGGAAGATAGACAATCTAGGATAGCCAGGCAAACAATAAACGAAGTGAGTAGAAGGAAAAGCACAGCCAAAGCAAAATTGAAAGCTGCAAGCCAACAAGAAAGAGTAAAACTGTGGAAACAGCATTTTGAAAATCTACTAGGAAACCCACTGAAAGTAACGAATGAACCGATCACCAGAATTATCAGTAAGCAATTAGACATTAAACTAGGTCTGTTTACCGAAGAACTCGACTCGGTTCTTAGAAAAATTAAAAATAGGAAAGCTGCAGGGCTTGACGAGATCCTCCCAGAAGTTTGGAGGACCAGACAATTCGACGACATACTGCTCCAACAATGCAACGCAGTCTATAATCAAAATAGGATAGAAAGATGGATGAAGGGATGCATCCTTCCTTTCCCTAAAAAGGGCGACCAAGAACTACCGAGGTATAACACTTACATCCATAGCAGCCAAAATCTATAATGCCCTACTACGAAACTGCATAGAAACCAAAATAGACAACATCCTTAGGAAAAACCAAAATGGCTTCCGAAGAAATAGATCCACAACCTCACAAATATTGACCATCCGTAGAATCCTTGAAGGCGTTCGGGCAAAAAACCTACAGACGACATTACTATTTGTCGAGTTTACCAAGGCCTTCGATTCCATACACAGAGGGAAGATGGAACAAATCCTACTAGCATACGGCCTACCAAAAGAAACCGTAGCAGCAATAACGATTCTCTACAGAAACAACAAAGTGAAAGTACGTTCACCAGATGGAGACAGAATACTTCGACATTGTTGCAGGAGTACTACAAGGAGACACGATAGCCCCATACCTCTTTATCATCTGTTTAGACTACGTGCTTAGAACTTCGATCGACAAAATCAGAAAAAATGGCTTCGAGCTGACAAAGAAAAGAAGTAGAAGGTACCCCGCAAAAACAATTACCGATGCCGACTACGCCAATGACATAGCGTTACTGACGAATACGCCTAACCAAGCTGAGACACTACTGCATAGTTTGGAACGAGTCGCCGCAGGCATTGGCCTCCATGTCAATGCACACAAAACTGAATATATGTGTTACAACCAAACAGGCGACATTACCACACTAGACGGAGCCTCTCTGAAACTAGTAGACAAATTCACCTACCTAGGAAGTAGCGTCTCATCAACCGAAAAAGACATCGACACAAGACTAACGAAAGCATAGACAGCTATTGATAGGCTCTCGATCATATGGAAATCAGATCTGACTGATAAAATGAAACGCAGTTTCTTTCAGGCAGCGGTCGTATCGATACTGCTATATGGATGCACTACTTGGACGCTAACTAAACAGCTGAAGAAACTAGACGGCAATTACACAAGAATGTTGAGAGCAATATTGAACAAGTCCTGGCAACAACATCACACAAGACACCAACTATACGGCCACTTGCCTCCCATCACGAAAACTATACAAGTTAGACGAACCAGACACGCAGGACATTGCTGGAGAAGCAAGGACAAACTCATCAGTGATGTACTCCTATGGACCACCGCATATGGCCAAGCAAAAGCAGGATGACCAGCTTGAACATACATACAGCAGCTTTGTGAGGATACGGGATGTAACCCTGAAGACCTGCCAAAAGCGATGAATGATAGGGAGAAGTGGCGAGAGAGGGTCAGGGATATCCGTGCTAGCGGCACGACATGATTATGTTATGCTTTCATTCATCTTCCCACATGGTCTCAAACTCAACACCGAAGCCTACATCAAGTGCTTGGAGGAGATAGTATTTCCCTGGATCAAGACAAAAAGATGACTACTGGAAAACCCTACATCTGACAACAGGACTGCACCATGCTACACAAGCAAGAGAAGCCAGTAGAGCCTATCAGAAAATTTTTGCAACCATATCACTCCTAATACCTGCCTGCCTAGCTCACCAAATTGCAATCCCCTTGATTATTATGTGTGGAGTGCAGTTGAACAAGAGACCAAGAAAACACCAAAGATAAACTGAAGGCAAGGATTTGTAGCAACATTTACCAATTTAAACAAGGAGACTGTCAGAAAGGCTTGCAGAAAATTCCAAAGTCATCTGGAGGCCATAACTGAAACTAATGGTGATTTCTTAGAATATATTTAATACATAGTATTTCAAGTTATTTTCAACTAATTTTGATAAAATATATATATCAAAGTGAGATGTCAGTGTTATTTTCATTTTTATGTAATTTAGACTACAATTGACCCATTGCACCGTGTGTATGTGTGTGTTGCTAATTTTATAAATGTTACCTGCATTTTTTAAAAAGTATTTGTTATGTATCAAAAGCGACACTCATGTTAGTATTCAATACAGCAATTACATACTGACACAGGATTTTTCTGATAATTTTAATGTTTGCTTCTTAAAAGTAATTTCATGTCTGATTATTCAAGTAGAAAAATTTATAAGAAAAAAATCCAAATTGACTAATAAACCAAGTCAAGCAGTGCAATATACTTTGGTTCAGTGGAAGACACAAACATGACATAAAAAGGACAAATTAATTAAACTGATAGACACATTCTCATTGTATGGACATTGAAATGAAAACTATCTACTGCTGGATCAAATAAAGGATCAGTTCAAAATTCCCAGAAGTCTACAAACTATGAAAGATACCAGAAGGTCAAAATACATTGTGATTTTAAGAGTCAAAATAAGGATATTAGTTTGAATACATTAATGTATAATAATAACAATTCATCAACTCAGAAATTCAGACAAAAAAATATTACAATAGACTTTACAAATTTTAATGACATTAAAAACAGATTCGATAACTATGATGAGTGGTTGATGAAGTTACTTGGCTTGTTAAAGAAAATAGTAGCTTTCTGAATAGTATCAAGTAAGTATTTGGAAGAAGGTCAACTTATCCTAAAAAAAGTAAATTCTAGAACAATCAGTCAACAAGATAGATTAAGTTATTTGGTTAACATTAATAATAGTTGACTGAATTAAAGTGATACAGAAGCAGAGAAATGTAGTATTAAATACAAAGAGAGGGTAAAGGTAATTCCCAAACATATACTCATAGTTAATTCATATTTGACAAACTAGATTTGATAGATTATGCTAATATCTTAATTTTTATTTACATCATTTTTAAACTAGTACTTTCTATATTTTATTAACCAACTAGAAAATTTTATATCAGCATCATACTCCACATGGCTATAAAAAAGAAGCTATGCAACTCCAAATGGCAATAGAAAAGCTATGCAACTAATTGCTAAACCTATATTTAGTATTTGATAACCACCAGTATATAATAGATAAAAGGAAAAATCAATTTTTATGAATCAGAACTTTTATGAAGTAGTAGTAGAAATAATACATTATTCATTTTCACTGCCAAAAATAGAATTTTGTTATACATAGTAATTTGTATATATTTCAAGTTTCAGGAGTTCCTAAAGTGATATATTAAAGAAAAAAAAATATAGCTGTTTAAAACCGTGTTTATAATGTGGTTTTCATAAAATTGTGAGTAAAGGGAGAAAACTTACTTAAAATTGAACTTTACTTCCTAAAGAATGTATTAATGTTTCATCAACTTTGTCCTGTGGAAACTTAATGCTTTCAAATCCTTTAATTCCACCATAATACCAAAGATTTTTGTTTCCATGATTTGGTTTGGTTTGGTTTATAACATATTAATCATTGTAGGTTATTTAATGTTAAATCCTGTTTATACATATATCTTAAATATATATGATTTGTCAACAAATTTTGTAGATAGTATTTTTAAATGTTATCTACAAAATGTGTTAACAATTTTTTTTTTTTTTTGCATACAGTTAAATAGTTTCAAATATTTCTATCTAACACAAATAATTCTATTTACAATTAATCATTTGTTTTTACACAGTTAAAAGGTTTCAAGTATTGATATATAACAGTAACAATTTAACATCAGTCATTTGTTTGCACAAATTTAAATGTATATTTATGATTTGTAGGTGAATAGTTAATAGGTAATTTCATTTTTAAATGAGTAACAATTAATTTGTTCGCACACAAGTATTGCTATTGTTTATATACAGTCAAATGGTTTCAGTTATTGCTATCTAGCACAAATAATTCTATTTAAAATTAATCGTTTGCACACACGGAAATGGTTACAAATATTGCTATTTAACACTAATAATTCAATTCAACATTACTCATTCATTTGCACACAATTAAATGGTTCCAAGGATTGCTATGTATCAGTAACAATTAATTTAGACAGTCATTTGTTTATGTACAGTTCAAAGGTCAAAGAGTTCTGTTTCTAATAATTCAATTTAACACAAGTCATTTGTTTGCATACAGTTTAAATGTTAAACAGTTCTATTTGACCCATAGATAAGACCCTATCAGATGCTATCACTCCAAGTCAGAGAGGACCTGGGAGCAATGCCAATTAAAGGGTACTCCACATTCCTCAGAACTTCAGGACTGGAGCCTCACCATCAGATTGTTTAGTGTCATATCCAGGACACTAGTTGGGTAGGGGTTTTACCCCTATACAGAGATGCAGTCAGTGTATTCTATAGCCCCAGCCGACCAGGGTTTCCATGATTAGGTGAAAATCTATTGAAAAACAAAATTTGAATTGTTTTAATATGTAACTTGCAAGGCATTTAAAAACATATTTAACAACTTGATTCTTTCCCTATTTGAATATGGTAAGAACAATAAAGATTTTTATACTCAGAAGTGGATATGTTCATTTAAGCATGCTTATCTATTGCAATTAAAGTTTATATACCTACCCTATAACATGAATACATATTTCATGAAATTGTCGAGTGATTGAGTCTTATAATGGTTAATGATTATTATCACTACAAGAAGAAATTCATTAGACTATATATATTTAAAAATCTGTATTGGCATTCATGAGTTGTATGTGAAGAATCTTATTTACATAGAGTACACTGCTAAGAGCCCATTATTTTTCCAAAAGAATATATATATATATATATATATATATATATATATATATATATATATAAATATATAGGGTGTTCTTGGTCCAGTTAAACCGGAGTTGGGAGTAATTCCATCAGATCAAAAAGATCTGAAGAAGTCCTGTTAATTTTTTTTCGTGTTTTTGGAAATTTCAAAAATGCGTAACAGGATGGAAATAAATTTATAATCCTATGTGACCGGTTTCGTTGTTTTTTCTTAAAGAATAAAGTGTATATATATATATATATATATATATATATATATATATATATATAGAGAGAGAGAGAGAGAGAGAGAGATTATGTTTAAAAGCAGAACATTGAACAACATCCATCTCTATCATCCATTGCTTCTGGCAGGTCTTCAAGGCTGCAACTTGTGTTTACACTGAGCTGTTATTAGACTTTGCTGGTTGGCTGACACTGGTATGCACGAGTTCATCAGAGAATGGCGCTCATGGACACAGCTACAGCTTGAAAGAAATCTTGCTTTATTTTATTGGATAGATCAGCTAGACTGATACCCTATGAAATAGCATTCCTGGCCTTTGCTAAGCATATTTTGACATCACTTTTAGTAGATGAGATGTTGCTGCTAAGATATGTGAACTGGTCCTCTAATTTTAGAAGTGTGCCACTTAGAGTGGGGATGGCTCCTTTTTATTCAAAACACATGTACTCTGTTTTATTTGCATTCATATGGAAGCCAAAACCTCTACTGCTTGCTCTAGGCCATGCAGTAGGGATTCTGCTTAGGTTGGTGTATTTACAAGAAGAGCTAGCTTACCTGCATCAGTTTTTGCAACATTTAACTTTTTTAATGTGAAAACACTTTCTTTTATTAGGTCTATGGATTTATTTGTCACTGCTTCCCACCAGATAGGACTTGACACAAGGTCAAAAGCCCGAAGGTCGATTTAAGTGGGAATAAAGAGGAGGGGAAGGTTGGGAACGAGCTGAGACTTGAACCCCGCTGGTCTATGCTGCTCAATGACCCACTAAGTGCAATGTGGGTCTAATGAGCTAAGCAGTTTTACGAATCCAAATCTAGATCTGGGCACATATGCCGGGTTATAGCTTGAACTAGACAGCAAGTTCTACTGCTATACATAGGGGAAAAAAAATTATTAGGTCTATGGATGTTCAAAGTATTTAATTGAGGCAAAGAATAAATATGGTGCTAATATATCTCCTTGCAAGACTCGAGCAACAATGTCAAAGAAGCCTATGTCTCCATCAGGTGAGTGAACTATTCCTTTTTGTAAAGCATTGTTATCATATTTACCAACCCCTCCGCTCGGACAGGATATGACACAAGGTCAATTTTTAAGTGGAGTTTAACAGGTTTGAATTCAGAGTTTTCCTTCTCCTAGACTAGTTGCCAAAGCAAAGCTGAAGAACCTAGTCTGTCCTACTATTTACCCATAGCTGGAGGGAGAATAATTGGATTCATACCTTTCCCAAGGGTATTAGTGCTATGTGAAAATGCAATTAGTCTCATCGAGGATTTGAACTCGTGTCGCCGTGTTCATTTCCTACGACAATAACCATTACACCACGGGCACCTCCTGTAAAGCATTGTTATAGTGGGAAACATTTCTTTGAGAAGACTTAATGCAAGTCATGTTTGCTCCATCTTTCCTCTGTGTATAGAATCGAACATTTAGAGAAATCTACTAACAGTAACGTTGCCTTGAGATTCTTGGTCCATGCTTCAATGATCTGAAAGATTGTCAGAATTTGTGAGGTTGAAGAGCAATTCTTTGTAAAGCCGTTTTGATTTTTCCTAAAAATTTTCTTGATTTTGGGTCAAATACAATTGAAAAGCAGGGTATTATAAACCTTAGCAGTTAGAGTTATGCTGCTGCAATTCTTAGTGATTCTGAGGTTGCCTTTCTTGGAGAAGAGAAAGATATAATCTTTCATTCATTTGTCTACTGAATTTTGTTGATAGACTGTATTGCATAATTACAGATGCATGTCATCAAATTTTCTTGTCTTCCAAACTTTAGGAGATACTTTGTCAAGATCTGCAGTGCTTTTGTTTTTAATTTTTTTTTCTTTAATACTGTGTCAAGTTCTTCCTCTGTAAACTGTCCTGTCCTAGTTTAATGTCTAGTTGGCCATTAATTTTTTTGGGATAGGTTAGTCAATAATTTCAGAAGGGTTTCTGAGTAGATTCTTTTAAAGTCTTTCTTCTTGGCAACCAGCTTTTAGTTTTGCACTCAAGGTGCTCTTCCTTCCACTCACTTTGTTTATAGTCTGCCATGCTATTCGTAATTCTCTATCTTCTACTGAATTTCTAATTTTATCGATTTGGCCTTGAATATATTATAATTGTTCTTTTTTGTATGTGTTGGCTCTTGGGGCTTTCTTAAGTTTCTGCACATAGACATTTGTTGGGATGCTTTTTTTTTTTTTTTTTAAGTTATCTTGTTTCTTCTTTACTAGTGACTCTCATGGGACTCTTTATTCGGTTCATGGTTTGGTTGGTATGCACTCTACTGCTGCTTTTATGTGAATGGTAGCCAAGTTTTTATATTCTTCATTTGGAGTATGTACTTCAGATGTCTCTTGAAAAATATCAAATTTGTTTCTTACAATCACCGTATATTTATTGCTTATATCTCTGTTGATAAGTGAGGACCAGTCATTACATGTGCTTTTGACGGTTTGTTTCTTATTTCTGTATAAACTCAGACATATCTTTGCTGTGACTAATCTGTGATCAGAAGATATGCCTTAAAAAAAAAAAAAAAAAAAAAAAAAACACCTCACAATTCAGAGCACTATTTATCCACTTCTTGTTTATGAATATATAATCTAGCTGGGCTTAAGCATTATTTAGGTAGATGTAGGCCCATAGTTTTCCTTCCCTTTCTTGGAATTTAGAGTTTGGGCATGAAAGATACTTTCGAGCTAAAGATTTGTTAGATATTCACTATTTCTATTTGGCAAGTTGTGTAAGCAAAATTAATTATTTTTGTCTTTGCCTATTTGAGCATTCATATCTCCACTGATGATTATAACGTTATGTTTGGGAAAGTGTCAGACAAGTGAAAACAGCCCATCATAGAAGGTTGTGATATCCGACTCATCACTAGTCTTAGTGGGATTCTAGCAAGAGACAATTGTTCTGCAGGGGTTGAAGTACACAATTCTTGGTTGGGTTCTCTTGATGCTATTTAGTGATTTTAAAACACGAGGACTGAAAAGCATTCGTACACTTCCTATGGCAATATGAACTTTTTCTAAGAAAGTGACGAGACAAATGTCCAACCAATATTGATATGGTATCTTAATTCTAGTTTACTATGGTAATATCTATATTCTTGCATGCATGTCTATACTGTGCTCAACTACACATGCAGTAAACTTGGTAGTTGGTTTATTGCCCTCATGTTAAAAGTTGCTATGTTAACAATGATTTTGCATCTAAGTTGTGTTTGGGTTTGGGTTCTGTAGCTGTTTTTTTTTTTAACACTAGAGCCAGAAATCCAACCTTAGCAAAATGAACCTGTTGTTTACTCACATGAAGAGCAATGCAATTTGGATGTATAGTTTGTATTAGTCATGGTATTCCTTCTTTGATTGTTTTTTTTATTATCATTAATAGACACAACCCTTAGAGAAGTTCTTCCCCCCAACATCTGGTGAAATATGTCATTGACCCAACTTTGGCTTCATCCACCTTACTTCACACCCACCATGTTGTATCTCATGGTTTCCTTTGATATAAGCTTGCGCGATTCATAAAATACTCTCTGCCGTTAGAGACTTTTATTCAGTCACAAGCCAGGGCAGGATATCTGAATGATTATGGAGGCAAGAACGAATAAACATAAAAAAGAAAAAGTTTCCTTTCATTTTCTGGAATTTTAACTTAGTAAAAGTTCAATTAACCTATTTTATCTTGATTTGGCACATGTGAGATTATCTGTTCTATCATGCTTGGATGAAATTATTCTGGAGAAACTGATTCTTTGTTTTCAGATGCATTAGAAATATCTTTATTTTTGGGTTTTGTTTAGAACAAGGAAAAACTTTAATACCCATATTCCCTTTATTCAAAATGGGTCTTATGAAAAAAAGTAATTGTTTACCAAACATTTTCACTAGTTAGAAACAACTTATATTCTCCGAGAATTAAAAAAAATGTTTTGCTTCAAGAGCAAAGTCTAAATGAGTTAAATGCTATTTAATTTTTTGACTAATACAGGTTTTTTTCCTATTTAAGGAGGGGACAGTTAGTGGGCTGTTATTAAGGCTAGTAAGACATTTAAGCAAATAAATAAATAAATAAAAGGAAATTACAACCATGTATTTTCCATTCTAATCAGTGGTCACATTTTGAGGGCTCATGTAGAACACAAAAACCACTGATGAGAATCAAAAATATATGGTAGAAAGTTCCTTTTATTTTAGTTATTTACTCAAATGTCTTAGTAACCCTAATGACCATTGGCTACTTGTCGCCTCCCTAAATGCCTACCCTCCTGAACAGCCCCAACACATTCAGTTCAATTCAATTGGGTTTTGGGTTAGAAGTGAAACATACTTTTTTATTCTGAGAATATAAACTGTTTCTAACTAGTTATAAACAAGGCCATTTTGAACAAAGAGAATATGAGCATTAAAGTCTTTCCATAATCTGAACAAGTCTCCAAAATGTGACCACTAAAATATTTGCAAAAACTTAAATAATTGCTAATATTCCAACTGAAAAATAAATCATCAGATTACCCTCAGAATGCAAAAGATGTATTTATCTGTTTATTTCACCTGTAAAATGAAGTACAAAAATCTACTGATTTGCATTTTTAGAAGAAAACTCAAAATAGGTGAGTGTGTAGGAGGAGTAATAGAATTATAAAAGGTGGGGAAAAAAAGAACACAAAAATAAAACATGATGTTTACATAAAATCTAATTTTCTATTCAGAATTCAAGATATCAACAAGAAAGTCAACATTATTAAAAAGATCATATTAAATATTTCTAAAGTAACTTGCAACAATTTTCATGAAAACTACAACTAAATCCTGTTTTGCAAATTGAAGATCTAGCCATATTTTAAGAGTTACACAATGTCAAAATAAGAATAAAGTTCTTGATAAAGATTATGTGAATTTATACTAATTCCTAAAATCAAGCTCTAACCCTCTTATGCAAATTGATACTAGTCTTCAAATAAATGAGAAAGTAATAGAAATAGTTATGCAGATAATAAAAAATTTTAAAAATATATTTTAATATTTGATTCAAATTATTGATCATGCGCATATGAAATGTGATATGCCAGATAAGATGAAAAGAGATGGATGGAAGAAAAAAACAGGGAAAAAAAATGTATATGGCAATATTGTATTGAATGACAGCTATGTTGTCCTGGATCTACTACACACGGTAGCGACATTTCCCCCAGCTCCTCCAACCAATAACTTACCGTGAGATCTGAGGCGAAGACAGGGGGAGAGCTCCCCAGAAGAAAGGTAGGTGGGTAGAAAGACGACTGGTCCTCAGGAGAGTTACTTACTGTAACATTTGGACTGTGTGTGAAAACGGGAGGAGAGGTCCCTGGAAGAAATGTAGGTGTGTAGAATGATGGCTGGCTCCCTGGTGTATTCCGCCTCATTGGACTTGGTGGACTGAAAGCTACATGAAGAGTCAGAGAAAGAAAGGAAGAGAAGAAAAAGAGATACAGAAAAGACTAAAGTTGGATGAATTAAGTAAATTTTAAAAAAAGGAAAGAAAAAGAATAAAATAATTCATGAGCAAAGTACTAATTAGATATGGTCAAATAATTAAATATTATCCAATTTTCTAGGATATTTTACATTTTTTTTATAAGAAAATCATTGGATCAATTACACACACAGAGATTATATATCTTTGAAATTTATTTTATCAATTGATTTCAACTATTCCTTATTAGATATTTATTTTACAGTCATTTAATAGAAAGTTTACATACATTTTACAATATTTTCAAATCATTTAATTCAAACTTAAATAATGGTCATGAACACAATTTCAAATATCCTTTATTTCCCATTTTTTATAAATTTCATAAAGATTGTCATTTCTAATTATGCTACCATAATAACCTCAGAGACAGTTGTAATGTTCTCCAATATTTTTCCTAAAATTTTAAAACCTTTCAAAACCATTATATGATTAAGCTTATAGAATGCAAAATGTCAAATATACAAACATTCAACTAAATTGTTTATATATATATATATATATATATATATATATATATATATATATATATATATATATATATATATACACACACACGTGCACTATGACAATGATAATTGCAATCACTAAGTTTAAAAATATAAGAATCAGTGAATAGAGTCAAGAATAATGATGTAATTTAAAAGAATGAAAATGTATTAAAATAGTACATTTCTATAGAATGCAAGCATTAAAAAAATTGGCATAAAAAGTGTATTAATTCCTTACCGGGAGATAATGGTCGGGATGTGTTTGGTGAGGCATATGGTATTGGACTGGACACTGTTCGTGGACGGACTGTATGACTTTGGCTACTTGACATGTCATGTTGCTTTGTCATTTCATTAAAATGTCTATTAAAAATAAAATCAAATCAACTAAGAAATAGACACATCACACACACACACACACATATATATATATATATATATATATATATATACACACACACTCAGTATAGCTGATTCATATTTGTATGATTATCTTTTACATGCAATTTTAAGTTGAACATAAAAAATTATTTTTACTTTGAGACAGTCTATAGGTTTTCATAGAGAAAGAATTACTTTAATTTCAAAAATTGATATTCAGAAATTTATAATACCAATGAATGATAAATTGTCCAGGATCAAAGGATTAATATGTCTATATGTATGTGTTATCATTTATAAAAGTTTCATTGTATAAAGACATGTATAAGTCCTAACAGTGGATATGGGTTAAATAGTACCCCTACTATTCTTCTTGGAGAATGGCTTTGGCATTTTGCTGCCAATCTAGATAGGTAAGGTAATAATGGAAGAGTGAATTGCAAATGTACTATGTCCCTTTTTTCTGTGTTTGTAATGACCAAGACTAAAATGATTGGCCATTAAATGCAAGGTGAGTTGGATTCATACATTTCCCAAGGGCATCAATAGAAAATTGATACAAGCAGGCTTGATTAGATTTCAACTAAATTCACTAAATTGTTCTGTTTTTTGGGGGCATTTTTTTAAAAATAGCTGATAGCAATTAAGTCTTCTTCTTCTCCCCCTCCTCCTCTTTCTCACACTTTTGGAGCTGCTTTTGATACTACCTTTAACTATGCATTCATGCACATGAAAGCCTCCATTTAAAATCTGACCTTGTGTCACATCCTGACTTTAGCAGAGAAGTCAGATGAATACTATAATAAAAGTACTGCTTAATATGATAGAAAATGCTTGACTACCTACCAACACATTTTTGCACTAGAAATTTTATTTCCTGTTAATGCAAAAGCCTTCTTTTCCCATGCATCATACCTGTAACTGTTTTGAAAACTCTTTTCTGTAATTGAACATGTAAGATTTGAAGAAAAAAAAACATTTTACTTGAAACTTCTATAATTTATGGTTCCCGTTTCTTTAAAACACTAAAAATATTTACATCTATTTCACAAATTAAAACAAAAAAAAAAAAAAATGAGAGAATATCAACAACTATCATAATAGGCAAATTGCTAACTACTACTACAGTTGTAGATAAATATTGCACAATAAAAATATGCGTAATTGGTTATCACAATATGAAAATTCTAACAATATAAAAGAAGTCATGAACTAATGAAAAACAGAATTTATATCATTATTGTTGTTGTTGTTTTAATTGCAAATTAATCATATTTCATCCATGAGTTGTTAAGAATATTTATAGCATGAACTGGCGGAAATGCACACCTGAAGTAGGTCAAAGAATGTATTGGTTAAAATGTACTAGTAAAAGCAATAAAAAAATGAAGATATTAATCTGAACTTGTAGGTTAATGATAACATTTCAGAATTTTAGACATTATTTAATGATACTTGTTCCAAACAATATCTTTGACATGGATGGTGAAGAATGATTTTAAATGAAGTAAATTTGCATGAATTTTGTTTTATTTTTTATTTTTTAAATTGTTTTAATAAAATTATCCTTATAAAACAGAAATCTTTAAAATTGCTGGAAGTTTTATTCTTTATCATTATTTTTTAACTAGTTTTTCTTTTATTTATGAAAGAAGGAACCCCCCACCCAAAAAAAACAATCAAAATTTAATGACAACACTTCAGCAAAGAAATTAGATTTTGGGTGATGCAAGATGACCCTGTTGCAACAGATTATAACATTTTCCGAGTTATTCCCCCCTCCATTTATTACCAATTCAAACAACTACAATTTGCATATGAATAAAATATCAATGAAACTAGAAACTGAATTTCCTGCTCAATAAGTGAATGTTAAAAAAAAAAAAAAAAAAAAAAAGTATTTTATAAAACAAACTTTTAACACCCCCAATATGTTCAGTTTGGTTTCTTTGTTTAATGATATATCAACTTTTGTAGGTTATTTAATGCCAAAGCCATTCTCCAAGAAGAATAGTAGGGGTACTATTTAACCCATAGCTGGGAGGATAAGGGGGTTCATACCTTTCCCAAGGATATTTGCCCAAAAGTGAACCTAATACCGTGACTGGAGTAGAAACTCGCTTACAACGATTCCGCAGTCCATCGCTTTAATCATTACACCACAAGGACCCCACCACCACCACCACCACCAATATGTTCGTTTGCAATTCTTAATGTAACTTTGATGTGCATAATGCTATATTGAATCTTACTACCCTCTTACCTATTAATTACTTTGAGATTAAAAAAAAATCAACATAAGGAATTTATTAATAACAAGGCCAAACATTAAACCGGCTTTGAATATGTTTGTCTGCATTTTGCCAAGGATAACTTAATGTTGCATTTTTCATGAGCAAGGTATTATAAGATATTTCAGTTAAAGTACAAGATTTGAAAAAGTAATCAAGAAAGAGAGGAGGAATAGTTTTACAAGGAATACCATCTTTTAAAATTTTCACCTATTATTGAAAATTATATAGTATGAACCTTTTTTCCTGGTATTATTCGAAAATAAATTGTGCTCCACATATAAATTGTAAGACACAGAGAATTTGCAAGGGCCCTGCTTGTATCAACTATACTTTCTCTATGAGAGAAATGTAACTGGTCTTTTAAAAATACAACTAAATGTATTATAATCACCTTTCATCATCCATTTCAAGACTGGATTCACTTTCAGAGAGATGCCTACAAAGACTTTCCCTTCGTTCCATCTCCATCTGAAGTTTACGCTGCAACCGAAGATTTTCTTCCCTGATTTGTCTCTCTTCTTGTGCATATTGAGCCATTTTTTCTTCATCTGAAAATTACACACACACACACAATAGAATACATAAATAAATAAATATACTGATTAATTCACACTCAACAAATTTATTTTTCTAAAAATATCATTTTTGAAAAAATAATGACCTTAGCAAGAAATTCATTTACACAATGAAATAAAAAATTTTCAAGGAATACAACAACGAAAATAAACAGAAAGTAAAATAATAATCCACTGCTGGAACTATCCTTATCAAAAGTCATAACTATATACAATGCTATAAGGTAGTTACTAAATCACTCTTATTTTAGAAGATAACAATACAGGTTTAAAGTTGGCAAACTGATTCTGATGTCTGCTCTTGAATACATCAAATTCTGTAATTAGAAGAAAATTCAGATATTCATTAACCATCACTTATTTGACTTACAGTCAGATCATGCTGAAAGCACCAGTTCCTACCAGATCAACCAAGTTAAGCAGTGATGAACCTGCTCAGTGCTTAGATAGATGACCACTTAGTAACAACAGATACTGTGTGTCGAAGTAAGCAAAGCTTAGTAAACAAAAACAACCATCATTTATTTTCTGAGGCCAATTTGACTCAAACTGTAATTATTAGTCTGTTATAAAAACACAATAAATACAAAAACACATGAGAAATACAAAGAATAAAAAATAAAAACAAATATTTAGATACAATGACATGGTATGTGTAAGGGATATATGATGATTAAAAAAAAAAAATCTGGTGGTTTTATACCAAAAAACTTCTGCTTGGAAAAATAAAACCCAATTTAAAAATGAAACATAAAAATAATAAAATTCTTAGCATTCTATTACTGTTAGTAGTGTTCTGTTTCAAATGTATGTGATGTAATTAGTGTTTAAAATTTTATTTTAAGAGAAATACATTTGCTATGGATTTAGAAAACATTTTCCTCAAAAATTAAGGTCTGTGTAGTTTTGAAAAAATTTCTCGATTTAAAAAAAATTATTAATATTTTTATGTTTGTTTTTGTATTTATATTAAATAATCTAATGCAGTTGCTGTTGTTTGTCATTTATTTTAAGAAATATTATTATCAAAATAGTATTATCAAAAAAACATTAAAAAGTATAATAAATAAGATAATTAATAAAAACTAATTTAAATAAAGGATTGTGCATGTGCATGTATATACATACATAAATGCACATTGATGAGCCAAAATATTATGACCAGTGTCATATGGATAGAATAATAACTGTACACATCAGCTAGAGATATACATAGCAGCTAAGAGAACCTCAGGTACTTCATTTTGATATGCTGAATGCTACTATTACAGACAAGAAAATTTAAGTGTCTTTGATAAGGGGGTAAATTATTTTAGCCAAACAACTAGGTCAGAGCATTTCCAAATTAGCACAACTAGGTTCTCATATTTAGATGTGATGGGTCCATCAAGTAATGGTCTGAGAAGGGAAAATATCATCAACTGTTTGTTTGTTTGGGTTTTATGACATATCAACCTTTATAGGTTATTTAATGCCAAATCCATTTTTATACAAGTAAACAGTTCTATTTTGGTTTAGCATAAGTACACAGTTTAACTGCCAAAAACATTTCTATTTCAAGCTATTCAGTTTAGTCAAACAATTTAGTTTAGAATAAGTATAGTTTTTGTTTACATTCAGCTAAATATCAAAACAGTTCTATTTCAAACAATTCAGTTTAGCATAAGTACACAGTTCCCATGTCAAAACAGTTCTATTTCAAGCAATTCAGTTTAGATGATTAGTACACTGATTAGTTCTATTTAAACTATAGATAGAACCCTTATCAGGTGCTACCCTCCAGGCCAGACTGGACCAAGGAATGATGGCAATGCAGGAGTACCCCATATTCCCCAAAGCTCCAGCATTACTGGAACCTCACCATCAGACTGTTTAGTGTCATATTCAGGATACTCGTTGGGGGGTTCTTACCCCTCTCCAGGGAAGCAGTCGGTGTATTCTACAACCCCAGCCAACAGGGAAATATCATCAACTGCTGACAAAGCATTGAATGGGTAAGATTTATAATGATGCAAGAAGAGAATGGAAGTTTTCCTTGTCAAGAATTATTCTGGCACAAATTGCAAATAATATTAATCTAAGTAAAGGAAGAAATTCCTGACAACATACAGCATATCAATCCTTGTTATATATGAGTTTGCATTACCAAAGGTCATTGTAGGCAAACAAACCAGTGGAGGTCATGTGATTGTTTTGGTAACATTATACAAGAAACACTGAACGTAACTAAAGACCAAATATACCTCTTCATGAGTGGCATGTTTCAACAGAACACTGTGTCCCACCATACTGCATGAGTTGTACAAGTACGGGTTCAGGAACACAAACATTTTACTATTGCCCTGAACATCAAATCCCCCAGATTTCAATCCCATATGAGATATGTTGGACCAACAAATTTGCTCTGCAGAACCACCACTAAGTAAACCATAACAGTTAAAGGACCTGTTCTTAACATCCTAACAGATAAAATAAAAATAAAAAAAAACTTTTGAGGTCTTGTATAGTCTATGCCCGATTTGGTAAGAGTTGTTTTGCAGGTTCATGGTGGACCAACACTTCATTAGACAGTTGGTCATAATGCTTTGGTTCATCAGAGAGTGTGTGTATGTGTGTGTGAGAAGCATAAAGAAAAAACCTGGCGGGCTTTATGGCATGTCAACCCTTGGAGGGTTATTTATGCCAATGTCTTTTTTTTTTTTTTTGCAACTATATGATTTCCATAAATTATACTTATTTAATAATAATAATAATAATTTGTTTTCACAGAGTTATATGGCTTCAAGTATCCCTATAATAATTTTCAAACATCTATTTAATCCATTGATGGAACTCTAAAAAGTATTTAGTTGAGTCATAAATAATTTTCGTTTTAGTCAAATATAATTTATTCATGAATAATTGAACAATGAATTAATTTCAATCAATAATATATTTGCCATTATTTTGAATTACCTCTTGCCATTTCTCAGATAGCTTGCTGATTCCTTTCACAGTAAAATTCAGATGGTTCTGAGCTCAAGAAGTTTTCCACAAACATTTTCACCTGATCTTCTTGAGAAAATATTTTGTAATTTGAAACATTTTGTAGAGAAGGGAAAAAGATGGAAATCGTTTGGTGAATATGGTGGATGGTGTGGAACAAACCAGCCTAAATAGAATATTTTTCTTGCATGATTCTTGTAGAATGGGGTCTTGCATTATGGAGAAGCACAACGTTTCTTCTGTTGACATGGTGGATATTTTTTTTTAGATGTTCATGTATATATTGCAGCTGTTGAGAGTGTATATATGGGTTTGTGTATATAACACACACTATTTGAATTCACATATATACTCATAAGTAAGCAGAAACCAAAACAAAAAAAAAATGGAATAAATCTATCCTTGCTACACACTAAACCACCTGGAGAGAGATATGTTTTTCTTAAGATATTTCCAGAATAACTGAATAATGGTCTGATAACAAAAATTAAATAAAAACAGTAATGGAAACATTCCTAAAATAGGAAAAGAGAAAAACAAGATTAACATATGGGGTAGCTAAGGGTGCAGCAGAACAATTAGAGGAAAGGAAAACAAGAATAAATAAAAGTTGCATTCAAACAATAGGGTAAAGTGAATGAAACTAGCATAAAATCATTGTGTTCAGAAGGATCTACAAGATCATTACAATTAAAAAGTAGAAATTAAGTACATACGTTCTGCTTGGGCAGCTTGAAGTTGTTGTTTCAGACGGGCTACTTCTGCCCGAAGGTGTTCTATGTGTTGGGCAAGGTTATGTGCTGTATCGCCATTGTTCATATCACGTGGAGAAGGCGGAGATGACACAGGTTGGTCAAGCTTCTCTTGTAACATCCTAAAATGGAAACAAGTCAAAATTAGACAACTCCTCAACATTTCATTTTAAAGAGGCAGGGTTCACTACTAATTTATTTTAAAGTCTATTTTGGGTGGAGGAGGGGGAGAATACGAAAAAAAAAAAAAAATTAATAAAATAAGGTATTTTTAGGTTAAAGCATAAATAAGATATTTTATTAGCAATTGTTTTATATTTTTATATTGTTCTCCAAAAAATATTGACATTAATGAATTTCTTTTATAGGTAATTGTTTTGGAGAACAAAAAATAAAAATTGTCAGACTTATTTTTGTTTATCATAACTATTCTGATACAAGGCTAATTTTCAGAAATTATATGTATTTTATACAATCTTAAAGTGTTTTTTATTCTCATCAATGATGCTTGTCAAAATATACAATACATTTATCAGTGAAGGAAAAAAAACAATATATATATATATATATATATATATATATATATATATATATATATATATAAGGAAGCATCAAATACAAATTTATTAATAGTCTATTATTTCAGTTTTAAATCAATCAATCGTTTGCACTGTTAAAGCTCTATTATAGATATTTAATAAGCTCTATTGTAACTGTTAACGAGAGAAGGGAAATAACTCTTTCGAGGGGGAGAGTTGAGTTGTCTCTCAGTGGAAGGCGATATCAGAATGTAACATGGTGACTAAACAAATCATTGTTTTCTTAAATGTGTTTTCCTTTATTTCTATCAATCCTTGTTTCTTGTTCCAAGTTATAGTTAAAAGCAAGTCAATAGAACAGGCAGTTACAACAATAATCGTGATAGTAATGGTTTGGATTGGTCAAGAAAAAAATTAAATCAGAAAAAAAAATTAGATTCTTTTATACATCAATATAGTTATTAGTAGGAATATTCATAGGATCACATTTTATTTATTGCTGTATATATTTAAATATAGGCAAAAGTAAATAGACTGTACTACTGCCCAGTTAAGTCAATATACAAATATAAGATAACTAAAAGACCCATTGTTACAGAAAATAAAGTAAATTAATACTCTTATAATCTTGTACAAAATGAAATTTAAACCATCAACAAATATCTTTTGTTCATCTGTAATTGTGACACTCTTCAGTCCCAAGATGCATACATTTAGGTGCAAGCATATCAGTACGTGTGTGTGTGTGTGTGTGTGTGTGTGTGTGTATATATATATACATACATACATACATACATGAGCATAGGATATATGCATGTATATGGATGTGAGTGTATAATAGTATTATTTACTACAATTATTAGAGGGACAAGAATCTCATTTTTTGATGTCTTGATTACTGAGTGGTTGAAGAGGAAAAGTGAGGAGTTTTGTCCAGAAATAAAGCCCATATATTCAGCAGAAGCAGTCTGTGCCCAAGCAGTTTGAGGAAAGTTAGTAGTTACTCGTTAGATACAGTCACCAGACCAAGCTGGGGTCCTCCCCCCAGCTACCATCGACTATAGTTTGGGTTAGCAGTTCAGTGCCAATCCCAGCTAAACACAAAGTGAGATAGAGAGCATAAGTTTCATCTGTTATTCATATCAATATAGTTAGGGACTGCTCTAGGATTGGTTTGACAGTTTTAACAGTAAACAGTTTCTATCAAAAAGTTTCCAAGCCAGAAACCAAAACTCAAACCTTTTCTGTTCACCAGAAAATGATGGTGAAAAGAAAAAAAAAACTTCTTGGTATTTGTAGTCAGAGTAATGGCCACCAGGAAAACACAAACATTAACCTCTTAACAACATTTATTAACTAAAGTTCTCACAAAAACAGTTTGTTATTATGCCTCTATTTATTGTTGCAATAAAAGAATGGGGCATACATTTAAGTTTATTCATTTAGAGTGACACAAATAAATTCATAGTCAGTTTATCTATTAAAGTTCAAAGTAACATCTAAAATAGTTTCTGCACATCCAATTGGTTCTCCTTTATTAATCAAATGTATTTTACCTAGAATAATCATTTTAATTTTTTTTTTTAATTTTCAAATGCATTTTGAGTTTTTAAACAGTAAAAATCACCTGAAAATTATGTTTGAGATGAATTTTAAGGCTAAGTTCAAATACTTTAACCTCTTAATATATTTGAATTTTAAGGCAATTTTCACTCACAATATAAATTGATAATCAATTTTTCCCAAAACAATCTTTGCTTTAAACATGTTAAAACTGTAAATATAAAGTAATTTTAGTCTTTAAAATGTACTCATGATAAACTGAAATGTGATTATTCATATAGAATAAAATATACAAACTAGATATTTGATGTATGGAAAGTAAGAATTGAGCTGAATGTTTAGTTTATGTCATCACACATAAACAAGAAATCAAAAAGTAATAATGCTTCTACCTTTTCTCTGCCTCTAATTTATCCATTCGTTTCCACAGCCTATTCACCAATGATTCCTGTTCTTGTTCAAGGGCATTTTCCAATTCAACTTTCTCCCTCCGCAACTGAAAAAAATAATAAAAATATATAATCAAATAGGGTAACAAAGATAATATAGCCAGGAGTTTGATATATGTTTATTTCTTTAATCCAAAAACCAGATAAAAATCAACATTTTCTTATTTAACAGATCATTCTTTGCAAGTAGCATAAATCTGAAATCATACATTTTAACAGGTTTAAGAAGTGGGGAGCTTGTATATTGTGAAAGATTACCAATTTCAAGATTCCCCACCCCATTATTTTTATTTTTTTGTTAACTGTTTTCTCTTAACCTGACAAACAGAAAATAAAAATATATTTTTAAATATTCTTTTAAAAATATTATTTACCCCCCCCCACTTTTTATTTAGCGACCTCTCCTCCCAATAAGCTTAGTTAACACCACCACCCTCTCTATCTGATTTCCCAACAAAAAATGAAAAAATTTTGGTTACACGTCCCTTTTTCCACTATCTCTGATCGTCAGTAATGCTTGCTGGTCTGGATGTGGGTGATCATTTTACATTAAATTTATATAACAAAGTGATCCCCCTCCTTAAATTCTAAAATATTGGGGTTTTCTTCAAAATTTCTTCCTTGCAGATATTTTTTCTGGCTGTTTACATGTATTCGTCAAAAAAAGTAGAGACAAACTTTTTTATTTTCGCTAAAAATAGGATGAGTTAACGGGTAAAAATTTACCTTCCCCCTCCTATAAAGACTGTTTATAATATCAAAGATTTATTTAGTTATTTCCTTAAAATGATAAAAAGTAGCATTTCTTTTAAAAAGTAAAAGATTCGACCTTATATTTGCAAGTTGGAAAAAATCTAACTCATTGCAATAAAAAATTTTACATTAAAAGTAGATAGTGGCTTGAGAGGATCCCAGGTCTACACATTTTTAAGGTAAATCTGTGTAGATAATGATGCATGCTTTTTATGGTGATTAGGAACAAAGTACAGGACATAGATTTATTAAAAAATACATGAAAAATTAATAAAAAGATTATTTCACAGATTTGTGATCGAGAGGAATTTTACAAGAAATTACTACGCCACAGAGAATGAACTATGAGAACAGATTATGACAAAAGTAACTGAACAATCTAAACAGCTAAAAGACTACATTAAATGGAATTCTTTATTCTATTTTTCTGACAAATTTGACCAGATTCACATTTCGGTAATTTTTTTAAAAATAAGTGAAATATACTAATATCCACTCATTTAAGTAGTAAAGTTGGCGACCATAGTTGAGGGTGACCCCAGGTCTCCCGGGCCATTTGCGAACACTCTGCCATTGGCTTAATGAGTAGAGTGTTCGCCAATGGTCAGAGAGACTGGGGTTCAATCCCTGGTCGAGTCATATCAAAGACTAAAAAAAATGGTACTTGATGCTGCCTTGCTTAACACTCAGCATTATAAGGTAAGGATCAAGGTTAAAGTAGAGCAACCCAGGGAATGGAATAGCACCCTCCCCTACACCTTGGTGTAGTAGATATTGAAAAGGGAGCCTTCAGGTCACCCTCCACTAAAGTTGCCGTCTCAGTTAAGTGAAATAAGAAAAAGAAATAATAAGAAAAAAAAAAATAAGAAAAAACCGGGTATTTGAATACTCATCTTTTTTCTCCTGTCTCATCAATAAAATGTTATAAATGAAAATACACACATAAACATTGATGAACTATTAGATAAATCAATTTGCTTTCATTTGGTGTGTGGTTTGACAGGATTTTAATGGGTTTAAAATGCTTTTATAAGCATTTTTTATATAGAATCCACCAAAAATGAAAATATTTACGTTTTAGAGAGCCCTGAACATTGCTACTTTATACGGTGGTTTTATGCAGGTATAACTTTTACCAAGAGGATGTTTTTCATTGCCACAAATTGGTCATTCAGTTTTTAAAAAGAAATTCTTTTTGAAGTTATCAAAGCTTTAACTACTTTGTCTCATGGCCATTAGACTTAACATCAAACCACTTTTCTCTGAAAAGAATGTTAAAATCTTTTATCAATAGTAATTATTCAATGTAATGGGTTTATGACTCTCAGATAAACTTATAAGCAAGCAGCTTGTGAGTTAAATAAGCTTCAAGATAGAAATAGTCAATTACTATCTTGTTCAACACCTGAAAGATTTACTTTACTTAATTACATATATACATCTCTATAACACACTTTTCCTGTTATTTTTGTTTTTACTGAAAAATAATCTATTTTTCTTCATACTATCTTTGTTGTCAAATTTTATCTTTTTTTCCGTTCAAAATTAATGCAACAAAGCAATCTTAAAAATTTTAATTCATATCTTGAATAACAGAAATATTTTTCTGCAGAAACTTCAGTATATGTTTAAAACAATGTAAAATTGATATTAATTTTTTTCTTCTTTTTTGCTAGCAAGAAAAAAATCCTAAATTCCTGTCTTAAAAGAAAAATTTACTTTTATCAATTATCCCTGACAAAAATTATGGAATTAACACACCTATAGGATGTTCACTTGGGTTTTTTGTTTAGCAGTATATAAAGTAATAACAGATAAAATACAAACATTATTCTGTAAAAAAAAATAACATGAATATGTTTTACTAACCACATTCCAAGTAAAAGTATTTTTTTTTAAGTTTTAAAAATTGCAATGAGAAGAACAATTTTTACTTTAATTTTTCCTTTTTAAAGTAAGGCTTCTACTTACAAACACTATTATTTTAAAAGAAAAAAAGTAAAAACATATTTACCCAATGAATTATCTTTTTTAAAATGTAAAATTTATCATGTTTGGGTTTTGGGTTCTTTGTTTAATGGCATATCAACCTTTCTAGGTTATTTAATGCCAAATCAATCCTTCTAGAAGATCAGTGGTACTATTTAACCCATGGCTGGAAGGATAAGGGGGTTCATACCTTTCCCAAGAGTATTAGTCCAAAAGTGAACACAATAGCATGACTGGAGTTCAAACTCACTTATGATTCGACATCCACCACTTTAACCATTATACCATGAGGAACCCCCTAAAATTTATCCTCCTGTAGTCAAAGAATACATTTTCGGATGCTTCTAGGATGATCATCCATGATGTACTGTCTTCAGTGCTGATTTTGGTTTGTTAAACATATTGGCTCTGACAGCAACCACAACTTGAGTCTGGAATTACCAGGCTGTCTCCTTGATGGCTTTGTGCTACGTAACTTTTTAAAGTAAGGCTTCCACTAACAAATACTATTTCAAAAGGAAAAGGTAAAAACATATTTACCCAATGAATTATCTTTTTAAAAATATAAAATTCATCCTCTGATATTAATTAATAAAATTATTTAAATTAATATAAATTGGAAATTTATCATAAATATCAAAGTAGTTTCCACACAAAATATTGAAGTCAATATTTTTATATTCCAATGTCAACATTTTAATTCTTGCAGATTTTAAAATAATCTGTACTTTACTTTTTTTCTTTTTTTTTTACTTAATTACCAAAAAACTTATTAAAATCCTATAATTAGCTGATTTTTTTTAATGATGAAACAGGTGTTTTCATTCATACCTATTGAATAATGAGAAAAAATACATATAATATTTCAAAATCTTAATAAGATACTATGTATTTTCTCAAATCTTTCAACATTACAAATATTCATTATAAAATCTATACACAAAAAGCAAAACCTTTTCAATGTAGAGAAAAATAAGCTTTTCTCTTAAAAATTCAACATTGAAAAGTTTGTAATATTCATGATATAAATTTTTTTCAAGTTCAGAACTTTAAAAATGATTACGGTGCGTTTAGTATGCTATTAAAATCTTTTTCCTATTGTGATATTTTCCTCTTTTTCATTTATTGAACTCATATTAAGAAAATGAAAAACTGGATTCTGATACTGAAAGTGGTCACTGTATAAAAACAATCACTTGATATATTCATAGGATGAGGAAAAATTTTTTACTGTACAGCTGTAACAGCAGATACTTTAACTTCAAGGACCTCAAAAAAGATTTACATAAACTAGACATGCATTTAATCACAGAACTCTAAAAATGCTTTGTAGCATAAAGTAGATCAACTTGTATTTTAGTGGCATTTTATGAACTGCAAAATGCAAATAACTTAAGGTCACTCATTTCTCATTATTTTCCAAATTATTTCTGATTAAAAAGATTTGAGAAAATTCCACAGATGTTTGCAATTAAAAGCAGAGCACATTTAATAATATAAAAAAAATCCCATGATTTATTTTAAATAGAAGTTCGTGAGTTTGTATATATTTGATGAAAACAAACACAATTATCATTATTTTCACAAAATTTATGAAATAAATCTTTTTAAAATATTCCTCTTCTGCCTTGTTTCTTTGTTTTAGTCATGTTATTTTAATACTTGTATGTTATAATTGTTAAAAAAAAAAAAAAAAAAAAAAAAAAGGGTCAGTGGTTAAATAGTGATTGAAATTCTATTTTTGAGCTTTGTTTATTGTCAGTACTTAATACAGAGTAAACACTACTATCTCAATAGTTATCAGTAATAGTTTAAGAAACTAAGTAAAGTAGGAGCAGAAACATTACACACACAAGTAGGTGAGAACTAGTATATACAGATCAAAGAATATTCAATTCTTGTTTTAAATGCTTTTCATAATGTCATAATTCTTTGTGCATGAGGAGTGAGCCATTTTATCTGAACAGTTGGTTTGATCTATCATTTCCTTTCTTTGCTTATTATCTAATGAGTCAATCAGGGAGAAAATTTGCATGTGTACTCTGTTGATCTCCAAGAGTGTTTTAAAGGTATTTAGATGCCGGCTGCAAGGATTAGTATTTCAAAACATTTTGTAAAAGTGTAAATGGAACATTTTAGCTTAGTCATCATTATCATGGCATGCTAATGGCATGAATTCTCTTGACTCTCCATCCCTATCAGTTATTGCTCTTAGTAAATCCTCTAGGCAGCATCCAGTATCTGCACAGAACAAATTAATGTAAGTTTATGATGGTCAACCAATATTGGTGTGTCCATGTGCAGGAGTTTATAGAACATTACTTATAAGTTCATTCTTACTTCTCCAGCATGTCTTGTTTGTCTTACTTGAATGGTTTGTAAGTAAATGGTTTTATAGCTGCTGTTTGTAGAGTGCTACTTCCAACATTTGTTCAAAACAGCATACAATATCTTTGTGTAGTTCCCATCTAAATTATTCTTCAAGTTTATCATTGGAGTCCAAGTGGTGCAGCCATAAAGTAGTACTGACATGGTTTGGAAGAATCCCTGTTTTCTTTATCAAGGAGATCAGATTTCCATATGGTTGATAACCTGTCATGAACTACATGCTTTATAAACGTGTGTTGACATTGCTTTAATTAGATAAGATATTGCTGCCATGGTACATGAACTGGTAAACTAATCTCAGAGCCTTACCATGTATTGATGATATGGTACCATCTTGATTAAAACACATGAAATCTGTTTTATCCAAGTTGATGTAGAGACTGATGCTTATTGCTCCCTGCTCCAGGCTATGCAGTAGAGATTCAGTATGAGAAAGTGTATTTGAAAAAGTGTTTGGTCATACATGTAGTTTGAATCTTAATAGTTTCTGCAGGATATTGTCTGCTTTTTTCTTTTTTTAGTGCGAGTCTGTTTTCTTTCATTAGATAGGACATTCATAGTATGTAATCTAAGGAGATTATGAATAGAAATGGTGCTGATGTATCTCCTTACAAGGTTCCAGCAATAATTTAGTCGGTATCACCATCAGGTGAGCTGATTATGGCCTTTGCTTGTTCAGAGAGTAATTGAAATTGTAATATGAAGGCATGGAAGTCTAAATTAATCCAGGAAACAAGTAAAAAATAATCTAATACATTCAGGAAACAAATCTTTGTCCAAGAGAGGCATCACAAATTTTAAGTATCTTTTCATATTGTAGGGAGATATTCATTGTCTCCTTTGGAGAATAATGTTAGTTGGCCATGAACTACCAGATTACAATCCCAGAAACCCATTCTCACTCTTTTGCTTCTGTTCTTTAAACAGCACAAATGTATTTTGTTTTCACATTGAAACATAGAGCTGAAATGGTTGTGATCATTTTACAGTTCATTATTATCAAATAAGCCTTTTTTTCTTTTTCTTTTTTTTTAAATTTATTTTGGTACCCCTTTTACATACAGCTTGTTCATAGAACAATATGTGCATATTTTATCTGTTGGGAAATGCTTATGCATTCTTTTCAATGTTTCTCATATGTATATTATAAATATCAAATGTTTTTGTATGAGTAAATGAACTTTCTTTTTGTTTATTCAGTGTTAGTGTATCATATATACTAATACTAATATTGGTTCTTGGTGAGTGGGGACTCAATCAAGTATCTTCCCTATTTTCAAGCAACCCAATTATATAATAGATGAAATGAATTATATTTCATTACCTAATAGAACATAGCATATTTAATCAGTTGAAAAATAATATTTTTTTAAATTTGTCAATCATCTTTACTGAAATTTGTATTTAAAAAAAAAACTGTTGCCTAAATATACAATACTTGATGAGTTAGACATTTTAAAATTAAACTAGAAATCATTTTAACTATATCATTTCAAAGTGTTAGTTTTATATCCCTCCCAAAAAACATGCATGCTTGTAGAAGAAAATCTTCCAAAACTTTTGTAGGATAAATTTTTGGTGAAGAAATATTAGGATATTCTTTATCCTTGGCAATGCTGGTTACTTCTGCTAGTATATGATACTTATCCATTTTTATGTGTGTGTGTGTGTGTGTGTGTGTGTGTGTGTGTGTGTGTGTGTGTGTGTGTGTGTGTGTGTAATTTTCCCACTTATGTATATCGTGTGCTGAACATAGTAATAACTCAATGAATTGTAAGATACAGCAAATATGTGGTCTAGTCTACCTATATGACTACAATAAAGAAAATTAATGGCAGGTAATGAAGATTAAGTAGTCAGTGGACAATGGAGAAGACTAAAAGTAAAATCTTGTAGATGGACCAATTTTAATAATGTCCAAAAGAGGTTCACATATCCTTGATTCTTTTTTTAAATTGCTCCACTTGTTGAATTCAATTTATTTATTCAATCCCTAAATAAACTGCATAACCATTTTGTTGTTGTTGAGCAGATGAAAAAAAATCCTACAGACAACTTTTTTCTTTGAATATCAGTATAGTCAACTGTCAAATGATGAGATTCTGCAAGAATTCTAGGGGTCCTGACCAGATGGATGTTCTAAACAGCTAATAATTTACCTTTTAAACATGCAAGTCAGATATTTTGGTCTGGGCACTAATTTATGATACATCTGATGACAGAATTGTTACACCTTTTTGCAAATACCAGAAAGTAAAAAGAAAACTACTCCCATCACGACTTCAACCCACTTTTTTTTCCAATATGAATGGAGGTAGTAAAATGATGCAAAATTTTAGTTTCTCTCCCCAGAATCTAAAGTACAGAATATCTAAAGGCCAAGGAGTTACAGGTTCAAAGGGTTAAGATTGCAGTTTTAATTATACTGAAATTAGAAAAAGAAAAATTCAAGAGAAAGTACTTCCTCTTGAAATCAGAATAACTTTTTAAAAAATCCCAGGAGTCCAGATAGAATGTAAAATTGTTCAAGAATTGGGTAAAAGTTAAAACATTTCCCCAGGTTAAATTAGGAAAAATATGGTCCCAATTACAATGGTCAACACAATTTTTAGTGTCAAGGAAAAAAAAAAAAGAAACATTTTTAGCAAATTTGATGGTACTGATTCTGAAAATGACCTTAGTTTTTCATGATTAGCTACCCTTTTTGCTGTACTGTGATTGCTCATTTTTGGAAAAAAGATCAATTTACAATCTTGGCTAATCAGAAAATTTAGTAAATAAAGGTTGTAGAAACTAATCAATTTTCAGGTAGGCTGAGCAATTTATGTCAGCCACTTGAAATAAACTATTCTTATTAAAAAAAAAAAGTGTTTTTGAGTAAAAATTTTAAAACGGAAGTATTGAATTTTTCAAATTTATTGCCAAAATTCAAATTAACTGATAAACTTTATCAGCAATACACTTTAGTAAACCTGATAATTAAGGTGGCACCAGAAAAATGAAACCCTAAAATCTTGTTTGATATTCATAAATTTGTCCCTTCACTATGGAAGAAAAGCAAGTACACTGAAAGCTTTTGTTTTCACAGTTGGAAAGAAACTCCAACTAAAGACATCCCAATTGAATGCACTAAATTCCATTGTACATGAACATTATGAAAACTCGTTAAGAATGATGAATTTTAAAATTCAATAAAGGACTTGGAATTATTAGCTTGGATATTGTTAGTTGATGTGATGAAAAACTTCTTAGGTAATCACTGGGCCGAAAAATACAAGGAGTTAGTAGAAAAGCTGTTGAAAAGTCTACAGGACAGAGGTGCTAATATGAGTATTAAGGTTAATTTTTTACATTGCCATCTAGATGAATTTCTAGATAATTGTAGTGATATGAGTGGTGAGCAAGGAGAATGATTAAATAAGATTGAACATGACAATCAAGAAAAAGAAAATTTTTACCATGTTAGTTTATTAAATGATTTGATGAAAATACTTGTTGGTCTTGGTATATTCAATCATGTTATTTTTAAAGACTTAGGGTCTGATTATTATTGCAAAAGTAGTATTTCTCAAGTAGACCAATGTTTGTTGGTTTAAATATGAATTGAGAGGTTTCTACAGTTTTACTTTTTGAGAAATATTGTCATCAGTCAATAGCATATATACAGAACACAAATGAAAACAATGCTTTTTTCCAAAAATGAGGCATTTCTATACAGCAAAAACAAGAGCTAACAAAGAAAAAGTAACGTCATTTTCAGATTCAGTGCCCTCAAATTAGCTACAAAAGATGTTTGTTGCCTCGACACCATTTCAAATTTTTTTTTTTGTTGACCAATGTTATCAATCTGTTATCTGATTCTTGAGTCTTCAGAGTAAAACAGATGCCCTATGATGTTAGCAATGATTAATTATACTAATTCTTACAAAATCTGAGATGTGTAAACCTATTCATTCTGACTGGCTTTTAGCATTTCAATGATCGGAAAAACAATGATTACCAGAAAGTGCAGAAGAAATGTGTATGTAATGCTTCAAAAGTTAGCATGCTCAGTTTGCAGCCGTCAAAGCTTCTCTTTCTCTTTTTACCAGCATTAAATGACCCCTTGTGGTTGATATGCCGTAAAACAAAACAAAAAACAAAAAATCTTTTAATGCGTGTTGATATAAAAGAATATCCTAAACAGATTTCATACACCCAACTTGCCAAAGAATTCTTCCAATATTTTAAACCATTTGTTTCCAAACTCTCCAAGGCAGTAATAATTGTCTCCTAAAATTTTAAAAAGTTACAAGAGAAAGTAGCATGAACTAGTAACTTGTGTGAATTGTCATAAGGGTTTTAGTAACCTAGCATATATCATCAAACAATGAGACAATGTTCAACAAATGTTTAAAAAAAAAAAAAAGTGTGAAGAGAGAGAATGGTGTGTTTACAGTAACTTTTACAAACAATGCTAAAATTCATAAGTTACATCACAAGTCTGTAATAGAAAGTCAAAACAAAATAGTTATTCATTCATTCAAAATACTTCAATAGAAATTATCAATTTGGTGAGAGGGGGATAAAAGATCCACCACTCCATTTTTTTTTCTTTTTCTATAAACAATCACATTTGATTATTATTACGAGAGTGATTGTAGAAATAAAAATTAGAATATATTCACAGACTGTGGTTAGAAAATTAAACTGTGTTTGAAATTCAAGCTTAATTTTTTTCAATATTTACAATCTACAAAAAGCAAATACCTGTTCAAGTGTTGCCTGTTTTGCCAATGTGTCAGCTTCTAATTTTTCTATCTTTCTCATCAACTTATTTACTTGATATTCTTGTTCTTTCTCCAATGTCTGTTCTAATTCCACCTTTTCTTGACGTAACTAAAAAAGAATAAAACAGGAGTTAATTTATACTGTCATATAACATGAATAAAATGAGTAATATTACCTCAAATCAGTACATGTGTTATGAATTAGATGTTTGTTTGAAGATAACTGTATTTGATGTGATGTTGATGCTTCATTTTCTTTGAAAGAGTGTGTTTGCTTTTTTTTTGCTTTTACCCTTGTGATATATATATCATAGAAAACATATAAAGAAACAAATGAGGAAAAGCAAATATACATTTAGATAACAAAAATAAATTTAATTATAATTAACAGAGAAAGTGAGAATGCTGAAAGAGATATAAAAAAATGCACACTGTAGGAAAAATCAATTAAGTAGTAAATTAATATTAGCAATTAATAGAAAGGTAATAAATACTGGTGATGTAAAGAAAATGAAATTCCTACAATAAATTATCCAAACAGTGGAGTTTTAAAAGAGTTTAGTAGCAACAGGAAGAAGAGAGAAAGGATATTTGTCACATTGGAAAAGGGTCTTCTTAACTTCTGAATATATGGAGTTGGGGGTACAGTCTGTTGTGACTCACCTAATGATGGAATAGGTGTTAATTTCTTACTTTTGAGCAATTAACATTCAGATAAATAAGCAAGGTCTTATTCACTGAAATATATGACAACAGTTCTGAATTTTGTTTTTATTATATTTGCCTATTAAAGATCTTAACTAAGTCAAACTTGGCGAGTAGATATATCTGTAGTTGATCTATAAACATAATTTTTTTTATTCACACAATGAAAATACATAAAATATTGTTTAAGTTGTTTCCAACTGTAAAAATTATGCAAGTTACATTAAACTCACAATAAATACATACAAAGTCATTATTGATAAACATGATAAACATCATAAACTGCCATCATATTTAAATCAAATTAAAATCAACTTTTAAATGATATGTTTATCTTATTAGAATTTATTTTCATTGATTCTTTTTAAAAAAGTTCAACTTCTGTTCATTAATCATCAAACAAAATGGCAAAGACTTTCAAATATAAATGAATTTAATTTCATAAAATCAAAGGCAAGTTATCATATATTATGCTCTCTTTATTATACATGGGAATATAATCAGTAAAATAAAATATTAAAGTAAAAAATGTTGCAGATGGTTTGGTTTTATGGCATATCAACCTTTGTAGGTTATTTAATGCCAAATCCATTTTTATGTAAATCTGTTCTATTGAAAACAGTTCAGTTTAGTACACAGTTTAATTGTCAAAAACATTTCCATTTCAAACTATTTAAGCAGTTATATGTAATAATTCAGTTAAGTGTAAATACAGTTTTAATGCCAAAAAACAGTTTTATTTCAAATAATTCAGTTAAGCATAAGCACGCAGTTTAAGTGTAAGTACGGTTTAATTGTCAAAAACGTTTCTATTTCAAGCTATTCAGTTTACTCAATTCATTTTAGCATAAGTATGCTGTTAGTTCTATTTAACCCATAGATAGGGCCCTATCAGGTGCTACCACTCCGGGCCAGAGTGGACCTGGGAGCGATGGCAATGAAGGGGTACTCCGCATTCTCCAAAGCTCCAGCACTGCTGGAACTTCACCATCAGATTTAGTGTCATATCCAGGACACTCGTTGGGGGGGGTCTTACCCTTCTGCAGAGGTGCAGTCAGTGTATTCTACAGCCCCAGCTGACTGGGCAAAATATGTTGCAGAATTCACATACCTAATTAACTGAATTGCTTTCATAACGTATATGGTTAAAGTTCTAACAGATGTATAGATGAACTGCAGATCCTGATTCAAGTGAAAGTTCAAACTTTGCTTATGATCATTATTCTAGTTTTTTTTTTTTTTTTTAAATTAAAGAAATAAATGTACATACAAAAACAACATTTGTATACAAATAGATATACTATTATTTCACACTTTGGTATTTTCTGATTTACTGAAATTGAACCTGAATCAGAGTTTTAACATAAATTCAGCCCTTTCCGTTCTGCAAAATTTTTCAATGAATTTTGAGGCAAATACACTTGAAATGAGTGGAGAAAAGAATAAAAAAGGGGTGACAAAAGTCAATTCCAACTTGAGCAAAAAGATGATTTCCAAATGATCAAGAACACAGTGATTTGGATGTCACCTAATATTTGAAAAGAAGATATATTATATGACTACAAGTCTCTAAAATAAAACTTAAGGCAGCATTTCTAGTTTGTATTTATAAACAAAATACATATAAAATTTTGATATTGAAAGCAAATTGTATTTATCTTATAAATCTGTAGGTTTTATAATACATAAAATAAGGTGAACAGAGTTACTCACAAGCTCCTTTTAAACTATTATCTAACAGAGAATGTCACTGATGACTTAGTTTGCATTAGATAAATTTTTCAAGAAAAAACATGCAGGATCCAATCAATTATAAAACAAATAAACTAAAGTTTTTCTAAAAATTTGAAATTGTTAAGTCTTGGGAAAAATTAGAGCCCATATCTTATTTAGAAAAATGATGGTATATTTTTTTTTTCCTTTTAAAGTGAATTTTTTTTATCGTGAAAACTGCACAGAAATTTTATAAAACAGGATTAAGTCAATGAATATCTATTTGTTGTAAAAGGGTTTTACAATAAAAATAACTTCAGTAACTTGGGTATTTTTCAAACTTACTGTATAACAAGTATTTAATGGCATGCTTGAGACAACATTTCATCAATAATATTTGCTGGGTTTAATTGCTCTATAATTCAGTGGTTAATATGAAAATAATTTATTTTTCAAAAAGTTTCAATTAAAGGAACTCTGAATAATAAACATTCTAACATCTATGTTTCAATAACTCCTGTTTTAAAAGAGGAAAAAAAAAATCACCCGTGCCTCATAAGCAGCTGTACAATGTCAAGCATATACTAAAGTATACAAGTAGGTATGAATAGTAGAGTTAAAAATAGTGTATTCACAATAGGAATTAACTAGTCTATAAGAGACAAGAACATTTTCAGTCATAAGTTAAATAATATTTTGATATCTATATATTGTTGTGAGCTTTTATGTGGACAAAATTTTATATTAACAAGTTTTATAATTTGCTGAAATTTAATTGCAAACAAGAATGTTCATTTGTTATGTTCTATAGATCTGGAAACAGATGAGTGCAATCTTTCTTTGAATCCTCAGACGATGTAACTTTTGAGAGTAAAGATATAATGCCATCTAAGTCATAAAATGATAGAGAAATTGAACTGTTAAAATAACAACAAATCTTAGTTCATATCAAAATTAATTTCTATGCACAAACCTAAAATAACACAAAATTAAACTTGCTAAAAGACTGCCTTCAGGGGCTATTAAACTCAATAAATGCTCTATTCAATAGTTATTTCCCCTGAGAAAATCTAATATGCAAATGGACACTATTATTAAGTTGCAAATTGAATTGGAAATTGCTTTATTCTTTAGGTTATAGCAATTGAACACTATTGCACTAAAAAAAAAAAAAAAAAAAAAAAAATGTATAAAATGCCATTTTTGTTATAAAATATATATCAAATCAGATCATTATTGATACAACCATATATTTATCTGAGTTAAGCACTTAAATGGAGGGAGAATTATAGTACTCATTTATTTTACATGGGTTGGTAATTAACAATATGTCTTGTAAATAAAAGATGATAAACCCAGATGAAAAATACTGCCTAGAGTTTTGGAAAAGGTCATTAACCACCAAAGGATTCAGCACAGATGTCTTATTTTAAAATGACTTTAAGAGCCTTTGATTGATGATGCTATGATCTACAATGATATATTGGTTTTCAAGCCTCTCCAGTTGAAGAGTTGATATATTGTCATGGAAATAATATCTACTATAATAAAAAGCTACATGAATTCATATATTCATTTTTTTCTCTGTAATATATAAGGGGGATAACTATTAGACACTAATGATTTTTTTAATCAGCAAATGTAAATGATGACCCAGCAGGTGTTGACTTATTCTAGTATGAACAGGATTTTGTGGTTTCAGTTATAACTATATTATTCATGCAGCATCAAGTATTATTTCATTGAACATCTGTGGATGCATTGAGATGACTGAAAACAGAGTTCAAATTCTGGTAATAGTAATTACTGTAATTTCTTTTAGCTCTTATAGTAATAAACAAGTCTCTGTATAGTACAGCAGTTTGCTATAGAATCCAACTAACCAATGAAAATAAGTCTGTTCTTTAATATGTAGTTGTATGAATGTTACCTTGAGTCAAAGTGGGTCAAATCAACCTCTAACAAATGCACCTTTCTTATTATAAGTCAAACTTTCATAATAGTAGACTAGTGACAAGACTATTTGAAAAAGAAAGAAAGATATTGAGGACAATGTCTTTCAATTAATTACTCAAACCATACATTCTTATTGAATTCTGATATGGAGGGGAGGGTCATCAGAATTCAATAAGAATGTATGGTTTGAGTAATTAATTGAAAGACATTGTCCTCAATATCTTTTATGGTTTAATTAAAAAATAATGAAGAGTTTGTTGTCAATAGGAAACTTGTATTTTTCCACACAATTATATATATTTACTTAGGGCAGTAAAATATGATAATATCATAAAAATAACATTGAAAAATTAAGTCAAAAAAGCCTATTGCAACTATCTCTTGGATTTTGTTTGCAGTAGAAAATGTAGATAAGAATATATAATCTAACAAAAGAAGTCAATATAGATAACTAGAATACAAATCAGGAACTATTCCATCTAAAAAGTGATCAGGTTTTAGAAATCAAAGACAGGACTTTCAATAATGAGTTTTACCCAGAAGTAGAACTAGCCATCAAAGTAAAACAATCATCAAAAATAAAAGGATAGATATATATAGTAATATTAGATTTAATACTTGGTGTATGGACAAATATTATTTTAAAATACCCACTCCTCAAAAAACAGAAAATATAATCCAAGTTTAAATACAAGGAAAAACTTGAATAAAAACAAAAACTGAGAGCTATAAATTAAAATTTTTGTGTATCAAGCATTGAACAAAAAAAGCAGGTTAAGACAAAAATGTCTTTAATTCTAATAATGGATAAATAATAAAAACAATGGTCCTGGGGAAAAAAAATCTCTAGAATTAAGATATATATCTCAATAGTTAAATCACTATGCAAAATTTATAATAGCATTTTAATATAAGATTTTTCAGTAAGTTTGCTTTTATATGGACCATATAAGATTCCATACTATTGGGGGTTATAAAAAAAAGAAAAAAATCACTTTCTAAATCAGAGTAATCCTCTACCTGGATAGCACAAGTCTGCAAAGCCTTTGTAACATTCTTTTTACTCTTAACACAATCAGTCCATACTTGTGTACACTGAAGTCAGTCATAACACAAAAAACTCAACTATATAACTTCAGTAATCTGTTTTTGTTTTAGCAGGAGTCATTAAAATCGGCATATGTCACACATTGGTCTCACAGATGTACTTCGAACATGAGACCAGTTTCTTATAAGCTGTGAACGGGAGCGACCGTTTCCCCACTCCTGGATACCTTTCATACAAAACATATGCATGCCTATTTCACTCCACAAGGTAAGTCTCACTATACTACCCTTGATCTGTAGATCACACCAACATGCAAAGGGTAGGCATTTCCTTCTGCTGCTCCTTTGCAGGAGAGGTAGAGCATCCTCATTATTATTATTATATTACAAGGAAGAGGCACTTCATCCTCGTTGTACTCATTATCTGTCTCAGTCACAACAAGTTCTGTCAAATATCCATGCATCCACTTCTAAATTTTCATCACTCGTGGACGGGTCATCAAAATCACTCAGCAAAACATTGATTTCGTGCCATCCAGAAGTCTTTAATGTGACAGAACACCATTAATTAAGACAGATTGCAGACTGACCATCCCAGTGACTTCCCCAGTTGTAAACTTTAAAGTACATCAGTTCTGGAGTGGTCACACCCATACCATGTCTCCAATTTCATGTCCCATGCTCTGTTTATGATATCAGTGCAAGTAGAGTCAACAACTTTGAGCCTGACATTAAGTGTGAATCATTACTTGGTGCAGCTGGGCTTGACGTGCCATCCTCTTCTGTTGCATTGTACCAGTAGACGGTTTCTTGTATGGATCACTGCTTCTGCATAGCAATCCACTTTACACTTCTATGGCCCCTTTCTATTCTTCCATTCCCAAATGGTATGCGTGCACACCAGAAGTACAATTAGATGTCCCATTCTTCCATGAAAGCCTTCAATGACCCATTAATGAATACAGTGTCGTTATCAGTGAGAATCTCATGCAGTGGGCCCGAGTAACAAAATATTGAATCCAACTGTTGAATAACACTCCAAATCTTGCCACATTATGGGACACCATATTGGGAACTGTGTTGGCTCACAATCAATCATTGTGAGGTAATTGCTGTTACCATAATGCGTAATGTCTATGCCTAGCCTGGACTACACACTATGAAGCTCTAGATTTCCATTTTGCTCGTGCACTCATGCTGGATTTGTTGACTGGCATTTGGGACCAGTCCGAACCAATTGTGCTAGTTGTAGAGGAATGAACTTGTTTGACAACGTATATATGCCAGAATGAACATTCTTTCAATGGAAAGATATTTGATGGACATCAGACTCATTAATGTGGCATAACTATAGTTGTGTGGCTCATCTGCTTTCTTAATCAATTCCAGTCATCCCTGCGGCATTCTCGTGAAGCCATCCATGCGGTTATGTACAGACCTTACCAGTGTTATGTCAACCAATAATCCATACTCTTCAATCAAACTGATGAGTGCGCTAAGTTGGTGTCAAACCAGCATTTCATGCACCATCTTAGTACATATCCTGGCGTTTCCTGGGAGGGTGTCTGCAATCTATTTGTATGCACAGAGTAAGTAAAGACGTGCAACTATGTTGCTTCCCACATCAGTGCCATATATACACCCTTTAATCCAGCTTTGAGTTCTGTCAGATTTATGTGGAGCACACCTCTTTCCTTTTGTAACCAACTTACATTCTCCACAGTAGCACCATTAATCTCTAGTGAAACTCCAGTTGCCAATAAGCGTGCATTGACCTATCCATCTAGTTTGGAGCCATCAACACACAACTTGCTTTGCAGTGTCTTCTTGGTGCACTTTTACAAAGATCTCTCTTATCATCATGGTTACTGGGACATTATCCACCTCATCATGCCATCTAGTCGTAACTGCCACTGCTCTCCTCTTAATAAATGCTGGGGCCACTCTAAGCCATCTACCCACTGGGAAATGCCCAACCAGCTTTCCACACTGTGAGAATACACTGTTGACTGAGAATTCAAGGCATACTTGGAACCTTATTCCCTCGTTTTCACCAAAGCATGTTGCCCTCTCTACAGACTTGCAAACTAAGTACTCACATGCCGTCATAGTCTTTCAGATTCCTTGCTCACCAGCACAAAAGTTAATTAGATATTGCCTCACTGTGGAGACAATATTCTCATGGATATATACCAATGTTACTTGCCGGATAGTGACAGTGCAGCATCTACAATGGTTTTCATGATAGATAGTGCTAGATTGAATTCAAGCCCATGCATGTCAAGCAGTTTAGTATCCCCCTCAATGATCACAGTTTTGTACAGTCACAAGGATTGGTGCACATGCACTTGCAAGTAAGCCTTTTAGACATCAAGCACTGAAACTAAGCCCCTTTCGCCATTCACTTAGTTTTTGCACACAGGTATGAACATAAGCTGTGTATGAATCAATGTACTCATTAAGTTCACAAAAGTCTAATACAGGGCATACCTTACACCTATTTGGCTGAAAGACCACCATCAATGGAATCAGGCTTTAAGGAGACCAAGTTTTTTTCTCAAGCAGTAATCCATTATTCAGCTATACCTGAAACTCATGTTGGTATTCTTAGCACATTTGAGTGAACAATAATTAATATTTTTAATGAGTTAGGGCTCATTTGTTTGCTTAGTTAAATAGTTTCAAGTATTGTTGTTTAACATGAGTAATTCTATTTATCAAATTTAATATTAATCATTTGCTGGCACATAGTGAAATGGTTTCAAGTATTGCTATCTAATACTAATAATTCTATTTCTTAAATGGCTTCAAATATTTCTATCTAACACTAATAATTCTATTCAATATTATTCATTTGTTTATAAAAAAAAGTTAAACGGATTTAAGTAATGCTATGTAGGTTAGGTTTTTTGGTTTAATGGCCTTTGATGGTTATTTAATACCAAATCCTTTTTATACATATGCATATTTTATGATTTGTAAGCAAATAGCTTTTAGGTCAACTTTTTAAATGAGAACTCATTTGTTTGCACACAGTTAAATAATTTCAAGTACTGTTATTTAACACTAACGATTCTATTTAACACAAGTCATTTGCTTGCACACAGTTAAATGGTTTCAAGTATTGCTTTTTAACATAGGTAATTTTATCTATCAAGTATTCCTATCAAATACAAATAACTTGCATACAGCTATATGGCTTCAAATAACTAATGATATTCCCTAGTACATGATCGAACAGTTCTTTTTGACCCATAAATGGGATTTTAACAGGTACTATCACTCCAGGTCAGAGTGGAACCGAGAGTAATGGTAATAAAGGAGTACTCTACATTTCCCAAACTCCAAGACTAGAGCCTCACCAACAGATGCAGTTTAATGTCACAGTGAGGATACTAAATGGTTTCAAATTTTGCTATCTAACACTAATATTTCCATTCAAAATTATTCATTCATTTGCACACAGTTAAATGGTTTCAAGTATTGCTATCTAATACTAATAATTGAATCATTTAATATTAATCATTTCTTTACACACAGTTAATTGGTTTCAAGTATAGTAGATGATTAAACAGTTCTATTATACCCATAGATGGGACACCCTAAGAGGTACTATGACTCTGGGTCAGAGTGGACCCGGGAGTAATAGCAATAAAGGAGTACTCCACATTTCCCAAATCTCCAGAATTGTAACCTCACCATTAAGTAGTTTAATACCCAGAATACTTATTAGGGCAGAGTTCTTACCCCTCTGTAGAGGTGCAGTCTGTGTATTCTACAGCTCCAGCCAACAGGCTAATTCTAGATGTTAAAGAATCACCTCATGGATGTTAAAGTTAGTTGTAATGATCCAAAGCTTCTTATGTTATTCACTATTCTAGAAACTGATATTTTCACATGAAAATAGTAAGCCATTGAATTTTTTCAGTCTTTATTTAAAAAAAAAAAAATGAATAACTCAATATTCAATTTTACGATTAAAATGAAAACATGCAAATGCTATATCAGTCAATCGCAATAAATTGCTAATTTTATAATTAATAGCTACAAGCATTTTTTTAAAAAAATCAATTCATTAATTTAAAATTTATTCTCTAGCTGAAATTTTCTTAATATGCTTTCATACAGAAAAGATTAATTTAGCTTCCAGACACATTAAATAGCATGCTATAAGCATGAACTGTTATACAGATTTTAAAAAGTGCTTTGAATTATTCAAATAATGAAGTTTTGAATTGTTATCTTCACCATCTGCATATTAAAGGTGTTATATTCCCCCCCCCCCCCCACGTAATTCATTCCATCCAGAAGTCAAATGACTCATATGAAGATTTGAACCAATCAAAGATAGAATAGGCAGACACAAAAAAATTGTCTTATTTAATCAAACATGTTTAAAAAAGAAAATTCTGCCTAGATATACATATTAAAAGGTGTTATACAGACAAGTATTTCACAAAGCATATTTTATTGCTTATTAGGAATATACAACCAATTTATTTATTAGTTGCATTTATGAATATTAGCTGAAACTCAAATTCCAAATTAAGAAAACGGTTTTAAGTAAATTTGTCTAAATTTCATGTACTCTTATCATGGTATTTAGTTTATCTAAGCAAATGAGCATATGCTGATGAGAGAGAATTTCCAACTGAGGCAACTCACATTTTATTGAAAACACTGCAACAGTCTAAATCCTTTAGACTCTTAAGTCCAATATTTTTGGCTAAGCACTATTTTGCTATATATACAATAAACCTGGTATTGGGGCTCAGAGAGATCACCAGATATACTTATAATAAAAGAAAACATAATAGAATAATGAGATAGCTTTAAACAAAGATTTCTGCATCTTGGAGTGAAATTTGCATGTATTTTGTGCTTGCTTAGATACAGATTATCAGTGAGCTAAAGGTTCAAAAATGATTGTTAGCGTTGGGAGGAATAAAAAGACTACAGTCAGCTTTGTAATGGTGGATGAAATAAAATACACTTTTAAAATCAAGCCAATTCAAATAATTTCTCTCTAAATATACATTTAAAAAGTTATCCTTACATGCACATAGCAGATGAGGTTGAAAGCTCTGCTCAAATTTGCTGGTATGAAATCAAAGCAGGAAGCTATGTTCTGAGAAAAAAGCAATGTAATTTAGAGAAAAAAATGTTAAAACTTACAAACTGTAATTTACATAAATTAGTTATATTGTAAACTGAAGCTAAAAAAATTAAAACCAAAATTATCTCTTTTCTACTTTTTTTAAAGAAATAACTGCCACAAATTTTTAACTCTTCACAGCAACTACTATTTTGTAATTGCTCTTTTGTCAACTCTTGCTTTCTTCATACAATGTCATCATTTCTAGCAAAATAAAATTTTCCTCCCCTAGATAAATATAGTTTTTATCACACATATACCATATATACTCAAAGTATCATCTGATACTACCTAGAACTATTTGTTGAATTTGCAGCTGGAAATTGTCAGCATACCAGTTGGCCTAGGCTTAGCCAACTACTTACACAAAGTTTGTATTTTGCATAAGGTGTGAACCCCTAACATTAAGCTAAAATTCAAGACTCAGAAAGTCAAATGATACATGAGTACATACAGTACTCATTCTGTAAGATCTGATTTAAATAAAAAATTTTAGTTAATATCAAGAAAAAAAATGAAAAAGCATTCTCATCCATATTCCTTATATATATATATATATATCCCAAACTATCAAATACTTAGATTATGCCATTTATATCAAATGGTCAAAAACTTTTTTTTTTAAACTTACTTCATCTGCCTTCAGTAGCCAGTGTCAAATCCTATACGTGGTGCATTCAATAAGTTTCCAGACTTTTTTGTACAGGCATTTAAAATTGTCGTAAACTCTTGAAAATTCCTTATGTTATTGCTATACATCTTATGAGATGACTGACCAATTTTTGATTTCAGGTTCAAATGAACAGCTACAGCAGCAATTGAAATACACCCTACTACTAAAGCCTGATTGTCACAGCTGGTGAATTTCAAAAATGCAATCTGGACGTGAGGACATTTTAGAAGAACACTATGCAATAAAATTCTGTTTTAAACTTGGAAAAAAATCCCACAGAAATGTATGAAATGTTTCAGACTGCTTTTCGACAATCTTGCATGAATCAAGCATCAGTTTTTGAGTGGCATAAGAGATTCAAGGAAGGCAGGGAGTCTGTGAGGGATGATGAGAGGTGTGGGAAGAGTGAGGAAGTCTATACACCTGAGTTGATTGGCCAAAGGGTTAGGGTTACTATGTTGAGGTTTTAAGGGAGTTCAGGAAGAGATTCCATCAGAAGAGGCCAGCAAATTGGGTCAGTGGCATTTCCACCAGGACAATGCACCAGTCCATAACTCCATCCTTGTCACAGACTATTTGACCAAGATGGGCATCAAGACAGTTCCTCGCCGTCACTATAGTCCAGACCTTGCTCCCTGTGACTTTTACTTAATCCCTAAGCTCAGAGACTGTCGTTATGAGACAATTGAGGAGATGAAAGAGGCTGTGACGAAGGTCATTGACACGCTCACACAAGAGGACTTCCATGGGGCCTTCCAGAAGTTGTTGGAATGGTACAAGTGCATTGCAGCCGGAGGAGATTACTTTGAAGGGAACTAGAGTTTCATGTGTGTACTATCAATAAAAGTGCCCATATGAAAAAAGCCTGGAAACTTATTTGATGATCCTCGTAGTTTCATAAAATTTATATTATAATCAAATGTAAATATATAAATAAAATGAAATATTCTATAATAATCATTTAATACTTATTTCCCTTGAAAAATTACAATGATCAGGGTGAATGTGACTGCAGATCCTAAATTGCAAATTAGGTTGAAAATTGCTTTATTTTCTGAGAGCATTTTAATGAATACTATCGTACAACCATAATTCTTTCAATTAGCATCACTTTTGCCATGTTATAGTAATGTGTAAAAATCATATCATTATTATAGATTCTCAACCACAACAGCTTTTTCTTGTGCAAATAGCAAAGATATGACAGATGAGTAAATATTACCTGCATAAGTTTTCTGGAGAGATCATTGGTTAAGTACTCTTCTTCTTGTTCATAATTCATTGCCAAGGCTTCTTTTTCTTTTCTCAATGACTGAATCTTCTTCAGTAATGTGTTGCAGATAAACTCCTCCTCTTGTTCAGCACGAGCTTGCTGCAAGAAAAGAAAAAAAAAAAACATCAGACATAAATGAAAATTATAAAAATAATATAATTACTGAAATATTTCAAGATTCTTTCTTAAAAAATTTTTAAAAAATGGCTTTTGACCATGTTATTAACATTTTTTCATCTGGTGCATAAGTTGAATTATAGTTAAGAAAAGATCAATATTGAAGCTAAGTTTGCCCCAATAAAACAGTATGTACAATAATAAAAATTATGTTTTAGAATATTATCTTCTCCATTTTGATCATAAGACATGAAAAGTTATCTTATTAATATCAAAATGTCAGCACAAGAATAAGTTTTTCAAGATATTTTTATAGCTTTAAGAAAAAAAAAGACCCCCCCCCTTCTACTTAATAATTAAGGGAAAGTACTCTATAACTAACATGTAATAGTTATTTTCCTTGAAAAAGTATGATTATCAGTGTGAACATGAACAAAACTCCCACACTATTATTATCAAGTTGCAAATTGGCCTAGAAATTTCTTTCTTCTGTAAGTTAGAGCATTTCAATCTGACTATAAAATGCCACTTTTTCTGTTATGATAAAAAAACAAAAATTGGATATTTATAATAAAGAGATTATAAGAGATAACATATCTAATCCTTTGATACTAATTTTTTTTTTAACTGTTAGCCAAACCTTTACATTTTATGAATTGTTTGGATTAATATTCTCATATTCTCTCAAAGATGAGAAAATTAGTTTGAGCAAGTTTAAAAATCTCCCATGAACAAATATATTCAGTATACCTATGAAGTCTAAAGAACAGTCTAGTCACAAACTGTGGAGGAAGTCAGAGGTAAATAAGTGTATTTGCTGTTCTAATTTAAAAAAAAAAAAAAAAAAAAAAAAAAAAAAAATCAAAGATTGGATTATTTGATAAAAAGATTTTATTTGAGAAGAAAGAATGAAATGGATACATGTGAAAATGGTAGCTGTGAAGTGATTAAGCAAGAAAGAAAAGTGATTAGTGATATGCATTATTCTCTAAGTAAAAAAAAAAGTTGTAAATCTAAGTTGTTAGCCCAATTCTACAGAGTTGACTTAATTCAAAGGTCTCTACTTTTTCTGTTATTTACCTAACAGTTTTAATCAACTTGCTTGTAGCATTCTTTCCTGACAAAACACCAGACCTCATCCTTACACCTCACTTTGAGAGAGAGAGAAATGTTAGAAACATCTCTCTGGATCAGCATATAAGTGCATGTTTTTGTAAGGTAACTAACTACACATAAAAAGGAGGAATTCAATTAAAACTCACCTAACAAGATCAAAGGCCTATTTCATTTGAGCTGATAATTGTTTACACAAGGTTACTACTCTCCTGATTTGACCTAATAATGGTTATAGGTTAGCTAGTTCTGGTAAGGAACTTGTATACCTGATCAAAGCAAAGCTCCCACCAACCTCCACCAAGAAAATATATATTGTAAACTGGAGGACAGACTAAAGCCACTTGTCGTGATCAAGGATAAAAACGGTCACACACAAATGAAGTATTAATCTGCTGGAGAAATCAATGTGATGAGCATCTCAACATTGCTTTCTTTCATGATAGCTAATATTCAATCTTTTAATATTATTCAAGAACCAATAGAAAATATAAGCAAAGAGGAAATCAGAATAGTTGTCAAAATGATGAAATCAAGAAAAGAGCCAAGAGTTCAATATCATCACATTGGATGTAATTAAGGCTGGTGGAGAAGCAATGATAGTAATGCTACACAAAATATTTTTATTGATACAGGAAAGCAAATAAACATGTAAAGGCTGGCCAAGAATGATTATAAGCACCATACACAGAATAAATGACCAAACAGAAAGGTAGACTCAGTAGAGATTCAGACCAGGCAGAGAAACAGATGCCAAATTTAAAGTGAGACAGATAATGATAAAAAGCTAAAGAAAAATCTCCTGACACCTCCATTTTATAGATTTCAAGTCAGCTTTTGATACAGTATGGGAAAAGACCCTTTGAAGAACAATGAAGGTGATTGATAGTGGTCCAACAATTGTATCTATAACTGAGTTCATGAATGAACATACAGTTCTGATCAACAATATTACAGACTGGTTCAATATGAACTTTGGAATTTGACAAGGATTTCTCTAATCAACTATTTTTTTAAAATGTTTTTCTTGAACGAGTTATGAGTGAGTGAGTCAGCTTGCAATAAAATTTTAACACAGATGAAAGCCTTACACTTGACATGCTTTGCTAAAGACACTATATATGAGAAACTAAATCTGTCCCCCAATGTATAATCAGATTTTTTCATTAAAAAAGAAGTGGTTTAATTGCCTGGAAAACTTTTGATCAAACAAGATTAGTTTAGAAAAGTTAATGGTAACTGAAGTAATTCTAAATGTTCCTTATCAGTAAGTATACTAAAAATTGTCAGCCACTTAAACACTGATATTTGAATCAATAGTAGAATAAATATTAATCAACCTTTGATACATGGTTTATTTAAGAGGGTTTTAGAACCAAATAAGTGTAAACAACTGAGAAACTTAGAGAAATTGTTTATAAAAACATTACATTAAATGAAAATTTCTTGTTAAATATAAATAAACTCATCTAGAACTGATTAAAACATTAATGAAAATCAATAGAAACATCAGATTGTTGGTTTATTCTTTCTTTAGCCATGATTTAGTATTTCAATAAGCTAAAAATGAAGAAAACCTCATAATGAGATAAAACTGGTTTATTTTATGTCAACATGTTTTGATAAAGAAAACAGTTTGTCTTTGGTCACTCATCGTAATAAGGCTATTCCATTACATTTAAGATATTTCCATAATTTAAATACCAGTAGGTTTGTTTATACTTACAGTGTAGATAAAATTTCTTGTGGAATGGGAACAATCTACACTCCCCCTGAAATGAAGACTTGTGATTATATAAGATAAGGATCCTAGTTTGAGTACATCAGTAAATAGATATTATAATAGTTTTTCCTGAATGATTACAATATACATTACTTGTTATTTTCTAATAGCTTTGATAAAATGATCGAAAAGTACTAACATGTTAGAACTGGGCATGTAGTCAAGCAGTGCTTGCTGGCATGTTGTAATCAGAAAGCCAGAAGGAAGGATAGGTGGCTTCTTATAGAAGTGTGCAATGTATTGTGGGTAAGTGAGTGGGGATAAAAAAAAAAGATACCCACTGGTTGTTCAAATGACAAGCTTTGGTGAGAGGCAAAAGAAAACAGAGAAGAGAAAGAGCACAAGAAAAGAAAGGAAAGTAGTAGCAGGAGGAGAAAGGACTGAAAAACCAAAAGCAGCAGGAGGACGTGAAAGGAAAGCAGGAGGAGGAGGCAGCAAAAAGAATGAAAAATCACGAACTATTTTGGCTATTTAACCATGGAAGAGAAGAGTACTATGCATGCCTTCAGTGACATGATCAGACCCTTTGGTGGACCTGAGGACATAGTGGCATAATTCACGAAAGTGAAGCTGGTTGCAGAATGGCAACACATAACTGAACTGGAGAAACTAATGCCATTGTGCATTGAGAGGGATGCATTGGTTCTCTACTTAGAAAAGAATGAGAGAGATTGAATGGATCACAAGGTGATTGGGTCAATGTTAATCAAAGCCTTTACGAATGGGCCTTTTGTAGCCTATGGCAAGCTAATAAAGGCTAAAAAGATGGGCAAATTCATTGATGCCTATGCCAACCACATCAGGCTATTGGTAGGGTTAGTGGGATTTATGGGGAGGAGTGTGGAGAAGATCGTAAAGTTGGCCTTTGTACATGGGTTCCCTGATCAGATATTGATCACACTTCAACAGCTACTCAAGGTGTGAAATAATGCCCACAAACAGCGGGGTTTTTGTTGGCCTGGCCGTTCGTCTAGTGGTGTGGACCCCATTGTTAATTCTCACACCCAGCAATGTGGGAATTTCACAGGTTGTACAAAGAAAAAAAAAAAAAAACAAACACCAGAGAGTGGAAGGAAGAAACAGACAAACATAGATTTAGAACTGTGAAAGTCAGGAAGGTGAAGTCTGGGACTTTTAAGCATTTTGTGCATATTTGTTATGGCTAACGCAAAAACTCTATGAAAGTCCTACACAGCTACCAAAAATGCTGACTCATCAGGCCATCATCTACATAGCTCTGTGTCTTGACTTCATGCTCCGGGTCTTACTCCTAACTGATTAACTCTCTTCATCCTTCTCTTCTGGTCTCACAGGTTTTTGTGGCACAGCTCTTTGTGTAGTCTTCACACTAAAGTAGACAAAAGAGTCCCTCTAGATACTGACACTGGTCAAAGATGTTGAAGATAAGATCCCTTCTTTGGCCACCCATCCACGAACACAGAGACTCACACACACACACATACACACACACACACACACACATTAATGCTCATTATCATCCCACATAGGTAGAAACCGGAAAGATGAACTACCTGATAACTGCTGTTAGGGTATTAACTATCAATAGGACTGAAGAATTCTGAGACATAGGGGCTGAGGCACAAAATCAAACTAACAGTAGACCAGGAACAAAGTAAAGCAGCAGATTTATTGGACAATGTTTTTGGTGCTGTATGCTGCACATGTTGAAATACTGCAAAGAGTGACTAAAGCCTCCTGTGACTTGCTATGGATGTAGAGAAGGGACAGATTTTCAAATTTTGTCTCCAAGATTAACATCAGCACAACACCAAAAATCATGCTCAAGACTGTACTGAAGCAGGGGCAAAGCCTAATTGAAAGTACCTATTGATGCAGACAATGGATATATCATGTGCAGTATCAAAGATGAGCCTTTCAAGACACTAAATGAGACGCTATTTTTGGCTAGAAAGGTAGACTCAACTGTTTTCAGAGAAGTTGTGCATAGTGTAGTGCCAGCAATGTCAATCAATCGATCCCACACCAAGTATACATGAGGCCAGTAAAATTCATGTTTCAAAAAATTGGGTAAGACTAGTAATTTAAGTCATGAATTACTGTAACACTGCATATCTATCAATGATAGATTGTGGGCTTGATGGAATAGCTATATGGTGAGAGTTAAGAGGAAAGACAGGAGCGGCAATTGCAGCTTTGTTAAACAAGCTATTCTTGGAGAGAAGTCCACTGGAGGAGATCCTGATAGACAATGGCAAGGCTTTCAAGTCAGCACCAGTCAAAGCAGTGCTGATAGATGGAATGTTTAAACCTACTATAGGGCTGCATACAGACCTAGTGGGAACAGCATCATAGAGAGACATCACAGGACTGAGAAGGTAATAGCCAAAAGGAGCCAATTATCACCATTCAAGGTAGTCTACTGGTACAATATGTCCCTTTGGGTAGGCCAAGAGAACTCTATACCACAGTGAGCAATATTTTGGTACAAATGGAGACATCCACTGGTCATTCCTGAAAAGGAAACAGAGGTGAGGTAACCTGGTCCAATAGAAGTTTAGATAAAACTGTCTGATACTCAACTGTACCACACAATGGGAGTAGGGAATGGTAATTGTAGTGCAGTCATGAAATAACATCTTTGTAAATGGAACCTTTCAACACATCCTTAATATGCCACAAGTGACTGGCTCCCCAAATGAGAGTGAGGGTACTGTTAAATAAAGGTAATAGTGACAGAGTGATTCCAACTTGCACATCAAGAAGAGAGGTGCATCCACCTTATTGGTTAGGTGATTACTTAATGTAATGATGATTCTGAGATTAGGGGAGTGCGTGTGGTCTAAAAGTACTTACTGACATGTTGGAACTGGGCATGTGGTCAAGCAGTGCTTGCTGGCATGCTGTAACTAATAAGAAAGTCAGAAGCAAAAAGAGGTAGCTTCTATAGTAGAGTGCAATGTATTGTGGGTGGAGATAAAATGACATCTGCCGTTCATTCAGAAGACAGGCATTGGTGAGAGATGAAGGAAGAGAAGAGGAAGAGCACAGGAAAAGAAAAGTGGCAGGAGAAAGCAAAAGGAAAGTGTTAGGAGGAGGTGAAAAGAAAGAAAAACCACAGAGAGTAATACTAATGATCATATAATATATATATATATATATATATATATATATATATATAACTCTTCTAAAATAGTGTCTATGTTAACACATACAATCTAATTTACATTGTTATGAACATAAATTATATAGAATGAATGTTCAAGTTCTATAGTATTACACACATTTCTTTGATGTCTTTTCATCTACTATACATAAAACATCAGCTTAAAATGATAAACCATTCAAAAGATTTTGAATTTTATAAAAATATATATAAGAAATTATAGATATGAGTCAAGATATTTAGTCAAGGTGTATATATTTCACATTTCAGCCAATCTATCCACAATCCTCCTTCAGATTAAGGTATTCTGGGCAAAGTCTAGTTACTGCTTTTATTTCTACTTAAAATCCACTTTGTAGGCTGTCTCATTGACATGATACTTTTCTGTTGACTCATTCAGACCTACCAAGCACTCTTAAGGTAGTGGCACCTGGCAAAATGCTGAGGAGGAAGACAGTAAACAAAAAAAAAAATTTTAAGTCATTGGAAATTGATTATTTTCCTTTTTTTGCCTCTAATTTCCTTTTACGTTTTCATTTTTGAATTATAGAAGAGAAACTATGGCACAAGTTTGTTTGTTTATTTGCATATATTCAAATACTGATGATTAACTAATTAAATAATTATTTTTCTTAGTTTTGTTCCAGAACAGTACAAAGTCTCTTGAGCACTAAGCATCACAGTTTTTGGAAAGAATACAAACTTTATGAGGTGAATGAATATTCTGTTTAATAGAGCAGAAGTTATCATTTTCTTATGAAATGTCTGTTATCTATATTTTTTACTTAAGATAAGGTTTTAGAATAGTTATTAAAAAAGTTTTCATTAAGAAGTGATAATTAAAAGAAAGCTGTCCATTATGTAAATTTTGGTCGTAGGAGGTGAAAAAATTAAATTGTTAATGTGAACAGTGTGAGCTTTATTTTCAATATTTTTTGAATATGTTAATGTATGCAACACTTGTATTATTTTTAATTTGCATTAAGTGTCAGCAGTTTTCAAGTTTTATGAAGAAGGTTAAAAAAGGAATTTATATCAATGTAAATTAACTTCTAACCTGCTTCATGAAACCTGGAAATTGCTGGCACTTAAAACAAGTTAAAAGTTATGAATTTCATTTCAATGTTAAACCATAGAATATTTACTCAAAGAATGAATGGCATTTTTGCCATATCAACATTGTCCATACACTAAGAAACAATTTCTTCTGTAGGACTAGGAGAGGAGAATTAATGTCATATAAAAATGTGGCAGTTAAAAAACTATAGTCAATCTATTTCAACTCATCTTCAAAGATATATATTAGAATGAGAGAAAAATTAACTAAAAAATAGAAGCTATAACACAGGTTATATAATATTAAATATTTAAAAATGTAAGTGGGGCCACTTACATTTCTAAATAGTCAATATAAAATATTCTAATTTATCTAAGCTGTTTCAAATGATCTCTTCAAAAACTTTACCAATTATATACATTAAACCTATTTCTCAAATCTATTTTATGGCTGCTTAAAACTTACAACATTTGGAAAGAACAACTTTCAGACTGGGTTTATTCCTTAATAGAATTTACTTAAGATTACTTGAACAGTTCATATATTATACAATAAATCTCTGAAAAGAACATTATAGCTTTATATTTTTGTATTTAACCATATTTTCAGTTTTACTTTAACTTATAATGTTTTTTCTTTTTTTTAAAACTTACTAATAATTATAATGTCATGGATTATGCAATATCAATCTCCAGAGAACAAAGCTTCTTCCACCATCTGCTTAAAGGTTAAAATATAAACTCAAATTTACATTTGCAATAACAAAATTATAACAGATCTAAGAAATAAAAATCCAATGATATTGAGTCCAAGAAGTTAACCAATAAGAATTCTAAAACAAGGGATGAAAATACTATATGAAATATACATAGATATATATTTACATGAATGATATGTTAAGATAATGTGAACCAATATTGAAATATCAAAATCAACATTTCTTGTTTAAATAGTGATTACTCATATATTTTTTATATTTACATATCAACAAATTATAAAATAAACTTATACTTTTACTTTCAAATTTGAATTTGTGCATATTTACAATGTGTATATAATTATTATGATATGCATCTATTTGAAACCAATGATTTTAGCATTTATTTCTACTAGATGAATTATTTTTTTTACTATTATGAGTTTTACTCCCTTTTATTATTATTATTAGTAGTAGTAGCAGTAGTAGTATTGCTTTTTAGCACAATACACTAGGTCAATACCACCTTCCACTACTAGAATAATTAGCCTAAAATTAGAAATAAAATAGTAGCTTCAAACAAGTCTTCAACTCACATCTTATGCTTTGAGAGCCTATTTTTCATGGCTGACATCTTACTCACTTCAACCATAGAAGCAGAGTACAAACTGTAATCATTCTGCTACTCCTTTCCTCCTGATTCTTGAACACATATTTTATGGATTTAAATATCAAATTTAGAAAGATACCCTGAATTCAAATAGAAATATTTATTGTACATTTTACCTATATTATAAGAATTATACTTCTCTATGTATGTCTCTATCAGGTAGATAAAGATTCTCCAGGTACAAACTTTTTAAATAGGTAATACAATTTTGTATCACAAGAAACACTGATAATATTTCTTTATTTTGCATAGATTTTAAAAACTTACTAAAATAATTTTAAAAGGCTCTAAAAATTAGTCTTAAGAATTATTAATATTAATATTTCATACACCTAAGTAATCAATGGCACACGTGTATATTCCTGATTTATGATGAAAAATTTATCTTGATTATTCAACAAGTTGTATATTGTCCTTTTTTTAATTGGAATCATTTTTGAGATGAGGCTCTTAATCTGAGAATTAATTTTTATTTATTTATTTCTTGCGGACTTTTCCCCCTCATCTTGGTAAAAAAAAACTACCAAGATGAGGGGGAAAAGTCCGCAATAAATAAATAAATAAAAATTAATTCTCATCCAACAAGTTGTTTGGATGTTTTCATATGCTGAAAAGATGAGAATATCAATCTAATCAAATAATGATAATGAATGAAACATCTCAAAATTTCAAACAATAGTCAATATATTTTGATAGAATTTTATTACAATAAAGTCAACCCTTTTATAACAATTCAACTGATATCCTGACTTCTATACGAGTCATGCAATGCTTAAATAATCACAGAAATTCCTAAATACTTAAATGAAAATATTCCAGGTAGACTGAACATAATAAAATAGAAAAGAATTCTGTGCAAGACACATTTAAGTTGATCAGTTTGACTGTCCAATCAGCTGTGACTCAGCAAATTTAATAAGCTGAGAACAGAAGTAGGCTATTATTACTGAAAAGTACTTAATGATAACCACACATCATAAGTGCCAACATTTTTTTTTCTGTTAGTTGGTTGGGTTTTATGACATATCAAACCTTATAGGTTACTTAATGCCAAATTCTGTTCGTACACACATCAAATATGTATGATTTGTAATAATTTGTAGCTAAAATTATTTTTTTTATGAGTCAGAGCTCATTTGTTTGCACACAGTTAAATGGTTTCAGGTATTGTATCAAACACTAATAATTCTATTCAATATTATTCATTTGTTTGTACACAGTTAAAAGGTTCCAAGTATTGCTATATAAAATTGATAATTTAACATCAGTCATTTGTTTGCACACAATTAAATGGTTTCAATCATAATGAATGATTAAATAGTTCTATTTGACTCATAGATGGGACCCTAAATAGGTACTATTAGAGTGGACCTAAGAGTAATGGCAATGAAAAGGTACACCACATTAACCAAAACTCCAACAACATCAGATAGTTTAGTCTCATATGCAGGACACTCATTGAAGGAGGGAATCTTACCCCTTTGCAGAGATGCAGTCTGCTTATTCTACAGCCCCAGCTGACTGGGGTGCCTTTAGTAGCCAGCCAATAAATAGTCTAAGCAATAAGTTTTTCTTCTTTTAAAGGAAAAAAAGAAAAAAGTAAATAGATTCTCTCTCACACATACACACATTAGCTATAACCAAGTTACTGATAAAATACAATAAACTGGTAAGATTACAATACCCTAACCACATTAAAATAGTTTCCAAGGTCATTATTAACCTATCTTGGCTAATTTAATTGTTATTAGACAAAAGAAATAGACAAAATAATTTGTTTTAATAAAAAGTCCTTTTTTAGCTTTTATTAAACTCATGACAAAAAAAAATCTTTAAAAACATAAATAAAAATTGATGACACTTTAATAGAAAAAAATGTTTAAATACAAACAGTTCAATTTGAGGTAAAATATTTCTATATACAGTTTTTAAAATACCAAAGTGAAAAAAACCCAACTATTTTAAAATGAAAACACAACTATAAATTTATCAGCAAAGACTAGTCATCATCATTACCATCATAGGATACCAGCAGCACAGATTCCTTTGACTCTCTCACTATCTGTCCCTATTGGCCATTTCACTTGGTAAATCTTTTAAACAGCACCCAGTATCTGCCATGAGCTAATGAATATAAGTCTTTGTTGGTTAACCAACACTGGTGTATCTATATATAGGAGTCCATAGGACAAAGTCACTTATGAGTTTGTCCTTGCTTCTCCAGCAGTACCCAGGTTGTCTTGCTAACTTTTCTTGGATGGTCTGCAAGATGGGAGGTAATTGGCTTTACAACTGCTGTTTTGTAGGGTACAGCTTCCAAAATTTGTTCAGAATTGCATGCATATCCTTGTGTAGTTTCCATTTAGCTTTTTCTCCGAGCGTTTCATTAGACCCCAAGTGGTGGAGCTTCAATACAACTGACATGCCTACAGCGAGGAAGAATCTGTTTGGTTTTTATCGGAGATCAGATTTCCATATGGTCGTTAACCTGTACATCCGTGTTTTACCCATGCATATATTAACATCATTTTCAGTAGATGAAATATTTCTGCTGAGCTATATAAACTGGTCCACTAATTTAAGAGATTTGCCATTTATTGTTGAGATGGCACTCTCGCAAACACATGAACTATTTTATTTGAGTTCACATAAGGACTAGTGCTTCATGCTGCCTCTTCTAAGCTCTGCAGTAGAAATTCGGCTTAATCAGGAGTATTTACAAGAAGCACTCGTTCATTTGCGTAGTCTGCACCAGTAATGGTTTCTGCAAATTATCATCTGCTTCTTTAGCATGAAACCGTTTTCTTTCATTTGATCTATTGATGTTGGTAGAATACAATCTAAACAGATAATGAATAGAAATTGTGCCAATGTATCTCCTTTCCAAGTGCTAGAGACACAAAGAAAATATTATTTATAAGACTGTCAAATGAGGTAAACAGCTATAATTATGGCATGCTTACTTTATTGAATAAATATGATTCCAATGATAGCAAATCATTTTAATGGCAATTTAAAAGATAAATTTCCAATAAGAATATATTTGGACAAATTCCCTTTATAAAAGTAGTAAAAAAATAACACCACCACTTTTTCTTTCTATTAGGAGTAGAAAAACTAACACAAAGTTATTCCAGTACAACACAAAAAGGTCACCATACATGTAATATACTAACAATTATATATTTAATTTCACTATTTGAGGATCTTTTATGAAACATTATTGATCAAACAATATTACACACAAATACAAATTACTTGACGTTAGTTTTCTCCTGATGAAAAATAACACCTATATGTCTCACGTTTGATAATGACCAAACAATGTTCAAAGGATTAAAAATTAGACAAATTTTACACTCACAAATTAACCATCTGTTACTTTCTAGGAAAACAAGAAAAAATGAATTTAGAAAAAAAATTAACACAGCATCCATCATCAGTTATATTTAACAATACTTGTCTAAAAGAAAAATTGCAACCTAAATACTATATATATATATATATATATATATATATATATATATATATATATGCAAATTTCATTAAACATAATAGACATTTTATGTCTACATATTTTCTTTTGGATCCGTTCGAATTCCCGTATTACTTTTATTGTATTCTGGGGGAATTGATTTATGTATTGTCCATAGTTGCATGTATCCCTAGTACTTTCTGCCCGACTTTGGGCCATCATCAGGGGAGGATCTACTACAAAAGTGATGTAACTTTTGTTTTAGCATATTACAACTGTGTAAGGGCGTCTTTGCCGTTGAAGGTTTTGGCGTTTGTTTTTGAATGTAATTCTATATTTAGTGCCAGTAGCTAAAGACATTTAAGTACATTAGCACTGGTTTGAAAATTAATTCTATTAAGTGTTGGCTGCAGGTTTCTGATATGTAATGCTTCGAGAATCTGAAGTTTTTGTTTATTATTTTGATGTTCTAATATTGTTGTGTTGTCGGTGAGAATTTTCCGTAGCTGTGCCGTTGGGCATGAATGTTTTTTTAAATGCTGAGCTATTGAACTTGTGTCTGAAAGGTGCATTGTAAGTCTCCTCGACAGGGTAGTTGAGGTTAAACCAACATATATATTATTATCATAGTATATATATATATATATATATATATATATATATACATATATATATATATATACATACATATATATATATATATATATATATATATATACATACATACACACACAAAATAATTATTATTCACAAAATGTTAACATTTATATGTAATAGGAAATAACAGAAATTTTCTTAAAAAGGCAATAAGCAGACACCTTGTATCAGACAAACTGTAAAAATGAATAAGTTTGTCGATTATCAGCATTGCTTAAGAAAATATAAAGGGGACTAGAGTGCTAACAAAATGGGAAAGATTCTCTTTTACTGTTGTCACAAGTCTGTTGGGACTATTTTTACATTACATGAAAAGCCAGTTTATTGTAAAATTTTAAAACCTTTCATTTATGCAAGTTATTTACTTATTTTCATGTTTATAGTAAGAAATGTTTAACTTTTCCAAGTTTATGGTAGATTATTATTTCTAATTCACTTAAAAGATGTACACAAAGCCAATAGATCACTTTTTAAACTATATTATGTGAAATTACTTAAAGATTTTTTGATATGAAAAAAAATCTTATACATTTATTTCACTCCCCAAGATAAACTTTTCAAATATATATTAATCAATATTATATTGGTTGCTCTTCCTCAATTTAAGTTCTCTCTTAAACTTACCTGTTTGGTTGCACTTAGCCAGTTTAACCACCTATGTTTAAAGATCTATTTTCAGAAACTGCTCTGGCTATTCTTTATCCAATATCAATAAAACTGACATGATTCATTGCTTTTTTGTCCTTTTCCAGCCAATATCCGCTCAACAGTATTTTATCAAATTGATACTAAAGAGAAAAAAAACACAATCACTTTCAACTGATGTTCAAACTCAAAACACATTCTAAGCAATTATACAATAGTCCAAGTGACTGTATCAAATATCATAATAGATTTGAGACGTTTAAGAAGCTTACAAATAACTTTCTGTTCAAGAATAAATGTATGCATTTTCAACTGAGATTATAAGAGAAATTTCATTGAAATCTTATCCACAGGATTTGCATTAAATTTGCTCAAAGAATTTTTCAAAATTTGTGTTACTAAAGTGTAGGTGCATATATAAGATATAGACATATGTATTGCTGCAGCAATAGCAGAACTATCAGTTAAGCCTAAAAGTTATTCTTTGATTCCTGGTGCTTCTCAAAGAAAAAAAACCCTGAAACTCAATATTTAAGATATGTAAGCATTGCAGAGATCAATTTATATGGAACCAGACCAAGAATCTTTGGGGGAAAAAATAAATAAATAAAAATAAATAAACAAATAATTTTTCATTGCGGCCTTGTTCACAGGTGGGAGTCTCCTTTTCATATGAAATTTTCAAATAGTAAATGTAAAGCTTCTATTTCTCCATAAAAAAAAATAACTACATGAAACATCACTATTAACTGGTTTGGGTTACTTTCAATTTACTACAATTGCATGCAAGGTTGTTTCATACAATTTCAATAAACTTCTAATCAGAAAATTATATATATTCAGATAAAACTTGTTCAGTACTCAGTTTTGAACCTTGGGACAATCTTGTTGCGAAAGATGTAATATTTATTTCAAAACAATTTGGTTCAATTACTGATTTTTTTAAAAACTATTATCAGCATTATAGATTTCTTTTGTTGATTGCGTTTTCTCTATGGTAGCCATTTCCTTCTGATCTACTTATTCACTATAACTTTTATATCAGTATAGGGTATTTTATAGTTTAGTTGACGATTGTAGTTTAACCTGTTTTTTCTCCATCTTAAGAGCCATCAGTGAAAATGCTTAAATGATCCGAGTATTTTTCATTTTTGAAAACTTTTCAAGGTAGGTGGTAGAGTGAGTCTTAGTTTTAGGAAGGTTGCTCAGTTTCAAAATTATGTTAGGTTATTGAATGCTCCTAGGAGTGTACCTGATACTTCAGTTCTGTGTATTATCTTGTGAGGAATTGATTTTTTGATAAGTGGCTCCATTCAGATTCCAAAGGTTTTTATTTTGTTTGCAAAGTTGTTTATATTTCGGTTTTAATGTGCAGTTATATGGTGGATTGGAAGAACAAGATTTTGGTTTGAGGTAGTATTGGATGGTTAATTACTCTCTCCTTAGTTTTAAAGGTAATTCATTAGCTTCCGCATAAATTCTCTCTATTGAAGAGGTAGATAAGGCTTACAGTGCAAGTCTTATTCCTTCATGGTGTACTACATCTAATGATTTAAAGTGTGACTTTCTAGCAGATTCATAGATCGTACAGCCAAAATCCAGCTTGGAATGAACTATGGTTCTGTATAGTAACATTAGAGTTTATTGATTAGTTTCCCCAATTTCTATGGGCCACCACACATAGTACTTGTAGTACTTTTAAACATTTTGTTTAAAAGTTCTTTATGAGAGGAATAAAGGATAGTTTTTATCACATCACATCCAAAAACTTATGTTGTTCAACTACTGGTGTTTCTGAAAGTGAATACATTAATTTTCATTTTTGAGAATTGGAATCCTTTTATGTTACCCATTTTCTTATTTTATCTAGGCATTGTTTAACTGTCTCTCTGTAATGTGGATGTATGTTCATCAAGTCATCAATATACAAAGAGCACTTAACCAGAATTTTTAGTTTGGTTTGGTTTGGTTTTATGGCATATCAACCATTGTAGGTTATTTAATGACAAATTCTCTTTTTACACATATATTAAATATATATATATATATATATATATATATATGATTTGTAAACATTTTGTAAATAATATTCTTAAACAAGCCAGCACTCTTTTTTGCACAGTTAAATAGTTTCAAGTATTGCTATATAACAGTCACAATTTAACATTGGTGATTTGTTGGCAGACAGTTTGTTCTATTTAACCCATAGATAGGTGCTACCACTCCAGGTCAAAGTAGACCTTGGAGCAAGGGCAATGAAGGGGTACTCCACAAATCTGCAAGGTTGGAGCCTCACCATCAGATGCTTTAATGTCATATCCAGAATACAGGATGAGGGTTTTACCCTCTGCAGATATGCAGTATATTCTACAGCCCCAGCCGACTGGGCTACCGAGGTTTTAGGTAATTCACCATATCATAGATTTTTATACTGAATAGCATCACCAACTATATACAACCTAGGGGTATCCCTTCAATATGAAGGTTGGAGAGTGCTGATCCTAGACAAACATTAAAATTTCTTTCAGATAAAAATTTGTACATAAAATTAAGTAATCTGCCTCTCAGTTCAAGTTTATGCAGGTTTTTCATAATTCCATACATTCACACTGTACACTTTTTCAAGATCAAAGAATACAGCTATGGTATTCTTTTCTGATATTAGTCTCTCTTATGAGTTTCTAATCTTATCAGGTGATTGACCGTGTTTCTTTTGTTTCTGGAAACACACTGGTATTTTGTTATGAGGTTGTGTTTTTCAAGGAGCCAGGTCAATCTCATATTAATTATGTGTTTCATTGTCTTGCAGAGGCAGCTCATTAGCGATATGGTTCTGTAGTTTTGTGGATTTGTATTGTTTTTCTTAGGTTTTGAATAGGAATTGCTTTCATTTCTTTACTTATTTTGGAAAATTCTATTTATCCAAATATCATTGAAGGTGTTCAAAATATATTGTAGTAATTCTTATGGGAGCTGTTTCGTGAATTCCTAATGTATCTCATCAGGGCTATGTTATGAGACTTTTCAATAGATTCCATAAGTTCTGTCAGAGTAAAAAGTTTGTTACAACACAATGAATTATCTGATGAAAAATTTAGTTTGTATTTTTCCTCTTTCTTTTTGATGTTTGGAAATTCTGGTTTCCACTTGTTCAGAAATTTTCTGAGAATGTTTCTGCTAGCATATATGCTATCTCTGCTCTACTAGTTATTTTGTTAATGTTTACCTTGAGATGCTTTATGGGGGGGGGGTGATTCTTATCAGAGAGTTTTTAAAAATCATTTTCCAAATTGTTTTGATACTTGAGTGAATGTTGAAACTGTTTACATATTTTCCCAACATTCTTTATTTCTTTTAATATTTTGAATTCAATTAAGTTGTATGAAGTAGGTTCTTTGTTGAATTCACCAATTTCATTGCATCCAGATAATTTTTTTTTCAAACCATGGTTTGTATCATTTACTTACTGTTTATCTTTTAGGTATGCAATTTGTTGCTATGGCAATAAGAATTTCTGTAAAATGATTTTGGTTTTGAGTATTAGCATCCTGGATTGGTCATTTTTTAATTTCAGTTTCTTATATCTTCTAACAATGGGACCATCTTCATTTGAATCGGAGTTTTCCAGTATAATTGGGAAATGAGCACTGCCACATGTATCTAAATGTATTTTCTAGGTATAAGAGTGACTGTTAGATCTCTGATAGAGTAGTAACTAGTCAACAAATTCAAATATATTTGGGATCCATTATTAAATAGACAAAGGTTGTTGCTATTTATTACTTTCTTGAAGTATTTTGCATTTTTGGTTTGTTTCTTTACTTCCCATATTATGAAAAGTTTAGGTAGTTGAGCTACAAGTATGTTTAGCATGCTATTATTAATAGCATTATCAGGTGCAATGTACAGTGAACATACATTAATCTCTATGTGCATGGTTGCTTTAACAGTTATTGCCTGTAGTTTGGTATTTAAATTTATCTTGCTTTGTGGTATGTTATTTCTAACAAGGATGGATACACTTCCGGAAGCAGAGAGTCCAGTATTGTGCATATGGTTGTATAGCTCATGTTTAATTTTTGTATTGTAATCTTTGAAAAAAGATCTCTTGAAGAAATATGGCAGGATTTAGGTTATTCAGTAGCAGAAGTAGGTCATTGTAATTTGTTTTTACTCCCCATATATTCCATTGAATTATTTTGTTTCCAATGGAGGTTTTGAAGGCTATCTTTTTTCTTTCTTGGTTTTGTTTTGAAATCTCTTCTGTTTCTATTTTTTTCTTGTTGGTTGAATTTGTTTTGAGTTTTGGATATTTGTTTATCAGCATCTTTGGATTGATTTTTTTGTTGTTGCAGTATATTATTCTGGGATTTTTCTTTTATTAAAAATCCTGTTTTATTGGGAATCTTGTTTACAGGGATATCTTTTAAAAGAGATATTGTTCTAATTGTTGGTGCTATGTATTCTTTCTAAGGTGATGGAGGATGGACGGGAGATTTTCATGTTCTAGATTTTTCTCTATTTAATGGATTCAGAACTTTAGAAAGAGATTCCTGTTTGATGGAAGATAAAACCACATCTTTTTTGTTTTGTTCTTACCTTTATTTTCAGTTTTGATGGAATCATTTTTGCAGTGTCCAAGCAAGACATATTTCTTTAATGAAGCTTTCCCAGTTACCTGGTTCCAGCTGAATTAACTTTTTAATAATTTGCTTGTTCTCTTGGGAGTGTGGAATTTTCTCTCATTGGACTGCTTGGGAATAGGTATTAATCTTAGACCTGCTTCTACCATCTTTCGTGCTTCATGATGAAGAATGTTATTTTCATTCTTTATTGTCAGAATTTCTCTTGTCTCCACAGTTGGAACATTTGTGGAGAAATTCATTAGTGAATCTAATTCAAAGTGGTTTTGTTTAGATTTTTTTTCCTTTTGTTTTTTGTTTTTTTTCAAGAATTTGCCATAAGTATAATCTGTTTTCTCACTGGTCTTGTCCTTTACTACAGAGTCCAAATTTCATTGAGAATTTACCAAGTGGAACACCCATTTGCCTTGGTTGAGATAGGGATACATCTATAAGTATACTCATGTCTGGCGGAGGATTTTGTACCTGTGCTAATTTCAGGCTTTCAATTATCAAAACCTAGTACCTTAATGTTAAACAGTAGTCAAAAAGTTGTTTCCCCTCAATGTGACCCTCAGTCACAACCTTCTAACACTTTTAAGATAGAAAAGTTATATTTAGTTGGCTTTCTTTGTTAAACATTTAGTAGGTATAAGCTACAGAAATCAATAGTTGGTAATTAAATCTCACTTTAACAACAAAATAATGATTGTCTTAAGTATAGATTCAAACATAGCATTAAAAAAATGTTTAGCTTTTAAAAGTAAAACATGTAGGCAAGTACAAATACATTTTATGAGCAAAGAATCTACATATAATGCTACATTCTTTCATTCCACAGTCATTCCTTATTTAAAAATGCCACAAGACTTTCAAATTCAAAAATCTAGTAGTATTACAACATATTTTGTTATTTAATAAGGAAATATCCTGAAGGTTATATACAGCAAAGAATGCTGCCATCTGCAGTGCATTTAAATCAGTTATCATTGCTTTGTTACAGTGAATACTTGACATATTTTCTTTATACTTATCAGTATTAAAGCAAATAAATCCAAATATAATTTACTCAGACCCTACTAATCACAAAAAAGAAACTATGAAGAAAACTAATCACAACTATTTACTTTCCATTAAAATTTTACAAGTAAGCTTTTTAGAATAATAGAAATTTGAGTTTTTTATGATTTTTTTTTTTTTTTTAACTGATGTTCTTTATAAGACTAAGATAGAATACTGACTTCATTCTGGCAAAAATCTAGGAAAAAACACTACAAAACTGATTAACCTTATATATATATATATATATATATATATATATATATATATATACACACACAAAATAATAATCAAGTAAAATGAACAAAAAGAAAACCATCAATAAAATCTCAAATGTCATTTAATCCTACCAATTCAAATATCATCATGTCGTGCTGTGGGCACAGATATCCCTGACCCTCTCTTGCCACTTCTCCCCATCGTTCATCGCCTCTGGTAGGTCTTCAGGGTCACACCCTATATCTTCACACAGCTGCTGGATGTATGTTCATGCTGGTCGTCCTGCTTTTGTCTGGCCATATGTGGGGGTCCACAGGAGTACATCACTTATGATCTTGTCCCTGCTTTTCCAGCAGTGACCTGCATGTCTGGTTCGTCTAACTGGGATAGTTTTCGTGATGGGAGGCAGGTGGCCGTATAGTTGGTGCCTGGGCCGCCAGGACTTGTTCAATATTGCTCGCAGCATTCTTGTGTAATTGCTGTCTAGCTTCTTCTCCAGCTGTTTAGTTAGCATCCAAGATGTGCAACCATATAGCAGTATCGATACAACCGCTGCCTAGAAGAAACTGCGTTTCATTTTATCAGTTAGGTCTGATTTCCATATGATCGATAGCTGTCCATGCCTTCATTAGCCGTGTGTCAATATCCTTTTCTGTTGATGATACACTGCTTCCTAGGTAGATGAATTTGTCTACTAGTTTAAGAGGGGTTCCATCTAGTGTGGTGATGTCGCCTGTTTGATTATAGTGGTGGCTCATTCCAAACTATGCAGTAGTGTTTCGGTTTGGTTGGGTGTATTTGCCAGTATCGCTATGTCATCAGCGTAGTCGGCGTCGGTAATTGTTTTTGCAGGGTACCTTCTGCTTCTTTTCTTTGTCAGCTCGAAGCCATTTTCTCTTATTTTATCAATCGATGTTCTAAGTACGTAATCTAGACAGATGATAAAGAGATATGGGGCTAACGTGTCTCCTTGTAGTACTCCTGCTACAATGTCGAAGTATTCTGTGTCTCCATCCGGTGAACGTACTTTCACTTTGGTGTTTCTATAGAGAATCGTTATTGCTGCCACAGTTTCTTTAGGTAGGTTGTATGTTAGTAGGATTTGTTCCATCTTTCCTCTGTGAATGAAATCGAAGGCCTTGGTAAAGTTGACAAATAGTAATGTCGCTTGTAGGTTTTTTGCCCGTACGCTCTCTAGGATTCTACGGATGGTTAATATTTGTGAGGTCATGGATTTATTTCTTCGGAAGCCATTTTTGTTTTTCCTAAGGATGTTGTCTATTTTGGGTTCTATGCAGTTTCGTAGTAGGGCATTGTAAATTTTGGCTGCTATGGATGTAAGTGTTATGCCTCAGTAGTTCTTGGCTAATCCGAGGTCACCCTTTTTAGGGAGGGGGAGAATGCATCCCTTCATCCATCTGTCTATCGTATTTTGATTATAGACTGTGTTGCAGTGTCAGCGCAGTATGTCATCGAATTGTCTGGTCTTCCATACTTCTGGAGGAATCTCGTCCAGCCCTGCAGCTTTCCTATTTTTAATTTTTCTGAAAACTGAGTCAAGTTCTTCTTGAGTGAAAGAAGCTCATAAAATCACCCCAACCCAAAACATAGGGTTACTTGATAACAATTCATCACTACCAAGCAAGAAAAATATTCTTTACATGAACAGCACTTTGATATTCTTGTTGGTTTATTCAATGCATGCAACTGACTTGTCACAATCTTAGACATATCAAATCCAAATAAAAGTACTGTGACACTAAAATTTGGATGGGGAGTTAGTCTACTTACTTTCAATTGATTAAGTGAAAAAAAGTAAGTTGTACTCTTAAGAAAATCTTAATTGCTTAGATATTATTTAGACAAAGAAAAATACATTTGGAAACCCAAAATATACAGTGACTTATGAGACAAAAGAAGGAGGGAACAATCAATTGAGGGCAAGCAGACCAAGTGGAAAGAGATATGGTTATACTCTTATGAAAATTTAAGGTACTGGGACAAAGAAAACATTGATGACCATGTTAAGAAAATCTTAATTGCTTAATATTACTTGGACAATTAAATTAGGAGATAAAATTATCCAGTTTGTTCATAAAAATTATTAGAAAGGAAAAAGATATTGTTTGCATTAAGAATATTGAGTGGTTGATCTGATAAGAAAATATTTTGGTTGTTTCATAGATTTGGAAACTTTCCATTGCCGATGCATTTTGAAATTCAGATTTGTCACAAAAAGAAAGTTATGCCTATATAAAAATAAGAGCCAGGTTGATTGGTTGTGTTTTAAGGTTTATCAACCCTTGCAGGTTATTTAATGCAAAATCCTGTTCATATATACATATCAAATATATATGATTTGTAAATGAATAGTTTGTAGATAACAATTTTTAAATGTGCTACATTTAAATGGTTTCAGGTATTGTTAACACTAGTATTCCAACATTATTCATTTGTTTGAACACATTCAAATGGTTTCACAAGTATAGAAAATGATTTAATATTTCTATTTAACCCATAGATGGGATCCTAACAGGTACTACCACTCGGGTCAAACTGGATCTGAGAGTAATGGCAATGAATATTTGGCTTGGTTTTATCACATATCAACCACTGTAGATTATCTATTCCAAAATCCTATTGTCACGTGGTCTCCCACTGAGAGGAGAGAAATAAGAAATTTCCCCTACCCCTCCGTGTTTGAATTAACAGGCCTCAAAGACTGACCGTTAAAAGGAGGAATAAGGAATGTATGTCAACTCCTCGGCCTGACAGTTAAAAGAGGAAATTAGAATGTAGGTCAAGCTATCTGTACTCCATAACCTCACCTGGGTGGATAGAGATAGAAGTCTGAATGAATCGCCTGACAGGGTGAAGGAAGAAGAAAGAGGCTAAATGATTGACCAGAACCCTAAAGCTGGAAGCACCTTTTTTCGTCAGCAGAAATAGGAATGAAGAATGGAGTTTTGAGGACAGAGGTCGCCGTGAGAGGACGCGGGATCTGATGCCAAACTCTGGGCGAAGAAGCAGAGCCGAGTTTTAGGACAGCAGTTGGTGTGACAAGATGAGTTGACACTGTCGCCAAAACTCCGGGTGAAGAAGCGAAATAGAGTTCTTGGACAGGAGATAGCAGACACCTTCAAGCCGAGCTCCATAGAATTCCACTAGCCTGTTAAAGAAAATACTCTGTGAAGAAATCCATCGAAAAAGCTAAATAAACCTTAAAGCCGTTTTCTCCCTCCACCCTTCCTAAGTATTGCAATTGTATGTTCTCTCTCTCTCTCAATTTAAAAAAAGAAAGGAAAAAAGGAAGAAAGAAAGACATTTGTATTTGGTATTATCCGCTGGTAATATACCCGGCACCTTAATATTTGTCTGTGTCAGCACGCATTAAAAACCTTGTGGTATTTCAAATGTCTCGTGTCGAAACTTATTCGTTGTGTTGTTTGCCTGTTGAGTTGCCTTCTTTTGCATATTCCTATTCAGCTTCATTCGCTTCAATTTATTCTCGCTAAATGTCTTATTCGCCTTTAAAAATATTACCCAGGAAATTGGAATTGTCGACTACAATAAATAATATTATATCTAAACCTAGAGGCCCATATCTTCCACTATCCTTGGGGTAGGAAGACGAAGTGGTCGGGTGGGTGTGTGTGAACGTGAAAAATGGAAACCCCTTGCCAGTGGCGGTCAGTCTAGCCCCAAATTAACCCCCACATTATCTGCCAGTTCCTCATGTGCCCGAAGAAGAAATCTTAACTGGAACTTATTTTGCAAGGGATCAAGTGCCAGACTGCCCCGACTTCACAGGATGCGAAAAATAAACTCACGTCCTGGGAAAAATATTTAATGGCACCGTTACACTATTTATATATATATATATATATATATATATATATATATATATATGATAAATATATATGATTTGTAAACACATTTTGTTGATAACATTTTTAAACGAACCTAAACTCATTCTTTGCAAACAGTTAAATGGTTTCAAGTATTTCAATTTAACACATAATTCTATTTACTATTAATCATTTGTTTGCACACAGTTGAATGGATATACATATGTGAATACTTTGTTGATAATTTCATTTTGTTTCAATTTGTTTGCACATTAATATTGCAATTGTTTCTATACAGTTAGATGGTTTCAATAATAGCTGTCTCGCACTAATAATTCTCTTCAATATTAATCATTTGTTTGCATACAGTGAAATGGTTACAAGTATTGCTATTTAACACAAATTATTCAATTCAACACTATTTATTCATTTGCACACAGTCAAATGGTCCACACATTGCTATGTAATACCAATAATTCAATTTAGGCACTCAGTTAAAGTTTCAAGTATTGCTATTTAACACTAATAATTCTATTTAACATTACTCATTCATTTGCACACAGTTAAATAGTTCCAAGTTTTGCTATGTATCTTTCACAATTCAATTAAACATAAGTTATTTGTTTACACACAGTGAAATGATCAAACAGTTCTATTTCTAACAATTCAATCTAACGTAAATCATTCATTTGCACACAGTTTAAATGCCAAACAGTTCTAAATGACCTATAGATAGGACCCCATCAGGTGCTACCACTCCAGGTCAGAGTTGACCTGAGAGCAATGGCAAGGAAGGGGTACTTCACATTCCCCAAAGCTCCAAGACTGGAGCCTCACCATCAGATGGTTTAATGTCATATCCAAGACACTTGTTGGGGGAGTCTTACCTCTCTGCAGAGATGCAGTTGGTGTATTCTATAGCCCCAGCCAACTGGGCTCTGGCAATGAAGGCGTATTCCCCATCTCCCAAAGCTTCAGCACTGGAGCCTCACCATTAGTTGGTTTAGTGTCATATCCAGGACACACATTGATATGGGGGAAGCAGATTCTTACCACCTCAGCAGAAATGCAGTCGGCATATTCAACAGCCCCAGCCGACTGGGCTGGGCCAGGTGGAATACATAAAGAGAGAGAGAGAGAGGAACAAGGGACTTCTAAGACCCTGCTGATACCAGGTATGGGTGAGAGATAAAATTAAAGTAGGTTGAAGCTGAGATTTGAAAAGCTGTTTTAAAGAAAATTGGGATAATGAGAAATTGTCATTAAGAATGAACAAATATCATACTCATCCAATCTCCATGCCAGTTGGACACTGGGCTCAAAATAAGCTGGAGTTTTTGATATCTCAAAGTTTCAAAGAGAGGATCCGAAGAGAGTCAAAGAAGAATTGGAAGAGAGAGAGTCAGTCTACCTATGCTATTGATCAGAGACTTTGTATCAGATGTTGAATACTAAAAACTTGACTAACAAGACTGTTTACAATATCTGTATATAACAAATGATATAAACAAAGTGTTCTTATATTTCTAACCAGTGATGTTTTTGTTGTTTTCATGTGGGCAAAATGATTTTGATGTAATCCCCAGGAGAATTTACTGTATGATGTTAAAAATAAGTAAATTACAAAAGGGACAGAAAAACTAAGTACTTGTCATACTTTTGGTATCAACTAATGGCTGCTTAATTTACTTGATGTTAACAAGGATGGCTCAAAAATTTCTAACCAAAAAGAAGAGCTATAGATTAACATTTTTTTGTGGTAACACACTACCATAATCTAAAAAAACTAATTCAGATTTCTGTGCAGATGAGGCCCATACAAAAGTACAATACTCAAGGACATTCCTCATACTCTCATTCCTATGCAACTGTAGCTTTGAATTGCTATCCCATTCCTCTTGTCAAAATTAGCTCCATCTGACTTCTTCCTGTTTCCTAAACTTAAATACCACCTGCATGATTGCCATTTTGGAAACAATGGTAAGTTCATATGCATTGCATCTTGGAGGAGCATGATGGGATTGCAATGCTTGAGCTTCATTGAACTAGATATATTGATGTCAAGGGGGACTATATTGAAAAATAGTGAAAAACTGTCCTGTTTCTCAAACTCTTGAGTGAGGCTTCAGAACTTTTAAATGACCCTCATACCAAAACACTATACTTGGGTTATAAATAAAATACTTAATAGATTTAAAAATGAATAAAGGGAAAAAATGATTTGGTTGTTTATTACTGAATATTTATCTTCTTTGTTAATTATGTCATGAAAAATCCCATACTTGTTTGATTCTTCCCTTTGGTTTAAGTTTGTTGGAAATACACTAAATAACAACTGACATGAATACACCAGTGATATTCAACCACTTCTTTTAATCCAGACAAAATTATTAAAGTTACTTGTGATTTCTGTAAATATCAAACTAATAAAGTATTTGTTTCCAGATTTGGTTGAAAACATATGGGTAATGAACAAAAGTATACTTGGTAAATAAAGCATAATTGAAAACAATGGGGAAACTATTGCAAGAGACTGATTATTGGTAAATCTACCAATTATTCTTTTAGGAATTGCTTTCTAATACAGGTTGTTTCTTGAATATATTATTCTTGTATAAAGCATTTCAATCATCTTCCAAGTATGTCTCTCTGAAAGAAATTCAAAAGTAAACTCATTATTTCAACTTTTTTCTATTTTAGTTCATCCAAATTTTATCTAATAAAAAATTAAATGTCTCACTTTCACAAAAATGTTTGAAATTTAATGAGAATGAACACTGAAATATTAATGCAAATCACCTCTCTTGTTTTTTTAAGAGTGATTATCTACAATTATGCTATTTAAAATTATGTTCAACCTTTTTGTTTTAAAATCATCTCATGAAAGCAGTTATATTCCAAGATTTGTTTGAACAATTGAACACTGTGTTGTTAATAATGTTACCACAATGTTTTGGCTGATTCATTTGACTGCATTATTCAGGTATATAAGACATAAGGAAAGAGGGATTTTCTATAAAAGATCAAGATGATCAACAGAAAATGGTAATTAATATACCAACTGGTTTGGTTTAGTTCCAGCAACATGAGGCACATAGACAATATCATCCACCACCACCAGTGTAACGCTGGTGATTATAATTTATACATGATGGTCTTCACTAATTCCTTTTCTGCTGAACAAAGAAAATGACAATATACTGAAGAAGGCTGTAAAATGACTTAGTCAAAACATTGTGGTAACATCAACAACACAACGAATGAGTTCAATTGTCCAAACAAGTTTTGGAATGTTAATGACACTTCCCAAAGTTATAGACAATATAAAAAAGCTATTGTTGAACAATTACCATTAAAAATTCATAATTGAAATCAAATAAAAATTACAAGACTCTTCAACTATACAATTCAAATCATGAATTGTAATCTAATAGCAACTTTTTTTTCTAAAATTAGTCTATTGGTATTAGACAGGTTATGCTTGGAATTTTGTCTTTTTGATTTAAAATATACTTCAATTGATTTATTTTTAATGCACAACTTAGTACTAACATTACCAAACAATCTAAGATAATATATATCTTTAATCACCAAAGTAACAAACATGCACTTGCCCAATACTGATTGTATGAAGATTTGAGATTACCTAAAGTAAACTATGATGCTTGATCAATTTTTGGAACACTCTTTGCTATTTACAATAATATCTGACTAGAAACAATGTAGCTGTGAGATTTCACAAACCCTTCATTATCCCAAAATATCTTAAGCGTTAATTACACTAGCCATACATCACTGTGCAATCAAGTTAATTTAAAACATGTATAGTAAAAATTTCTAATATACCTTAAAAGCAATATTTTACAAATTAAAACCGATGTAAGTGATTTCCATAAAATGCAAACCAGTCTTATTTTAACTGCAATTTCAAGTTTTACTTAAAGGCATTTTTCATTAAAAAAAGAAAAGAAAAATGGATGAATTTTACATTTTCATTTGATTTATAAATGAAGATTATATTATATTATTTTATTAGAGCGTATTTAACAGAAATACATTTTTAAATCACAAGCAATAAGTTGAGTTTCCATCTTTGCATTTATTTACTAAAAAATTCAACAAATTATGAACATAAGAGTTTGGTTTGGTTAATGGCACATCAACCTTTGTTGGCTATTTAATGGTAAAGCCATACTTGTAGAAAAACAGTAGTAGTACTATTTAACCCATAGCTGGGGGGAGGATTAGGGTTCATACCTTTACCAAGAGTATTAGGCCCAAAGTGAATGTAATAGCATGACTAGAGTTTGAACTAGCTTACTACAATATCATAGTCTAGCATGTTAGCCACTATACCACAGGGACTACCTATTTGCATAGAGCTGAAAGAGGTCTTAGATCCATCAACATTAAAAAAGGCAATGTAATAGTATTTTCTATAATGTTAATGCTGGATGGATATATATATATTTTTTCTAAGATAAAAGGGTGGATCATACTCAACAGTACAATTTTTTATTGGAACTCAGAAAGGTTCACATTTACCACCAAAGTTTCGAGCTGAATGGAAGAATATATTCAATTAAGGAAAATTACTCTTACTGATCTATATATTTTTATGACAGATATGTTTGTAGTTGTTTTAATGATTTATCATATTTACCAACCCCTCCGTTCGGGCAGGATATGACACAAGGTCAATTTTTAAGCGGAGTTTAACAGGTTTGAATTCAGAGTTTTCCTTCTCCTAGACTAGTTGCCTCACTAGTTGTTTTAATGATTTATTAAGGGTTTTAAATCTAAAACAAATATTTACTAGGAAGATAATGCTAGCTTGAATTTCTAAGTGATACACAGGTTCATTTATTCAAAATAATTCATATTTATAAATGAAAAAAGCTCTGAGGCTACAGTTGAATTGACAATAAAACCCAAATTGATGAATTTGGATGCAATCTACCCTTATATTTATAATCTTCTATGTTGATCATCATGTCGTGCCGCCAGCACGGATATCCCTGACCTTCTCTCGCCACTTTTCCCTATTGTTCATTGCCTCTGGCAGGTCTTCTAGGCTACATCCCGTATCCTCACACAGCTGCTGTATGTATGTTCTAGCTGGTCGTCCTGCTTTAGCTCGGCCATATGTGGGGGTCCACAGGAGTACATCACTAATGAGCTCATCCCTGTTCCTCCAGCAGTGTCCTGCGTACCTGGTTCGTCTAATTTAGATAGTTTTTGTGATGGGAGGCAGGTGGCCGTATAGTTGGTGCTTTGCAGGGTGTTGCCGCCAGGACTTGTTTAATATTGCTCGCAACATTCTTGTGTAGTATGTTGATCTTAGTCATTCTAAATGGTAACAAGTACAATGAAAGATAAATCTGTTCAGATGGTTATAGTTGAACTATTTTATTTAACTTGCAGCTTCAAGCATTAAAAAGTAAAGCTCTTTGAATGTAGTTACATTTTGCAAGGAAGACACTTGTGGGTTTTGCATAGTTAATGGCATATAATTTAAAATATTAGACAAAATATAATGCAGTAAGCATTAAAAAAATAACTGATACTGATATAAAATATATATAATACAAATGAAATTGTTGGATATAACAGCAACAAAATTAAGCTTATTCTTTGTTGTTAATATAATACCTTTTATAGTCGTTTTTATTTTTTCATTTAAAATCAGATATCAGTCTTAAACTGAAAAAAATAAAAATTCCTATGTTTAAAATGAAAGTTTCTAAATAATAGTTACCAAAATATTTTCACTGCCTCAATATTTACAGGAAAGAAATAGAGTTTGTAGGTTTGCTTATAAAGAGGCTCTATTCTTAGTCTTAATAGCGGAAATATAGCTGGTTTGATGAGTTTATCAAACAGTAGTAGTTCATTCATGGACTTGTAAAATTCATAAATATCTACCTTCATAAGAACTGGTAGATTATTTTAGAAGATAGTTCAGTCATTAAGACAAAGAATTAGAGATAATGAGGTAAACAGTTCTCAAGATTATGCTAAAATAACCAAAGAAATTTTTAAAAAAGAAATTATTTCATAAGAGAGAGAAACTATACAGCAGCAGATAATGGCAAATAAATCTATATTATTATCTTTTTATGTACATAAAACATCAAAATGCCTTTATTCAAAGAGAATAAAGCAATTTACAAAGTATAAAGTGTAGGAACTAAATTCATGTTTACCTCAACTATTATTATTTCTCAAGGGAGACAACTAAATGCTAATTATTTTTTGCAATTAATTATAATTTTATGAATAGGATGTGACTTGATATTGAGCTTAACAGGTGCTCATCAAGGTTGCCTTTATAGAAATAACAAAAATTCAATACACAGATAGAAAATGTAGATTATTATTTATATATCTCTTTCAACATTCAATTATTATGAAAAAATTGTTCAAAAATTGGATAACTAGGTAGAATTTTTGTTTTTCAACAAACAAACAAGTTATCAAAATATATAGATAAGTAAAAAAAAAAAAAAAAAAAACTAAAAGGATAACTTGCAAAAACAATTTTCCAGTTTACCAGCACATTTGAATTATGAAAAGTGGTAACTTGTAAAACTTGTTCCAAAAACTATTTTATCTTGAGAAGAACCAGTTATATAAATGACTGAAGCTGACGTAGTAAATGGATATTAATTGATGTAAGATGAGTGTAAGAGAACACATCATCTGATAAATAACAATGATCTTAAAATATGAGCCATAAAATTCTAATTTATTAGGAAAAAACCTCAACCCTAAGGCAATTACTGCATTTCTTAGCACATGACATACAGACATAACGTATCTATTAATTGGTAAGAAACATTTTGAAAAAAAAAAAAAATTTTTTTAATTTAGAAAATACAATTTCCATAAATTTTGTAGCTCTCCACTCAATCAGGTTTTACTCCAAGATTATAAGCTACTGAATATACTTCTACTTCAGCAAAGTATGCAACTAATCTTATAAATGCTAGTATATCTGCACTCATAACCAAACTGTTTTGGCTAGCTTGCTTGTCATTTATAGCTATACAGTCCTATGGATCTATAACTCATGAAACTCCATAACCTAATAATGGTTTATATTGTTACTTGTATTAGTACATTTTTGGTGTTATGACACATAACTTAAACAGTTTAAAAGTTAGTGGTGCAGCCTAGGCCACTATAGGTCTACATGTATTGAAGGTGCCATAAAGTTTGGTAAGAAAAGAAGTAAAATTCACTGAATTTCAGTATATTCTATCTCTAATTTACCACTGTTGACTGATTTTTATAACAAATATAATAAGTTACCTACCAGTTGTATATTTATAAGGCATAACCAATATAGGATTATAAGTCTTTCTAAAACAAGTGACTCTCAGTAAACAGTGGCACAACCTCTCTTCATTTTTAACTGACTACATTCAATTTGCAGAATATGGTATAAACAAGACTTTTTCTTTGTTATAGCCATTGTAACTTATCTATGTTTAAATCATTCCACTATTGACTGAAAAATCACAGTGCTCTTTCTTTAAAAAGCAACAATGCTCATTTCATATTTATAGCATCAAGATATCTTACAAATCTTTATTTTCCATATTCAACTGATGATTCATCCATATTTATAAAATATATTTATATAATGGTCTGAGACCATAGAACTAGTATGCTGAAAACAGGTATTTAGGTGTTAATTGAATACCAATAACACATACTCCAAGGCCTGCCATCAAAATAAAACAACTGATATAAGACAGGGTGATTTTTTAGGGAGAATCTTATGCAGCAGGAAATAAGATATTCAGATACTAAAGTTTAACAGAAATATAAACAATATCTTTATAAACCACCTTGATACAATTATGGAAAACTCAAAGATTGCTCTGCAGCATTATAGCCTTTTATAAAGTCAAACAATTATATATCTTATGTGCTCTGTAAATATAGTCATCTTTGGGGTCACATTAGTAACCAAGATAAATTGTATTGTAACAATGTAACTTACATATTCAAAACTGCAGAGACATATACTTACATCTAAGGTTATCATTTAGGCATTTTAGAATTGGGGTGGGGTGGGGGCATTATTAGTTCAAAAACAATGGTTAACAAGTCCATCATCATTATCTAAAATAAAGAAATCAGAACCTTTGAACTCATCACTTAAGAAAAAGTTCAAAGCAAAAAAAACCATAGAAAGGATTGCTAAAACACAGTAGTTAAGTCTAAAATACTCTCAGGATACAATGTTTTAAATCATTAAGAAGGGCTCTAAAACTGATCAATTTCTATTTTTCATTTAAGCTGAACAGTGACAAAGAGGAAATAAGATTGATTAAAGATTTGAAAATAAAAGTTAATTACTTGAAATGAGCCTCTTCAAAGTCAATCTCAATGAATAACAAAAAGCTTTATCAAGTGATGATTTGATCACAAAAAAGAAGGGAGAGAATATTCTGGCTGACCATCATAAAAATACTCCCAGGTAAACTATAACTTGAAACAAGGAACTACTATTTATTTGTATAATACTATAAGTTAACTATACTTTTAATGTAACATACATATATACACACATAATTGTGAAAGGTATAATTATTTCAATTATGCATTTTTATCAAAGTAAAATGCATACACCAGTATATGACTTAATAAATTCATATAATTTACTCTTTTCATCATAATAATGATTAATGTTTAATATAAAGTTAACACCATCACAAAAAATTTAAGACAAATCAATAGCAGAGTACTAGATTACAAACCAAAAGGTTCTGACATAAATTAACTAGAGATAACAAATATTCCTCTACTCCACAATCATTGGATACACAGTTGTCAAAAAAAATCCAACATACCCAAAAACTCAAAGTGTAGTTTGCTGTGACAGGTAATTATTCATAAAATGAAATTTATAAAGTTAAAATTCCAATCATGGCCAATGAAGTTAAAGAAATGCATATATCTATCTTTCTGTATCATGATCAGTGACACAATCATAGTAATGTTGTCACTATTCTTTAAAGCAAATCTAGCTGAAATCAAATCATCTAATTAGGAGTTCAAGTCAAGAGAAGTGATTCATAATCAGATTGATACAAATATACGATGGAACACAGAGATGTACAAATAAACTGAAGCAGTTTATATACTATGAATAATAATCCAATAGGCAAATGTGCTAGACAGTTCCAATTTTGAAAATATATATATATATATATATATATATATATATATATATACACAACAAAAATTAAGCAATAATTTTGTTAAATTATAATTTGCTAAAATAATTTACATTAAGTTTGTGCAAACATACACTTTGAAATATTGTAGTGGGTAGTTATATAATATTAAACTGTCTCTCATTAACATTAAATTTTTTTAAGACAATGTAAATTTGAATACAATATTATGAAAAGTTTAGGATTGTAAATTTTTTTTAAAAGTTTACATACTGAACAATCCCCGAAAAACTTTTTAAAAATACAGATTAAATATTTCAAAGAATACTCTTGATATTATCAAATGAAAAAGCTGTTTGAGACTGACAAGATAAATTATGAAAAATTATCAAGTCAGGTGGACACATTTCTCCTTCTGGTATGAGATTTCTCTTTCTAAAATGGCCACTATTTAGGTTATCATTATCAAGGTTTGCTGATAGCATAGATTCTCTTGAATCTTTCTCACCATCCTTCCCTATCAGCCACTGCTCTTAGCAAATCCTCTAGACATCACCCAGTGTCTGCAAAGAGCTGATGAATGTAAGTCTTTGCTGGTCACCCAACACTGATGTTTACAGGAGAAAATCGCTTATGAGTTTGTCCTTTAATAACTAAAACCTGTGACCAAAATGTATTGTTTATCTTACTTGGAAGGTTTGTGAGATGAGAAGTAAGAAGCTGTGCAGCTACTGTTTTTATGGGTTGCTGCTTCCAGGATTTGTTTAAAACAGTACACTGCATCCTTGTATAATTTTTTCAAGTGCTTCATTAAATCCCAGTGGTGCAGTCATACTATAATATGGACATGGTTACAGCTTAAGAGAATTCCTGTTTTATTCTATTAGAGATCAGATTTCCACATGGTTGATAACCTGGTCAAATTGCAGTTCATACCTTACCTATGTGTATGTTGACACTACTTTCAGTAAATGAGGTATTGCTACTAAGGTATGTGAACTTGTATGCTAATTTCAGAAGCTTGCTATTTAAAGCTGAGATGGCACCATCTAGTTTAAAACACACATATTTTGTTTTATCTGTGTTCACATAGAGGCCAATGCCTCTGGTTGCCTACTCCTGGCTATGCAGCTAAGATTTGGCATTAGATCAAAAGTGTAGTCAACATCCATAATAGATTTTGTAGGATATCAATTGCTTCTTGCCTTTTTAGTGTGAAACTTATTTTCTTTCCACTTAAAGACTATACTTGTAAAAAGGTTAGGTTAGGTCATTTTGGTTTAATAGCATATCAACCCTTAATAATTATTTCATACAAAATCCTGTTTATACAAATATATATGATTTATAAACAAATAGTTTGAAGATAACTTTCTTAAATGAGTTAGAGCTCATTTTTTTGCACACAGTTAAATGGTTTCAAGTATTGATATTGAAAATTAATCATTCATTTGTACACAGTAAATAATATGAATCATTTGTTTGCACAGTTAAATGGTTTCAAGTACTGCTATTCAACACTTGTAATTCTATTTATCAAGTATTCCTATCTAATATGAATAACTTGCACACTGCTGTATGGTTTCAAATAACTCATAATAATCCCAAGTGAAAGATTAAACAGTTCTATTTGACTCATAGATGGGACCTGAATAGGTACTACCACTCCAGGTCAGAGTGAACCTAAGGGTAATGATAATAAAGGGGTACTTCACATTCTCCAAACTCTAAAACTGGGGGCTCACCATCAAATACAGTTTAATATCATACCCAAGACATACTTGTAAAAAGGCTAAAAAAAAAATTTTAAAAAAGGAGAGAGAGAGAAAGAGAGAGAGAGATGAAGCTCATACCTAGAAAGTCTTTGGAGTCTGGTATCTATGGTAGGACTTAGATTATAAATGAATGCAACACAAAAATCTTAGAGAAACTTAACCCAATTTCATGATAAACTAATTAGCTGATTTTCATGATACAACTCACACATCAGTGAAAAATTACTTTACTTTGATGGTTGTAACTATACTAATATTTAATGCTCAATATGTATTTTAACACTACATACTAACTGAAAAGGCTGGGGGCAGGGGTAAATTCGTATTGAAAAATTTAATGAATATGACAGTTCTTTTATGTCCTGCAAGTCAATAGCCAAGGTAGTAATATGTTTTTATTCATTTTTAATGAGGAAATGACTATATTGTACTCTAATTACATTTTGATTTGCTAATGAGATTTTTTTTTGAATTATTTTTAGAGATAAATCAAAGTTATTTCCACAATTTGCTTCCAATACAAAATGAAATAAAGACTACTAAGCTGGTGTATTCATTATATTTCATGAACAATAAGTCTATTTATTATTTTCATCATAATAAATATTACAATTGGAAAATAATACAAATAATAGATAAGATTCTTTTACTGACATTATAGAAACCTTAGATACAAACAGATTGAATAGTTAAAGCATCTTCATATTGTACTCATAACATACAAAGGATTATATTGATTTTCTATTGATATATTAGTTTATATGAATACAATGGAAGTAACAGCTCAGCACAACAGTAATTACTGATTTGGCAATGACTAGAAAACAAACAAAAACCATAATCATCATCTATCCAACTTTACTCTTTATATAGTCATAGAAAGAGAAGTTCTGATAATGGATAAAAAGGAAAAGCAAGCACCATGCTTGTTATTTGTTGGCATTGAGAGTGTTTAGTTTTATCAGATTCATTTAAAGAGATCAAAAATCTATCAGATGCATTCTGAAAAGTTTGTCAAATTTCTATTGTCTGCAGTTCAACACACCTTGGTTGGGCCAAGAACTTTTCAGAATCTCTTCAATTGAAAACAACTATTGGCAAAAATATCCACTATTTGTCAAGAGAAAGAACAACTCAAATAAAAAAAAAAAAAGAAAAAATTATTGTGCAGTTTACAGAAAACATACTAGGAATAAATAGTAAAGTATTACAAAAGTGGTTTGCAAAGTTTCAAGCTGAAGATTACTCGCAACGCAATGCTTCATGGTCAGGTAGACTAGTTGAAGTTGATAACAATCAAATTACATTACTGGATAATCAACATTTTATAACTTGGAAGAAAATGTATTCAAGATATCCTAATTAAGGTGTTGAAAATCATTTGTATTAACTTGGTTAGGTTAGTCAATTTGATAATAGTAAAAACAAAGTATTAGACTGTATTTCCATTTGTGATTCATAATACTAATGTAATAAAGAACCCAGTTAGCTGAGACTGTAGAATATATTGACTGCATCTCTGCCACACACACACACACACCTTCAATGGGTGTCCTGGATATGACACTAAACGATCTGATGAAGAGGCTACAGTACTGGAGTTTCAGAGAATGTCAAGTACCTCTTCACTGCTATTATTCTCAGATCCATCCTGACCGGGAATGGCTGTACCTGTTAGGGTCCCATAGAATAGTTTAATCATTTACTATACTTGAAACCATTTGTGTGCAAACAAATGAGTTCTGGTTAATTTTAAGATATTACCTCCAAACAAATCATATATATGTATAAACATGATTTGGCATTTAATAACTTACAAGGGTTGATATACCATAAAACCTGACCAACCAATGTAACAAAAATGATTAAAATTTTCAATGAGCGATAAAAAGTGGATTCTGTAATCAGTAAATTCACATTTCATGAGACATGTAAAACAAACCACCACTAATCAAAGCAAAAGTTAGTTTTCATCCATAGAAGTTAATACTGTATTTATAATGGCATGATGAACTCTTTCCTAAGAATCAAATAATTCAAATTTGTATTGCCTCCAAATAAACAAATTGAAAACAACTATTAGCAAAAATGTCCACTATTTGTCAAGAGAAAGAACAAAATATTCCATCACAATTAAACTCAACCATATTTCATTGGTGACCATATAAAATTGTTATAGTTTAGTAGCAAAGTTTTGACTGCCATATTTACTAGATATGACTTCAGATTAACATTTATTCCAGTTTTTAGAGAATTTGAATAAAAAAAATACAAAATGAATTCCTTTGAAAGATGGAATTATGAAGTTGTTTGAATACTGGTAGTTAGTGGAAGAAAATGGTAAATATATTATTCAATAAAATTAATGTGGAGAAAAAAAAAAGTCTTATTTTTACATAATAAACCCAAAATAGTTCCCCTGGTTTGTCTCCTTATGGCCCTTGAGATACACACCAATGAAGCAAATGTAGACATATTAGTTGAACTCCTTACAATAATATTATGAAGTAACAGCTCAGTAAAAACTGATATTTTCTACTTTCTATTAGTTCCTATTAAGTTGAAAATGTGGTCTTTTGTCTTTCTGCCTATCTTGAAATTGGCTTCCTCATTAGCTAATTCTTTTATCAGATGGACTTCTAATCTTCTCTGCAAAACTTTTAGCACTTTTTTTAGACGACCAATATTTCACAAAGCTACTAGAAGTAGAAAGTGAAAAATGTTTATATGGTTGTTTATAAATTTTTTTTAAAAACTCGTTCTCAAACATTTTAGTTAATTAAAGGGAGGTAAATCATAAGATATGAAAATTATAGATAGGTATGGATTAATACAGTTTGGCAGTGACCAAGAAATTTTGGAAAAGAGTTAAAAGAGTCACTTATTGTTATTCTCAAACTAAATAAGAGGGAAGTGGGAAGGAACATTATCTTTTGCTGAAGAACTTGTCTAAACAAAAAAATAACTAGCTATATTCATAGACAAAAGCTAATATATTGTCTATAACAAAATTAGGTTTGAACAATTGAATTTGTATTCTTAATGTTATCAGAGCATTTCTGAAGAAAGTGTTTTCCTTTTTTCTTGTAGATCAAGTGCTTATTTAATATTTAAAAAAAAAATTTTTTTTTAATTTAAAAAAAAAAATGATCAAGCACAAAAAAATTGTTTCACAAAAAGTCCCTAAGAGGAGGAGAAAAATCCCTAATAACAGGAATGGGAGAAAAATATCAGTACCCAAGTTTCAATATTGACATTTGAAAATAAAAACAAAGGAAAGATAACTCATGTATATGCATGTTGGAAAGTCAAATCGTTTTGATATTGTATTTATGTCATAAATAGCATCCCAGTCAAAAACTACAGAAAAATCGATATTTGCTAAATTGCTAAGCAACAAAAAAAAAAAAAAAAAAAAAAAATTGTTCTTTCTTTAAATCTGGCTTCATTGTGCTGTTAGTAACTACAGTTAGAAGTATTTGTTTCTGCTTTTCAATTAAAAATACCTATTTCTTAGATATGATTAATTCTTAATGTCTTTGACTATTGCAACTAACAGAATCTATTGTATAGTTATAGTGAGTGTATTAGTCTCACAAGTCATGGCTTGTGAGTTTGTTCTTTATTAAACATTGCATAAATGTGACCTTGGGCCATTGTTAATTGCAGTTACTATGTTGTTAGGATTGTTTCTAAGGGGAAAAACATTTGTTTCCTTCTTAAAACATTGTTACTTCTTATCCAGAATGATCTCTTAGCCAGTGAACCGCAAAATAAATTAGCATTGTTTTGAAAAAAACTTGAGTAATTTGTCTTTAACATTATTCACTAATTCAATTACTACTGTGCATTTTCAGTTTTATAGGACAAACCCAGATATATGCATATAATTCTTTAGAGTGTTTGTCATATAATCCAAGTATTTTACAGTAGCAACTGCAGTTTGTTCAAAGATTTTCTAGCTTGATATGAAAAGATAGAAAAATGTGTTAATTTCTAAATGTAAAAACAATGCAACTATAACAATTGTTGCATTGCAGAAGCATCTTGTTGATACTTGATCCTTGGACAGAAGTCAAAAGTCATCAATCATCATATTCATTTAGGTGATGAACAGAAGTGATGAACACCTATTTAAATTTTATACTTCCACTTTTATTTCAGTATTGTTTTCTTTTAGAGTTGGCTCTGAATAGTGGGGTCGTTTTCAACTGTCATTTTTGGAATGAAAAAATTCCTTTTAGAATCATAATTACTCTAAGAAAGGGTCCAAACTCTAAGTAGTAATGCATACTCAAATTTTTATTTTTTTGTTGATTTGATTTAGTGTATATAAAAAATTTTTGAATAGAGCTCATTGAGAAAAGAAAAATGTTGTTTTTTTTTTTTTTGAATGGTTGTTAAGTAATTCAATTTTTTTTTTACCTATACCAAATTAGACATTTTTAATAGTAAAAACAAGCCGAATTTCAGACCCCCCCAAAATACCCTTTCAAAAATAAAATAAAATTTCTCCACTATCACTAAAGATAAATTCAGAAAAATCAACTTAGTAATAGTTTTCATTATAGGAATAATATAGTGTTGTTCCTAATCAAGTAGATGATGTGGCTATCCAAAATGGTGGCACAAAAAATTCACATTTTGTTGTTATAGCAACAGAAAAATGCCATTATCTGGTCAGTTATTAGTTTGCAACTTACAATATGTTTTCTTTTTATCCATCAAGGCCACAAATATCAATAAATAATATCAATTATGTCAATGACATCCATTTTTAATCAAAAAATGTTTAGGTTGGTTGATGTTTAATGGCATAACCCTTGTGGGTTATTTAATGCCCATGGGTTGAGTGTTTGCCAATGGCCTGGGAGTCCGTAGTTCAATCCCAGGTTGAGTCGTACAAAAGACAAAAAAAAAAAAAAAAAGGTACTCAATACCTCCTGACTTAACACTCAGCATTATAAGGTACATATCAAAAGTAAAGTAGAACAATCTAGAGAAAGGAGTAGCACCCCACCCTGCACTTCAGTGTAGTAGGTATTGAAAAGGGAGCTTTCAGGTCGCCCTTGACTATGGTCGCCAATTTTACTTATATATATATATATATATATATATATACACACACACAATTTGTAAGCAAATAAACTATAGGTAAATATTTTGTTTTTCAACAAATTGTTAGCGCATGAAACAAATTCTTAGTTGATGTGACTGAAATTTTTTTTTATATATCTGCTAGATTGAGGTTTGCAATTATGTTCTGCTTCAATATCCATACTTTCTACACTTGGGATCTATTTAAGGTTTTAGTTGATCCTTAGGAGTTGCATTGTTCTTGTTTGTTTGTATAGTCCTGTTTTTTTTTTGTGAGGGATGATTTTATTCTTGATGTTGAGGGGTCTCTAGATTGAGATGATGAGTTTGATATTTTCAGTCATTTTTGTTCAGGGATTGATTGGTTATGGTTTATTTTGGACTGGTAGGAAGGTTCAAATTTGGCTGGGGTAGTTAAAATGTTTTGAGTTTCCAATGTTTGCTTTGGTGTTAGGTTTTGAATTTGTGATACGGGTTTTTCCTGAGCTATCTATTTTGAGAACTGTTGTGATCTTCCCTTTACTTGTTTCAATTGGAGATTACAAGTCTTCTATAGATATTTTTTGGTAGTTGCATAGGTGTTTGTTGTGGGTTCTTTTTGTTTAATTTGTTTCTGTTTGACAGATTTCAGCCGAATATAGTTTCTTTAACTGTTCTTGGAATTTGGGCCAATCGTTTGACCCTAGTTGCAGTAGTTTTTCAATGAGCTCAGTATTTATCAAGTTGATTGTTGTTGTAGATGTTATCTTTCATATAGGAGTTAACATTTCTGGAAGCAAGAAAAATAGTTATTTTCATTCTATACTTTACCTGTATGATTTCCCTCTCTCTTTTGTATATATTACAAGTTCTTGAGAATGTGAAATGGTTCTCTAGACAGTTTGAGCATCTGATTTTGTTGAGACAATTTTCTTCCATGTAGTCCAAGTCCCTTTGGCCATACCTTCCACATCTTGAACATCCTCTGCAGCTCTCCTGGTTGTGTCCACATTTTTGACATTTAAAATAACTCAAGGGTGCGAGGATGTACTGTTCTAACCTTTCAAGACTGTATCCAGTTTTCATTTCTTTGGGAATTATTGATTTGCTAAATGTCAATGTGCGTGTGTGTGTGTGTGTGTGTGTGTGTGCACTCACATATTTCTTCACCACCTCTTCTTTTGTATTCTGTAACCCCTTGCTTTCTTAAGGCTGTATTTCCTCTGGTGTAACTAAGTCTTTCTCATGGATAAATCTTACACTTCAAATTATGGAAGGTTTTCCTCTTAATTAGATTTTCAGCATGTTTTTTGTTATAAGTAAATTGCCACATCTAATATTTTTTCACAATCTGAGGGCCTGCTCAACTGGAGATTATTTGTTCAATTAAGTAAGGAAACAATTTAGTTAAAAGAAGTTTCTTCAATAGATTTGATTACAAAAAATCTTGAGAATTTTGTAATTTCATTTTCTGAATCAGTTTCAGGAAGTGTGTGTTTGTGTGTGTGTGTGTGTGTGTGTGCCATGTTTTTTTTTGTTTTGTTTTTTGTGCGCACACTAGTCCTGAGTTTCAGCACTCACTACAGAGTCCAACTTTTGTTGGGAATTTACCAAGAGAGATACCCATTCATTGGTTGAAAGAGGGATACATCAGCCAGTATACTTATATCATTAGGGAAATTTCAAGCTCTTGCTAATTTCAGGTTTTCAGTAATCAAAACCTAGTGCCTTAACGTTTACAAGTGATCAGTTTTATTTTTTTCAATGCAAATGAACTTTAGCTACTGCCTTCTAGCAACTTTAAGATAAAAGGGGTTAGGTGTTTGTTTACCATAAGAGCATTTGTAGAATACGGTTGAGACTTAATCATATAGGTGCTATGGCTTACCATTACAAATTGATCAGATCAAGTATCTCTAACTACCAATTTAGACCAAGTAAGGGCCAAATTAGAGAGTTACAGGTCATATAACCACTTAGTACTTGGGTCAAGGATAGTTAATACACCAGGATCTCTTCCTCAAGTATTATGGGTTACCATCCACAACCAACAAGTAGTCTCATAAGAGGATCTTACTCCTCTGCAGTTAATGCATTCTACACCCGACCCAAGAGAAAGGAAAAATGTTTAGAATTGCTAACAGTTATGTTATACATCAAATAAAAACTCTCTGTGAGTAGGTCAACATAAGGATCACAATAATTCATTTGGTTAGCTTGATTTGATTTCTTTGTTTAATGACATATCAACCTTCCTAGGTTATTTAATCCCAAAGCCATCCTTGTAGAAAAGCAGTAATACTATTTAACCCATAGCTGTGTGAGATAAGAAGGTTCATACCTTACCCAAGGGTATTAGCCCAAAAGAGAACATAATAGCGTGACTAGAATTTGAACTCGATTACTACAATGTCACAATCTAGCATGTTAGCCACAACACTACGAGGACTACTCTTCCCCTAATTAACAGCCTAAAAACAGATTTTCCAGTAGTGACCAAGTTGTTTTTGTACAATACTAAGAGAAAAAGAAAGAAATCATTGGAACATAAACCCATTTACCTCAATTTAAATCAATGTATGTTATTTTTATAGCTTATTGTTTCCACTAAAAAATTTTTAAATAAAATAAATTTAAAAAATATCGGAATCAGATCCATTATTTACTTTAAATCTACGTCAAAACAGCATTTTGGTTTTTCTTTCTTTTTTTTTTTTCTTTTTTTTTGAAAATTTATAAATCTACAGGCGTTGTGTTAGAATTTTTTTTCATAAGAAACAAATGCAAATGAACATAGCAGTGTCTATATCTTTAATATATACCATTTCAATAAAAATGTAAAACAATTTTCATATCGTTATTTTATTTGAACAATTAAATTGGCGGTTTCATTAACATTCATTTTTTTATTATAATTTATATATTGGTTGAGAATGTTTTTTCCGGCGACTTTTTGTTTGGTAGAGAAAAAAAAAAAATGATTTAAATAAGATTTTTTTTTTTTTTTTTTTTTTTGAATAAAAAATTTTAAAGCTATTTTCTGGAATCCAATTTTCATTGTGTAGAAGAAATGAAAAACTCCTCCTCATGCTAATTTCGTTCGAAATCGATAAGACACAAAAAGTAAAAGTGTATATTTTAAAAAACTTATTTTTGCAATCATTATAAATATCTAAAGTACTTTATTCTCAAATAAACAAGAATTTATGTTTTAAATTACATCACTAAGCACAATTTCTTAATTTTAGCCAAGTGCTTCAACAGTTTTCATACTAAAAATATTATTAAACATACAAATGTTGGAAAGAGATATATTTATTTTCAAAATTTTACAGGTGATAATTGCATTTTCCAAATACCTAATTCCATATCACATATCAGATTCAAGTCATATTTTATCAGAAAATCTAATGAAAATACTTTCAAAGGTCTAGAGTTGACAAACAAAAACAGACGTGACTCTTGTGCATGTGTATCCAGATCCTAACAAAATTTTAAAATACTTCAAGTTTTAATATGGAAGGTTAAACAGCCAACAACCAAAGAACTCAACTTTTTTAAGTATTAAAAATAGTTTCATCAATAGTTTATTTTTGTATTTAATTTTCAAATAGAAAAATCAGTACATTAACATGGTTAGTTGGTTTTTATGGTATATCAACCGTTGTAGGTTATTTAACACCAAATCCATTTTTATGCAAATTTCAAAAAATTCAATTTAGCATTAGTACATAGTTTGTATGTCAAAAACATTTCTATTTCAAGCTATTCAGTTTATTCAAACATTTCTAATTCAGCTAATTTAGTTTAGTATAAGTACAGATTTTGTTAACACACAGTTAAATGTCAAAACAGTTCTATATTAAACAAATCAGTTTAGTGTAAGTACAGTTTCAATGTCAAAAACAGTTCCATTTCAAACAATTCAGTTTAACATAAGCACACAGTTTAAATGTAAGTACAGTTCAATCATGAAAAACATTTCTATTTCAAGCTATTCAGTTTAGTCAAACAGTTCCAATTCAAACAATTCAGTTTATCATAAGTATGCAGTTAGTTCTATTTAACCTATAGATAGGGCCCAATCAGGTGCTACCATTCCGGGCCAGAGTTGACCTGGGAGCAATGGCAATGAAGGGGTACTCCACAATCCCCAAAGCTCCAGCATCACTGGAACCTCACCATCAGACTGTTTAGTGTCATATCCAGGATACTCATTGGTGGGGTCTTACCCCTCTGCAGAGTTGCAGTCAGTGTATTCTACAACCCCAGCCGACTGGGCAATACACGGAGTTAATGTTAAAACAGTTTTATTTCAGATAATTCAGTTTAGCATAAGTACGCAGTTTTAATGTCAAAACACTTCTATTTTAAACAATTCAGTTTAGCATAAATACACAATTTAAATGCAAAAAAAAAGTAAAGTCAAGAAACCACAGTTTAGTTCTATTTAACCTATAGATAGGACCCTTATCAGGTGCTACTACTCTGGGCCAGAGTGGATCAGGGAGCAATGGCAATGAAGGGTTACTCTGCATTCCCCAAAGCTCCAGCATTACTAGAACCTCACTATCAGATTGTTTAGTGTCATAACAGTACACTTGTTGGCGGGGTGGGGTCTTACCCCCCTGCAGAGAAGCAGTCGGTGCATTCTAAAGCCCCAGCCGACTGGGCAATACATTAACACAGTTTTTGAATATACAATTAAGAAGACTCAATGAAATAATTATTCTTAATTTATTATTAAAATAATGAAATAATACTACTTTTTAATTGCCTTTTTAATATTTTACCTAGTAATGATGTTCAAATCTTTCAACATCCCTAAAACACAAATTTTTACTACTTTTCTTTTTTTTTATAACAAAATTTTACTTTTTCCGTACATATTTACTTAAATATTCAACCTGAAAAAGGAGAAAAACTGGAAATTGCTGAAACGAGTGTTACTGTAGGTTTCTATTCTTTTTTTCCAGCTAACATTTTTTGTATATCTTTAATAATAAAGAAAGGAAAAAATAAAACAGCTTCTAGTTTCTTAGTTTAAAATTTATATTTTTTGATTAGAAAAAAAATATAGCCTGTGGTTTAAGAAAAGTCAGTCGAAATCAAATGCAAACTTAAATCCCCCCCCCACTTTCTTAAGTAAAACAAATACCAATCCAGTATTATTTAAAATCTATAATCTAAAAGAAAATAATATTTTCAATCAAATAGTATCAAAAGCTCACAAAACATTTTTTAAATTCAATATTTACATTTAGGGTACTATTTTCTTCCAATAGTTCCCAATTTAATTTTTTTTCAACAATATTTCATGCATGACTTTTGTTCTTTTATTATATACAGAAAGATATGCCATATCATATATCCCTACCAGTTAAATAGCACTAAGTAAAATTAAGTGACCTAAAAAGAAAATCTGCAAGTTTTTTGATAAAATAACTGATGCATTATTCATTCATTAATAAATAAACACTGAAAATATCATTAAAATCGGATAATTTGGAGACCCCCCCCCCATCAGGAGTAGTGATTTGTTACAGTACAAAAGGTCCATGATGATTAATTTAGAAAAAATAAATAAATAACCTTTTGTTACCAAGAAATTTTTCAGCAGCCACATTGGATAGCCAGATCGGCATGGTCAGAAACAACACCACATTATAGCCTATATTGAAAACTATTAGTATATTAATTTTCATGATTTTATCTTGATTGATAGCAAAGAAAATTGATTTTATTTACAAAAAAGTATTTTGGAGGAGGGATCTTAAATTCTGCTTGTTTTTACAAGTAAAATGTCTAATTTTATACAGGTGAAAAATTCAAATTACTTAACAATCATTCAATGTATTTTAAAAATTCAAAAATTATTTTTCTTATCTTAATGAGTTATATTCATCAATTCAACTTTAATATATACTAAATCAAATTTTAAAACTAAAAATCTGAGCGTACATTGATAATTACTGGTGGATTAGAAACAGCATCTTCAGTAACTTTTGTTTGTTCATGCCAGAAAGTTTACACTGAGAAACTTGTAATCTGCTTTTTTCAGTTATAAACAACTATTTTAGTTCTAAGGTAAATTGAAAGCTCCGATAATTGTTTATAACTGAGATAAGTTGTTAATATAGAAAGCTTTGTTCATACAATTGAACTCTCTTTGTAGTGTCAATATTGTTACTAATTTTTAGTTTACAACTTCTTCAGATGTATAATCCATATGGAAGAAAGTTTCATTATTACATTGTTATCAACTATTAAATGCAGAATTTGGGTAATTCTGGTTCACCAGGGTGGCTTGAGCATGTTAACATAATCTGGAATACAATTATAGTATGCAGGTGTGAGAGATAAGACAAAATTCAAAGAAAAATAAACATAAGACCCAAAAATGAGGACAGATTTGCATATTTCTTTATATCAAAAGGAAAAAGTCAAAACACCTTAAACGAGAAAAATAAAACACTGTTTTATCTTTTTTTCATCTTTCTGTTTAGTACTTCCTAAACTAGTATCAAAGTATTATTCAACTCCAAAGTTAAATGTTGGCTGTGACCATATAAAGATCTTTTTAAGTCACCCATACTGACTTAATTATTTCTTCACATCCTTCCATCAAAGGATTGATTGCAATTCAACTATCCTTACTCTACCCCCCATTCCTCACAAATGCCTAATTACTGTTATATTTTTCATCTTGACTAAATACTTTCCTAAAACTAACTTAACCTTCTATTTGGCTCTCTCCATTTGCTGATATCTAGGTTTTATCACACACTCATTTTATGACTCAAATTTTGACTGTCACATGTACAATATTGCAACTCATGTACTTGAGTCAATTAAAACAAAATTATATTACAATATGTTATTTATGTATGGTGAGTTGAAACATAATTGCCAAGTCATGTTATCTAAAGCTTTGGTTCAAAGAACCAAAGCAGATATTGAGAAAACATTTAAAATCTTAATATTTCAGTTGGTAATTTAGATACAAAAAATGGAATCTATCACTATCAGAATGTGACAAAGAAACTAAGGTTCAGTTAGTTGTAAAATAGAATAGAAAGATCAAAATGATTTAACAGTTTGCATATCTCTTCCAGCAAACATTAATTAAATAAAGTTTTATCATAAAGAAAAAAAAACACATGCAACTGGTTAAGAAATTTGAGTAGGTAAACAGAGCTTCAGGGAAAGACACAGGCTTTAAATAAGAGCTGCAGCAAATTAGAAAATGTTATTAAAATATTTAATCAATGATTACGGTTTAAACATGAAAACAGCCTTGATTGTCCTCATCATAAAATCTGTTGACTTTTTTTGCTAGCTGTTATAGTGACTCAACATACCTCAATTTTATGGTAGTATTTTCTTCATTTTAGTACTTTAAATAGATATTATGAAGCAGTCACATTACTTGCATACATACAGATGTTTTATAAATATGATTGACAGGTGTTTATGCATGTACACAAATACATACATATAGATCTAGTAAGTTCAAAGGAAAACAACAAATATAATTATCCTTCTTATTTTTATTTGTACTTTCAAAAACTAAAGTAGAAATTTCCAAAATTTGAATCTTTTTACAAGTACCTTAGAAAAAGACTAACTTTAAAAACATTTTTAAATCAATTATTTCCTTATGATTTTATGAAGTAATAAAATTCAATAACAAAATATAAAACCTGAAAGCACTTATCAACCAATCTTCAATGTCTAGTTGATGAGACTCATGAAAAAACTATAAGAAAAATTATATCAGTAAACTTTTTAACAATAAGCAATAGAAAAATATCATTAGTTCATCAGTAACAGTTGATGATAAAGAAAAAAAAAAGACATTTTAGTGCAATTAAAAGATAGTGTCAGGCTGTAAGTAAATCTTTTGGAATATCAAATGTTGAATCAGATCCAACATTCCATTTACGTAAAAAAATAAATGATTTTCTGATAAACTTGTTTCCAGAACTGTGTTAGATTATTCATTTTGCTAAACCAAAAGGTCACATAATTAAATAATACACCCTTTAATCCACAAATTATACACATCCCATATCTTTAAAAGATTAAGATAAATATCAAATATGAATTAAATGGTTAATATAAATGATACAGTATGTTCATTATAAATGAAGGATATAAGCACTGTACTGACAAATAGTTATGAAACACTACCGTTCCCAACGTGATAAATTGTATGATTATTCTTGCATATACAATTAATCTGAAAGGCGTGGCAGAGGAGGATTTCTAATAATAATAATGTCTTTGGACATAAAAAAAGATGTCCTTTACAAGGCATATCGAGGTCCATGCCAAACAGAAGAATTAATATATAAAAATGTATTACATTAATTTTATGAACAAGTTAGTTTCCTGAGATGAATCAAATTGAACAGGACCAGGCCATTTTTGGCTATGATAGAAGGAAGTACTCAGAAAACCTACAACAACCAGATATCCGACAAAATAGCAAATCTTTAGAAATTTCTAATGGCAAGTAAACAAATTTGAATTTGCATAGTAAATTTTGGTTTGAAAATAGGTGTTGATTAATCCAACTATTTAATATCACAAGAAAAGAAAAAAAAAAAAGAAAAAGTAGCTTATCTAGAGCAATAGAGCTTTAGTCTCCTTTAAAATATTTTCTTTGGAACCTCATACTTATACTATTGTCACTTCCACTTTTCAAAACAATTAGAAAAATTCTCTTTAGGGATTACCATTAGCTGTCTTGTCATGTTCTCCTTAAACCGGTTCAAGTCTTGAAATCTCTTCACTTTCAATGGCAATTTTGGCTTTGGAAAAAGCAAGAAGTCACAGTGAGCCAAATTTGGACTGTAGACAAACTAATCTGATGTACTGCCAAAAATCCCTGTGCAACATGTGAAGAATAAGCAGTAAAGATATTCAAAATAGCTGGTATGCGGAATCCACAAATCTAATTATCACACTGTTAATTGCTGATTTCTTTCAATTGTAGTCCAACATTTTTGGGTTATTCTGCTTGATGATGGCCTTGCAGAATGTAACCATTAAATAGTTTCCAGACAAATGTCCAAATTTTAAGTAAAATTTGATGTATATCTAATATGATTGTGATGATCACACAATATACCATTATCTTAATGAGGTATTTTTTACTAACACCTATAAAATGTGTGCTTTTCTAAATGTATAATAAAATTTTGACTCTTCCTTTCAAACATTGCTTATATATCTTTTCTAAATTCATTTACCTATTAATTTATTTTACAAGGTAGTAATTGTTATTGTAGTAAATAAATTGCAGTTTTCTATTTTTTTCTTTTTGTTTATTTCTATTTTATTTATAACAAACCTGTTCACTAAGTAGCAGTTTTTAGCATACTTAATGAGTGGAAAACTGTTTCTTCCGATTTGATATTTCTGTGTAAACTGACGTACCATATACATGTCCATAATTATTGCTTGTCATTCTTTATTCAAAAAAAAAAAAAAAAAAGTTGGCACCTCAGTTTTGGGCAAATCTTCCATAGTAATTTGTAAAATCTGCAATACAATGACAAAGTATTTTTGAAACATTTACCGTTTCTATATCTCTATATATATTTTTTCATTTTAATATTTATACTTTTTTGTTATTAGTAGCTTTAAAAGCATTACTCTATACAATGTACTAAGGAATATTTGAACAAATACAAAATCTGTTTTTATTGACTTTTCTAGATCAATTATGAAAAATATTTTTAAATAATCAGAAAAAATTTTTTTTTTTTTTTTTCTATTTAACAATTTTATTATCCTCCAAAAATTTAGCATTCAGAACCTAACCATAAAATATGATTAAATCCATGACTTATTTAAATGTTGATTGCAATAAAATTTATGTCTTCACTAGATTTGGTTTCTTTGTTTAATGGCATATCAACCTTCTCTAGCGCTCAAAATTAATGAAGTCCAGTTGTCTGTTTTCAGGACAAATATCTTTCTCCCTGGATAAAAGATTTTGTAAATTTACTAAATGAACTAAATTGAATAAAATTTTATGAAAGGTTTTATACTGTTATGGTTGACCTACTTAAGTTACAACATTCAGGATTATTCAGAAAAATTACCTAATCCACTTCTTTAATGATAAGACAAACATGTAAACAATGAAGTTTTTGCAGTAAGTTAATTTCAGGAAGGATAGTGATATGAAAAAATATTACCTGAAATAAATCTTAACAATGAAGAAAAGTTATCTATTACAAAGATAGTTTGTAAACTAGCTGATGAGTGAAGTTTGGATACTTAGATGTTGAAATTTAGTCAGTAATTAATACCACTTAGACTAATACCATTAATCTTTGATGTTTTAATCCTAGATTTAATTATCAGATAATACCATAAAGTTAGTTAGTTGTGCAAAAAAAAAGAAAAAATAGTTTTATGAATATAAATCAGGTTTGACTCTTAAATATTTGTTTAAATGAAAGTGCAGATCATGCATTTCTAATGAAATGCTAAATTACTTTAGACAAATCTCCATTCATAGACCCTTTCTTCTGCAATAGTTGTAAAGTGAAGGCTGTAGGATACAAAAACTGACAATTAGATACAGAATGAAGATTGTTAGCAATTGATCTAGATATATTGATTTATTTTAATATTTTATGGTGTTTTTATAATGCTACTAACAACTATTGATAAAGAAACATTTTACATTTCCTTCAACACAATTATGAAAAGTTAAATGAGAACCTTGCTTCTTCCATAACGCTCCTGTTTTTAACTGCTAAAACCAAGCATTTAGAAGGAAATTGCTTATTCAAATACTTATGAAGAGTATCTCTCTCTCTCATATATATATATATATATATATATATTGAATGACTCATCTAAATAAGGTAAATTTTGCTTATGGAGTTAGCAATAGAAAGCACTGTTAACAGTTGCACCTTTTTCAAGGAAATCAATAGTGATGAGCCCTTTCATATCCCAAAAGACTGTCTGTATGTCCTACTTTATTAACTGTTGCACCCAGAAACTTTTCTTTACTAGAGACAGGGTCAGTGTCTTTCCACTGCATAGATTGTATTTTCAACTCAAGCTCATAGTAGCAAACCCATGATTAGCCCATTTGTAAAGATTTTTAGACTAAAACATGCTTCTCTGTATACATCATACATTCTTCTGTAAAATTTCACATGGTTTGCATTTCCTACCTACCAAAAATTTGATAACAGACCTTGGTTCAAGCCTGGAGCACTATTTGATTTGCCACCATTTTGAATATTTTTGCAAGATTAAAATAATTTGTACCATAAACCAATTCTAAACAATGCAGAGTTTAAATTAATAAAAAATAATTCGGGGGAGGGGGAATTCATTTTGCTTTTTTTCAACAAAATCAACAAGGCAAACTACATTTTGATTCATTTATTCTATTCCAAGTTAATTTGTTATAAGTTATTTCCATGGAAAAAATAACTAAATAAAAAGGTGAGTTGGGGTAGAACAGAAAGAAACATCTATAAAAGACAATCCTTACCTCTAATGATTAGGCTATTTCAAATTTCATAAAATTTTAAAATGTTCTTCATTTACTTTTGTAACAAATAAAAATTTATCCCATTAGATTCAAGTCTAATTCATCAGGTAAATTAATACAGAATTAGATTCTCTAGAGCTTATCTAAATTTTTAATGATGATTCAAAGCATCCCATTTATGTTAAGTTCATGTTTTAGTACTGAAGATTAAAATTCCACCCCCCTTCTAAATTTACACTTTTTAATCTTCAAGTACAATGAATTAAAAGACTAACATCTTTATTGTCCAAGTCATAAGAGCAACCATGATGATCAACCTGATTGTAGGTGATGTGTTTTATTGATTCATCCTTTTAAAAGCTTTATTCAAGTGTCGAATTTCTGCATCATCATCTTTGTATTTAATTACTGTCTTTTAGCAATTGCATCAACTCTGAAAAAAGTCAATTTGGTCTTATGTTTATCTTAAGATAAACATGGCAGACTGTATTTATCTTAAGAGCCATAAAAGTCGATGTTACTATAATTGGATAATGAGTGGTATAAGATTTATTTCTTTACCTTAAAAAACAACTGCCTTTTTGTTTATATCTGTAGTCAGCCTTGACAGAAATCATGTCCATTCTAAACCAAATATTTTATAGCAATATTAACTTTGATAACTTCATGTCATTTTTCTTACAACTATGTGTTTAAATTTTATATAATGAAATGATATACTTCATTCATATATATTCTTTTCAAACAATAAACAGCTGTAAGCAATATAATTACTAAATGGATCTTAAAAATTAATGAAACTGACAGTTGGTAATATTTACAAGTTTAGGAGACTCCTTAAAAATAATAAAACTACAAGTAAACCTAAGACTATGACAGTCATTTTTATATCATTAATGTAAAGAATATTATTTGCATGAAGACACAAACTATCATATTTTTCCCCAAAAGATATACTTTGTCAAGAAATATAAACCTATTTATCTTTTACATATATATGTGAAATAATTTCAAGAAAGAGATTAATTCAGATATTAATTAAGGAGAATTTAAAAAAAAAAAAAAAAAAAAAAGCCACAATGAAAGTTATTTTGGTATTATACATTTAGTGAATAAACTTATATTTTGATTAATAAAATATAGAAATAATTGGTTTGAAAATACCAGATTAAAGATTAGATAAAACCAAGTAAAATAGATAATAATCTGTTGATAAGATAGAGAAAAAAATAGGTTGCTTTTTGCTTTTTCATGTTGTAGAAAACTTAAGACTGATTTTATACTGTTTTAATGGAAAGGTTCATACAAACTGGAACAACAAAAATCAATAAAATTTATTAACAAAGATGTTTAAGTATCAGATGAAGGAAACTTGTCAGCTGTCCAGGATGTATTAAAATATCTCATTTACTTTTTTAAAATTTAAAAAGAAAAAAAAAAATTTTTTTCACCTGGATAAAACATTAAAAATGTTTTTGTAATAATACCAGTGTATTTTGTAGTTGGTCTTAGTTTGAGTATTTACAAAGATAAATAGTTTGAATTTTCTTCAAATTATGCAAGGGAATTTAGAAATATGATCTTTTAAACAATTTTCATGATTAAAAATAAAATTAAAAAACCTTTTTGATAATTGTTTATTTGTTATCTTCTCCCTGCCATCATGATGAGCCTTATATGCTTAAAACTTGATTGAAAGTGTCGTCAATATTTTATGTTATTCCTAAACATTAGCTGTTTTATCTTTGATTCTAAGTTAACCATTTTGTCAGTTAATGATTTAACATTATCTTTATTACAAATAAACATCAAATAAGAATGGTGATTTTAAAAAAATTTACAAGTTACTTTATTTTTGTCTTAATTAAATTAAATTTAATTAAATTTTGTCTTAATTAACACCTTCTCGGATTTTTCATGTATGAATAGAAAAATAAAAAAAGGTTGAATATGATCCATAGTAAAATCTATTTGGTATATACTATTTTCATTAATTATGAAGAAAAGAATACCACTAGGGAGAGAACTGTTTATAGCATATATCCTGCATTAACTTTAATTGAGCCAACGAGAAAAAAATCATGTTCATTTTCTTAAAAATACCTACATCACAACTGTGATCAAAAAAAAAAAAAAAAAAAAAAAAAAATCGAGTTTAAATACCTTAATTATACTTCCTATTTATTTCTAAATTTTCAAGAATAAAGATATTCTTAAAATATCTAAAATAAATCTGGTATACTATTAATGAATAAATAGCATTAAAAGTAACATAAAAAACCAGGAAACCAAAAAACAACACATCAAAAGATATCAATACAAATACTTCCATGGAGCATACATAGTAACAAGTTTCATTTTCTATTAGTTGCATCACTAAAAGATTAACAAGAGTTTGTTTAGTGATAATCCTAGATCAGTAAAAAGACAAAAGGGAGTAAGGTAACATATTATAACCATTTACAGACATTCATTCTATTAATCTAGGTTTTATAAAGATCTATAAGACTTGAGTTATCTGGAAAATACATAGGACTGATTAATACCTGATTTTGCAGTGCAAGATAGAAAAAGATTTTAAATAATGATAAAAGAAACAGTATACAGCAACAAAGAATAGCTAATGTAGTATGAAGATGGAAACAGAAATTAGAGAGCAGCAGTGAATAAAAATATTGGTTTATCTTGCGGAGAGAAGCTGCAATAACAAGGTTTTGTTCTATCAGCAAGGTTCAATAGCAGTTCAGTGTTAGACAGGGTCTAAAAGTATGGATGTTTCTATGTAAAAATCTCATTGATTTGCAAGGCAGCTGTTTGAGTGTGTACACACAAGATAGATACAAAGAAGCACTCACAGCCAATGCAGTAAAGATCCAATTAAACTGAACATGTGGTACTTGGCTACTACTAATAGCTAACCAGATTACATGTAACAGCAGTGGACAGGCTTTCTCTATTGCTAACCATATTGAGCCAGGTGTCTGAAATTACAGGAGTGGGTGGCTAGCAGTAAATTTTCAGTTAGAAGGTTAACTATTTACCAACCAAACAACTCCAAAACTGCCTTTTCTTATGACTACATTAAAGAAATAAACCTATTCTAACAATTTTCTAAATTTGCAAAAGTTAAGCAACAAAATGATTTCCAGCATTTAAAAAAAAAAAAAAAAAAAAAAAAAAAAAAAGGAAAGTCAATAGAAATGTAATTTCTCTCTCTCACTGGTAATAAAATATCTGAATATTTTTATGAAAGTAACAATTTTGAACTCTTTAATACATTATTATTAGATTTATCTTTTAAATAGATAATTATTACAAAATCAGTTAAAATGTAAAATAGAATGAAAGACCAGTTCTAATGAAAAGATAATACCTATTTTTATCAGTTCATAGTAAATAGAACTATTTTAAAACATTTCAATGCCCATATTGAAAAACTTTGGTATGAATTCTTAATATATTAACTTAGTTTCTAAGTTTCCATTGTGAAACCATATTACTGAAATTACTTTCAAACAATTAGATAAAAATAGACATACCAATCAAAATAAAGCAAAAATCACTAAAAAAAAAATTAAAAAAAAACAAAACAAAAAAACTTCAAATAAAAATCAGGGAAAATAAAAATACCCTTCAAATTAACAGAACTGAAAAGTTCCAATTTTCCTAGTGTAGCAAAAAATAAATCTTCAGCTGAATTACTCATTTTTATTTTACATATTTGATTGAATTAAACATGCTAATATTTCTACAAATATTTGGAATTGTAAGTATATGCATGAACATAAAGACATCCATAATGTATAAATATATTTAAATAAATTTTAATATATTTTCTACATTAAGTCACCAGAACAAAAGTACACTTTAATAGTAAGCTAAATGAAGAAAAAACTGCACTGCTATTTTTCCTTTTTGGTGAGTAGCATACTTGTACTTGTTTAAACAATAACTGTACTTGTTTAAACAATAACTGCCTCCAAAACAAATGTTTGGCTTAAATAAATTTTATAATTTGTTATGTAATCACATTTTTATATGCATAAAAATAAGTGAATTTGAAAACATCAATTTCATTGTTATTAAAAGGATTTTTAATCTACAAAACCAATGACTGTAGTTTTACAAAACTGAAAAAATATTTATAAAATATAAGTTGGTTATAGAAGCTCATAAGAAAAACAACAAAAAGTTTTTTCCGACTATAAAATAGCAATTGTTATATATTTATATGAATTTGTACAGTTAGGTTAACTGAGTGAATTTTCTCTTAAGAATCATAGGACAGATAATTCTTTCTTTCTATTTACTAAGATCCAAACATAAAATATTAGTTTCAGTTTATTTACAGTCCAAAACACCATTGAAGCCATTTTTTTAACACAATGCTTTGATATTATTGGTAGATAAATATCACTTTGACAAGTAGAACAAACAATAGTTTTATTTTTATGTGCAAAAGAAAGATTTCAACAAGCTCTATTCAACAATATAATGGGTTTAAACTAGCAGAAGAACTTACTGAGTAAAACACAAAATAAGCCTCAATGGTGTTGTGGATTATTAAATGCAATACATAAAATTTGATTAGCATTTAATGAAAGTTATCAGTAGTAAATAATAATGTTCCTTTCTATCCTTTCTTCAATCAAATGAAAATCTACTACTAAGGCAGTAGGAAACCATAGTAACTTAAGTTTCAATACAGGTTTATAAGGAGTTCTATAGACACCAAAATGACAAATGGAGAGAGACCCAGGAGATCAGAAAAATGACTAGCAATGCCTGAGATTTCACATCCACACAAAAATTATCCTCCATTATTATAGGTTTTCAAGGCAGGAAGTAATTCTCTACAAAAAGTTCTTCTCAATTTAAAGATAATTAAAAAGATAATACAAGATACAGCAATTCTTGCTAATACAGTAAATGTACAACCCTAAAATACCCAATTCCAGTTCTTAAATTGGAGCCTACTCCTCCTAGGTCAACTTACCCACAGCTCTCAAAGAAATATCTGATAAAACCAGTTCCAATTTTTTTCAATTCAAGTCAATTGAAAAGAAAGTTTTTGGCATGGTCAAAAAATTATGAAGGAAATAACAATATTTAGGATTTACGTTTAAGTTGGTTGGGTTTTACGGCATATCAACCTTTGTAGGTTATTTAACACCAAATCCATTTGTATGCAAGTAGTCAGTTCTATTTTATATAATTCAGTTTAGCATGAGTACACAGTTTAATTGTCAAAAACATTTCTATTTCAAGCTATTCAGTTTAGTCAAACAGTTCTAATTCAAACAATTCATTTTAGTATAAGTATATATTTTGTTTACACACTATTAAATGTCAAAACAGTTCTATATTAAACAATTCAGTTTAGCATTAGTACAGTTTCAATGTCAAAAACAGTTCCATTTCAAACAATTCAGTTTAACATAAGTATGCAGTTTAAATGCCAAAAACAGTAAACTCAAACCACAGTTTAGTTCTATTTAACCCATAGATAGGACTCTTGTCAGATGCAACAACTCCGGGCCAGAGTGGACCTGGTGGCAATGGCAATGAAGGGGTACTCTACATTCCTCAAAGCTCCAGCATTACTGGAACCTCACCATCAGATTGTTTAGTGTCATATCCAGAACACTCGTTGGAGGGGGGGGGGTCTTACCTCTCGACGGGGCATATATTTAGGATTTAATTTCTACAGATATAGTATGAAAATCAACAAGCTCTTAAGCAAAAAAATTAAGAGAATGACTAAGAAGGCTATAAAAACAAGATTGTGTTAAGGGTTTTTCTGTTTTCATATCCTCAGCAGAAAATACATCAGAATACTTCATAATTTTATAGGAAGCCTTATTTAAAAAATGCATGTTCTAGAGCAGTAGTTCTCAAGCTTTTCTTTAGAAGCAACAAAACATTTTCATACACTTTTCTTTGAAATGCTATTTTGAATTTACATGCAATGTATATTATTTGTAATTACATTTTTTTTTATTTAGTAAATTAAGGATATTAGTCAATGAGAAAGGCTGGTTTGACATTTCTTAACATTTTCTGTTAGAACCATACGAGAGGCTCATTCCCTCTTCAATGCACAAAATTTCTATTGAATTACCATAGATATGTGGCACTATAGTTAGGTGATGACGGGATAGTAAAATGGAGCCTTGAACAATAGAAGTGATTAGCAAAAAGAATTACAAAGACTAATGGGAAGAAGACCAAGTTTAAATTGCTAACTAAATTAACTTGAATTTAACTGAGTAAAAGAAATTTAACAAGAATTAAGAGTCAGAAATGTGGTTGACAAACTTTTTTTTTTTTAGACGAAAGCTGGAGTAAATTCTAGAGAACTCACAAGAGATGCAATGTTGAGTTACCCTAACCTCCAATTCAGCAAATTGAAATGTTAAAACCTTAGCACTGGAGCAAATCATTTGTAACTTCTGCATGAAAGAGAATCTCAAGTCAAATTTCAAAGTCTCTTTTCACTGCTATATACTTCACTTGAGCTTAAATTAGAACTAAATAGCATTGGAGTTGTAACTGCATCATGGTATTTACTCCTCATCAATAAATTGTGAGCCCCATTCTCCCTACTAGGTTGGCAAAAAGATCCAAGATGGGATCCCACTAATATAACAAGGATAGCCAACAACAAAACAATACACAGTTGATGATGTTGGTGGGAATCAAAGGTTCACAAATACATGATATAGAAAATTAAGTTAGATTGGTTTCTTTATTTAATGGCGTATCAACCTTTGTAGTTTATTTAATGCCAAAGCCATTCTATAGCTAAGAGAAGGGGAATTCTTACCTTTCCCAAGCATGAAAGTGAAAATTATAGTTCATCTAGAGTTCAGACTTGCTTACAATGATGCTGCAGTCACAACACTACTAGGACTCCCCCATGAAAAATTAGAGTTAAAAAAAAAAAAAAAAAGTAATGAAATTTTCATGAAGAGGCATAAAAACTTAATCTCAGGTTGGCTGGACATTCCACAGGTATATATATGTATATATACTAGCTGAAGTAACTATCAACACACGGTAAGAAGTCAAGACTTAAAAAGGTGCTTATAATGACAGTAAAATTATTCCTTAGAATTAATAGTAAGCATCAAGTTATGCAAAAATTATACATTAGTTCTGAAATGACCAAACATTCTTATGAAAAATCATTGTTGGTAGACACTCGATGGTCTCTAATCTATTTTCCATAAATTTTTCAACATTGGTCAAAACTAAAGTGCATAAGGCTGCTACAACAAAGAATTTTTTTCTGGAATTTTTGTAGTAATTCCAGATAACTTGTCATACCAAGATAAAACAAAAAAAATGCAGAACTAAGAAAAATCTGAATTTTCATTATTTATCCTCACTCTAGAATCTTGAAGAGAAATGTTTCTTTTAATTTGGTTGGTTTCATATGTAAATCCTTGGATTATTTTAAACCAAAGTCAGTTGAACAATTATAGTCTGCATGAATATATGATACACAAATTATTTTCACAATCATTTTAAACAAGTAAACACTTTACACTTAGTTGAAATATCAATATTTTAAGAGGCAATGTATCAATGTAGCTCAAAATTATCTTAAATACATCTATTGGACCCATAGATAGGAACCTAACAGGTATTACGACTTAGATTCAAAGTGGACCAGGGAATAATTGCAATAAGGGAGTGGCTTCACACACTGGAATACAGTTTAGAGTTATATTCAGTGTCATATAATTTGCATAGTTACCAAAGAAACATGTGGCAGATAATTATGCAAACATTATGCAAATAAAATATTAGGTCTTCTTTTAATGAATTCTGGATTGATGAGTTTTATCCGTTACTACTTCAATTGGTTTAATTTGGAACAGTACAAGTTTGTATTAACTGTTTGGCTCATAGTCAAAGGATACCTTTCCAATGCTATCACATACAGAGCAACACTTTCTTTAGCTGAAGACAAGCCTTTGGTATGGTTAATAGAGAAAGTCATATTGACATAAGCATGGAGATACAAATTCTTTTCAATAATTGATTTAGATACTTGAGTACATTGGCTATATACTCCATTCTATAAACATTGATTATTCTCAAATAATGTCCGGTATCAACTTTATTTGGTCCACCATAGAGCAGCACTCAATGAAAAATCTTCAGCACAAAACACTGCAGGCCACTTTTGAATCATTTGATCATTCAACAGTACCTTCTCTGAATTGCATTTTTACCTTTCTAAAAAATATATTCAAAATGTTGCTTATTTTCATTCATCTTCAATGTTAGAGTCAAACAAATATGCACTAATCTTGACAAAATTTAACAAGGCAATCTTAATGACAGATGTCACAATACAATCAAAATCAGTCTCTTTTAATAACAGAAACAGTGCAAACTTTGGATGAGTTTCACTTCTTCTAATCAATATCCAGTTACATAAGTTATCGAGCAATAAAACAAAAACTAATTCATGACTAGTTTAATTTTACTTGGTCTAACAGCACTAAATTTTTTTTTAAACTTAAAATAACAAAATCAATTATTTTCAATATTCATGTTTGTTAGAAACAAGTGTGTGTGTGTGTGTGTGTGTGTGTGTGTGTGTGTGTGTGTGTGCAAGTGTATATTGTTCAAATAAATAACCTACGACTTTTCAATAGTGTTGACTATTTAACATAAAGTACTGATAAGTCCACTTCCTCCCAAATGTTCCAGGGCCTGAGCATATTATAATAACAGACAAGTGTTATTTCTAACTAATAGATATTTAAAAATACTATGAAGGCAACCTATCAAAAAAAAAAAAAATAGATTAAAAAATTTTTTTATTAGAAAGAAAACAGTCTATCTTGTGTAGAATTTGGTTGTTTTAAAAGGTGAATGTTAACAATACATCTACCATTACTGTTTTAATGTCAGCTCACAGTAAATTTAAACTTCACTAATTAAAAACATAAAAAGTAATTATCTGATAAAGATGATTTGGAGAAAAGTATATGATTGCTCAAATGAAGTGAGAAAATTATATTTTTTCATTTAAGAATTAAAATATTTTCAACAGCATGGGTGTTTTAACTATCAGCACAGTTCAAGGGTCAAAGTAAGTGGTGTGTAAAACTTATGCTAATCAACTGATGATAAACTAAGTGATTGTTATTCTCCCACAACCAATTATGGTAGTCATGAAGGAGCATAATTCATTCCCCACCATGTCCTTTTTATTTGTGAATATAAATCATGTTTCACTGGTTAATTTTCTGAGACTGCTTGAACCAGTTATTTTGTTTTACCTTTTATGTAAAATCTGAATTCTCATAGATACGCATCACAGACTTTCAAGATTATGAAAATTAATTTTTTCAATTGTATTAAGTTTATATACAATTGAAAAGAAACTATTTTTATTTATGATCATAAAAAAGAAGAAAAACTGCATTCATAAACTTTTATTCTTGAACTCTGGTCACCCATAGCATATCATTATAATGGAAATTATATGTGTCTGTAACCAAAATACAGATGATTGATTTAAAGTATTGCTATTTAGAACTAATAATTCTTTTTAATATTAATAATAATCCCAAATAAAAGATCAAAACAGTTTTCTTTCATTAAAAAAAAAGAAAAAAAAAAAAGAAAAAAAAAAAAAAGAAAAAAAGGTTTCAAGCTGGCAAAAGAAAGAAGCAAAAGATACCCTGCACAAGCAATTACAGACACGAACTACACCAATGACATAGTGCTTCTGGCAAATATACCCGCCCAAGACGAATGCCTGCTACATAGTCTGGAATGAGCAGCTGGTGGCATAGGCCTCCATGTCAATGCAGACAAGTCAGAATACATGTGCTTTAATCAAAGAGGCAACATCTACAGGCTAAGGGGTGGTCCTTTGAAACTGGTGGACAGGTTCACCTACCTCAGAAGCAGTGTCTCGTCAACTGAGAAAGATATCAACACTCAACAAGCAAAGCCATGAACAGCAATCAATATTCTTTAAATTCAGTGAAAAGGCAATGCAAATTAGAAAATACTGACAAAATCAAATATACTTTTTGCTTATTAATCAAACATTGTTAATAAGCATGTTACTTTTTGGAATATTTTTCTTTTACTTTTTTTTTTACAATTAGAATTTGAACTCAAAAAAATACACAACTGAAGAAAAACACATTTTACATGATTAAAAAGAATCAACTAAACATGTTTCATTTTTGTTTTTTTAATTAGTTGTTGCAGTTATGTCAGCAAACAGAAATATTTTTTAGCAATTTTAAATGACTACTCAAAGAAATTTGTTAACATTCAATTCATACAACAGCAATTAGTCTAAATGTAATCTAAAATCTAATTCATGATATTCCTGCAAAAATCTATACATGTTAAACCAATCAAATCTACATCTAGTTGTAACTAAAGTAAAAAAGAAAAAATAAATAAAACTTCTAAAATAGGGAATTACATTTGAAAATCTGGGGAAAAAATGAAAAAAAAAAAAAAAGAAAAAAATTTCTTCTTTTGGTTTTACTGAATTTAAAGATAACTTTCGTTTATAACTTTTTAAAAGTAAATACAAGTCATTCGAAAAAGTAACCTAAATTTATACCAATAGATAATAATCATTAGGTTCTAAATTCCAAATTGTATCAATAGTTATAATCACAACCAACAATCTAAAAAATATCCAAAATTATGAGTAGTTTCTATATGTCATTGTCAAAGTAAAAATAGTTCATGAGTTCTGAATGCAAATGTTTGACACTTTTTGGTTGAAACATGTTTAAAGCCATTTTTACATTATACATTAAAGAGTCTTAATTATCAACACATTTTACAAATAGTATCTAACAATAAAGATTTTCTCACTCCATATTATTCATGCCAACATGGCTATAATCACGTTTGTCTAAAGTGTTCTGTTTACTTTGACCTGTGAGTGAGGTCCCATTTGCTGTTCATACTAAAAAAATGGGATCAATGTATTGTGCCAAGAAATATGCATTTTTTAAACAGCATTTTTACAGCTGCAAAAAGACAACAATGACAAGTGATGTCTTATTTACATTAGCAACCTGCAAATGAGGAGGAGATTTACCATTTCGAAAAGCAAAACAATATTAAACTAAAAGACTGATACTTATAAGCTTCTATTATTAACTTTAACTAAAAAGACATCTATAGAAACTAATTTTGATGAATGTTTGATGAATACAAGTTTTGTTTTGTTTTTTAATTTAACATAATTAACACTTCACTGCAGTGGACACTCTTAAAAGTAAAACAGGAATTTAGATAAACTTGAAATGTTCAATTCTTTGAAAATTCTTCATAAAAACTGCATAATTAATTTTCTTTCAGAAGTCTAAAATATAATTTAGCAAATAAAAGTCAATATTGCCAAACAAAGTAATATATCATATTATATATATTTAGCAGGTTTACACTATTATCAATTTGTATTATCTTTTCAGGGATGCAGAGGATTTTTTTTCTCCTGTAAGTATTTACATTAAAAGACAATTTTCCTAAATTTTATAACTGGGAACTCATGAAATAGATACAGAAATATTTTTCATGATCCAAATGATCGTTTGAATTTCCATAGATTTTTAAAAGAATATTGAGCATTAAAATTCCTGCTATTGATTTTTATCATGACATCCATCTGTTTTATAATACTATAAAAAAAATAAAAGAAAAACCAGAGAAAATTAGTTAACGAAGTTTATAAAAATTAACTTTTATTCAGTGTGAAGGAAATCCTTGTAGATATAATCTCAAATTGTATTCGTATTGCATATACTAGATCAAAGAATATTCACAATCTAAGATGGGACACAATGAAAAAGGGTATACCTAAAATACAATCATGGATTCTCCAGTGATATTTTTTTATCATGGTGTAATGGTTAGTGCCATAGGAAATGGACACTGTGACCAGAATTCAAATCCTGGATGAGACTTTCTAAATTTAGATCAGCTAAACTCGACTTAAAATTGACCTTGTGTTGCATCCCACTTGAGCAAAGGGGTTGTTAAAGCATTTAAAAAAGCATTTAAATACTAAGACATTATTAAATGTTTTATTTCTTCTCTACCTTTTTAAAAGTAAAATAGAGATATACAAAATGAGGAATAAATTTTTAATTTCATATCAGTTTATTCATGAAATTCTGACCAAAGAGTAAGAATCAAAGTCTATGAAGACCAAACGTTGCTGATTTATTTAAATGGTAAATATAATCAGGAAGGAGGAGGGACAAGAACCTGAATACAGAATGTATTTTATTTCGGATATATTTTCTCTTTTTGATATATTTACCAAATAAAAATTGAAGGTACAACTCTTTAAAAAGATCTTATTTTCTGTTTAGCAATACAAACCAAAAGCAAGACATCACTAATGCCCAAAACCATACTTAAGAATAAAATCTAAGAGAATGGAAAAGAAAATAGGAAAACTTAAATTATTTATGTTACAATTCATTCTATAATATAATGACCTGATTTTTATATCTATGTTAACATAGCAAAAATGGCACATTCTAAGTCTTTTTTTTCTTAGCACAAAAGTGTTAAAATGTACATAGAGAATAAAGTACTTTCTAATTTAATAATAATAATTAATGTGTACATGTAAGAGAGGTCTGCATATGCACTTACTCTAATAATGAATTAGTTTTTTTTGTTTGAATGTGTGGTCAAGGGAAATAACTCCAGGTGCAGATATTCTAATTCAAAATTTCAATTTCAGCAGTTTATGTTCACAAGGTAGATGGATAATTTGCTAAATCATTTTGAAATTAAAATCTGAAAGGAAAATCATATCAATATTGAAAGAAGAAAAGAAAAGAAATCACTAATTGTTCATAAAATAATGATACTTTTATTTCATCAGTATCATTTTTTTCCTCTTTCATCATTTTTTTTCAGCTCTGAACTGAAATGATAGGACATTTTAAAATACAAAATATATTGCTAAACACTCATATATTTACCTTCAAGTTAAATTACAAAAACAGTTAAATTATGAAGTAAACCAAAATCTCTAAAATCAGTTTTTTTAAAGGTTTTCTCCTCTTAGGTGGATGGTCTTTACCAATTTTTTCTAAGCCAAAGCGTATTAATGCTTCATCGCTATTGCATTATTGTTCAAAATATTTATAAAATAAATTCTATAAAAGGGAAATGATTGAACATCAATTTAATAGCTACTTTTGGAAGCTTGTTAGTAAGTAACAATAATCATGTGAAGAAGAATGCATATTTTATCAAAAGCCAAGCCTTGTAATTAAAAAAAAAAAAAAAAACAATTTTTTTTTTACAACTTTTACCAAACTGATGTTAATACATGCAAAATAATTTTGTAAAGTAACAGTAAACGAATAGCAAAAGGTTTATAATCTCAACAAATACTCTTCAAAAACCAAAACCTTAATTTAAATGAAATTACTAGTAAAATTATGATATTCATGATATATTAATTACATGCCTGGTAACAAGCTATTCCTATCTTATTAGCATTTTAACATTCTAATTATATAATAAGAAAATTATATAAAATATTTCATCTATTAGTACCAGAGATTTTTGCTAATAATAGTCCTTATAAAGTCAGATTTAGAACTTTTTCAAATCACAACTTTTTCCTTTTACTAATCCCTATCAATACTTTTTCTATCCTTATGTTGCTTCGGTTTCATGCATGAGGGAATTGTTGTTTTCCTGAATATAAATAAAGCTTCCAAGAGTGAAGCAAATTGACAGCTGGAACCAGTCCACATTGGAAAAATATAAAACATGACAAAGCTAAAGAACACCTTTGCTGGAACAATACAAAGATCTCATCAAGGATTTTGGGAAGAATCATTGTCTTTCAAATTTTGTTCAGATAAAATACCTGAAGGAGGTTATAAAATGCATTGGCCAAATTATTGCAGTAACAACATCAATATAAAGAACAAGTTCAGTTGTCTAAATAAAGCCTGTAAAATCAAGATCAATAATAATATTTGAACATTATACAAAGATTGAAAGCATACTCACTAAAATTTCAAAATAAGGGTCAAAAAATGGTACTGGTGGTGATAGTGATTCAAAGAAGGAATCAACAAATAAAAATACCTTATCTCAGAATTTCAAGCAAAAGTAAGTTATTTTTATAATTAAGTGAACAGATAAATCTACTACCATTAACTCATAAATTTAGAATACAGTTATAATAAAAATCAAAAATAGTAAAAGCAATCATTGAGAGGTGCTGAATGACTAATGGACAAAAAAAAGTTATTACACGACTTATTTAATAGTGGACATATTAAAATTACTTTTCACTTGATAACAGGAATGTCTTACTGTTGTTACTCACTCACATGTAAACAAGATCAAAAATAGAGAAACAAATTAACATTAAGTTAAAGGTGCTTCAAAAGAAAATTTAAATGCTATTCCTGCTAAAATGATACTAGGATCAGTTTATCATATATATATATATATATATATATATATATATATATATGTATGTATATGTATGTATGTATGTATGTCAGATAACAAAAACAAATCTTTATGCTATCAGATAAAAGTTGTGGTAACATGCATTTTGAAAAAAAATTATCATTTATTTATTGATACTAACATTGAAGATAGAAGAAAAACAACATTTCTGGCATATATTATTTAAAAAAATGGCAATATCAATACAAAAATAGTGCAATTTATAGAGAAAGTATTATGAAGTGTCAGATTTATCAAAATGCCTTGTAAAGTTTCATGCTGGAGATATCTTCTTAAAAAGATACCTGACACTTGTGTAGACAGTTAAGATTTAAATCAAGTCATAAGAATAATCAACATTACATAAGGAATAAGTCAATTATTCAAAATATCTGAATCAAATGCCAAAAGCCATTTGCACCAACTTCATTATGCAAGATGTTTTCATATATGGCTTCCACATAAGTGAAAAAAAAATTGTTATGGAAGGTAAAAAGCGGATATTTTACAACAAAATGAAATACTAAAAGGTCATCATGGGGTAAGCAAAAATATTGTTACAACTTGGCTAACAAGTTTTCACTCATTTGCCATTTTTTTGGCAATAATTCATTGTTTTTTTGTTTTGTTTTTCAGAATTTTCTTAATTTAAAAAAATCTTTGGAAGACTACAAAAGTTATAAGTTCAAAATTATAAAAAAGATGGAATTATAAAGTTGCCTGAAAGAAACATGGTATTTAATAGAATTAAAATAAAAAATAGATTTTCTATTTTTTTTTTTTTTTAATTTATTTATTTAGGTTTTAGTTTCTTTGTTTAATCGCATATCAACTTTTGCAGGTTATTTAATGCCAAAGACATTTTTGTATAACAGTAGGGATACTATTTAACCCATGACTATGAGGGATGAGGCGATTCATACATTTTCCAAAGGTATTAATCGAAAAGTGAATTCAATAGTGAAACTCAAGTTCAAACCTCACTATGATATTCCAGTCAAGTACATTAGCCACAACACCACAGAGGACACCCACCATTTTTATTCAATAAACTGAAATAACTTTTTGGTCACACAATAATTTCATATAACTTTTTTTTTCATTGCACTTTTTGCTAAAGACACAGTGAATATATGAACTTAAAGCCATTATTATAAAGAAAAAAATATGTCTATCTAATCAACCATTTTTAATAGATTCCACAAAAATACAAAAACTACACATTGATCAGATTTTCATTATCATCAGCACAATGATGGTTCATCAGACAGTGATGTATATTTACCATTTTAAATTATAGAAACACTTATATAGATCATCTACAAGTTAACCATTTCAGTAGGTAAGATCATGCATGCATAACAGATGACACCTGCTAATTGACTTTACTTATATGCAAATATAACAATTTTTCTTCTGAATGTTGACCATCTTCACTCCATAGTTTGATATTGATTTGTACAAGTTTAAAGTTTATTAATATTTTCAATAACAAATAATATACATCCAACTAATTAGTGAGAAAAAAAACAAACACAAATACTCAATAAATCAAAGTAAATTTTAACGGTGAGATTTGAACTTATATTGCAAATCAGTGCCCAAGAATCTAAATTTTGAACACTCATATTTAATTTTGTAAATTTCCTTCTTGTAATAATTTATTGATATCTGTTTAGTAATACTGAAATAAGAAAATACCCGACTTTGACCTTAATTTGAGTATAATAAAACAACTTAATGGATTCCGAAAAGGGTTATTGTGTAACGAACAATGCAAGAGTCTGTTTCTCGTGTCCTCTGACAGATTGACAACTTGTTTTCCTGTTTCACAATGTCTGGTTCGTTAAATTCTAAAGAGTGAAGAAATAAACATTGTCGTCTAAACTTTAGATGACGATGTTCATTTTCTTTCTCTCTCTCACACACATACACACAGGTACGCTCTGTAAGGTTCAGCCAAGTGTCACTCTCGTTCTGGTTGGCTTCCAACGGTGTTATTAAAAATTGTTAGCTGTCACCCTTATGCAACTTTAACGACTTGAACTTATGCAAGCGTACATTACAAATAGCTGCTTCACGAAAAACAAGCCAAAGTCATAAATTGAATACTTACTTCAGCAATTTTTTGTTTACTTAGAAAATTTTTCACCCTGCCATTCACAGGTGAAAAAAGTTTATAAAATTCCCAATTGGTTTGACTGTAAAACTAATTACACCCAATGAATGTTCTAGAATGCAGAGAAATTAACTTTTAGTCACCAGAAATTCCAGAATGTATTTATTTTTTATTTATTTTTAATTTATAAACAAAAACAAGTAATTCATATGTGTTAATAATATGAAAAAAAATCATTACAATTTTCAATCGTCTTATCCACCAATAAATTTTATACAGTAACAGAAAAAAAAAAAAAATAAAATCATTCATTTTTCAATAACTTTTTAAAAGTCTATTGCTTACATTTTGCAACAAAAACAATCAGGGCCAAATACTTGTTATGATAGATATATTCTGACCTTATTAAAAGCTTGACCAGAATCTTTCCAGTCACTGAACTACATAGATTTTTTTTCTAAGTCCAATAGAATTATTTTTAAAAATTGCATGAAATATATGGTAAAATCAAGGTTTTTTCAAAAGTATACAGTTTGTGTATATTCAGTATAAAATATTAATATACACACAAACTGCATGTTTTTTTAAACACCTTGATTTTACAGACACATACACACAAACCACTAACGAAGCTATCGTAAATGAAGAAGTTGGTTATTTGACAGTTCATATATTCACCAGTATTAATCAGTCACCACACAAGCTTTTCTAGATCCATTGTCAATCTAAGTAGGCAAGTACAAACAGGTTTTAAAAATAAAAATAGAAATTATTAATTACTATTTTCATTTCAATACCTGTGTAATGACTAATTAAATTTACAACAAAAGAATAAATATAAACTTCAAAAATACCTTGTTTGCCAATTAAAGTATTCTCTAATTAATTTTCTCCTTTTGACCATTTTTGCATACCAGACTTAGGAGGCATAAATCAAACAGACCTCTTTTTTAATTCACTATTATCAAACACGAGGGAAGAGGGTCCAAAGAGCTTTCGTTTCTTTAGATATTCAATGTATGTACAAATTCTTACACTCAGAAATAGAAAATGAGAATTTCGCTAATGGTCCGGGAGACTGGGTTCAATCCCAGGTCGCGTCATACCAAAGACTTTTAAAATGGTACTTGATACCTCCTTGCTTAACACTCAGCAATATAAGGTATGTATCAAGGGTAAAGTGGAGCAATCCAAGGAAAGGAGTAGCGCCCTCCCCTACACTTCGATGTAGTAGCTATTGAAAAGGGAGCCTGCTGGTCGCTCTCGACCACGGTCGCCAACTTTTAGTTTAAGATAGAAAAAAAAAAAGAAAAGAAAACTGAATTTTGGATACGAGACGGTTTGTGGTGAACTGAAATAGAACAGAATATTTTGACATTTGTTCATATTTGATAACAATAGGAAAAAGTTGATCATTTTAACCCATTTTACTAATTCAATTAAACATTCCAATTCTCTTTCACCTATCTAACAGAAGAAAAAATGAAAATATTTTAATGTTTACACTACATTCAAATGGGGAGTTTCTGTGGCGTAGTGGGTAATGTGCTGGATTGCGACACTGTAATAAGCGACTTTGAACTCAAGTTGTGTTATTACGTTTACCTTTTCGACATGAGTATAAACTAATTTTTGGAAACGGTATAAACTCCCTTATCCACCCGGATTAAACAATAATATTACTGTTCTTCTACAAGGGTGGCTTTAGCATTAAATAACTCACGAAGGTTGATATGACATTAAAGAAAGAAAACAAACCAACTACTAATAACAAAATGTGACTAGGCAATAAATAAAATTAATTAATTCAAAAAATTAAGTAAATTTCATTGTTATGGCAATACTACGCTCCTCTCCAACAGCCTGTGTTTTTACAGCTTGGATGCTCCAACATAAAAATACTTAATTTTTGAAATTACGTTTTCAATGATTCCTATCTGTCTTAACTAATTTATCAACCTTAGTTTTAGTTGAGCGGGTTAAGGAATTAAATATTGATTAAAATGAATAAATAAAACTAAGAAATTTTTTTAAAAATCAAAAGCAACTTATAAAATTAGCAACTTGGCAATTTATAAAATAAAGCATCGGAAGATTTCGGTACGTTAAACTTAATTTTTAACCAGTAAATTCTTCAGCTTATTTTTTCAATATAAGAAGTGATAAACTGTTGTTTTTTTATGTCAATACAAAAATCATTGAGTTGGCAAAACTAGGAAACTGGGTTTTTTTTTAATGTGCTGCGATGAACTGGAACAATAAGTAAAAATAAAGCACCGTTTACAAAAATAGAATTTTTTTTTAAATTTCAAGTCCAGAGTGCGAAATGAAGAACAAGCACGACCATGAGAAAGCTACATGAAAATCATTCATGCCTGAACTCATCTGGCATATCTAAAGAAATAAAACAACTAGGTTACAAAACATTAACGATTATAAAATATATACCTATATATAATAAACTACACTGATAGAGTCATAAATTCGTTTTAAAATGGACTTGATACATTGATTGAAAAGAAAAGTGATTGGAAGCTGACACCCATGCAACAAAATCGGCCATCAAATTAAAAACATTTAACAGTCAAGAAATTACGCACAAATAAAATAAACGGCCCCTTTCTATTTAAAGCTTTAAAAAGCTAAGAAGTTTTAGTTTTAATAATAAAAGCTAAATCTGGTTGTTATGCATCTACTACACAACAATGCAGACTACTACGTTTAAACTACTACTCGTACTAGATGTCGCATCAACAAATAAAGACAATTTCAAAATGATATTATTGCTTGTAATTATTTTTAATTGGCTTAAAATTAGCTTACATCTGAACCGTAAGATGTTAAATTTCATTTATTTTACTCTGACACTGTTTGTCAAATACAGAAATTATTTGAGGAATTCAGAACACAAATACATGACAAAATGCTTCGCTTTCTTTACACATGCGAGAAGAGATGTATGAAAATAACTTTTGTTGACATTGTTCATTTACGTTGTAAAAAAAAAAAGCAAAGAAAGAAGGTAGGTCTCATCTTTATCAAGCTACACGTGCATTACCTGTACTACGACTTTTAATTTTATCTAATTCAAACAATATTATAGAGATAATTGTTGATTTATACAGTTTTTCAACATTTTGGAATAAATATGGCATCGTTCGTCTACTTCCAGTTGGATTAAGTAAAACATTGGCTCGAAGTAACCATGCTTATGTATGAGACTAAGCCTCTAACAAAAATATGCCAATAACGAATCGTGTCTTATTATATAAAGAGTGCCAAGATAAATTTACTTCTTTGATCTTATAGGAGAGTGTTCTCCTTTTTTTCTTTTTTCTCAAATGGATTGATAATTTTCATTTTCGAAAAAAAATTCTAGAAATAAACGACAAATAAAATTAATGAAGCTAATAGTGTTTAAAATCCATTTCACTTACTAACTAAAGGATTATTGTAATCAATAAATTCAAATTAAAATAGATTGCAGGGGGACGTTAATAGCGAATATAACAAATTCTTTAATTTTTATGGTGTTATCTACAGCAGAATTTGATTTCAATGTGAATGCGTAATTTTTTCGTATGGTAAACTAAATATAGGAAAATGTAAGAAGAATAACACAGCATGACTATTTTTCACTATTTACAGAAAACAACGTGATCCCAAAGCTTAAAACACTAAATTAAATCTTTAAAAAATGTCATGATACAATTAACAGTGTGAAAATATTTTAAATAACCTGATAAACCAGTGAGAAAAATCATCCATCATTCTAACATGGAAAGCAATACTCGATCATTGATCATCACGGTTAAAAAAGTTAGGAACCACTACAGCGTAAACGAAACAAAAGATAATTCACTTCGATTACCACGGTAAGTAAAAAAAGTGATATGTCACACAAAATACAAGCTATAATTATGAAAACTGTAGAGGGATCAGTTTACAATACATTACATAATGTATAGTGATCCCCCTCTTTTCGTTGTCACTATTTTCATACACAAAAAAAAAATCAATAACGAAAAACGGATTAATCCCTTACCCTCATGGATGAAGAAAATGTCAGACACAATGATGAAAATAAAGTCGTCCGCATATTTTATTTTAAAAAAAGAAAAAAAAAGGAAAATTTTATAAAAAATTCTTTCTATAACAAAGGATTGTGCTAGTTTAGTTTAACAAGGGAATGATCCTTTTATCGCGAATGATTAGTTTTAAAATTTCCTAACCCGTGAAAACCACATTTAAATGAGACCGAACAATTAGGTTAAAAAATTATTTATTTCATTGTCAATTAAGGTAAGTATTGTAGATTATATGCATTTTTAAAAATATTATGAACGATCAGAATTAATTATCGCTTAAAACAAAAATCCAAATAGTAATATTCATTAGAATTGTGGAATGTGATGGTTACTAAACGTAAGGCGATAGAATTCAATCAAACGTAATGGATTCTTTTTCTAGTAAAAGCGAATTAAAGTTGTAAGATCGAAAGTGATTAAACCAATTCATGCATAGTTTATTTTGTCAAATACTTAACACTAGAAAAACTCAAAATGAAAAAATATTGAAGTGGAAGAGATCTTAATGATAAATAAATACAGTTTTTAATAACAATAACATCAGTAAGTAACTAACTGGTTTTGATGACCTGGTTGGCCATCCGTACTATTTCCCGAAGAAAAAAAAAGGGATCCACAGCATTAGGTTTTTGTTTTTTTTAGCGGAAAAAATATCCTTTTTATTTCTTTGATAAACATAACAGTAGACAACAAAAATAACTGGAAAATTAGATTGGACTAACGAACAATATTGAATTGCAGTCGAAAAGAGAGAAAATATTTGAAAAGGTTCATAAGTCCGCCAAGTTAATATTGACTAATGAAATGGGAAGGCTATTATTTGGTTAAGCAAATATAAATATTAAGATCGTTACTTTTTATAATTTAAGTAAGCCATATATATATATATATATATATATATAACTAATATCAAAAAAAGGAAAACGAGAAACATGTCGAAAATCTCACAAAAAAAGCCTTTCAAAACTCCAAGTTTCATAATATTAGAAAAGGTAACTAAACATAAAGAATAGTATTATGTCACGTGATTATGTTGTCAAATGTCCGTCCTTTTGAAAGAATTTTCATTCAAATAAACCTTGGAGGGGTCATTTAAGTGGATTGCAATCGGTGAGAAGGATCGAGTTGCCGTTACAATCTTAGAAGAATTGACAATTTCTAAATGTTTCATAGAAATCAGACAAAAAAAAAATACAAAACTTCAACTCAGATTAAAAAGTCAACTGAAAAAGACTAATAAAAAAGTTTTTGTTTTTAATGGAAAAAAATTAACATTTATTACATTGCAGCCAAGTTATTTTTGAAATTGTTTAAATAAGATAATTTTTAAAAATAGACTTTAAGGAAAAAATTATATCAGCTCAAGAGGATTTTGTAAATGTGACCTAATGAGAAGACGAATGAAAAAAAATTAAATTAAAATAGAAAACCAGAGTTGTGAATAAAAACGGTAAAAAGTGATTTTTAAAGACGAAGTCAAAATATCATTGAGAACTTAAAAATCAAAAATGATTGCTTTTTTTAAAGAGCCAAGTTATGAAGTAAGGAAAAATACAAGATAATAGAGTTTAGGACCCTAACCGTAAAAACATTTAGGACCCTAACCGTAAAAACAATGAACCAAAGGTTTCACTTTTGTTTTATTGATCAATTCAGTAAAGTGGTTTTCTGAAAGAAAAGACATTTGGAAAGATATCAAAAGAAAGAGGAAAATGAAAAAATAAACTGAGAAATGGGAAATAATAAAACAATAAAGATATCACTCGGCTCACTCACTAAAAGAAGAGAAATGCTAACAAGACGAGCTTTTAAAAAGCGTGTTGTTTTTTGTTTTTTGTTGTTTTTTTTTTTCGGGGATTTTTAAAGAAGAAAACGAGTTAGAATAGACCAACAATTAAAATTAATTAAATAGATGGAAACTAAAAGATCAGGAAATTTTGCAAGTATGATGATGATAATATTGGTCATTATAAAGAAGGAAAAAAAAGAATTAATTCTCGATCATTCAACTTACAATGCTTACACTGGCCTTTCGCAATTCTCGATTCTCCTCCTGTAGAGTCTTACACTTGAGTTTGTATGTCTCCAACTCGACTTTAAGGACCTTATTCTCCTGTTGTAGGGAGTCAATTCGTTTTGTGAGCAATTGCTCGACCTGAGCTGGCGACGGTGGCTGCATAGTCGAACTACCGCTACCGCCAGCTCCATCTAGAGAGCTCGTATCACTCTCCAATTCACTCGCGCTGTCCGCCATCATGACTACTACTTTACTAACCGACCAACGCTGCCGCGGCTTCTGTCGTTATTAGTGGCGTTGTTGTTGTTGTTGTTTTCGCGATTACCACTAATACTACTACAGCTAATCAATACGATTGGCCAGGGACAACTACATATTAAAGCTAGCTGATACTGTTTTCATGTTGATCGTAATGATGATAATCCTAACTACTGGCTCTGCACAGCTATAGTTTCGTATCTGCCTATCCGAAAAACGTACAAAGCTAGAAACTTTTCATGGCTGGTTTGGTAGAACTAAAAGGAAGGCGATCAGTCTGAAAAAAAATTACGGGTGAATTTTAGTGGGTGAGTTTCTGAACTAAATTTACACCAAGTAACTTTTGTAATCGTACAAAAAAAATTAATGAATGAAAAATAAATGCCAAGTACGTGTATTATTTATTTTAGTATTATTTATTTTATTTATTTTTCTCGTGTATTCCAATCATCTGGAATTCCTTCGGTTCGTCATATTGTAACGCTCATTTAAACGTTTTACTAGAAATTAACGCTTGCTTGTAAGTATTACATTCAGGTGAAAGAGATCAAGAGAAGAGATATCGAATTGGTGAAATTCACGACTATACAGTCGGAATATGGATCGATAGTAGACTGAGAGACTAATATCAATGTGCTTGAAATACAACACTTCAGTTGATTTTTAGCAATGGAGTCTGTGATTTAATCACATGTATATATCAGGTTGTTGAGGCACATTACTTAGAGCACATTAAATTGATCAATTGTAAGTGTAAGTGAACTAAGTATTGTAGCAGATTGTTTATCCGGCATAAGACTAAAAAGTACAGAACACCCAGTGAGGATTGAATCTACATATAATGAATTGAAACACCAAGTTCCTCACCATGACTGTTCAAACTGGTGATTGTCAAGAACTTCATTTTTAGAGATAGCGAATAAATCGTGAGACACATTAATTTAAAATGTGCTCACTAATTTCTTTTTCGGGTGCGAAATTCGTTTACGACAAAAAAATGTGCCATCAACGAAAAAGATACGCACTTCCGGCTGTGTGAAAGACTTTTTGGTTGACAAACGAGATTTAATTGGTCTGCAGCAGGTTGGAATACATGACACGCGTCATTCGTCATACATAAAAGGTAGTTCTTTTGCGAATAGGGATGAAGGATAATCGTGATGTAAGCGTTTCAAGTCATTCAAGTTTCTTGTCACAAATTTGGAAGAAGAGCATCTATCATTTTTATGGTTGATCCCTTGATAGAACCAATATAAAACAGCTGTTTGATCTTGGGTAATAAACTGGTGAGGCTTTAGTGGTTGCTTCAAGGGTTTCTAAACAATAGTTGTTTAGAGTGTTATGCCCCTTCCATTTTATGTTGGATAAGTGAGCCTCTTATTCAATAAAAATCGAACTAAGTTTATTTCATTTTTTTTTTTTTTTTTTTTACTTAGAAACGTTATACAATAACAATAGTTTCTTGCTTTGTTGTTTGGGTTTTTTAATTGGTCTTTGCTGTTTTGAACAAATCCTGGAAACAGTACTATACTTTACAGCAGATGTACACAAAGTAAGGACAAACTCATAAGTTTTAAGAGACAAAAAAGACAATAACATTTTTGAAAAATAAATAAATAAAGTAACATTTCCCCAGGAGGCCTCTAACAGGAAGAAAAGATGGGCTTCCTGGTACCAAAAAGAAAATTGCCCTTAGAAGCTTTTTATCATCTCGACTTAGACGAACGCGCCTTTTGCTCTTAGCAGCTGGTAGGGAACGTACGTGCTTATTAAATCCCGAACTTAGAAGTGCGTTGTGTTTTCTTCTTGTAGCAGCCTCTGAGGATTCCATGATGTCCTTCGAATACCTTGTCTGAGGGAGCGTGACTATCTATACTGGTTCGGGAAAACATACCATTACAGAATAGTTATAAATCCCCCAAATAAAATTTGAGTCTAAAAGTATCCGTGTCTTTTTCCTTCCGTCCTTAATTCCCTTGCAGCTTCGACAAGTAAATAAGATAACAAGTGAATGGAGTAAGAAGAAAAAGGATTCAGACACAAACCTTAAAATTTCTCAACAATATACCACTACCATAATAAAACCTAACCGGGCCATTGACCTAATAAGGAGAGTGTTCGCCAATGGTCCGGGACACCGGAGTTCAATCCTAGGTCGAGTCATACCAAAGACTTTAAAAATGGTACTTGATACTGCTTTGCTTAACACTCAGCATTATAAGGTATGGATCAAGGTAAAGTGGAGCGATTCAGGGAAAGGAGTAGCGCCCCCCCTTCATCTCCATATAGTAGCTATTGAGAAGGGAGCTTTCGAGTCGCCTTCGACTAAGGTCGCTAACTTTACTTACTTTACTTCTTATACCTCATATAAGCGACATTCTCCTGTGGACTCCTACACCGTGTTGACCAACCAGCAAAAACTTACATCTATCAGCTGTGTGCGAACCTTAGATGCCATCTACGGGCCTTAGTAAGTGCGATTGCCGATAGGGACGGATGGTGAGAGAGAGTCAAGGGAATCTGTGCTATCAGCATGCCTTGATAATGATAATGATGATGATGAATTCATAAGCAAAATTAAATGATAAAACGAAACAACCTCGTTCAAAACCTTTTGTCTGATTTTTTTAAAATACTACCGTATTGATTCAAACTTTTTATACATTTAAATGATGCACTCGCTTAAAGACATACTATAGTTTTATGATGTATAGAAAAATATCAAAAGTATCAAAAACATAACAAAACAAAAGGTATATATATATATATATAAGTTGGCCGGCTGTAGTCAAGAACTACCCGAAGGCTCCCTTTTCAATATCTACAATACCGAGGTGTAGGGGAGGACGCCACTCCTTTCCTTGGATTACTCCACTTGCCCTTGATCCACACCTTATAATACTGAGTGTTTAGCAAGGAGGCATCAAGTACCATTATTTTAGTCTTTGATATGACTCGGCTTAGGATTGAGTCCAGGACTTCCGGATTATCGGCGAACACTAACCATCATACCAATGATAAAAATAGAATAAGTAAAGTAAAAGTTATTTAGGAATGTGAGTAAAATGAAAATCAAACAACTTCTCTAGACCGCCTTGTTTCTCTCTCTTTATCTGACCGATTATGCAGATGTTAAAATAAACAAATCCTTACCATTTCTTTGATACATGATAGTCCTAATGGTCTTAGACAGACAACGATATGACAAGCCTTTGATGTTTGCTAGTGTAGGTGGTCTCGAAAAAAGGATCGAGTCCTTTTGAATCACTAACTTTACAATCTTCTGCACCTTTACACCTTCCTTACGGAACCAATCAGAATAATGCTAGACAGGACAATATATCAACGACAAAGGAAATAAACTCCCTTTCATTTTCTCCTTAAGAGAATTTTTTATACCTTTCAATATTCAGAATAAATGTTAAACTGTTTTTTGTTGCTTTAGCCCGTGTTGTCTTATCTTCGTGGATTCCAGTGGTTAGTAATAATACTGAGAAAGAAAATCTGCCAAACATATTTGGAGTCCTAATGTGCCACTGTTCTCTCTTCCTTGTTTAAAAGCTGAAAAAAGCTTTACAATTTTAGCAGACATAACTACATACATTCAGGAAAGTCGATAACCTCGTGGGAAAAATAAAAGAAGTGAGAAAAATTTATTTTAAAGCGAACAACTCTCCTCGTGGATCAGTCAGTAATGTGCAAAGTGCTGCCCACGCCAAAAAAAAAAAAAAAAAAAAAAAATCAAGGAATTTGAATAGATTGAAATCATGAATCAATCTCTTCAGTGTTAATCTATCAGTTTATACATTTTACCGCGTCTCGCCAGACATTCAGTCCAACAAAAAATTAAAAACCACCATCTAATTTTCTTTTTCTTTGTGGAGGGAATTTCACACCTCAAACTTTAAGCGGTAATATCCACGTTAAAAGTATCCTGTGTTAATATGGCAAGATAAATTAAGATATAAAAAAACAAACATTCACGCAAAATATTTTTTTGCGTTTACATTTATTTTCTTGTTTATTATTTTAAATTTTGACTATTGATGATACGTCCTCACTTTTTTTTTCTTTTTACGCTGATGGATTCCTCCTGATGAATGAATTATTTTCTTTATCCTTCCGAAAAAACATTCTTAACATACCTTTATAACATGTGGGCAAATAATATTACCATTTATACAAAAAAAGCAGTTGAGGTTTTAGAGTTCTGTTGCCTCTTGTTATATTAAAAGGAAAAACAGATAAGTTGACGAAAATATTGATAGCTTCCAATTTGAAAGTTTTATTAACAGCTTGAGACGAAAGGAACCCTTGTGCTGTAAGTCGCAAGAAGAAGGAAACGGCCTTAGAGTTGAGAAGGAATAGAGACGCTGAAGTCAAAGCAGGAGTTAAGATGCTGACGTCAGAACAGGAATTAAAATGCTGAAGTAAAAGCAGGAGTTGAGATGCTCTCGTCTGGACAGGAATTAAAATATTGAGGTCAAAGCAGGAATTGAGATGCTATCGTCAGGACAGGAATTAAAATGCTGAAGTCAAAGCATGAGTTGAAAATATCCAATTTATTTCTCCGAGGATCCGTTGGTTTAGAAGGAAAGATGAATGATGAAAGAATGATTTCCCAGACACCAATGGTCCATAAATTGGATTTGCTCTCCTCGTGATGCTTAATGGACTGCTCTGTGGTGAGAGAGGAAAAAAATGATCTGTTCTATTGCTAGTGTAGAGAAGAGTAAAATCTCGTATTTTGGTTTGGCGCTCAATTTATTTCAACACTTAATTTCACCCAATCAGGATGACTTATCCTATTCAGCCCGGACCTTCATTTCCGACTTGCAAAACGGGTGAGCGGCCAAACCCACTCTCTTTGGCTTGAGTCGGCGACCAGAACAGACGTTCCCTGGCCGTCCCTACTTAGCGATGCTTTTTCGCTAGACAAGCCGCCCAGTGTAGATATCTCACTGTGACTCTAACACCAGCAGCAGCAACATGGACACTCACGAGGGAACCATCTAATTTATGGATTCTTTACAAGGAATCCCAGTTGAACATAAATTAGAAACATACAACATGCCTCGCACAGGCCCAACTTTGTGTCACCCCAAAAATTGGCTATGTCGATCTGAGCGTAACTCCGCTCTCGACCACATGGAGACAACACAGACTCTCCCCTAAATACCAGATACAAAACTACACGGTGACTCTAAACACAATCCCTCACACGTCCGACAACACACGCTGCCACCTCAACATCTCGCTACGCCATTTCGTCTCCAACACTAACAAGCCTAAACTCCACGAGTCTTGCAGCACCAAAAGCAAACCATATTCAGTGCTGCAAATAAAAAACTTTCTTTGTTGTGTTGTTAAAGAAAAGTTTCGTCATTCATTTGTGTTGCCTAAAAAATATAGTGTTAGAGAAATTAACAATTTCCCGAAACGCTATACTAGCATAGGAGGAAGCGAAGAGAGAGAATGTGCTTTCTCACGTGGGCTGCTCTCTCCTACTGCTAGCAAGGGAGGAAGTGAATAGAGGGTTAGAATGGTTAGCGCGGCCTTTTATGTTGCCTGGGGAGGTGACCCGGGCAAAATGGCATCAGTCATTCTCATTGGACGAAATATATAAATTCGAAACTCCAACGGCCAAAACAATTCCCGCACTAAATAATGATTTGAAATTCTTTCTGCTACACCTTTGTACAAAGAATACACAATTTTATGAAATTTACTCTTTCTCTCTTTTTCATTCGTTTTACTTGATTTTTTTCTACTTTGATAAGGAAGGATTATTTTAACAATTGTGCTCTAAAGTTCGGTTCCTATAAACTTCGCTAATTCGTGTCATCAATAAGCACCAAATTATCACCTGTCAATTGTTTCATCAAGTGTTTCTCAGCCAAGCAAAGAAATAACGGCAACTCAAATTTGAAAAGAACTTTATTTGTTCAGCTGATACATTAAGCACAAAATATAGTCTGTCAATCAAATTTCGGGGAAATCAAGGTTCAATTTGTTGTGGGACGCTTGTGAAGAGCACAACAAAATAATTGGATTTGTTTATGCGTCTTTGTTTTAGTTCAGACGGGATTTTGACTGCAGTTCCTTGGTCATCGAGGAAGAGGAAAACAAAGAATCTAATTGAAACTAGAGCAGAATAACAGTGACCAGAGCAAAAAGGATTATTGGTCTCTTAACCCATCTCACCCTACTACCTATTCCATACAAATGTGCAATTTTAATCAGGTGATTGTTTTTAAAGTTCCATGTCTCAAGAATATTGAGAATTCTATTGAAGTATTTATTTCTAGTGATATGGAGTACAAACATGTCTAATGTACTATGTTAATAGAACTGCAGAGATCCAGTGTGTTGAAATAATTCAACTAGAACACCTCGATTTATTTGAAATAATTTTAAAAATTAGACTTTTGCGGCTTAAACCATTTGGTGCTTTGGGCCTTCGGACACTGTTCGATTGCCAGACGGCTCAGTCTGCCTCTCAATTGTTCTGGTTAAATAACATTTTCTTCGTGTCAATTTTAATGGGAACCAATCCTATTTGGGAGAGGGCCATTGGTTATTTATTCTTTTCACCTTAGCTGAGAGAAGCGGCATCGTGTTAGAATAGCTTTATTTAGAAGCCACATTTTTTTGCTTGTTTTAGTTTAAAGATTCACTGTTATGATTTTGTTTCTAAAGTCTGGAATTCCTAGTATTACTTATTTCATTACTAAAATGAATTCGGGATAAAACAATCCTGTGTTATTGAATATGATCACAATCCTCTGAAGGGAACTCTTCTTGGTTTTTTTATATGAGTAATATGCCGAGCACATCCACACAAAAATTCTTGTTTTCCATATGAATAAGTAAGTAAAGTTGACGACTGCAGCCGAGGGCGACCTGAAGGCTCCCTTTTCAATAACTACTACATCGAGGTGTAAGGGAGGCCACAACTCCTTTCTCTGCATTGCTCCACTTTACGTTTGATACGTACCTTATAATGCTGAGTGTTTAGCAAGCTGGTGTCAAAAAGTACCATTTTTTGAGTCTTTGGTATGACTCGACCTAGGATTGAACCCCAGTCTGCCGGGCCATTGGTGAACACTCTACCCGATGGACCAATATACCCAGTGATATTGAAATTTAAAATCCATTTTCATCACTATATTTCTTCAGAATAAAACTACCACTTATTTATTTTATTTTTTAAATAATATGGAAATTATTCTGTTGAAATAGATAAGACTGTTTTCCAATTTAATAGCTGACCGAAATGTCTTTAAGCTGAGGAAGCTCTATTAAGTCACAAGAGATCAGCACAATGAAATCTAATGGCGCCAGGAAGTGGAACTTTTGGTCAGAGAAAAACATTTGCTATTGTGGTGAACATTTTAATTTGATCATGAGATCAAAGTTGTGGTCTCATTTTGAATTGGTTTCCAATTTTCTCATAAGGAAATTTTCTTCATGGCCTGGCAAACTATTTAGTTATTACTGTACCAAATAGAAGCTTATAATGTTACTGCACCAAATAAGACGTTGTACTGTTACACACTAAATCTATGGTTGTAGCACCACATGTTCGAACGTGTTAATGGTTGTATTGCAACGTTTTAAGTGGTAGCCGAACCCTGTTAAAACCTCACTGTGGGAAAAGTTGACAAACACACAAAACTTTGTCTTAGTTCACTAACACAAAAGTTTATTCGCTACTACACTTTTTAAGGTAGAAAGGAAGAGTACATTATTTACATTTTTCGGATTATTGAACTCACAACGTTTCGGTCCTTGTACACTCCGGCCTTCTTCAGATGGTTGGGATGTCGAACTTAACCCTTTATTTCGCTTACCAGCTAGACTGTCCACGAACCATGTTTATTAGGATGTCAGTTATCTGTTATCTCCTGTTAATTTCCTCTCTGAAAGTTCTCCATTGCCTTCACCGGGAATTGAACTCCCACTCTTTGGGTATGTCACTAGATCTAACCAACGCCTTTATCCACTGTACCATGTGTCCTTGAGGCCTTCTGTGTCTGTATTTCTGGGTATTATAAACCTAATGCTTCAGCAACCATTTTTTTATTGCAATTTTGCTGTTATCATTGCATTTTTATTTTTACTAACTTTGTTGTTATTATTGCTTTTCTCTGGCACTCTTTATTACTGGTTCCCATATTGTATTAATTTCTATGCTTGGTCGGCTCAGGAGATTTTTGTGGTCTAGCATATGAAATATAGACTGATGTAGAAAGGAAGAGAGTATGAAAGCTAAGTCGACTGCGTTAGCTGAACAAGAAGAAACATGTCATGAGGAGTAAGAGAGCAAGGATAGACCTTGAATTTTCTTCCTGGTTTTCTGTTGTCGTTCTAAAATGCTTGTTCACTGGTTTTGTCTTCTGGTGTGAGACCACTTTTCAAAGCTCACTCCAAAATGGGGCCGCAATCTTCGTGGCTGGTGTTGAACACGCGTCTTTACTTCTTCGGATCTGGCTGCTAACTTTCAAACTTGAGTCGTCCCTTTATTTACACCTGGTGTCGAAGGGAGGACATATCTGTTTCAGGTCGTTCCATACCTGCGCAGAAGATTTGGGACTTCCATTTTTTTTCTAGTCATTTTCAATTACCATAGTCATTCACTCATGACTGGGTGACCCACAATGAGTGGTTTTGCCTGTCTCTCCAGAGGTCCATCTTGTAGATTCTGTGCCTGGTTTTTCTTATTATTGAATTTTTCTTCTCTCTCTCCTTCATCAGAAATTTACCACCCATTGCTTTCTAACTTCGACTCTCCATATCACATTACATTACAATAGGTTGCAAAAGTATGCATTCTCTAGAGGAAAACTTGCTAAATAGTATATCGTTCTCAAATCTTTCTTATATATATTGCTTTTGACTGAATCTCTGCAATGAGGAATTATCATTTTCATTCACTGATGTTGTTAAATTATTGTCCTCGCCTTGGTTGCTTTCATAATCAGAATGTTTTGATTATGATACCTTTGTAATAGAGTAAACTATAGTATTTAGGACTTGAGGGTTTGTTTTTGTATAGTTGTTGCATTTGAATACCATAACTCACCACTACAATTATTTGAGTATGAGAAGAGAACAATTTAGACGCACAAGCAAAGGAAATGTATCATGTTTTATATTTCCTCATGCTAAAGAATTCAGAACAATTCACAATGAATTAATAACAACATATTTTATCATCTGAGCAAAGTTACTTGAACGAATACAAGAATGAAATGAGATACAAGTAAGAACTTACAAAGGGTTGTATGACAGAATGTCCTAAAGGTCTTTTGGCATAAGTTGATAGTCTTTAATCGACTGGAAATTGTGTGAAGACAGGCATCAAAACATGGTATCATGTACTATATGACATGGTGTTTGTTGGGATGAAAGCCACCTCTATTGAGGAAACACCTACAGTCCTGCGTGCTTCTAGTTGTCTAGTTAGGATCGAAGAGGTTTAACTTTGACAGGCACTTCTTTTATATGGTACTTTGGTCATGCCACCTAACAACCAACTGAAGTACTATTTGGCAAGCATGGGATGTAACCCCTACACTCTACAGCCTTTCATAGTCAGTGAATTCTTTATATTTTAGACCAAAACCAAGTCTGTTTCAATGGAAGAAATAAGCAACATCTTCAGGATAAATTAACTTGGAAGAATTAGTTGATAGATCCCCTAAGCATGGTCAGCAGAATGAGAATTACCATCATGAATTCAAAACTCTTAGAAAGTTACTAACTACAACAGAACCTGATGAAGGCCAGAGAATACAATAGCCAAAACGTTGAAACTATAAAAATCAAGATGAGGATACTCGTCTAATACATCAATAGATAATAGCATGAGGTGCATGTGGAGTAATGGTTATCGTCGTAGGAAATGGACACGGTGATATGAGTTCAAATCCTGGATGAGACTGATAGCATTTCACATAGAACTAATACCCTTGGGAAAGGTATGAATCTAATTATTCTCCCTCCAGCTATGGGTAGATAGTAGGGCAGACTGGGTTCTTTAGTCTTGGTGAGACAACTAGTCTAGAAGGAAAACTCTGAATTCAAACCTGTTAAACTCCGCTTAAAAATTGACCTTGTGTCATATCCTACCCGAGTGGAGGGGTTGGTAAATATGGATAATAGCATGAGTTACATGTTAACAACAACTAAAAGGCCAGAGGGTAACAATGAATTTACTTTTGGAAATTATCTTATACAAAAATGGGCTATCAAAAGTATACACTCTCTTTTATTTCAGATAGCAAATTTGATCATTATTTTTTATGTATTTTAATCTTCTGAGCACAAAATTGTTCAAGTAAATTCACTCTTTTGTATTTGAACAAATCTATTTATTTCATGTTTATATGGAACATGAAATAAATAGACTTTAGGCTCACTTATATAAAGTTAGTATGATCAGTCATTAGTTTGTGACAAAAAGCATTTACATAGAGACACATTAAAAGTAAAGCCTCCCATCTATTTCCATGGAAACTACAACAGATACAAAGAGCACAAGAACACCTTTGGATAGAGTAGGTTTTTAGTTACAAAACACTATTTCCAACATCGTCACTATACATTTTTAGCCTACATACTGCATTTATAAAAATCTGCACTAGCAGACACAATCCACTTTTTCACAGCAGTGATGATAGTGTCACCATTATCAGGAAAATGTTATCTGTGCTGTCTATTTCTCATTAGCCAAATTCACTCAGATGAACTGATTGAAGCAAACTTTGTTTGTGTTGAATAGATGTGTTGAACATAACTTATCACTCAGATAGCTGTCACCATTGCAGAAATACATTTCCTAACTTTTAACTCTGCTTATATCCACTGTTTTGTCTTTGTGAAAATTTGCAAGCAATAGGTGCAATATTTTCTACATGGAGCAATTCAATGGCGTATTTCTGCTTTTAATGCCAGACACCATTTTGCCAAACTGCTTCTCGTCTGATATTTGAAACAAGGCAAAACAAAATTATGAGAAGAAGGTTCATCTCACTGCCATACCACTAACATTTGCCTTTGATGTTATGGGATGTCATAACAACATAGGATATATTACTTTTGGAGTAAACCTCTTATGACCATAATATTGGCAAAAATGTATAGTTAAGGATAATGGCTATATGGGAAAATAGTACTTGTGTCTGAAAACTTGCTTTAACCAACAATGTTATTTTGCTCTGAATGTGTTATACATAGTGTTTCAAAATAGATGAAACCCATTAATATGATAATGATTTATTACTGAGACAAGCACAATGGTGGTTATTTGGAACATGTCCTGTAAAAACTGCATCCTTTGAGCTAGAAACATCAAATCAATTTTTTTAAATTATTATATCAGCTTGCAGGACATGCAATCTTTTTTTTTTAGTTTCTTATCTCAGTCATAAATCATAATCATATTAATGGGTTGTATCTATTTTGAGACAGTTTTGAATGATTTTGTCTCCAAATAAGTAGTGACACAAAGTATTTTTCCTCTCTGGTTCAAGGCATTATGATCAAGGATTAATAGTTGTTATAGTATACCATTTTCAAATCTAAAACAAAAAAAAACACACACATTATTATTAGTAGTAGAGTTATTAGCAGTCACATGGGCCCCATGTATATTGAGACACCCTATAGTTTTTATGGAAATAGATATGAAAAAAGTGGCTCTAAAAATTTGACTAAATCTTGAATTTACTTTTGAATCTAGTAAAAATATGTTTGAAACTGGAGGAAGTGTCTCACAACAATGTTTCTCATTATGGATGTCACTGTAAAAATTGTTGGTAAGATTTAAGCAAAACTTGTTGAAGAAGTAGTTTCCGATCTATCTGTTATTATGAAAAACCAAACCAAACTAAAAAAATAGAACTTTTAAACTTCATTGGTGATTATACTTATTGTTAAAGTACATAGTAGTACAATTTACCTTTAAGTGAGACTGACCAAAGTAAAAGCATATTTTTCTTTTGCATCTCGGCCAGATGTACCCCCAGATTTTAAAAATCTCTTAAAATCAAGCAAGAAACTGTACTTTGGTCACGATTTCATCTTCCACAACAATGATCCAAAATATACAACCAAAACTACACAGGAATGGAGTAGATTAAGGAAATCCATTTTCTAGATAAACCAAATAAAAGACTAGATTAGAACTAAGTTGAAAACACATAACAAATCCTATCCTTTATTTATTTATTTTTTACATTGTGATTGTCAAACATTATTAATAATTCTAACTTGTATTTTTTCTTCCTCTTAATTTTGGTTACTTTTTAATTCACTGGAGTCCATATATCTCTGACATCTAGGAGCAGTTTATATTGGAAAGGACATAAGTTCAGTAGGGGTTAGAAAAAATAGAATAAAAGATAGAATAAAATAAAGCCAAAAGTGTAACAGTTCCCAGAAATCTCTGACAGGAAGTCAGAGCTGCGCATGCCTAAAAGACAAGACCTATTGGCACAAAAGAGAAATTCTCATTCAGCAGAGACCATTTAGACTGGAAAGAACTACTTTTCTCCAGCTGGTGGTTGGGAAAACCACGTGTCTGCTTTGTGATATGCTGGCTCACTCTTCCACCAGTATCAGTCTTTGCTGAACATATCTACTAGACACAGAAATGACTCTCCTGTTAGCAACTGTCTCTGCTAACATACTTCTAAAAAAATACCAACTGGACATAAACACTAACTTTGGACTAATCACCCAGCAAAAATGACTAATACATTTCCACACCTTGTTTGGGAGACACAACTGTTTTCTAATAGTTTCCTCATTGCAGAATAGCTGTATTAAACCAAAAATAAAGTAGAAATTTAAAAAGAATCTTCATCTCCTTTCTTCCTTCAGTAGTTCTTTTGCAGCCTTCACAGACAAAGAAGAAGCCAAAAGTTAGATGAGGTAAGAAGAAAACAGAGTCAGATACAACAACCAACAATCTACAAAACCAAACCAAATAAATACCCTAACAAAATCTCCTTTCCCCATAGTTCTCCGTGAAGAAACACACCAGTGAGAGAGAACCTTATTGTTTCTGATATGCACAATAAGTTATGTTTAAAGAGCAACCAAAATTAAGAAGATGAAGAAAAATACAATTTAAAGTTAATAATGATTACAATTATCAACAACTCTAATAGAATAGAAAAAGTTTTGTCGTGAAAAATAGCAAAGATACCGTCTTTTCAATGTGAAAAATTTGTTTCTACTTTTTGTATCCAAGTACAGGCAATTACTAAGGCACATGGCATTTCTACTATGTATTAGTCAAAAATAATAATAAATTCAAGTTTATGGGTGAAGACTTTTACAATACACTGTAGCTACTAATAATAACTTCACTTCAGCAATTTTTATTATACTAGTTCACCAATTCCATCATAAAATGACTTTATGGAGGGTAAGGGACTGGGAATTTTTAAAGAAAATTAAACTAGGATTCATTTTTATAAAAGCAGACAATGAATTCTATGGTTTTCTGCTAAAAAATTCCTTTGCTTATGCTGATGATGATGATAGCTCAGCAGTAAGATATCCAACTGGCATAAAGTCAGCCGGGTTTCAATTCCAGCTTAAAGCATCTCATATGTCTAGCTGCACTGATGAGTTGTGATAAAACAAAACAGCCTGGCTGTGGATGACTATATATATATATACTCACATTTTATATAATATATAAGTATGTTATTTATAGGAATAACATTGTTTGGTTATTTAATGCCAAATCCATTTTTATTCTTATATATTAAATATGTGATTTCTAAACACATTTTGTAGATAACTCAATCATTTGTTTAAACACAGTTAAGAGTAAAAACAGTTCTATTTTAAACAATTCAGTTTAGTGTAAGTACATAGTTTTGTTTTATTTGACCAATAGATAGGACCCTATCAGGTGCTACCACTCCGCGCCAGAGTGGACCTGGGAGCAATAGCATTGAAGGAATATTCTGCATTCACCAAAGTTCTAGCATTACTGAAGCCTCAACATCAGACTATTTAGTGTCATATCCAGGACACTTGTTGGGGAGTCTTACCCCTCTGCAGAGATGCTGTCTGTGTACTCTGCAACCCAAGCTGAGTGGGCCAGAATAACATATATATATATATATATATATATATATATATATATATATATATATATATATATATATATATATACATATATATATATAATATTATTATTATTATTATCATTAATAATAATAATGATAATAATAATTCACTTCTTCATCTTATTGTTACTTCTGGTGTTATCTCTATTAATTGTGTTAAAATGATAGCTTCTATTACTATTTGTGATACAACTTAGATAAATAATTACAATACTATTAATACTACTATTTCCATTCATTAAGCTTTTATAATGGTCAGTTTTATTCACAAATATATGTCAGTCTCTTTTTGTTTTACTCATTTGTGTGTGTGTGTGTGTGTGTGTGTGTGTGTGTGTGTGTGCGCACTTAAATTAGACTCCATGTTGCTTCACAAATCCCTGACTGAAATATTTTTAGGTAGTTTCCTTTGTACAGAAGGTGGATTATCAGGTTAAAAATAAATAAATAAAAACATAACATCCACCACCCTTTTGCTTTCTCTTCTAATTTTTGTTTTTTATTTGAATGTAATACTCAAATAATAAAAAAAATTTATTTAAAATATTTTTCTGTAGTTTTATTAAATGAAGTATTTTCAATCACTATAAATTTTTGACAATGATTTCATCTTAATTATAGACTGTTTTTAGTTTTCATTACAAGTATACTGACTACAAATCTATGATCATCCGTAAACCATACAATCCATTGCTCAGTCGGCTGGGGGGGTGTAAGAATACACCAACTGCTTTTCTGCAGAGGGATAAGACCTTCCCAATGAATGTCCTTGATATGACATTAAACAATGTGATGGTAAGGCTCCAGTAATGCTGGAGCTTTGGGGAATGCAAATACTGATGTCAGTATAGATAAGATTGATGTTTTGAACACAGTAACCCCTGGTGAAAATTATGAATTAAACTAATCACCAAAATAACACAAAACAATTTTTATGTGATAGCTTAATATTCTGGCTTAATAAAAGCAAAGGTTAAATTATTCAAATTAATAGCTTATTTTTCCAGATCAAGTAAAAGAAAGAGATTATGGAATCATGCAATGTTAAGGAAACTAAATGAAATCTTGTAATTTGCATTTCCTAAACAAGTCTGCATATAAAAATTAGTCTGCAATTGAAAGATCTTCAAGCAGACCTTAATGAGCAGTTGGAAATATGACACCATCAAGAGACATTAAATTTGGAGGGGCCTGTGGTGTAATGGTTATTGTCGTAGGAAATGGACACGATGACACAAGTTCAAATCCTGGACGAGACTGATTGCATTTCGCATAGCACTAATACCCTTGGGAAAGGTATGAATTCAATTATTCTCCCTCCAGCTATGGGTAAATAGTAGGGCAGACTAGGTTCTTCAGCCTTGGTGAGGCAACTAGTCTAGGAAAAGGAAAAGTCTGAATTCAAACCTGTTAAACTCCGCTTAAAAATTGACCTTGTGTCATATCCTGCCCGAGCGGAGGGGTTGGGTAAATAGGATCAAGAGACATTACATTACTATGTAACAGAGTAAACCTTGGTACTTGTATGTATTGTTGCATGTGTGCACAGTTGATAATCTGGAGCAGCCCAACCAGGAACACAGACCCCCTACATATTTAGGTACTTAAAATGGCTAATCTCTTCTATCTACTGGCTCACGCCGAAAGTCGTGTCTAGCAAAGGAGATAAAAATGAATTTTTCTTCTAACCAGTATCATCACACACCCTCACATCGCACATATACACACCCACATAGGCATGTCCAATTCCACACATATACACATATATAGGTTTGGTTTGGTTTCTTTGTTTAATGGCATATCAACTCTTTTTAGGTTATTTAATGCCAAAGCCATTCTCTTAGAAGAACCTCAAGTAGTGGTACTATTTAACCCATAGCTGGGAGGTTAATAAGGGGGTTAATACCTTTCCCAAGGGTATTTGCCCGAAAGTGAACGTAATAGCACGACTGGAGTACGAACTCGCGTACTACGATTCCGCAGTCCATCGCTTTAACCATTACACCACGAGGACACCCCCTACACATATAGAGTCATATATATATATATATGTACATATACACACACACATATTCGTACACATTGTCGTAACCTAAAGCTACTCCCTTTATTTTTCATTTACCAGGTTTTTCAAAACCAGAAGCCAAGTAAAATGCTGCGTTGTATCCTTGTCTCAGTATAAGCAACCAAAAATCAAACTTGTTAATGGGCCTTGTCCGGCGGGGAGTCCACATGGCATAGTGGCTAAAATCCTAGACTCTGACATCGTAGGAAACGAGTTCGAAACTCAGTCGCGCAATTCAGTACACTCTCGGTTAAATACCTTTGAAAAAGGTAAGAATTCCCTTATCCCCACCAGCTATGGGTTCAATAGTACCTCCACTGCTATCTTCAGGGTACCCTGTCGTAGTGTAATGGTTTGCAAGCTAGTCTCGCAGATCTATTGCTACTTAAAAGTAAGTTCGATCCTCACAAGAAGCCTTATATTTGCGGCTTTGTGCCAAATCTAAGTTATACTTATTTTGTTTGTTTTTTGCTTTATTTTTACTGCAGGTTACAGGGGCCGGCTGGCTGTTACCATGAAAAATTTCGAGTTCCGGGTAGTTGTGGTTTATGTGCCCAGTTACGCTGCTGAGAGACGTTGTTTCTTTCGGCGACTAAGTCCCCTCCTCACTGGTCTGGAACAGATAGTTTTCGTGGGCGATTGGTATGCAATCTTTGACCCCAAATTAGATAGGATCGGGTGAGGCGCTTGAGGCTCGGCAAGCTATGATGGCCAATCATGACTTTGTCTATATCTATCCGGGAGGGAGATATGGATGTGACTATCCATTATAAATCCTATTGAATAAAGTGTTAGTCAGAAGAGCAGACATAGGATTCGTGTCGCAAGTTCCACTGGTTAGAGCTTGTTGAACACAAACTAGTTTTAGTCGGCTTGCGTATAGGTGATAAGCCCAGTCTGACCGGCTACTGAAAGTTCAATACCTACTTACTGGAGATACAGACCATCCGAGACCAACTGGAAAACTAAATACAGCGGGCGCAGGTGGGGGGGGGGTACCAGAAATAAGTGGTGGGGATTCCTTAAATATCGAATTAGGGAATTCGCCATCAAATATTGCCTACAACTCGCCCTAGATAGAGCAAAGACAGCAAATTCTTTAGATGATCAGCTAACCCGGGCGGTGGAGGGGAAATCCCCTAGAAATAAACCTAGCAAGGAGGAGACTGGAGCATGAGGTTAGCAAACGCTACTAGAGATACATAGATCTAGGTTTGAAACTGTATCCAACGTAACCATGAAAACCAAAGCGTTTGCGCGTAAGGAAGAACTGTGAAGGTATCCTCGTCTGTTTATCGAGTTCGTCATTTCCCCAGACGGACACAGACTTCGGACGGATCGGGAAATTCCCGTTTGCCGGACCTCCTGGTGCAGGAGTTTTGCAACTATTTAGTTGGCCTCCCTCGCCTACGAGAGGCGGAAGCAGCTAACTGTGCGAGGAAAGTTAGAGTGCGAAGTCTGTGATACACTTGTAGAGAAGAGAAAAATCTCGTATTTTGTTTTGGCGCGCTATTTAATTCAACACTGAATTTCACCCAATCAGGATGACATATCCTATTCAGCCCGGACCTTCATTTCCAGCTAGCAAAACGGGTGAGCGGCCAAACACACTCTCTTCAGCTTGAGACGGCGACCAGAACAGACTTGTCTCTGGTCGTCCCTGCTTTGCGATGCCTTTTAGCTAAACAAGCCACCCAGTGTGGACATCTCACTGTGGCTTTAACACTAGCAGCAGCAACATGGACACTCAACGAGGGAACCATCTAATTTATGGATTCTTTACGAGGAATCCCAGTGGAACATAAATTAGACGCATTCAACATGCCTCGCACAGGCACAACTTTATGTCACCCCAAAATTGGCTATGTCGATGCGATGACTTTATTCCGCTCTCGACACCTAGCTCTCAATTCACCTCTGGGCCACTTTAATGGAGACAACGCACGCCTCTCCTCGAAACACCAGACACACAAAACTACACGGTGACGTTGAATACTTCCCTCACACGTCCAACAACACGCTGCCATCTCAACATCCCGCTAAGCCTTTTCGTCTCAAACATCCAACAAGCCTAACCACCACGAGTCTTGCAGCACCAAGAACAAACCGCCTCAAAGCTGTAAATAAAGAACTTTCGTTATTGTGTGTTGTTAAATCAAAGTCTCGTAATTCATTTATGTTGCCTTAAAAAATATAGTGCTAAACAATTAACCATTTCACGCATCGCTATACACTGTAGCAGGTCGACCTCAACAAGTCGCTGGAACTGGATGGTGTACTAGAGGCTGTCGCACATGTTTGTGATTATTCTGTTCAACCATTGGTTTGTCCTGGGAGCTATCACCATGAATGTGATCACATTGCTGTGAATGGAAGATCGATCCAAAAGTTCACAAGATCATAGGGGAGATAGAAGACAACAATGATCAATTTAGATCAGTCTAAGGCATTTCATAAGGCGAACCATCGGCAGCAGTTTTAGAGACTGCCAGATTCGGACCAGAGTTCCGCAGATGGATTGGCATTCTGTACCAATCCTCTACGGCAGTGGTACAAGTAAACAGAAGGCGCTCGGGGTTCTTCACGATTGAATGGTCTGTACAGCAGGGATGACCCCTGTGCCCGCTTCTCTTTGCTTTCGCTTTGGAGCCCCTACTCTATAGGCTTAGAGATGGGAGGACTCGTCCAGTCCTTTGTGTAATGCCACTTGTTGGCTTCTCGAGGTGAAGGTGTCTATGTACGCCGATGACTTCACCGCCTCTGTGTCTTGCCTTTCGAACACAATTACGTTACAGTAGGCACTTGCGAGGTACGAGAAGGTACCAGGGGCAAAATCAATGTCGAAAAGACCGAATGTTTGTGGTTCAGTTCCTGAGGAGGTGGCGTTTCTCTATTGAGACCCTTCAACTGAAGTGACTGGCCTATTCGTATCCTCGGGATATGGTTCGATCCTGATCTCCAACAGGAGAGAAATTGGTCGGAGGTACAAGTGAAGGTATCCTTAGTGGAGGTATACACTGTGTACATCTTCTCCCTGATCCTTTACCGGTTGTTTGTGCTTCATCTTCCCATGGATTGGGGGTTGGCGCTAGAATTATCCCTCTTCTCGTTTCTGTTGAAAGGTAGAAAGCTAATGGTTTGTAAACATGTCTGTTGCCAGCGTCCTTGTAATGGAGGCTTGGGGATACCGGATTTAACAAGTTACTGCTGCAGAGAATTAAAAGAAACGGCTGAGAACGCCTTCTACGATTGCGAGCGAGTCCGCCCGCTTTGAGATTATGTTTGAGAGGTGTCGATCCAAATCGATCTCAAATAGTTATTGCTGCTCGACGTTGGTTACGTCATGGACACTTTTGATCCACCGTGAACAAGGGTGAAACTAAGGATTTTTTTCTTTCTTATGCGTAGCACAACAGATGAATTGGACATATGCGACAGACGAGATTGTATGACGATGTGAACTTTTCTCATTACGATCTGATCTGTTTCTTTAAGCATCAGCTTTGGGTCGAGATTAGATGTAATAGAAAAGGCTTGGACTGCATAACAATTCTCGTACATGTTTGAAGCACATTCATGATAAATATGCAGTGACTCTGTAGCAGAAGGAATTTTGGTTTGGCACGCAATTTAATTCGACGCATAATTTCACCCAATCAGGATAACTTATCCTATTCAATCCGTATCTCCTTTCCGGGCTGCAGAAATTGGGTAAGCTGCCAAACACAGTCTCTTTGGCTGAACAACGCTGTCCAGTGCAGACGTCTCACTGGCGGTTCTTCAATAGCAGCAGCAGCATGGACACATGAGGGAACCTATCTAATTTATGGATTCCTTGTGTCTATTTTCTTTTAGACCAAGGAATCCCAGTGGAATATGAATTAGATACATTCAATACGCCACACACAGGAACAACTTTATGCCACCCCCAAAATGTCGATGCGATGCCTAATCCCACCCCCGGTATCTAGCTCTCATTTCACCTCTGGGCAACATTAATGGAGACACGCACGCCTCTCCCCAAAACTACCAGACACACAAAACTCACAGCGATTCCAAAGTTTATTTCCTCCAACGGCAAACAAGACTTTCGCTAAACTACGGCGAACACAATCCCTCGCACGTCTAACAACACACGCTGCTGTCTCAACTTTCTCATAACTTCATTTCGTCTCTTTACATCTTTTCTTTTCCACGAGGCTTGCAGCACAAACGCAAACTAAATATTCCATGCTGCAAATAAAAACTATTCCTAAAAACATTTCGACTTCGTACATCTTGAACCTTCTCATTTATTACCTTACAAACTTAGCGAGGAAACAACTCAGCATAAGCACACAAACACATTACCACATTCTCCTCGCTAAAAATAAGAACATTTTCATCTATCGCTAAATGTCCTACCCGGTCTGTGGAGAAAAGGAGTAAAGTGTGGCACTGTTCTAGTCATTCCTGCCTGCTCCCAGCAACCTTCCCACTACTACTGTCCTTTTTAGAGCATTTCTCTTCCCACTATTACAATTGTCTTTTTCATGGCATTTGTTTCACCTTACTACTACTGTCCTTATCTGGTCACTATTTCTGCGGCCTTTTTCAGGGCAAGTCAACTACCGCCTGGACCAACATCACCCACAACAATGACCAATTAGTAGCTCTATCAACCCGCCAGTTTGATGCAGCAATCCTCGTAATATCACACCACTCAGCCTAGTGCAGAGACGCCATGCAACCCAGGCCATATTACCTGGTCTATTAATTGCTAGCCTTACATACTGATGACACCAGGTCCACGAGCGGACGACACCACTCGGATTACCAACGACTTCATCAGTAGTGCTCCGTATACTTTGGCCAATGAACCGCTAGCCTCAATACACCAGTCCACCAGTGGACAACACAGCTCGGATCCACAATGATTTCACCAACTCGCTCTTAGCTAAAATGGACCAAACACCAGTTAACTAGCCTGCCTTAGCAATCCGACACGTCTAACCCTGCTGACTGCAGACTTTCTGGCCACATAGCTGCACCAACAACCTGTTCAAGTATCGCCTAGAATCACTGTCACCAAGAACTATCAAATAGTCAAATCTAAGCTTTCGACTAAGCACGAATTTCTCTCAAACACTTTTATTTCTTGCTAAATAAAAGATATCCTTTGACACACCCTTCTGCGTTTTGTTATCCTTCAATTCCTGTGTCATATCACTCATTTGCCCGTGGTGTAATGGTTATCGTCGTAGGAAATGGACACGGCGACACGAGTTCAAATCCTGGACGAGGCTGATTGCATTTTACATAGCACTAATACCCTTGGGAAAGGTATGAATCCAAATATTCTCCCTCCAGCTATGGGTTCTAGGTTCTTCAGAGTTGGTGAGGCAACTAGTCTAGGAGAAGGAAAACTCTGAATTCAAACCTGTTAAACTCCACTTAAAAATTGACCTTGTGTCATATCCTGCCCGAGTGCAGACTTTCTTTGTTGTTTTTTTAACTAATTAAATCTTTTTCCTTTTTATATTTTAAAAGAGATGATCTCTTACAGAATCAAATTCTGCACTCTTGGTGTGTTTTACTTAAGCTGTATCCCCACTCTGATTGTATTCCTTGCAGAGGGTTAAGATCCTCCTGCTACAAAAAAGGGATGTCTCAGATATAACACAAAACTACATCTGATAGTGAGACTCCAGTTTCAGAAATTTAGAGAGAGTTGGATACCTCTTCTTTGCCATTGCTCTCAAGTCTACTCTAACCCGGAGTGGTAGAACCTGTTAGGGCCCCATCAATGGGTCAAATAGATCTGTTTGAAAATTATTTGTATTAGATAAGAATACATGAAATCATATAACTCTGTGCAAACAAATTATTATTATTAGAGAGAATTATTAATGTTAGGAAGACTTGAAACCTGAGGATTATTATTATTAGATATTTGAAAACATAACCGTGTATGAATTTTTGTGTTAGATAGGATTAGTTTGGTTTATTTTTATTATTAAGATTTCTGGGACTATTGTCTTCATCTTTATTGTTATTTTCACAATGTTTCAGCTGATATGTCCTTTGGCCTTCTTCGGGTGTTTGTTGAACTTGGGAACCTTCATGGAACTTCGAACTATGTCTTTTATTGAATCCACGGGGGTCGCCTATTCTGATTCCGTTAGTCATAACCGGGTACAAGTGTTAAGTATTCCTGTATAGTTACTCACCTGCAGTCAGGATTGAACCTGCAACCTCCAGATGATTGTCTCCTTGGAAGCTTAGGGAACCAATGTCTATAGTTGTTACGCCCGGGACACATGGCATAATGGTTATAGGCGACAAACACCTGAAGAAGGCCAGAGGACATATCGGCCAAAACGTTGTGGAAATATATGGCCTTGTTGGTTGGGTTTGAAGTGTTACAACATACAATGAGAAAAACTTCATTTAAAACAAGACAAACAAGGAACATCTAACATTTAAACAATTTTTCTAAAACAATAAAGTGTCAACTTGGATTTGAATGTTCAGAAGTTCCCTTTTACAAGTAGTAAATTTTCGAAGTGGTGGAAAGTCATATATAAGGAAAAAAAGGGAAAGGAGGAGAATGTTTTTAAAGAGTACTTATTCCTTTTTCTTTTCTTTTCTTCTCTTTTTTTAAAGGTCAGTTAGTGGAACTAGCAGAAAAGTAGTTTCAGCTCTTAACTCGAGGGCAGACGTTACTTCTCGACTGATCACCGTATCTATGTGCTTCCTTGGGTCTCTTTTGTCCTCACTGACTCGGTTCACAGAAAACCCGAGTATTTATCTCTCCCCACCAGCTCCAAATTCGTCACTCCAAAATCCTTCTCATTTTGGTGTGACCACTTCCCATTGGCTACTTTAATTTTTATTATTTTTCTTTTTTTCTGATTTTTAACCGGATGGATGCGTGGAGCCTTATGCGTGGCGACGCATTTATACATTTTGTATGTGGCAGCCGACGAGTCAACATCCGGTTGGGAGTTTTATTGTTAATTCCTAAATCCCCACAAATAACAATAAAGATGAAGACAATAGTCTGAAAACCCTTAATGATAAAAATCACCAAGCTTCATCTCAGAAATTTAAACAACTAGTTTAGTTTAGTTTTATGGCATATCAACCATTGTAGATTATTTGATGCCAAATATAGTTTATACATTTATATTAGATTTATATGATTTGTCCATGTATTGCTATGTATTACTAACAATTTAATTAAACATCAGTCATTTGTTTACACACAGTTAAATGATCAAATAGTTCTTTTTCTAACAATTCAATTTAGCATAAGTCATTTTGTTTGCACTCACTTTATATGTCAAACAGTTCCAATAAATCAAGCTGAATCGACTGAACTGATTTTTTAACTAATCTAAAAATCTTTCTCATGTTTTCACAGGTTGAAGAAGCTTGTAGAAGAACTCAGTATCAATCTAACTCATTGTCTACAATTGCTGCCTGAAGATACTAAGTAAATACCAACTCCAAAATAAGAGAGTGTTGCTCTACCAAAGTATAAGAACATTTTTAATAATTCTTACTTCCATGATAAAACCATTTTGTTGACTAGAAAATTTTCTCATTGTTGGCCAGTTTTCTTTTACAATTGATTCCTCTAATTTCTTGGTTTTCTAAATTTGGAAATGACTAAATTTGTTTTGTTACAAATTTGTTGATTTCTTTTAAACAAATTCTTCAATGCATACTTTGATATGATGACAAAATGTTTAACATTTTTTGTGTGCAAGGTAAAATTTTTAGACTAAAGTTTAGGTAAGATAAAAGAATGATGCTTTTATTTTATTTTTTGTTTTTGTAAGGTTGCTTCATTTATGTATTGGGAATAGCTAACACTGTTGTGAAAAACTCAGGGAATAACAATAATAATAATAATGACTTTGCCACCCTGGTGGACCACTGAGCAAAAATCAAAGAAAACAAAAAGAGACAAGTACTTAGACCTTGCGTGAGAACTAACTATAATTAGTATCTCAGTCATTTTCATGTTCCACAGCTTTTTCAGCTTTCTGGCAAAATCCCCGCATTTGTCTATCATTTATTTTGCTTTCTTTTTATTTTCATTATGTTTCACTGAAATAGAAAAATCCACTAATTGACAAATTATTTTCTTCTTGTAAATTAATACCATATCTGGTCTTCTGACAGTGATTGGATGATCCTTTTATATCTCAATGTATCAGATTATTATTATTATCATTATTTTTATTTTTTTTATGTCACACTTTTCCCAAAATAAAATTTATACGAAACTCTAGTATAAGGGAGATAACTTCAGTAAGTTTGCAATAAAACATTGGATTTATCTGCAGCTGAAATGTTCAACAACCGCTCTTGAAGTGATGTGTGGAGATAAAAGGCTACTTATAACGCTATAGATTTTTTTTTTCATGATCTCAAAAACTTAACTAAACGATTCTTCAATAAGCGCTCCTTTTGTGTGTGACGTGGTATCATACTTGGAAAGATGATGTCTAAAGTGTTAAGAATTAATAGGTTGACAAGGTGTCAATCAAGTGCCACATTGACCAGAAACCATTTTTTTAACATCCTCTGAAAGAGTAGAGGTTAGAGAATGCATCAAGCCAACTTTATGAGTGCTAAGAAGTTTATCAGACATTATTCTGCTGAACAGTATTAATACCGAGTTGAGGAAAGGAAAATACGACACTCTTTCTGATGAAAATAAAAAGATTTAAAAGATATTTCTTCACACTAATTATTAGTATTTAATAAAATTTTTGGTACTTTATGTAATGAAAAATGAAGATTTTTTCACTCAGTTTTTTTAGGGGAGGTAGTCAGAAAACATATTCACTTTTTTTCAATTTGACAACTAAACTTGTACTGCGAACTAAGAGAAACTGCTTATGGGGAATTTGAAGTTTTTTGAGTACATGGGAAATTGTTGGTATTGTTGTTGGGAAATTCTGAGGTTTGTAAACAGACTTCTTTTCTTCTTCTTATCCCACTTATCCCATTCACTTGTCTTATTTTGTCCATTGAAGCTGTAAGGGAATTGAAGATGGAAGGAAAAAGACAACGATACCTTTAGACTCAAATTTTATTTTCTTGTTTACAACTATTCTGGGGTGGAGGATGTTTTCCTGAATCAGTAGAAATAGTTGGGCTCCCTAGACAAAGTGCTTGAAGAACATAAGGGAATCATCTTTTGCAAATTATAAGATGAGGGTCTGTCATGTGTCTCACTGCTACTAGCAAGAGTCTCAACATGCTACTGGGCCCCAGGATCCAGCCATCATGTGTGCTCCTTACTAGCAGATGAGAGAAAAAGGTCCATTCAGTTGAGGTGTTTAAAGCTCCGGAAAGAGGTTCTCTTTGGTGTCTGGAAGCCCATCTTTTCAGGCATGCACTGATTGTGCTCCTTGTCAGAGGACCCTGTGAAACAGTTACTTTTACATTTTACTCATCTTATTTTTTTATCTTATAGTCTTTTTTATTTCTTCTTAACTCCCACATGCTGACTTCAGATTCCTTCAAAGTTTATACATATATATATAATTGTACTGATAACCATAGAAATCCCATGTACTGTGAGAAACTGTTGACTTTGAATCCTTTCAATCAATTTACATTGTTGATATCAGAATTACTGTTGTCAACACAAGAGACCATTTTTATTAAGATGGCTCAGCATTGTTTTCTGACATGTCAATGTTATTCTGTTATAAGCTGAAACCTGTGTTACTTGTACATTTGTAGTATTTTGTGCTTCCTTTCTTGACATTTATTTTTAGAAACATTTACAATGTTCAAATCACTTATTTTATGCTAAAATTGACATTTTTACCTTTAGAAGTATTAGATTATCGAAGTTCTATCGTATCTCTTAATGACAGTGAGTCAGCACCCAATTGCGTTACATGTGGAAGTGAGCTTTTTATTTTCCTAAACTGTTAAAATTAGGAGAAGTATGAAGCCTCAAGTTTTGAGGGGAAGGGAAAGAAGAGTTTTTACATGTTAGTCTATGAAACTAAGGGTCCCTAGCTAGGTACATTTGCCGACTCATTCAACAACACAATAGATCAATCATCCTTCACCATGTACGATGCAATTATCAAAATACTACATTTACTCTCTGAGAAGAATCCTACTTAAAAACCCCAGATGAAAAAAAAAATGTATGAATTTTATTTACAAGAGATGGTATATTTACAATTTTATGAAAATGATGCAAATGGGAGAAAAATCTCAAAAGAAAAAGTAAAACTAGACCAAAATAAATACCCATTGGTTTCCCTCCCATTCCCCCCTCTATAAAATGGAGTTCAACTGTTTTCTGGTCTCTGAGGGGACCAAAAGTAAGCCAGATCTTCCCTATTGGGGAGGGGAAAACTAAACAAATAGGACAAAAGAAAAGCAGGGTAGGGTGCTGTGTGGGAGATTTATACGGCCACAGGAATGTGAATATAATAATGCATTTCAAGATCTTCAGAAAAATGGGGCTGGGTTGAGGGTTAAAGGACAATAAAGAATAGGGACAGGGAAGATCTTGGAGACTCGCAACTAGATGATGGGGACAATAACTCACAACATACTACTAGCTAGGGAAAGGGAACAAACAAACTACTTACCCAGAGTGGGGTCCTTAAGGACCCAATCCATAGTCATCATGTGCAGGAAGAAGAGGGAAGGATGACTCCAACATTCGCCTCTTTCGTACGACCAGGCTTGCTGCATACACCCAGCTTCTGTTGGATGTTATGCGATCCAAACATTTTCTGTCACAACTGATTTTGACCCTAAGCTGATAAAAAAAATCAGATCATGATGAGAAAACTTTGCATTATCATACAATCCCTTCTTTTGCATCATTCAAATCACCATTCTAGATACAGCTAGGATTGCAAGAAATGCCACACGCTTCTCACCTTGAAGCTAAGGCAAAATCTTGTCCATGATGTAACTGTCGAGCAGCACAAGTTTGGTTTTGGTGCGGGCTGTCCACTCTCTGACATGATACCAGAACGGATGAACTGGCTCGCAGTAGAAGAAAGCATGCTCAGCCATTTCTTCTAAGCCGCTGCTGCAGTGAGAACAATCAGGCATGTCTGCCAGGCACACTCTGTAATTCAGGCCAAAAAGGGGTAATGCATTCCATGCAAGCTGCTAGGTGAGCGAGAACTCAAAATTGTTCAAGAAGCCCAAACCTGGCACCCAATTCCACTGTGAGTAAACCTCCTCCCTCGACCATCCGAGCCGATCCACAAGAGAAACTGAAGTGGAGCCTACCTCTAGTTCTTCCTCCATAGCTGCTCTAGGCAACCAGGAGAAAAAATGATGGCTGGATAAAAGGAGCTATGTTGCTGATGATGAAGGATTGTCTCAATGAACGAAAGAAAATGAACTGTAGATGATTCGAAGGAATTGAAGAAAAATTTGGGCAGGCTAGCGCCTGGATCACTTGCATGCAATAATCAAACTCACCAATGTTACATGTAGAAGTGAGCTTGATCCACTCTGAGGAAGAGAAAAGGTCTTATGGCCACCGGGGCATTCCATTATGCGCGCGTGGTTGAGTCCATTTCCTGGGCAGCAATTGGTTGCTAGCCCGGGAGTGGCTATATCAGCATAAATATATACCGGCCCGTTCAGTGTGTTCGCGGTATGTATTGGGTTACGGCACATCTTATATTTTGTCTGCCAGCTGGATGCTAGACTAGGACTGCTGAGCCGGTAAGTGTTGTCATTATCGTTGTTTGTTAGAGTTGTGACTTGACACTTTTTGACGACTGTCGATGCAGTGACAGAAGTCAGACCTTGGTTGAAGCAAAATAACAGGAAGGAAATGTAACTGATACCTAAAGTAAACAGGACCAGGTGTTCTCAGCAAATACAACAGTATAGACTGGCACAACAGCACATTCTACTTTGTGGATGTACAAAGACCAGCAGTTCTAACATTACCTTCTCTAGAACAAATCAAATTAGTTGCATTATACTGAAAAAAAAAGCAAAACACAAAACAACCTTCTGTGAGAACTAAGTCATTGAAATTGAAGAACTTATCCAGATGTATCCAGACCACTTAGATAAAATTGGCTTTATGCCAAGATCTGGGAAACTATCTGTCAATGACAACATACAACCACGTATTGACCCACCTAGGAAAATTCCAATCGTATCAAAAGACACCATAAAACAGGAGCTTGATAACAAGGAAAAAAGAACATTGGAAAAGTGATCGAACCAACCGATTGGGTTTCAAGCCTAACCTACTCACACAAAAAGGATGAGTGTCTAAAAATCTGCCAAGATCCGCGACATCTAAACACAGCACTCAAAAGATCACATCACAAAATTCCTACAATTGAAGAGCAATCACATCTCTTTACAGGTGCAAAGATATTTTCCAAACTAGATGCCAAAGCTGGTTACTTGTCTTTACATCTAGATAGAGACTCTTAGCTGTTACAAACAGTCCAGTCACCCTATAGAAGACATTGCTTCCAGAGATTATCATTTGGATTGAGTGTATCTCAGGATGTTTTCCAATAAAAAAAAATGGACCAAATCTTGGAGCAAGTTGATGGTGCAGTAGGAATCGCTGATGATGACAAAAAAAAACATGACAAAATCTTTTACAAAGTCATACAAGTAGCTATAGAAAATGCAGAATCAGGTCCAAAAGTATATCTTTTTATGTCATGATATTCCGTGAAAATGGCGTTAGTTTAGACCCTGAGAAAATCAATGACCAAAGGAAAATGCCACTTCCAATATACAAGAAAGGATTACGAGAATTCCTCGGTCTTCTTTTTGCAGTATAACCATTTACTCTAAACCTAGCGGACAAGATTCTGAGCGTCCTATTAAAGAAAGAAACAGTGTTTCTGTGAGAAGAACATTAAAGCCTTGAAAGTCTCAAAATAGATTCTTCAAATCTCAACCCTTACTTATTTGGACACTTACAAGATGCCAATTCTACAAACAGATGTAGGTCTAAAAGACATGGAGCTGCGTTGATGCAGAACAACAAACCAATTGTTACTGCATCAAAATCATTGTCAGACACAGAGAAACGCTATGCATGGATAGAAAGAGAACTTCTGGCAATAATATTCGGAGTGCGAAGATTCCACACATACATCTATCGACGTCAATTCAGAGTACTTACTGATCGCACGCCACTGGTACTATAAAAACCCCTAACTAGTGGACCCTTTAGAAAACCAAGTATGATACTCCAACAATAGGGATACTAGATACACGGAATACAAACCAAGGAAAGAAATGACCCTAGCAGATACACTCTCACCTCCCCAGTACTAAAAACACGGACACAATTGACCTAGATATGAGAATTGATCATGTGAGATTCAGCAGCGAATGCCTGAATGACATGAGAAATGAAACTAGAAAAGATCCAGTTCTCAATCAGTTACGTGAGGATGACCAGATTTAATCATGGAGCTACCACCTCCAATACGCTCCCGTTAGTCATACAGGGATGAACTCTCTGTTAACTACGATATCATTCTAATAGTATTAAGGATTTTGGTTCCAGAAAATAAACAGAACCCCAATCTTGATCAGCTTCATTACATCTATCGACATTGTGGAGATACGCCTTCAAGCCAGAGATGCATTATACTGGAAGGAAATCAATGCCAATATTAAGATGATCAAGAAGTACTAGATATACCAGGAAAAACTTCCTGCACAATTAAAAGAAACTCTACAGCCACCCTAGCCGAGCATGGGAAGTCATTGGTAATGGTTTCACTTCAATAGCAATGAATACCTGATAATTGCTAATTACAACAGTATATTCCTCATCATACGCAAAATAACAGGCAATATGGTCATCTCAGCAATGAAATAAATATTCAAAGAACATATTAGTCCCACCAGAGTTATCTGTGACAATGGACAACAATACTCACGTGAAGCATTCCGATAATTTACTTAACAATGGCAATTGATCATATAACATGATCCCCAAGGTTTCCAAAATTGAATAGTTTTGTGGAGAGGCAGATCCAAACTGTCAAAATAATTTTACTTAAGACAAAGCCAGCAGGAACAGATCCTGATTTAGTGATATTGTGTCAACAAGCAACATCTATCAACCACAATCTGCCAAGTCAGCTGAACTGTTAAATAACTGCATTATGAATACAAACAAAAAAGATATCAACTGTACGGTTTTCCAACTCTGATCATGTTTGTGAAGAGTTAAAACATCAACAGAATGAACAAAAAAAAAAAAAAGATATAACGACGAAACGGCACATAATCAACCACCACTGGTCGCAGTACAAACTATGCGATTATTAGATCATAAAAATGTAAAATGGCAACTAACAACAGTATTAGCAAAATGTGCTGAACGAGATCCTACATTATCAAATTCCCAGACGAATCTTCAAAGAAAAGAAACAGAATTTAAATAAGAGAAGTGGAAACAGTCACTCATAAACATCACTTAACCAAGAAACAAAGCATCATACCAAAACACTCCAACCCAAACGATACCTCAGACCGGAGAACACCGACACCTCCAACTCGTAAATTAGAAGTCGATCTGAAATATGTTGGAATCCTTTTATTATAATGGAAACATCTTCTTGGGGGGGACCTTTATGGTTGTCACTACCAGAAGGAATGGACAGGTTTTTTGGAACTGACGCCGCCTGCTGAGAGTAAAAATTTTTTCGGCTGAAGCCAAGAGGCGGTCAAAACGTGAATTTAGTAGTCCTGTGAACTTTCGCAGGATGTTCTGGTTTTTAAACCTTGCTGTTCCCTACACTTAAGGGAAAATAGTGAATAGGGAGTAAATCCCTCAGATAATTTTGCTGCTGTGCTGGACCTCTCCTAGCGAAATATATGTTGCCTATATCTGTGAATTTATGCTGTCTCGACTCAAACCACGAGGAGTACAATTGAATTTGCTGTCCTATACAAGTGCTGAAGGAATTGCTGAATATACCCCCATGTGTCAGCATTATTCGCTGTATTCTTGACGGAAAAGGGGACAGGTTTTCCCAAGAGATAATTTTCGCCAAAGAGACTCTTCCAAATCTTTTTTCCATTCATACAACACCTCCTTTTTTTAGTTGTAAGTTCCAGCTCTTTGTTTGATGAAGACATATCAGTCTCTTGTAATTCACGAGTGACCCAGTGTTTTTTCGAAACAATTTGTATCATTGTTACTTGATTCAGGTTTGTTTTTTTAATGGTCGCTAAAATAGCAATTAATTTTAGCAACTAGTGTTTTTCTTCAAAACTTTGTAACTCCTTTTATTTATTTTTATTTACTTGGTAATGAATAGTTCTTAGAAGTACACATTAGGCATGTTTTTTTGTTTTTTTTCTTCTTTTTTTTTTACAAAGTGCTGTTTTATTTTCCGTGAAAAATAAAAATTAATTCTTTTAAATACACATGTCACCCAGATACAAAATTAACACTTAAACAAATAATCATTATAGCTTTTTATTTTTATTACAGTATCATAAGAAAAACTTATTCCCAACGCATACTGATATGTGTAAATCCCTTAGCGTTGTGATACATTGAAACTTTTCATTTCGAGTCCTGGCGCACGATGCAACGCATCAGATAAGTGATATTAATAATCGTATTACAAGGAACATCGCTTTCTACTTAATGGTAAACAACTACAACTAAATTCTACAAGAAGATTTAAAAGAACTTTTTCCATTTGGACAATCATATTGGATGAAAACAACAGCATCAATCGAATTGTTTAGCTCAGCAGATTTGCCTACCAAATTGGACGGTTTGTTGTTGTTATGTAACTTGTGACCTGGTGTTAATCTTTTGAAATTTACGAAAGACTAGCAGAAGTTCCAGGTATTACAAAACACAAATACTGGGAGTCTACGATGTTAGGATTATAGGATATACTCTCCTATATTTTTAGACCAGTCAGCGAAGAGCACGTAGAGTGGAAAATTCTCGGAAAATAAGATCCAAAACTCATTTGTAGAAAACTTGGTCTCGAAACAAAAATAGTTAGTCGCCAAAATAAAATAAGTATTTCGGGAAACTAGTTGGATAGAGTAGTCACGCACCAGTGTTTTCCACTAAGTCTGCAAAGGAACTTGTCCTGCGCAAAAATAAATCTTGCGCCTGGAATCGGTCACGGTTACGTGGTTAGGAAACGTCTATTTTCTACGATTTCAACAGAAACTTCTTTTTTTTTTTCTCTCACAGCCTCTGATATTTTCAGTTCTCCCAGCTAACCACAGCTCGAGACAGTTTGAAAGCGAAAACACGTTACTCCTAACAAAATTAGTCTGCTTACCGTCATTCAAACTACCAACTTCTCATCGTTGTTCATATTATTTGTATTGTTAATTGTGGAACCAACACTCGGAGTTTTACTTCTTACAAAATTCCGAGAACAACACCATCACCCCACAGGGTAAATACTAAACTGCCAGATTCCCTAATATCACATGTCATATCCAAGAAATATTTTTGAGCCAAGTTATATCTAATTTTTTTTAATTAGAAAGGATGTATTTTTCTTCATACAGACGTCTTTACAATCTTTCCCTTTCTCTATATTTGCACGTCTGTTCTACATGTTTAAATTGTTGGTTCACGATTTAGAAGTTGAAAGACCCCCAATAATTAAAGCCTCTCAATAAAGAAATATTTGAAGTTTATCGTAACCAGAGGGAACTCTCTTTTATAGCCCTACTAGAAGTATTTATCTCGACACACATGGCTCATATAGCAAAAATAAGCCAAAATCGTGATCGGCTTCACAACTTCCGGACAAACAAGTAAATAAAAATGGGTAAAATAAATATTTTCTGACCAATCGACATCAGTCGTACGACTTTCAAAAGAGCTGTTTTCAGAAGCCAATTTTAGGCAGCCCCTCCCCACTTCCCCCGTATATAAACAGTTTGGGTTTCATTAAGCAACAGAAGAATCCTCGTCTCGGATGACAACACACTCCTCAGCGTAAAAAAAAAAAAAAAAAAAAAAGCAACAAGAGCAACAGTCCTGGACGCGATGACTTACGTAACAGCAGCTGAACTCGATACCTTATGGCAGACTTCAAATACTAAAGACTTGACTGATTACTAGACCATTTAAACATGTGTTGCATATTTTAGTACCACACAACTAAAGCAGTAATAGGAAGGGTTAAAACTACGGTGCTTTAACAGGTGTGTCTATTTTTGTACATCCCTTTATATACACACACATTTTACATCTTTCTGCCCATCGGTTGTTGTTTTCTTTCTTTCTTTAGCTCCTTGCTTGCTTGACACTTGACCAAAAGCATTCGATATCGGATCACTTATCTCCATTTTCTCCACATTGAGTAAATTGTTTGTGCCACAAATAAGTCGTCCGAAAAACCAGTCACAAAAGCTAGTTTCGCTGTTTACCCAAGGTCTCTTCTTATATAACCTACCAACCTCTTAATGTTGTTTGCTTACCCATCCACCGATTCCCCAGCCCATTCCACTTTTCCAAGTTTGCCGTAAGTATCAAAGGGCCCTTTGGTGACTGCCTTCTTCAATCTGGTTTCAATTATCTCTTCAGATATTTGTCATTCGCCTCACCAAATGAGCGAGTATGGCCTGTAGGATGATATTGTATTCATGGTATTTATGGTCCCCACAAATTTAATGTTGAAGTTTGATATATAGTGTTTGGCGTTTAGAAAAAAGTTGAATAGAGGCACATGGAAAAAGTAGTAACTGAAGGAAGCCAATGAAACAAATGAGTAAAAGATATGAAACAAATAAAGGTTGTAAAACGGCGTGGACAAAATGAACACTTAAAACAAGGCGACGAACAAAAACAAATTTATATACTATAATAATAAAACTTACATTGATACATAAAAGAAATTACTAACTCTACTAACAAAATAATAGTGTGTGTATATGTATGAGTGTATGTGTGTGTGTGTGTCTAACACAACTAAGCTATAAAAGGATTACATATTTAAAATGTCCTTTTTTTATGATTAGAAACGGACAGTTTCCCTGAGACTGGAAAGCGTCTCATCGTCATTGTATATGAATGTCTGCGAGGCCCAGCCATGTTGTTGCTTTTCTCTCCTGTTGATTCACGCTGGAGGGAGTGTGTTGCTGCTGCGAAGAAATTTGGTAAAAGAGAATAAGGGTGTTTGAAGACGACGTATTTATAGAAAATACGCGTCTTGTAGGTGGCTCAAAAACGCAGGACTAGAATTTACGCGCGGACGTAGTTTTAAGCATATCACGTGGTCCTCCTAGCCAATGGTTTCCCGAGACTGAATATGTGAGCGTCCGCCATCTTTGTGGGAACAAGTGGCATACCGACCAAAATAATTTATAGGAGTGTAAAGTCCTATAGGCCCAAGGCCGAGTTTAGGTGGGTCTATGCGCGGAGCCGTAGCCCAGACACGCCTCGGGCCCCTAAAGAGGCGTCTCAGGCGATAAATCTAACCTCTTCAATGAAGATTAGAGTCGTGGAGGGACAGCCCCCTGAAGCTCAAGATTATGAGTCAGTCTTGCTCGCGAGATCCGACTGTTGGGCTTACCTCGCGATCGCGTCAAGCAGTCTCGACCAACTATGACTTTAACTTCAACAACCGATCCCAAACCAATCGCGTACCCAAAACAGTTGGTTAGAAAAGCAGCTGGGTTCGAGTCTCGGCTCGTTCCCGACCTTCCCCTCCCCTTTATCCCCACTTTAATCGGCCTTCGAGCATTTGACCTTGTGTCAAGTCATGTCTGGTGAGAGGCAGCGACAAATAAACAGAGGTCCCCGCAGACGCTCTCAACGAACCTATGTATGGCACTAGACCTTGCTGTCTAGTTCAAACCATAACCTGGCATACGTGCCCGGACCCACATTTGGGTTCGTGAAACTGCTAGCTTTATTAGACCCACATTGCACTTATCTTCGCTAGCCTACACCAGTCTAGAGGAGTGATTTATCTTTACGCCCATTTTTATAGAATAACTTTCTGTTTACACAACTCGGCAGTGTGGCGCTGCCCTACTTTCATATAACAAAGGCTTCTTCGGTGGCAAAAACCCAGAGATCTTCGGATCTTTCCTCTCCAGTTGTTGGGTTGCATTCGGTATCTCTGGCGGTTCTGCCGGGTGTGCCTCGGCACTGGAGAGTTCCTCTGGTCTCAGGGGGCCACCCCCACAGGCTTTTACCTCCTTCGGGGGTGGGAGTGTGTTTTTATTGCTTGGCGCCTGAGGTGCCCCTAAAAAGGGGAATGCCAACGGGGCCGAAGGTATTTTTGACCTCGCTGGACGCGTGTGGGCTTCGGTCCTGCGACCGGACCCACCTTAAAAACAGCCTTGTGCCGCATTCGTGCGTTGGTGGGACGTATGATAAATAAACCAGAGATCCTCGGCTGCTCTTAGCGGTCTCCGAAAGGCTCGAATCCTACGTCACAAGGTGCATTCGCCTTTCCCATCACATATTTATGCACAAACGGTCCTTTTAAGGGCCATAAGAGGTCTCCGTCTGCGGGTCGGAATATCTCTGGCAATCTTTATTGGCTCGCCAAAATAGACGGCAAACACGAAGACAGATTCTAAGACCAGCCTCTCTTAACCTTCGCTCGGTTCCGCTTGTCCGATTGGCTGCGCAGCGCTAAAGGCACGGTTTAGTCTTCAGCTACCGCTTCACTATCTGCGCAGCACTAAGATAACGCCAATCTTAGCCTCGGCTTCCTGGCTTGTCTGCTCGTTTGTGCAGAGCTTTGGCGCGGCTCAGCTTTAGCTCCCGTCCGATATGTCTGTACGGCTTTGACACGGCAAAGCCTTCGCTACCGTCCGTACAGCTTCGGCACGACAAAGCCTTAGCTAGCGCCCGATATATCCGCACGGCATTGACACGGCAAAGCTTCGCTCCCGTCCGATATGTCCGCACGGCTTTGGCGCGACCCAGCCATAGTTATCGTCCGCACGGCTTTGACACGGCAACGCTTCGGCTATCGTCTTGATACACCAGCACGGCTAGGGGGCACGACAAAGCCCTAGCTTCTCCAACTCGTTCGCTCGATCTCGTCTGTACTAAGGCGTGGCAAACCTTAACCACGGTCTCTCCGACCTTTCACTTGGTCCGTAACACTAAAACGCGGCTCAGTCTTAGTCCCCAGCTCGCCCGACTCTACATGACCAAGCTGCCAACACTGACCTCGACTTCGACGCTCCTGCAAGATACCACGCAGTCCACGTATGACTCGCTGTTACGGACTGCCCTACCATTGCAACACCTGGCTCACGTGCGACTCGCAGTACGGGCTAGCAACTACTTCGACACACCCTCGGTTAACCCAACGTACCGTCAAAACCGGGAATATCGATCTACTAACCACGACCGACACCAGCTTCCTGCGATGATCATCCAGCTGCGCTTCTACGACTCAACCGACCTCAGCTTCCAGCTACGATCATCCAGTTGCATTCTACGACTCATCCTACGCCAGCTACCCGCAACTAACATCTAGCTGCGCTCATCTACGTCTCAACCATACTAGCTATCAACGTTACCATTCTAGCTGAAGACCGAATACGACCATCACGGACTTTACACACGTTTGTAGATCTGACAATAAATTGTCACTTGTTATATTTGTTACCTCGCTTTTGTTCTTTCATTGTCTTTGGCTGTCACTTACTCACACTCATAAAACTTAATTTATTTGCGGGGTCGACATGCTTATCGGCTCCGCAACAATATCATTAGAATAGCTGTTCAAACAAATGTGATCAACTGCAGAGGAAATGCGATTATTTAAACACAACTAAGTTGTGAACAACTGACATATTTTTAGACATTTTGCGTCAGAATATTTGCGTGAGTAATTTCATGTAATATCGTAGAAGAAAACCGATATGTGACGTCAGCATGTAATTACATTTCACTTTGGACCATCTTTTCAGATAAGTATCCCGTTATTTGCCGAATTGCCGACTCACCTACTCTTTTGTCGTGCTATTTCTGCGACAAGAAATTCTGTTATTATTACCAAAGAGGAGGAGGAGGAGGAGGAAAATCCCGGATAGAAGGAATGAGCGAAAACTATTGGGATTCAATTAAGTGGAAGTTGACATTTTGCAAATAAAAACAAGGGTAAGATAACTCGTGTACAGTTATGTCCGAAAATCAGGAATCGTTTCAACTTTGTATTTAGGTTGTAAACATTACCCCCCCCAACCTCTAAAATCTTATAAAATCAATATTTTTCAAAACAAATTGCCTGAATAGAGAAAGGTATTCTAAAAATAGAAAGCATCTTTTTTTGTTGCTTAGCACAAGGAACAAAAAAAAGTTTTTCTATTTTTACATGGTCTCGTTTTAAAAAAAAGGGGTCGTTGAATGTTAAACCATAAAAAATATTCAGAAAAAAAATAACAGAATTCTTTTTTTCAGGTACCGAAATCTTCCCCGTATCTTAAAGAGAAAGATCAACTACTACTTGAATACAACAACCTCACACATATCTCGCACTCACAGCATCTCCGATCCGCGGTTAAGAACCTCTGACGTAAAATCTTAAATTATTTGATAAAAGTACATTCTGAATGGAATAAAATAATATAATATTTTAAATATACTGAAAATATTTTATGTGGGATTAAAATACGAAACAAATACATAAATCTGAATCGGAGCTTGCACGGTTCGAACTTGCGCTTGGTTCGTCGTGATTTTACTTCGTGGTAGTGCAGTAGGCAGGCAATATTTGAATATTTTACTTCAACTACATAAACCGAAGTATTAAAAAAACTGGAGTTGTGGTCTTCGAGAATTATGGTTCCACTTTTGGGTGGTAAATTGATATGGTGTTTTTGTGGTGTGCCTCCTGGAAGCAGACATCATCGCCATAATTCAATAATTGAAGAAAAATCTGCCAAAAGAAGCGATATTTTTTATCCTCTTCATCCAAGTGACCCCATCATGGTGGAAGAAGCGCATATAGAAATTGACCAAACAATTGTATTATTTTACTAGTTAGAAAAAAAAAATTTATTTTCATCTTTTACTTCAATAGATCTGCACCTAATTCGTTAAAAGAAAGAAAAAAAATACAACCCTTTCCCTGATATTCTTGGATTATACGTGTCGTAAAACAGTAAGTATAAACCGTTTTCAACCATGTGAAATATTGGTTGACGGGAAGCAAGGTTTTATCTACAGAAACTTAAAGTCGCTATATATATTTTTTTAAAAAGACTAACGGTATATCTGTCTATTAATTCGAACTGTTTTGTTGAATATATAGATACTTTTTTCCCTTCTTTTCCAAGTTAATTTTAGGCCTAAATGAGAAAGATATTTTTAAGTGATTGAAAACCTTATTTTTGATCAGCTTTTAAACGGTGCTACTTTATGACAGCATTAATTTCCTTACTAATTTCGTACCCTTTTAAATTATAATTCTTAACGTTTAAATTAAAAAAATTGTTTACGATAATTGTATTTGAAAGGAAGGTGCCTGGATAGGGAAGTTTAAAGATAATTTCTGTCCCTTATTTCTGCGGTGATGTACCCCCCCCAAAAAAAAGTTTCGTTCATTTATATTTATTCCCCCAAAATTCTATATGTGACATATGTTATTGTCACATATAGAATTGGACATCTTTAGTGATAGCCACGGTATGAAATTAAGCAAGTTGAAGATTTATTTATTTTAATTGTTCAGTCGAAAAAACAAAACAGATGACTGAAACTTCATATCTACATGGTGAATATTTGTTAGTACATTTCTATTTTCGCAGAAGTAACTGAAACTTTGAGCTTTTCTATACAAGCACTGTAAATAAAAACAAATGATTATGCGAAAATTCGGAAAAATCTGTGAATGATTTTATTTTTAGAGTTGTAAAAAAAAAATCACCGTAACCTTAGATAAACTGTTATAGTTGGTTTGAATTTCTGGCATACCAGGAAGATATTTTAAAGGAGTAAACGAAATGCTTCTTAATCTCCTTCATGACAATTTTTTTTTCCGCCATTTTTGTAGTGTGTGTGTGTATGATATGCCTTTGTTCTATATTCCTGCTCAGCGGCTCTATTCGTTTTCATCTCTTATTCATTAGACTGCAGTCGGAGTTTTTTTTTTATCAGATGATCTGAAAGTGCTTTACTAATTTTTCAATTTAATTGAAACTATTTCTATGCCAGCTAAACCCCCCCCCTTACAGCATCCATTTCCACTAACTAGAGGTAACACTTTTCATATTAAAAAAACAAACTTTTAATGGAATGTGGATGATTGACTCTTACAAAAAGAGAGGTTTTACTTGTTTTCTATCTTGTATACAAATTTGTTGTTATTACAATTAGATTTTAATGTTTTAATATCATAATATATCACATTACTTGCTTTGAGAAGCATTACTTCAAAATTCTTTTTTGTAACCATTCATTTCACGCAAAAAAGGCTCGAATTAAATTTTGACTCGAATAAAAAGTTACTTTTGTTTTTTCTTTTACCATATGTGAAATAATAATACTTAGGGGAAAACTCAAATGTTATTGAAAATTCAAACGGCAGAG